>CM056052.1:313314663-313914663 GCA_029574335.1 Rana kukunoris | reverse complement strand
GAAGCCAATGGCTACCATTGTTGCCTCTGAGTCTGTGAGGAGAGAGAGAGAGACCACTGCCACTGCAAACAGGCACAACACTGGATCGGGATAAAAGAAAAGAAATCACCGCTGCAGGTGAGACCTGTAGACGATCAAGGATAATTAGATTACCAAGGTGCTGGCGATGCAAATGGCAATGATGATGAAGAAAAGAGGGAAGGACAGCCGCACTCCAAGGATTTTCAAACGAAAAAAGTTGTCTTTATTGTAAATCCAAAAACATGTACAGTCACAGCAATCACAGAAAACAGGACAGCCGACGCGTTTCGCACTCGATCAGTGCTTAGCCATGACTAAGCACTGATCGAGTGCGAAACGCGTCGGCTGTCCTGTTTTCTGTGATTGCTGTGACTGTACATGTTTTTGGATTTACAATAAAGACAACTTTTTTCGTTTGAAAATCCTTGGAGTGCGGCTGTCCTTCCCTCTTTTCTTCATCATCACTGGATCGGGATAGGACTCAGGTAAGTAAGTATAAAGAGAGGTGAGGAGGCAAAACAGCTAATGGGACATATTTTTTTAAGCTAAAAAAAAATCATAAAATGTTAAAATTCCAATACTATGTATATCATGTCTGAGCTGTATGCTATGTGAGGCTATAGCTATTCTTTATTTTGTAGCCAAATGCATGAAACTTAAAGTGTTTATTACCCTAAAAAAATATTGTGCTCTGTCATTTGGTCCTTTTTATCACCTGAAATAACTGGCTGATCCCGGGGCAGGGGCTGCCCTTCCCCCTGTAAACTGGCTATGAATTATTTCTAGTGTCTTGGCGCTCACGTGTTCGGCCACCTCTCTCCACCTCTCCCCTCGACTGACATCAGCAGGGGATTCTTGGCCCTTCCCGATGTAGCTTTCAGATCGAGAGAGGTGAGAGGCGGCCGGTCACGTGTATTTTTTGCTAGAAAATTACTTAAACCCCCAAACATTTTATATATATATATATATATATTGTAGCAGAGCATCCCAGAGAGAGCCTGGGAAAGTCCAGTTCGGGGTTTATACCTCTCCCAGGCTCCTCTCTTACACGTTCAGGGATCTCTGATCCCTGATCCAGGTCAGGTGTTGGCCCTCTCCCCCAGGCCAATTTAAGCTCACCTGAGCTAACAGCCATTGCTCTGTCCTGGGAAACAGTGTGAATCTGTGAGAGCAAGGAGGCTGCTGAAAAACTGGTGAGAAGTGTGTGTTTGAGCAAACAAGCGGTAGGCTTGTTTAGCTTAGTAGTTAGGACCTGCATAACGTGTAGTTAGAGCCGAGACACGGCTAGGTGTTTGTTTGGCTATTTTTGTTTTGTTTTCTGCACACTGTACAGCACCTGTAAATAGACTCTGTATAGCACCAATAAAAATCCCACTGTTGTTCACTGATCCTATGGACTTTGGTATCTGTGCTGGCTCATCCCAGGGAGCTTTTGTACCCGCTACCTATCCCCAGCTTACATATGGTGGAGGCTGCGATCAGGAATAGTAAGTTACTATTTAAAAAGCCAGTACCTAAAGTGACAACATGGAGGAAATCCTCAAACAAATGGTGCTATTCAATGCTGCACAACAGCAAGCAAACGCTGCACAACAGCAAACTAATGTTGCGCTGCAGCAAGCCAACGCTATCGCACAGGAGCAATCGCAGAGGCAGATTAGTGCTGTACAGGAGCAATCGCAGAGGCTGTTTGAACAGCTTGCCACTGCTGCAGAAGCGGATAGGAAAACCCTGACTAAAGTTGCAGAAACGCTAGCACAGTGGGCACCTGCGGAAATCAAGGATATTAGAGACAAGCCTTCAGCCATCCATGTGGCTCGCTTTCTGTCAAAAATGACTACGGATGATGATCCAGAGGCCTTCCTGCTAACATTTGAACGGACCGCTGAGAGGGAAGATTGGCCTAAAACCAAGTGGGCAGGACTGATCGCCCCCTTACTTTCTGGTGAATCGCAGAAGGCCTACTATGATCTGGAGTCGGCAGAAGCGGAAGACTATGAAAAGGTCAAGCAGGAAATTCTGGCGCGACTCGGTGTCACCTTGGCCGTTCGAGCCCAACGGGTCCACAGCTGGTTCTTCCAAATTGAGAGGCCCCCAAGATCGCAGATGTTCGACCTAATCCACCTGGTGAGAAAATGGCTACAGCCGGAGTCCCTGTCTGCGCCACAAATAGTGGAGCGTGTGGTCATGGACCAGTTCCTGAGGTCACTCCCAATTCCCCTGCAGAGGTGGGTGAGTCAAGGGGACCCCAAGTCGGCAGATAACTTGGTGGAACTAGTCGAAAGGTACTTTGCTGCAGAGAACCTGGTCACCACCCCAACAGCCGCACGGACTTTCCACCCAAAGCCACGGTCTCCCCAGGCAACCGGTAAGACTGTTCCAGGGGAAGTGGGTGGTAAGCATGGCAAGGAAATAGGGGGGAGGATCTTTGGTGCCAGGACTGAAGTTTGGCGTCCCAAGCAAGGGAAACCACTGCCTGTCAGCAAACCAACTTGGGGAAACATCAGGTGTTTTCGTTGCCAAGAGCTGGGACATGTTGCAGCAAATTGTCCTTTGACTGATGAACCAATGCAGTGTGATCTGTCTATTAGAAGGCAGTCTATGTTTGCTGCTGTTTCATGCGCTGCAGTGCCAAATGTGGGGAAACACATGTATCACATGACTGTTAATGATAAGCCTATTACGGCCTTACTGGACTCTGGAAGTCTAGTTACTTTGGTTACAGCTGAGATAGTTAAAACTGTGAATTTTCATGAAAAAAAAGTTGCTGTGATCTGTGTACATGGGGATACCCGGGAGTATCCTATAGCCACAGTTCAGTTTAAAACTGGCTTAGGTACGGTGTCCCATGCGGTCGGACTTGTGCCTCACTTGGTGCATGAGGCCATCATTGGTAGGGACTTCCCTAAGTTTTGGGAGCTGTGGGATCGTCCCGACCCGGTGGCAGTACCTAACTCAGTCGCAGAGCCAGAGCTCCTGGCTACTTCCGATATTGTGGGTTCAGGGGACTCATCTCAGGGCTCTCCGAGTTTTCCTTTCTCGGTTATGGCAGGGGAGCTGGAGGAGCCTGAGGAAGTCCCCACAACGAGTAGAGCCGGACAGCCGTCTGCTGACTCGGAGCCTACGTTGGAGTTTACTGACCTCAATGTGCACAAGGAAAATTTTGGTACTGAGCAGAGAAAAGACCCTACCCTTGCCAGGGCCTGGGAAAATGTAATGGTGATTAACGATGTACCTGTTGAACCAGGGGATAGGCCCTGTTTTCCTTATTTCAGCAGCAATGATGATTTACTGTATCGTGTATGTAAAAAGAATGATGAAGTTATTGAACAGTTGGTGGTCCCTAAGCCTTATAGAAGGGTGGTGTTGGAACTTGCCCATGGGCACTTGCTAGGAGGCCATTTAGGGGTTGAGAAAACCACTGAAAGAGTGTTGCGCAGGTTTTACTGGCCGGGGATACAGAAAAATATTGAAAATTATTGTCAATCCTGTCCGGTGTGTCAGATGTCAGCCCCCCAGCCCCACTTCCGAAGTCCTTTAGTGCCCTTGCCCATTATTGAAGTGCCCTTCGAGAGGATTGCCATGGACCTTGTGGGTCCGCTCCCCAAATCCGCCCGTGGTCATCAGCATATCCTTGTGATGATGGATTACGCTACCCGTTATCCTGAGGCCGTTCCCTTACGCGCCGCGTCTGCTAAAAACATTGCCAAAGAGCTGTTTATGGTGTTCAGTCGGGTTGGCATCCCTAAAGAAATCCTTACAGACCAGGGTACCCCATTTATGTCACGGATAACTAGGGAGCTGTGCAAGTTATTTAAGGTGACGCAGTTGCGAACCTCTGTGTATCATCCGCAAACAGATGGCTTGGTGGAACGTTTTAATAAGACGTTAAAGGGCATGTTAAAAAAGGTTGTTGACAAAGATGGGAAAGACTGGGACTTCCTGATACCGTACCTGATGTTTGCTATCAGGGAGGTTCCCCAGTCCTCTACAGGGTACTCTCCATTTGAGTTGCTTTACGGGAGACACCCTCGGGGACTCTTGGACATAGCCAAGGAAACTTGGGAGGGGGAACAGACACCTCACAAAAGCATAATTGAGCATATCGCTCAAATGCAGGACAGAATTGCAGCAGTAATACCAGTGGTGAAAGAACATTTACTACAGGCACAAGCAGCCCAACAGAGAATATACAACCGGGGGGCCCAACTCCGTGTTTTCTCACCGGGTGACAGGGTCCTCGTATTAGTTCCCACTGTTGAGAGCAAGTTCCTGGCTAAGTGGCAGGGCCCCTTTGAAGTAATTGAAAGAGTTGGGGAAGTCAATTACAAGGTGTATCAACCAGGTAAAAGGAAGCCGGAACAGATTTACCACGTAAACCTGTTAAAGCCCTGGAAGGATAGACTGGCGTTAACTGCAAGGTCCCTACCGGTAACGCCTAAGGGTACTGAATCCCCTCTGATCCCTGAGGTCACGATTCCAGACACCCTGTCATTTTCCCAAAAACAGGAAGCTAGAGAGTTCCTGATAAGGAATAGAGAGAAATTTTCAGAGTTGCCTGGCACGACTTCAGCGGTTCAGCATGATATTGTTACTGAACCTGGGGTCCGTGTCAAGCTCAAACCATACCGAATTCCTGAAGCGAGGAGAAAGGACATCAGTGCTGAAGTTAAAAGAATGTTGGAGCTAGATGTCATTGAGGAATCCAATAGTGATTGGTCGAGCCCCATCGTGTTAGTCCCAAAACCGGATGGCACCTGGAGGTTCTGTAATGACTTCAGGAAGCTTAATGCAGTGACAAAGTTTGACACGTACCCAATGCCCAGGGTAGATGAACTTATAGACCGACTGGGCAAGGCCCGTTATCTGACCACTTTGGACTTGACCAAAGGATATTGGCAAATACCCCTGACTAATAGTGCCAAAGAAAAGACTGCGTTTGTGACCCCGGAGGGATCATTCCAGTATAAGAAAATGCCTTTTGGGTTGCAAAATGCCCCTGCAACCTTTCAGAGGGCCATGGACAGGACCCTAAGACCGCACCAGCAGTATGCTGCAGCTTATTTAGATGACATAGTGGTGCATAGCACTGACTGGGAGTCTCACTTGCCCCGTGTCCAAGCTGTCCTTGATTCCCTCTTCAAGGAAGGTTTTACGGCAAATCCCAAAAAATGTGCCATTGGTTTGGAGGAAGCCAAGTATTTGGGCTACACTATTGGCCGTGGAGTTATTAAACCCCAAGTGAATAAAGTAGAAGCCATCCAGGAGTGGCCACGTCCTGCAAACAAGAAGCAGGTCAGGGCCTTTCTTGGCATTGCGGGATATTATAGAAGGTTTATTCCAAATTTTGCCACTATAGCTGCCCCACTGACAGACCTGACGAAAGGGAAAGACTCCGTAATGATAAAATGGTCCCCAGTAGCAGAAGAATCTTTCCAAGTCCTGAAGAAGGCTCTTTGTGCACAGCCAGTGCTATACTCCCCCGATTTCTCCAAAGATTTTTTGGTTCAGACAGATGCCTCTGATGTAGGTATCGGGGCAGTACTATCACAGGTATACAATGGGGAAGAACACCCTGTGGTCTACCTAAGCAGAAAGCTCAATGATCATGAGAAAAAATATGCAGTCATTGAAAAGGAATGTTTAGCCATAAAGTGGGCCGTGGACGCACTCAGGTACTACCTGTTAGGGCGCCAGTTTGAGCTAATAACTGACCATGCTCCCCTGAAATGGATGGCCCAAAAGAAGGAGACTAATAGGCGGGTGAACCGGTGGTTTTTGGCCCTCCAGGATTATTCCTTTTCGGTAAAACACAGGCCAGGTGTTGAGATGGGAAATGTAGATGCCCTGTCCCGTGTTCACTCCTGTTGGGCTACAGGTGTTCCAACCCTGGGGTTGAAACAAGAGGGGAGGGTGTGTAGCAGAGCATCCCAGAGAGAGCCTGGGAAAGTCCAGTTCGGGGTTTATACCTCTCCCAGGCTCCTCTCTTACACGTTCAGGGATCTCTGATCCCTGATCCAGGTCAGGTGTTGGCCCTCTCCCCCAGGCCAATTTAAGCTCACCTGAGCTAACAGCCATTGCTCTGTCCTGGGAAACAGTGTGAATCTGTGAGAGCAAGGAGGCTGCTGAAAAACTGGTGAGAAGTGTGTGTTTGAGCAAACAAGCGGTAGGCTTGTTTAGCTTAGTAGTTAGGACCTGCATAACGTGTAGTTAGAGCCGAGACACGGCTAGGTGTTTGTTTGGCTATTTTTGTTTTGTTTTCTGCACACTGTACAGCACCTGTAAATAGACTCTGTATAGCACCAATAAAAATCCCACTGTTGTTCACTGATCCTATGGACTTTGGTATCTGTGCTGGCTCATCCCAGGGAGCTTTTGTACCCGCTACCTATCCCCAGCTTACAATATATATATATATATATATATATATATATATATATATATATATATATATATATATATATATATACATATATTTTTTTTTTTAGAAGAGACCCTAGAGAATGAAATGGTGATTGTTGCACTTTTTTATGTCACACAATATTTGTGCAGTGGTTTTTAAAAAGCAATTTGTGGGGAAAAAATACACTTTAATACATTTTAATGCAAAAAACACAAAATATAACCCAATATGTTGTTAAAATGTAAAAGATGATGTTACGCTGAGTAAATAAAAAGGTGATACCTCTCTGAAAAATCTGATGATTCCTTCAGTGGCTTCCACCCTACTGAGGCCAACAGGTGCTGGCTCTGCACAAATGCATGGGATTGGAAAGAAATCCTGGACTGCCAAACTCTGTTAAACAACGTCTTTATTGGATAAAATTAAATCAAAACATGATCCAAAAACAGTGCAGTCAAAAATAGAAAGTGAACACTAGGACAAAAAAATGGCTAACATGTTTCACATCGTGAGATGCTTACTCATAGCTCAATATTTAATATTTTTATCGGGACTGTGACATTATGGTGGACACATCGGACACTTTTGACACATTTTTGGGACATTGGCTTTTACACAGCGATCAGTGCTATAAAAATGCACCGATTACTGTAAACATGTCACTGTCAGAGAAGGGGTTAACACTACGGTCAATCAAGGGGTTAATTGTCTTCCCTAGTGTGTGTTCTTACTGTAGGGGGATGGGAGTGACCAAGAGGAAATCACAGATCATCATTCCTAGATATTAGGAGCTCACAATCTGTCTTTCCTCGGCTCACAGAACAGGGATTTGTGTGTTTACACACACACACGTCCCTGTTCTGCCTCTAGTGCCTATGATCGCTCTATGCAGCGGGCGCGCTAGCCTGCTTAAAGCAACCGTAGTATAACTCCGTAAACGGTTAAGCATTAACCAGGGTTATCATCTGCTTCATGGACCAAGATGCTGGCTCAGAGATTACACAGCCATGTACATCCTGGTGCCTCTCCAGCTTTTGGTTTTGCTTACACGTGGGGGGTTATTTACGAAAAGGCATTTCCACTTTGCACTACAAAGTGCAAAGTGCTCGTGAAATTGCACTGAAAGTGCACTTGGAAGTGCAGTCTCTGTAAATCTGAGGGGTAGATTTGAAATTATGGGAAGCTCTGCCATCTTGGTGATGGCAGAGCTAGTACAGGGCTTAATACAGAAATCTGACACTCTTAAAAATGTAAAATGTAATGTCTGCTTAATAAACTTTGTATATTGTTTTACTATATGATATATTCTAGTGATTTTTTCCTTTACAATTGGGCTATTAGTGGCAACCTTTAAAGTCCTTTCTTTCTCTAGCTCTATAAAGGTTGTGTACATTTTTCCTATTGGATGTGGTGCCACGTTAACAGATTGTACTTCATACTTTGTTTAAACTTGTTAGATGGTTTTTACATGCTTTCTTTTGCCAACATTTATTGTTTTTAATGGTCAGTTTGTATAAATACAATTTGTTATATTGTTCTAAAGCAAATAGGGCCAGATTCAGGAAAGAGATAAGACGGTTTATCTCCAGATAAGCCGTCTTATCTCTGCGTCTGAGCCCTCCTCATAGAATCAGTAACGCATAGATTTCCATAAGATCCAACTGGCTTAAGTCTCTTACGCCTTTGTATCTCATTTTCATATTTTAGGCTGGACACTAGGTGGCGTTACCGTCTAAAATATGCAAATGAGCCTATACGCCGATTGACGAGCGTACGGTATTTTTTTACGTCGTTTGCGTTAGCGTAGGTTTGTCGTAATGTTAACCCTGCTGTATGAGGCGCAACCAATGTTAAGTATGGACGGCGTGCCGGCGTTTTTTTACGTCGTTAAGTAAAACATTCGCGAATAGAGCTTTGCATAAGTGACGTCCACGTCATTTACACGTCGTATTGACGTTGTGATTTGGAGCATGCGCACTGGGATCGATTCACGGCTGGCACATGCTGGACACTCTGGATTTAAATAGTACACGCCCCCTACCCGCCAAATTTGAATTAGGCCGGGCCATTTACGCTACGCCGCTGCAACTTAACAGGCAAGTGCTTTGTGAATACAGCACTTGCCCGTAAAAGTTGCGGAGGCATAGCATAAACGGGATATGCTATGCCCGCACATTTTTACGCGCTCCTACCTGAATCTAGCCCTTTATCTGTGAGTATGTAGTGCCTCAAAAATCCAGCCATTTTCTAATACAGGTATATTTATAAAGCATTAATTTTCAAATACAGTGCTTACAAATACCGAAATCTGTCTTTAAATAAGATTTCTGTAAACCTCTTACACCAGCACTTGCACTGGGACAGAGTGAAGCAGCTGTATCAGCTAGTTAGGGTTCTGTTCTGTTGCTTTAGGTTGTGTTGTTGGTTTAGCAATGTAAATATACTTACAAGGAACAAGAGCAGAGGAATTACCTTACCACTTTGTACTCTTCCATTTTCCTGCCAGCAGCGGAGGGTGGGTAGGTAATTTTAGAAGTTTCACAACATATTTTTTCTATATTGGTGAGCACCATTACCATGATTTTATAGTGGGAATGTTGTTTTGTGCACAGAGGTTGCAAAAAGTAGGGTAGGACATCTATATGGTGTGCTCTTATGTGGAATACCTAGATTTTGACAATATCACTTATGTATAAAGTTCTGGTTTAGGTATTATTCTTTACAGCCACTTCAAGTCTATTAAAGAGAATCAGAGGGACACATTTCATGAAAATTTTAAAATACAAAAATATATTATGTTATTGGTAATGCTTCAAAGCCAGATGTTATTTTTTTTCCATGGACCTTTCTTTTGAATTTTGTTACAGCAAATAGCATATCTAAGACAATGTAGTATCATTTTATGTTTAGTCTACTGGAGATATTGTTCTTCCTCAAGTATCTAATCAATTAAATTCCGCAGAAAAAAAAATCTGAAATTCATAAGCAATTTCATATGTATGAGTTTGCCTACCACTGTTTATTTTGCTGCAGCATATTACAAAGAACATAATAATTTTAAATAAGTTATTTTTCAAATTTTATAAAGATACCTCGATGAGTTGTACATTGTAGAGATTTACTAGCAAAATTCTGAATTCTAAAATATCATCTTTGGCAGTTAAGCCATTTTGCTAAGTCGGCACATTATACAAATGTGTGAGATATGACTTTCATTTATGTAATGTAGCTAAAATATGGGCCCCTTTCCTAATCAGACTCTCAAAGCAGTTTTGATTAATGTTTTTGATATACAGACATTGATTGGTGTAATTCTTTGCTTATTGATTTCTTTAATACATGCAATCATCGAGTTTAATTAATTCCAAAATAGCCTAGTACAGCTCTTATCCAAGTAACACTTTGAATGTTCTAAGTACTCGTATTAACTCTTCCTTAATACATTGATTTTTTTTTATTTTTTTTTTAACAGCAGATTGATATTTTTCTTTTACAAAAGCTTCAAATTACTGTTAGTTCCATTTTCAAATGAATTACTATAGTTACTATGGAAACACTTTCTTAGGGTAGAATATACTTCCAACAAAAACTTCTAAAAGCTTACTATCTTTCATAGGTAAAGCATCCCATCTGATATAGTCATGGTTGTTCATATATTGTAAGCTTAGGGGTGTAATTTGTCTATCATTAGAGAAGATGATTTTGCTTCAGAAGCTATGCAAGTACTGACATGACCTAGGTTACGATAAGTCACAAATTATAACACAATGCAGATAGCCCTTAATAAACAGTGGCCAGATAACAGAACAACTGGTGTTAGTGACTAAACACTCCCTAGGTATCAGGCTTCTTGCATATGTTTGAGATTTCAGAAAATTTAAACTGTCACAAAGGTGCTTTTGAGGCTTTCTTTAAAAAAGTTATAAGTATGATGGAGGATGTTATTCAAATTTCATTTCTCATGAGGAACATAGAAAATTATAACAATGAAAGCCATTCTTGCTCCATCCCTATAATGACTATGCTTTGTTCTCTAGGCAGATTCATGGTGCAGTCTGTATTTACAGTACTCAACAGTTAGGTTCAACTGAACACACAATAAGCATCTATTTCTAATGTGAATATTTTAAAACAACTCTGACACCAATAACATTTAAACATAAATTGATTTGTAAGGGATAATAATACCCACCTGTTACCAGCAACTCAAATCTTTACTTTCTTGCAAATTTACACAGGTCAGGTTCTACATAACTAGTATGCTCCTAACAACAGGATTGCTTTAAAGTGGAATAAAAGTAAATAGTATGTGATTATTTAGTGCACATAGTAGTGGCAGTAATTGTAGAAAAAAAATCTAAAACCTTTCTCAGGAAATATGGTTCTGCTTGTATAATTACTACTAACTGTTACTGAGTTTGTGCAAGTATTTTCTGAATATATAAGTGTCTTTTATTTGGAATGTGAATTTGGAAAACTGCATACTGGTTAATAGAATGGGATTCTTTAGAGAGCACAATGGATGTAGTGATAGTGGACACAAGCATGCTCCATACACACTTTCTGAGGTGGTGTATGTCATTTGGAATTCAGCTCTCTAAAAAAGAAAAAGACTTAGGGCCAGATCCACAAAAACGGGGGTATTTTTAGGCGCATGTGCCGTCCGTGGACGTATCCCAGTGCGCATGCGTCAGATTGAATTCCTAAGATACGTCAAACACTGCTTACAACATGAACGTAACTTACGCACATCCCTATTCGCGTACGACTTACGCAAACAACGTAAAATTCAATGCTGTTCCGACGTCCGTACGTTAACATGACTTACCCCTGCTTTATGAGGGGTAAAGTTACGCCGGTCGTACACCTTACGTAAAAAGCGGATACGCCGGGAGGAAGTACGTTCATGGATCGGCGTATCTAGGTCATTTGCATATTTGACGCGGAAATCAACGGAAGCGCCACTAGAGGCCTGCGTAAATATGCAGCCTAGATACGTCGGCGTACTAAGGCCGCGTTCACACGATCAAACTAATTCGATGGTGTGTACGGCCTATCGGACCGTTGTCCGTCGGACCAAAGTTTTAAAACATGCTTTAAAATCTGTCCGACGGACACCTGTCCGTTGGACAGATTCGATGGTTAGTATGCCAAAGCATCGGACCAAAAACCCCTGCATGCTCAGAATCCATTTGACGCATGCTTGGAAGCATTGAACTTCCTTTTTTCAGCACGTCAGTGTGTTCTACGTCACCGCGTTCTGGTCTGATCGGATTTTTGGTCCGATGGTGTGTACACATCAGACCATCAGACCACTTCAGCCTGGTCCGTCGGACCAGTTTCATCGGACCAGTCTGATCGTGTGTACGTGGCTTAAGACTTACGTTGGTCGGATCTAGCCAACATTCAGGTGTATCTGGGTTTGAGGATACAGAAAAAACATACGACGGCGCATCTTTTAACTTACGCGGCGTATCAATAAAGTGTTTGTGGATCTGGCCCTATATGTTAATTGCTGTTCCCCTTAATAAAAAAAAAGAAGGCCGAAGGCGGGTAAAGTGTAATAATTACTGTACTGATTAAATAGCGATACAACATTTGAGCATAGGCTTTATAGTTCGAGCGTTATAATTGAACAGGTTTATAACTACTCTGTAATACAATTTCTGTTCAGGAAAGAAAGTACAACTGAATCTCCCACAATACAATTGTCTTTAGGGAGAACTTGATTCTTGTCAGTAGTTAAAATGTCGAAATATCATTCAATAGGTCATGAGCCAATGCATATGCGTTAGCTATGGACATATGTCACATGTGGATGTCATTTAACTATGTTAGAACATGAAAAGAGCACAAGTATATTTGTGTCTGTGGAGAGATGTCACCACCAAAGTTATGCTATATAACTTTGTTACAGAGTTGCCAGAACTATTGGCAAAAGTATGCCTTTTTTGCATAAGAAAATGTATTCATATTGGACTTGATCTCATGCTTATGACCTTCTTTAATAGCCCCCCTAGAAAGGTTTCCTTTTTTTTCAAAATAGAATCCTGACTTATGCCCCATACACACATACAGGTTTCCCCCAATCTTGGTATTACCCAATTTTTAACTCCTCTAAAAGTGCATCGTAGGATATCTAGACAGGGTTGCAACATGCAGACTAAACCAGTAATTTTGTAACTCCTATAAAAGCACATCATAGGTAGAGATGGGCCGAACGACCACCTGTTTTTTTCGAAGCAGAACTTTCGAACATCGCAAATGTTCAGAACCAAATAATGAACCCCATTTATTTTTATGGGACCTGAACTTGAAAAATCAATAGTGACCACTTTGAAGGCTTATATGCAAGTAGTTGGGCATACAATGGTTATGGGGACTCAGGAAACATCAAGATGAGAAATAACAATAAAATAAATTGATGGCACATTGGCTGCATTTGGCATGGCACAGTGGCGACAATTGATGGGCACAGTGGCGACAATGGCATGGCACAGTGGCGATAATTGATGGGCACATTGACAACAATGGCATGACACAGTGGCTGCGTTTGGCATGATGCAGTGGCAACAATTGATGGCACAGTGACTGCGTTTGGCAGGGCACAGTGGAGACAATTATTGGGCACAGTGGTGACAATGGCATGGCACAGTGGCGAAAATTTATGGCACAATGGCTGCATTTGGCATGGCACAGTGGTGACAATTGATGGGCACAGTGGCGAAAATGGCATGGCACAGTGGCGACAATTGATGGGCATAGTGGCGACAATGGCATGACACAGTGGTAAAAATTGATGGCATGGTACAGTGGCGACAATTGATGGGCACAGTGGCAACAATTAATGGCACAGTGGCTGCATTTGATGGCATGGCACAGTGGCGACAATCGATAGGCACAGTGGCTGTGTTTGATGGCATGGCACAGTGGATGCGTTTGATGGCATGGCACAGTGGGATCAATTTTATGGCACAGTTGCGACAATTTAATGGCACAGTGGCTGCGTTTGATGGGCACAGTGACTACGTTTGATAGGCACAGCGGTTGCGTTTGATGGGCACAGTGGCGGCAATTGATGGGCACAGTGGTGGCAATTGATGGGCACAGTGGCTGCAATTGATGGGCACAGTGGCGGCAATTTGTTTGCGCCCCCCCCAAAAAAAATTGAGGGCCAGCCGCCCCTGAAACCTAACACTATAAACTTCATAGTGTGTAGAATACTGGCAAACTCAGACCAGATACAAATAATGAGCATCATTTTTATTTCCATGAATTTTATATTTGAAATAAAAAACAGATAAATGAGTACAGGTGGACAGCATGTACAACATACAGACAGAAAACAACAGGAATTGTAAGGCATACATTTTCTACAATCAGATTTGTGTACCAGAAAAATACAACAAATGTACAAAAATCAAGGGATTCCAAGGGAGTAAACTCCATTTATCGCACATGTGACATATCAAACCATAACTTTGTGTGTTATGTCTGGTACATTAATCATATCAGTAGCCAACTTTCAGAGCGAAATCGGGGAGAAGTGAGAATAGAAAGAAGGAGAAAAGAAGAAAAGGAAGAGAAGAAAAAAAAGGGGTGGAGGAAAAGGATTGGAAAGTAACCGGAAGGAGAGGGAGGGGAAGCAGCCTTAATTACGCCAACGTATAGTTGTTATGTGATTCACACATCAACGTGACATCTAATGCCGCGTACACACGGTTGTTTTTTGTGATGAAAAAAAATGTTTTAAAAACGTCATTTAAAATGATCATGTGTGGGCAAAACGTTGTTTTATGTCTTCTGAAAAACGACCAAAAAAAAAATTCGAACATGCTTGAATTTTTTGTGTAGTTTTTCAAAATGTCATTTTTTGTGTCATTTAAAATGATCGTGTGTGGGCAAAACAACGTTTAAAACTACGTTTTTAAACCCGCGCATGCTCAGAAGCAAGTTATGAGACGGGAGCTTTTTTAGAGATTTTGGCAAACCATTCTCTAACAGATGGTGGGGTAATAGATCGCCAGTGTATCGGGACACACAGTCTTGCCGCATTCACCATGTGCATAGCCAGGGATTTAAAGTAACTTATTCTAGATAATGTTGTATGATGTAATAAATATTGTGCTGAGGTATAATTTAAAGAGTATGTGGTTTTCCAGAAAAGCTGGATGGAATCACAGTCCCACCATATATGGAGCATAGTGACTTCTGTTTTGCCACATCTCCAGCACGTGTTAGGTATAGATGTTGAGAATTTGTGTAGCAGTGAGGGAGTTCTGTACCACTGTGTTTCAATTTTATAACAGTTTTCCTAAATTGCTACATTCATGGAGCCCTTGTGTGCATATTCATGTATAGTTTCCAATTCCTCACCGGACAGGGAGACCTGAAGCTCCCTGCCCCATGCAGAGCATGCAGGGTCTTTAGTGATGTCAGACTCGTCCATTAGCATCGTATAGATAAGGGATACTAAATGCCTTTGTGGCATTTTTCTAGTACAAAGGGATTTAAAAGGCGTAAGCTGTCTTGTCCATGTTGATCGTGGTGTGTGTGTGGATAAGAAATTTTGTATCTGTCTAAACGTGCAAAAGGGGAAGGATTGACTAGGTTTTCATAGGTACAGAGATTACCTTTCAGGAAGAAATGTTGCGCTCTCATGTCTTTATATGGCCATTTATTCCTCAAAAATTAGCTTACATTACCCAGTGGGAAGTCAGGATTGCCTTTTAAAGTGGTCAAGGGCCATGGAACCAAGGAAAGAGCCGCAGTTTTAATCGACCGTGTGAAGGCCAACAAGGATGGGAAAATAAGAGGGTGTGTCAAAGACTCTTTTGGTCAGTGCTTGGGTGAAATTCAAGGAAGATTATGAATAGGAAATTGCATAAAATTATTCTCTATGCATACCCATAATTTTCGGTCATCGTAAATGTTCCAGCCCACTATTCTAGTAAGATGGCTAGCCAGATAGTATTTGTAGAGGTTGGCCAAGCCTATTCCCCCTTTAGCCTTAGTATGAGTCATTCGCGCATACTTGATACATGGTGGAGAATTTTTCCAAATAAATGTCAAATAGGCCTGTCTGTATACCAAAAAAAAGGTTGGTGGGAGATTTATTGGAATGGTCTGCATCAAGTAAAGGTGGGAGAACAGACATTTTGAGCAAGGCTGACCGGCCAAACCAGGAGACATTCAAGCCTGCCCAATCCTTCAGATCTGACTTAGTTTTGTTCAAAACACCTGAAAATTATATTTGTACAACTCTGACAGTTTGGCTGTGATCTGGATGCCTAGGTATGTAATTGCATCACTCTTCCATTGGAATGGGAAGGAGTCTCGACATCGATCAGCGTTTTGCGAGGAAGGAGAAACATTCAGTGCAAGAGATTTTGAATAATTAACTTTAAAATTTGACAGGGTACCAAAATGTTCTACATCTTTTAGGCGGTTTGGCAGAGTAACAAAAGGAGACCTCAATGACAACAAAATATCATCCGCGTAAGCGTCTACCTTATATTCTCTGCCCCCTATCTGAAGCCCTTGATGTCATTGTTTGCTCTCAATTTGTGTAGGAAAAAGTTCTAAGGTGAGGACATAAATCAGAGGGGACAAGGGGCAACCCTGACGGGTGCAGTTGCCGATGGAGAAGGCGTCCGACAGATGGCCATTTACCCGCACACGCGCAATCGGGTTGGAATACAGTGCAGTAATATAGGACAACATGTGGGACCAGAGGCCTATCTTTTTCAGGAACTCGCGCATGTAATCGCAGGCCACTCTGTTGAACGCCTTCTCCGCGTCCAACGACAGAAAGAAACCTGGAGTTTTAGAAGTTGTCATCTAATGGTGGACATTTAATGCCTGTATAGTATTGTCCCTGGCCTCTCTACCAGGAACAAAGCCCACTTGGTCCAGAGAGATGAGACCAGGGAGAAGGGGTAGTAGTCTATTGGCCAGGATCTTCGCATACAGTTTAATGTCCACATTGAGCAATGAAATGGGCCTATAGTTGGTTACTTGCGTCACATCTTTACCTTCCTTAGGAAGGACTGTTATATGTGCTTCTAACATGTGTCCTATAAAAGCATTAGGTGTTGAGAGGGCATTAAAGGTTGGGAGCATCTTGGAAGACAGGACATCCGTAAAACATTTATAATATTGTAGTGAGAGTCCATCAGGGCCTGGACTCTTGCCTGGCTTCATCTGTTTCATGACTGTCTGCAATTCCTGCTCAGTAAGAGGACTCTCCATATCCTCAGCCTGCTGTGTGGTAATTGCTTTAGGGCCAAATTGGGTTAAAATTCTGCAATGTCTGCCTTTCTTGATTCTGGGGACATTAGATTTGTGGTCCCTGAATTTAGATTATAAAGTCCAGAGTAGTAACGTTCGTAACTTTTAGCTATGTTCTCATTAGTTGTGTGTAAAGTGCCCTGTCGATCGTGTATGTGGTGAATTACTGTTTTACTGTTATCTAGGGCTCTGCTCCCCTTCACTTTTTGTCTAGACATGTTAAATTAGTTTTGTTCCGAATTTTTTTTTTTTTTACAAAATAGTTATTTCGGAAATATCCGAATTAACAAAAACCTGTTTAACAAATTTTTCCGAATATTCGTTAATCCGAATATTTGAAAATTTGTGATTTAGAAAATTAGTAAATTTGAGAAAAATGTAATTAGAAAATTTCTAATTTGTAAATTCGAAAATCTGAAATAATAACTAACTAATAATAACTTAACTCTTACTAACTATTAATTTATAGGTATTGGAATTTCCTTTCAAATTTGGCTGTTAGTGAACATAACTAATACAAACTAATTCGCTACTAATACAAATTTATCAAAAGTTACGAATTAACAAATACCATATGTAAACGAACGGAACATAACAAATTAATAATTATAAATAACAATAATAATAATAATAATAATAATAATACAGTAATTTTATTATTATTATTATTTAGTATTAATTTGTTCCGTTTCATTTATTTAGATGTAGCATTCGTTATTTCGGATAATTTGTAACTTCGGATAAATTAGTGTTCATTACGTTCACCAAGACCCCTTTTACACTAAGGCGCTTTGCAGGCGCTATAACGCTAAAAATAGCGCCTGCAAAGCGCCCTGAAAGAGCTGCTGCTGTCTCTCCAGTGTGAAAGCCTGTTTGTCACCACCATGCTCATGAAGGCAAATAGGTTGCTTACCAGACCCCAGACCATAACATCCCACAAAGGAAATCATAAGCACTTAGGAATATTTCCCACTGGAGGACCACAACTTGCTCATAAACAGTCCCTAGAGATTGTGGTGTGTTCCACCCTCTGATTCCCACAAACTTGTGCATTTAAGAATGAGGAAGAGAGCTTATGGTGCCATACGGCTTAAAATGTTTATTTATTAGGAAAGTATTGCACTTACAGAGTAAAACTGGTATACAGGCAAAATAAACACAGTGACATCACACTGCTAGCTCCGTCCTGCTTGTTTTCCCTTAGAAAGCATCATCTGGAATTGGAGCCTCCAATCCGAAGCTACCCAAACCAAAAGTCTTTATTGTAAAAGGAACAATATATGAGGTTTGGGTACATTTAGGCCCCATGAATACTAGGGCTCTTCTAACTGCTCCTATTCTGGTAGGAAAAAAGCAGCTTAAAAATGAACCTAAGGCCTGGTTCACACCTATGCGTTTTTTGGGCTTTTTGCAGAAACGTATTACAGTGCATTTAACATGGTTTCCTATGGGACACATTCAGAAATTGAACAAAAGCAATCTGCATAGGTGTAAACCAGCCCTAAGCCACATTTTTGAAAATGCATTTAGGCATGTCAGACACTTGAACTGTTCATTCATTTCATTGGCCAGAAAATTAATTTATTCTGCTTATTGAAATCAATAAATACTTAGGCACGCTTAGACATGTTTGCACAAATTTTTTCAGCCAAAATGCTCCTCTTGATGCAAAAGTGATTTTTTTCTGCTTTTAAATAATGTTGCTCATGAATATTCGCTTTGCGAATATTCGCTACGAATATTGCATATTCGAGTATTTGCGAATAACTCGAATATCGCGGCGAATATTCGCTATTTCGAATATTCGTATTTTTTCAAATTTCGCAATCAATTTCGCAATCAATTTCGCATTTGCATTAGCGAAATTTCGCATTAGCGAAATTTCGCATTAGCAAAATTTCGCAATTTTTTTTTTTTTTTATGAAATATAGCGAATATTCGTAAATATCGAATATTCGTGATATTTTATCCAAAAAAAAATAGCGAAATTTCGCAATCATTTTCGCATATGTGAAATTTCGCAATTTTTTTTTTATAAAATACAGCGAATATTCGTAAATATCGAATATTCGTGATATTTTATCCCCAAAAAAATAGCGAAATTTCGCATTGGCGAAATTTCGCAATTTTTTATTTTTTTATAAAATATCACGAATATTCGATATTAACGAATATTCGCGAATATTCTTCGAAATATTCGCGAAATATCGCAAAATCGAATATGGCGTATTCCGCTCATCACTACTTTTAAACATTCCTATTTCTATATTCCTATAAAAACCTATGTCTGAGTGGATATGGGCTAAAATGGAGGGTCGTTTAGATGCACAAAGACAATCTAAACGCCAGTAAAATAGGTGTTTTGGAGCCCAAGGGTGCATGAGGCCTAAAAAATAACTGCTACAGTCACATGACCAGGTTCACCAGTTTATCCATTGCCATTTTTTTTTTGGAAGTGTAATTTCCAGTTAGCTTATGCATAACCTTAGCTGAGTTGGTTTAAAATGGTTACATCTTCCTCCTTAATGGTCATTGTTTAGGCACTAGGGATGAGCCGAACATACCCGCGTTCGCTTCGCACCAGAACCGTTGAACAGACCGACCGTTTGCGTGAACATTTAGAACCCCATTGAAGTCTATGGGACTCGAACGTTCAAATTCAAAAACGATCATTTTAAAGACCAATATTCAAGTTATTGTTGGAAAACCTCTTTGAGAACCCAGGTCTTGCCCCAGGGAACATGTATCAATGGAAAAAAGTTTAAAAAACGGTTGTTTTTTCAGGAGCAGGACTCCTGAAAAAATTACCATTTTTAAAACTTTTTTTTCCATTGATACATGTTCCCAGGGGCAAGACCCGGGTTCTCAAAGACGTTTTTACAGGCAAACTATAGACACCCAGCAGGTACAATATTTAAAGGAATTTTTCTTTTTTTTTTAAGTTAAGCATCATTAAAATCAGTGCTCCAGGAGCAGTAATTTTATTGATGCTTAACCACTTTAGCCCCGGACCATATTGCTGCCCAACGACCAGAGCACTTTTTGTAATTTGGCACTGCGTCGCTTTAACTGACAATTGCGCGGTCGTGCGACGTGGCTCACAAACAAAATTGGCGTCCTTTTTTTCCCACAAATAGAGCTTTCTTTTGGTGGTATTTGATCATCTCTGCAAGTTTTATTTTTTGCGCTATAAACAAAAATAGAGCGACTATTTTGAAAAAAATGCAATATTTTTTACATTTTGCTATAATAAATATCCCCAAAAAAGATATAAAAAAACATTTTTTTCCTCAGTTTAGGCCGATACGTATTCTTCTACATATTTTTCTTTAAAAAAAAAATCACAATTAGCGTTTATTGATTGGTTTGCGCAAAATTTATAGCGTTTACAATAAAGGGGGTAGTTTTATGGCATTTTTATTATTATTTTTTTTTTTACTAGTAATGGCGGCGATCAGCGTTTTTTTTCGGTACTGCGATATTATGGCGGACACTTCGGACAATTTTGACACATTTTTGGGACAATTGTCATTTTCACAGCAAAAAATGCTTGGCCAATCATCAGCGTGTAATGCCGCAGTGAATTTTGGGCCCTTTTGCGTCACTCAAATTTGGCACGAACGACCAATTTTGTTCGAATTTTGTCGAACATACGTTCGCATCGAACGCGAAGTTCATCTCTATTAGGCACTTAAAGTTTCAGAAAGTGAGAATAAAATGAGTTGTCAATGGGTGTAATAGACTACAAGCTATAATATTTTTTTTTACCTTTAACCACTTTAGCCCCGGACCATATTGCTGCCCAAACAAAATTTGGCGTCCTTTTTTTCTTTTGGTGGTATTTGATCATCTCTGCGGTTTTTATTTTTTGGGCCATAAACAAAAATAGAGCGACTATTTTGAAAAAAAATCAATATTTTTTACATTTTGCTATAATAAATATCCCTAAAAAATATATATATAAAAAAAAAATTTCCCTCAGTTTAGGCCGATACGTATTCTTCTACATATTTTTCGTAAAAAATAATCGCAATTAGCGTTTATTGATTGGTTTGCGCAAAATTTATAGCGTTTACAAAAAAGGGGGTAGATTTATGGCATTTTTATTAATATTTTTTTTTTACTAGTAATGGCGGCGATCAGCGTTTTTTTTCAGCACTGAGACATTATGGCGGACACATCGGACACTTTAGACACATTTTTGGGACCATTGGCATTTTTATAGAGATCAATGCTATAAAAATGCATTGTATTACTATAAAAATGCCATTGGCAGTGAAGGGGTTAACACTAGGGGGCAGGGAAGGGGTTAAGTGTGTTCCTGGTGTGTTCTAACTGTATGGGGGGGTGGCCTTACTAGGGGGAATCACTGATCTCCTGTTCATACATTGTATGAACAGAAGATCAGCGTTTCCCCCGCTGACAGGAACGAGAGCTTTGTGTTTACACACATAGCTCTCGTTCCCCGTTCTGTAACGAACGAGCGTGCGTGTCCGGCGGCGATCGCGCCCGTGGGACTCGGGGGATGCGCGGGGGCGCGTGTGTGCGCCCGCTAGCAGCTGCGAAAGGGAGGACGTAGAGCTATGTGCTCCCGCGCAGCAGTGCCGACCTGCCGCCGTATAACTGCAGTGGGCGGTCGGCATGTAGTTAATATTATGCATTCCCTGAACATAAATATGTGAGGTCTAACCCTGTGATGTCGCTATTTCTAATAATAAAGGTGGATGTCAAAAGTAACAGTCTGAGCATGGACACTCCAGATGAAAGTGCTGAGAATATATTTCTCAGAAATCTTTCTCTTGCATCTGTCCTTGGTATGCTTCAATTTAATTTACTTCTCTAAGTTGCTCCTTCTTTCAAAACAGAATTAATAGTCACCAGAGTTCAGTGGCTGTGTGCTCTTGCCAGTTATCACTGTGGTAACAGGATTTATTCTCTTTGTCTTTTTCAGGGTCCCTGAATTCTTCCTCCTTCCCTGTAAAACAGTCTTTCTAGACAGGCTTATTAAAATAACAAGATAAATTGCTGAGAAGATTCATGATTCTACCAAGCAGCCCAATTTCTACACAGACGTAATTCATTTAGTGAATTTCTATGAAGGCTCCAGGAGACGGAATGGTTCCAAATCTTTATATCTCTTTGGTTACAGATAAATGTATGCCTTTGAAACATGTAGTTTTGTCCCTACCAAGAAATTTAGATGTATTTTGAACAGTTTTTTGAGTCAAGCAGCATAGAGATTATATTGAATTTAATAGCTAACACATTCCAGGTATACATAAAAAATATTCTTCAGTTAATGTATGCCTTATACATGTTAACCTTGACAAAGCTTAGCATTTTTCTGTCTCTGTCCATATCTCTGTAGCTACAGGCTCGGTGGACCAACTCATTCCTAAAGTAACTCTTAAGCCCTGTACACACGGGCCAGATTCTCGTCAGGAAAAAAACGTTGTTTTTCCTGACGAGATTCCTGAAAAAAATCTCTTGATGGCCGAGTGTACAGACACGCCATTCAAAAGAACAGCTGTTCTTTTAAATGGCATAAACGTGGTGACGTCATCGACCACGATGAGCATACACTCGTCACATTCGATGCCGTCGCCGCCATCTTACTTCACCCTACCTATGCCTTGGAAGCTACCGTGCATGCGTCGAACTTTCCATGGAGAGGTAAGTATAGACACATTCGGGTTTCTCGGCAGGAAAACACTGCTGAGAATCTCACAGCGAGAAAATAGAGAACAGGTTCTCTTTTTTTCTCGGCTAGATTCTAGGCAGTTTTCTTGACGAGAAACCTCAAAGCCTCATACACACAAAGGCCGTATACACACGTCCAGTTTTCACTTCAGAATTTAGCAAGAAGCTTGATGGGAGACATATTCTGCCAAGGAAACCAGTTGTGTGTACACTTTTCGCCGAGCATCGAGGAACTCGTCGAGCCAAAATGAGAACAGGTTCTCTATTTCCTCGTTGTTCAATGGGAAAATTTGGCTCGACTAGCTTTTTGACTGCCGAACTAGGAACTCGACGGGCAAAACGATGAGTTTCGCCCGACGAGTTTCTCGGTCGTGTGTACGCCGCCTCAAGGTTTACTCGGCAAGAAAGCTCTGCCAGCAGTTTTCTTGCTGGCTCTTGCAAAGAAAATCATGCATGTGTACAAGGCTTTAGGGATGAAGGTTTTTTTTACTTTCATGCATTCTAAGCATTAAGGTAAATAAAAACTTCAGTATGCAGCTCCCCCACCCAAGCCAACCTTATACTTTCCTGAGCCTGATCTCAATCCAGCAATGTGCAGAAGAGCTGAGGCTCTCCTGGTTCTCTGCCTTCTTATTGGCTCAGAGACAACAGTGGAAGCCAATATAGCCAGTGATATAGAAACACAGAGATGGGTTTAGGAGCAGGCATGCACAAGTGTTCCCAAAGCAAGTGGCTTGCTGTGGGGCACTCAACAGGCGGGAGAAGCCAGGAGCACCGGCAAGGGACCTAGGAAAAGAATAATCAGGGTTGCTTTGTGGAATATCATTGTACAGAGCAGGAAACCAAAGTGAGTACACCCCTAAGTGAAAATGTCCAAATTGGGCCCAAAGTGTCAATATTTTGTGTGGCCACCATTATTTTCCAGCACTGCCTCTTGGGCATGGACTTTACCAGAGCTTCATAGGTTGCCACGGGAGTCATCTTCCACTCCTCCATGACAACTTCACAGAGCTGGTGGATGTTAGAGACCTTGCGCTCCTCTACCTTCCATTTGAGGATGCCGCACAGATGCTCAATAGGGTTTAGGTCTGGAGACATGCTTGGCCAGTCCATTACCTCTACCCTCAGCTTCTTTAGCAAGGCAGTGGTCATTTTGGAGGTGTGTTTGAGGTTGTTATTATATTGGAATACTGCCCTGTGTAATTTGTTCAGTGTTGTTACATGAAAACTTATAGTAACATATTTACAAAAATGTGAGGGGTGTTCTCACTTTTGTGAGATACTGTATATATACAGTATGGACACTTCTCAAACAAATGCCATTGAAAAACCTTTACACGAGCTGTGCTCGTGACCCTAGATATGTTGTATGTTATATGTTGGGCATATGTCAGTTGGCAGTTAAATGTTTTTAAATACAAATGCAAATATTTATATAGGTCCAGCATGCATATATAAATGGTGATCACACTACACATGTAAGGCATCGCTGTAGTCAACTGTAGAAAAATTATTCTAAGGCCATAGCTCATGTTTACTTCTAAATCGTATAACCTGTACGGGCTTTAAAGTGTCACCTATGGACATTTTTAATTACTGTAGTGTGCTGCCATTGTATAGCCATAGACACTTACAGCCTCATCCTGCACAAAGATTTTTCAGGATCACAATACACTTTAACTTGATAATAATGCTGACAGAATATTAGTTTGTCTTTTTGACTATTTTAGAACATTAAGAAAATACACATTATAGTGTTCTTACCAAAGTGAACTTTTTACCTGCCAAATGATTGGCATTTCTGTCCAATACGTTCTGTGATTAGCAAACACCATACAGTCATATCTGGCAGACCAAAATACCAAATGTTTCCTTTGGAGCTCAGTAACACTTATAGGTCTTGTTCCTCCCCTAGTCTGGGACTGGATGTTATAGAAGCAGATTGATGAGCTTATCTCTGCTCTCTTCTATCTGCATACACCTGGCAAATTTGCATGCACTTTGCTGTACAGGGACTGCAAGAGGCTGATATCAAGTCAAATTTTGACACTTTCACTCAGGGCCACCATTAAAAATCATAAGGCCCCTCAAAGCCTGCTGCTCATCTATGTGTTTGAAATACTGTAGCTACCCTAAGAAAGAATAGAGACCAGAGTGAGGTGAGGAGCAATACAAACCAGGGCCTGGCAGCAGCAGCAAGGTGACAGCTAGGCCTGGTATGGAAGTATTGCCCATACCCCCGGTTACATTGTTTGCATTTAAAAATACTATTAAGGATGTTTACATTAAGTCTTATTGTCGAATTGGAAGCATAATGAATCACACATGTCCCAAGATTTGAACACAAATTAAAAAAAAAAGGTTGTCCTCCAAATCCATACCAGACCGTTAAATTTGGTATGGATTTTGAGGGGAATCCAATGAAAAAAATGTAAAAAAAAAATGGCATGGGGGTCGCCCCCAAATCCATACCAGACTCTTATCCAGCTCTGACGTCTTTTTTTTTTTACAGGGCAGTGACAACGTTCATTGTGATTAATGCTGGATCTACACTAGGGGACATTGTTTTTATGTTTTTTTTTTTTTCAATAAAAGAATTGTATTTATTTTTGACACTTTTTTTGGGCAATGTGTAGGGGTACCCCATACTCGTTCACATAGGGGGGGGGTTCGGGGCCCGGTTAAAGGTTAATTCCAGATTCCCATAAGCCCCCTGCCTGCAGACACCCTCAACTACCAAACAGGGTTGTTGGGAAGAGGCAATTTGTACACATCCATCTATCACCAGCTATACTAAATTCAAATCTACAGGTGTTATCTGGGTCTTAGGTTTGATTCTGTATTGGTACTAAATTTGCAAGATGTTTGAATATGATTAGGAATAAATAATTTGACTAGCAGCATAACAAAAATATGTTCTCTGTAATATTGTGTAAGCATAACTGCTACTGCAACATCAGAACCAGCATGCATGTTTAGATTTTTTGCTAGCCATGGATGAACCAGAAAATTACAATAATTTCACTTACACTGATGTTTAAAATGCACTAATTTCAGTCACAGATCATAATAATATCTGATAGTTGCACAATCTCAATTAAAATGTATGCAATCAGACTGTAGTAATGTATGTAGTGCTAATAACCCTGTTCTCAGATGACTTATTTATATCTAGTACTTTTTACTCCATTAACTATTATTATTGTTGTCAATGTGTGAAAAATTAGATTACCCCTGAGAACTGTTTTACACCTGTCTGTACTATCTTTGCCATAATTACACAGCGGTCTACTAAACTCAAAAAGGTTGAGATAAGAGTAGCACACAAGATATCTTGCTTTAGCATGTGTTTCCATGGTGGCCTGCCTGAAATCCCTGATGTGTTTCATGTGGGATTTATTTGTTACATCCTACGTAGCTTCTTTGTGCTATCTCTACTGTATTTTAATTCAAAAATAATAACATTTGTAGCTCTATTTTTAACTAGTTAAATATTGCTTAATAATTATTGCATACGTATATACAGTTGATTACCAATCTCCAATATGGTGGTTGCTTGTTTCTTTTTATTTTTTTTTGGCGTTTTGCTTTTCTGTGATGAATAGTGATGAGCCAAACCTGCACTGGGCTTGGTTCGGTGAACTTCAAAGAAGCTTGGATGCCGAACCCGAACCCCATTTAGAGCTGAATCTGTCAAATTAAAACCACCCATTTTCTGGGCTAATATGCGAGGGGGTGTCAAAAATAGCATTGGGTGTGTACTGCCCTAGGGAACATGTATCAATACAAAACAAAAATTAAAAACACTGGATTTTTTTTTAGCACTGACATTTACAATTGTCTGCATGCTGTTAATGCCAGCTTAACTTTTTAACCAGTTGCCAACCACCTTCTGCATATATACTGCAGCAAGGCCACTTGGCTGCCTAAAACCGACATACCTGTACGTCAGTCCGTGCATGTGATAGTGTGGGTGTGCATGTGCCTGCTGCAAGCTGGGGCAGCATGTGCAGTCACGGTACAGGGAGGCGGAACATGAGTCTGCCTATGTAAACAAGGCAGATACCCGTTTTGACAGGGGACAACATTGAGATCTGCTGTTCCTAGTGATCAGTGTTGTCCCAGTAAGCCCATCCCCCACATAACTAGAAAACACCCAGGAAACACTTTTAACCCCTTAATCAACCCTAGTGTTATCCCCTTCATTGTCCGTGTCATTTATACATTGATCATTTTTTTTAGCATCGATCTCCGTATTGGTGTCACTGGTCCCCAAAGAGTGTCACTTAGGGTCAGATTTGTCTGCCGCAGTGTCCCAGTCCCACTAAAGATCTCAGATCGCCGCCAATACCGGTAAAAATAATAAAATAAAAGTCCCTAAATCTATCCCGTATTTTGTAGACTCTATGGGCCAGATTCACGTACATTGGCGCATATTTTGACCAGAGTAGCGCACCTCCTTTAGGTTAGAGGCGCAATTACCGTATCCTCATAGTATTTGCGCAGAAATTTGCACCGGTGCAACGTAATTTCCGAGGCGTAAGGTGGAGTAATTCAAATTGGGAAGGACGTGGGCGTGTTCCACTGAAATGAGCCATGACCCCATGCAAATGAAGGGCCGGCCGGATTGCGCATGCGCACATGAAGCAGACCATGGTCAGCACCTCTCTGCGCATGCTCACAACTCGGAAACGGCACAATCAGTGAGATTGGAACTTGGCCCGGTCAAATTAGTGAGCTACGCAGAGAGCTTAAATAGACAGAGACAAACGCATTTCCTTTGCAAAAGTACATCCCTTTGTATCCCTCCCTATACAGCAAGGTGCTTTTGTTCTGTTGTCTGTTCGCGTTTGTCGGTTTTTGACATGTGTTTGATATATTTCTTGACTGTTTAGTATAGTGTTTTTGGTTTTCAGAGTGTTGTTTGGTGACTGTTTTTGATACTTATTTGCTGTCTGTTTTTTGCTGTCTGTTTTTTGCTGTCTGCTTTTTGCTGTCTGCTTTTTGCTGTCTGCTTTTTGCTGTCTGTTTTTTGCTGTCTGTTTTTTGCTGTCTGCTTTTTGCTGTCTGCTTTTTGCTGTCTGTTTTTTGCTGTCTGCTTTTTGCTCTTTGCTTTTTGCTGTCTGCTTTTTGCTGTCTGCTTTTTGCTGTCTGCTTTTTGCTGTCTGCTTTTTGGTGACTGATTTTTGGTGACTGATTTTTGGTGACTGATTTGGTTGCAGTTTGTGAGAACATGAGTGAAAGGAAGCGAAAGTTGAATTTTTCTTTGGGGGAGAAAGACATTCTTGCCAGGGCCATTACACAATATGGCTGTTTTCTGCACGGCCCCGAGAGTGCCAACACCACCCCGGCCAGGAAGGCACAGATATTGCAGGAAATTACCGACCAGGTCAACACGTTGGGGGGGGGGAGACCCGGACACGCCAGGGGATCGCCAAGAAGATTAATGACCTCCGGCATGTGGTCCGTGGGAAGCTGGCCAAGATTGCCGCCCATGCCAGGGGCACTGGAGGGGGCCCACAATGCCCTGTTCGGCTGACTGAGGAGGAGCGTGCGGTGGCCCAGACCTTCAACAGGCAGCAAGTGGAGGGGCTGCCTGGCTTTGACTCCAGTCAGGAGGCCATGAGCATAGGTACGTTTTTTTTTTTTTATATATCTGGTGTGTAGCATGTGTGAGGGGGGAAGGGAATATGTGGCAAGGGTGTGGATCCTCCAACCTGTGAATGTTTTGTGTCATCCACAGATGTGCAGGAGGGTGCTGGGCCATCTGGCCTGACCGTACCATCCCCGGGACAGCAGCCTGATGAAGACCCCCAGACAAGGCCGGAGTCCTCGGAGGAGGTTGAGGAGGAGGAGTTTGAGTTAGAGGAGGAGGACATGTCAGGGAATGACTTGTAATTTTTGGAGGAGGCCTCCCCTATGGCTGGCAGCAGCCAGGCCTCCATCCGGGGTAGCCCCTTACACTCCTCCCCCAACAGGGCTCCCCTCCCAAGGGGCTCCCCTTCTCCCCGGCCACAATCCTCATCTGGAGGCAGGAAGGCAACCCACAAAACTAGGGGGGTGGCCGAGTTTCTGCCCACCAACCTGAGGGACCAGGCCCTTCAGACCCACCATCTGGGACAGGTCAGCCAGACTTTGGGGCGGATGGAGGAGAGCCTGTCCTCCATAAAGGATACGCTTGGGGACATGGCCTGCAACTCCCTGGCCCTGATCAATAGCCTAAATGACCAGCAGGCTACCACTGCAGGCATTGGTCACGATGTGAGGGCCCTCACCCAGGCTATCCAGGCCAATACGGCAATGAAGGGCTGTCTCGCATTTCCGTGGCCTTGGAGGGCAGGCCGCCAGGTGGGCAGAGACCAGGGGATGCTCCTCCTTCCCTGGATTACCCCCCCCATGAGTTGGCCCTGAGGAGGCTGTGGGCACCCCAGGCATAGGTCACGCCAGCGGCGGTAGTTTTTTTTTTTTTACAGATTTTTTTTTTTTTGCTGGGATCCCCAAGTCCGTGTGACTGGTGTATGAATATACAGTGACATAATTGGAGCCGTGGCGTGGCATTGCTGCTCACAAGTCCTGCATGGTGAGCTTGTGCCAATCCAATTTGATGAGGATGTGATGTGTCTGTGCTAGGGACCACAGTGGTGTGCATGCATGCATTCTCATTGTGCCATGATTCATGTGTGTGTTTAACGTGCAAGGACGCCTAATGTGAGCTGTCTCCTGGCTGCTCTTCCCTCAGAAGATGGGGTAGCCTCGGTTAGGGGGGGATTGTCTGGTTCGGGGGTCAGGTCATCACGTATGTCAATCTCCAGGCCCTTTCTCACTGCGAAGTTGTGCAGCATGCAACATGCACCGATGATCTGACATACAAAGTTGGGGGAATACAACAGGGTACCCCCAGACTTATCCAGGCATCGGAAATGTGACTTCAGGAGGCCAAAGGTGCGCTCCACGACTGCACGGGTTTTGGCGTGTGCTTCATTGTAACTTTCCTCTCCTGGGGTTTGGGGGTTCCGGATAGGAGTCATGAGATGGGGTCCCAGTGCATATGCAGAGTCACCTGGAATGGAAAAGACAGGAGGATGTTAGTAGTGCATGTGCCCCTTGTGATGTGTGCATCATGGGGGGGGACAGTCATGCCTGCCACCCATGTCACTCACCAACCAGCCAGCTGTCCCCATACATGTTCTGTTCGAATTTCATTGGGATGGGGCTCTGATTGTATATGTAGCTGTCATGGCTGGATCCGGGGTGTTTGGCACGGACGTGCCATATGAGGCAGTTGGCATCGACTATCACCTGTACGTTGATGGAATGCCAGTGCTTCCGATTGTGGTATATGTGCTCTGTCTCAGGGGGGGGGCTGGAGTGCCACATGTGTGCAATCAATGGCCCCCACGGTGCGTGGGAATCTGTCAATTCTGTAGAAATCTGTCATTGCCTTTTGCCGCAGGTCCTCCTGGGTGGGTTTGATGATTTGGTTGGCCATGCGTCTGAGGATTGCAGGGATAACCTGGTGCACACATCTGCTCATGGAGGATTGTGACATCCCAGCCACCACTCCACTTGTTCTTTGAAAAGAGCCAGTGGCAAGGAAATGGAGTGTTGCCAGGACCTTGACCAGTGGCTGCACTGCATGTGAGCGGTGTGTTGGGCTGGTGATGTCCTCCTGCAGGGTTGTGGTTAATTCCATGGTGGCAGCAGGGGTGAATCTGAAGATGCGAGACACCTCAGAATCACTCATGCCAAAGATGTCTATGCGTGTGCAGTATATCCTCTCCCGTGCCCTCCTCCATGCCCTCCTCCTTCTGCGCTCTTCTAAAGTCAGTAGTATAGCTATGAGCAAGGATGCCCCTGGCATGTTGGCATACAGATTGTTGTCCTGCAAGTGTGGCTGCTCAGCTCGTCCCTAACAGTGTTGCTTTAGCTGACATGTAGACGGATTGTCTAATTTTAAGCAAGCTTTTATATTGCCTAATTTTAGACAGGAAGTGCAGCTGATGCACACAGCGCGTAGCCTGCGCTGCACCAACTTACTTTTGTGGATCGCCATAACTCCCTCATTTGCTAATTTGCCTAGCAAATCAATGGTGTGTCTAGCGCATTTTTTGCGCGCACGATGCGTTGGTCTATCGAAATTACGCCGTTCGTAAAAAACTAGATTTCTGGCGTATATCGTTTTGTGGATACGGCACAACGATACGAAGGCGCATATTTCCAATTGCGCTGGCGCAGCTCCTGATACTCCAGCGAAAGTGCTTTGTGAATCTGGCCCTATAACTTTTTTGTTATGATTTGTTTGCCACAAATATGTAGCAGAATCAGGGCCGTCTTTAAGGCAGGGCAAAAGGGGCAGCTGGGCCCTGTCATTGTTGTGGGGCCCAAAGAAGCTGCCTCATACTTGCCAACTATGCTAGTTGAAATTACCTTGCTCGTTGAAGTTTTAGTCCTGGGCTGGGCTGTGTCCTGATATCTCAATGTGAAGTGCTGCTACTAATGCTGCCCACCTCTGCCCTATTGTTGTGTACAGATAACTCACCTGCAGACCCTGTGTTTACATGTAAATACCTGTCATTCATATGCAAATAACATGAACATTCATATGTAAATTGCATTGGCATTGAAATGTAAATAGCTGGGGGTGGCATACTTGATATGTACATGAAGGCAGCATTCATATGTATATCATGCCCCTCTGCAGTGAGAAGATAATTTGCTGTAACCTCTAGCACCCAATCAGTAAGCAGTGTTACTTACAGTAATCTCTAGCAAACAATCAACAAGCAAAAATCATGTGCTGTAACCTCTAGCAACTAATCAGTAAGCCGTAATGTGTGCTGTAACCTCTAGCAACCAGTCAGTAAGTGATAATGATATGCTGTAACCTCTGGCAACCAATCGCAATTGTTGCCTGATCTGATACAGTAAACAGATTTTAAGTCTAGTTGATATTTATTGTATGTCTCAGAGCAGGTGGAGAGCGAAATTGCATGGGGGCCCCCAAGAATTTTTTTGCCCAGGGTCCAATCAACATTAAAGACGGCCCTGAGCAGAATACATATTGGCCTAAACTGATGAAGAAATTACATTTTTGTTACTTTTTATGTGTATTATAGCAGAAAGTAAAAAAAATAAATTCTAAAAATTGCCTTTTTTTTTTGTTTATAATACAAAAAATTGAAACTGCAGAAGTGATCAAATACCATCAAAAGAAATCTCTATTTGTGGGGGAAAAAAAGGACATTTATTTTGTTTGGGTACATCGTCACATGCCCGCGCAATTGTCAGTTAAAACAACAAAGTGCCGTATCGCAAAAGGATGGCCTGGTCATTAAGAGGGTATGTGAAGGGTTAAAGGGTTAAAAATAAATACATAAATAAATAAAAGAACACAGATATGAAGAGTCTGATTTGTATTTTGTGGGGCATTTGGAGGGGTACTTTACATACAAAAAAAATAAAAGAAAAAAGAAAAGTATGAGGTCCTCCAGGAAATCCATACAAGACTCTTTAAGGGTTCAAACACAAAAAAAATACAATAAAATGCATAAAATTCCCAAAAGATCTATATCAGAGCCTTAACCCTAGCATGCAGCCTGACCAGGATAGCAGAAGCAATGGTGTGCTTTTTGTGAATCCTACCAGGCCACATGCTATCAACATGGAGTGGCTGCCTTGCCAGGGGAAAAAAGAGTCCAATCAAATCATCTTTGTTTGATCTCATGCTTTGGAAGCCAGAAGAGAGGGGTCTAATAGATCTCTCCATAAAGAGGACCTGTCATGACCCATGTTATCACAAGGGGTGTTTTTTTTTTTGTGATAGCAATGAAGTTGAATTAAATGTGCAGTGTTAAATAAATAAATAAATACATACTTAAATAATAAAGAAAATGCATCAGCTCATGCTAATGCTCAAAGGTGAACGTGTGCGTTTTTCCCACGCACATATGTAAACAATGATCTCACCACACATGTGAGGTTTTACTGCAAACATCAGAGTGAGAGCAATCATCTAGTGCCAGACCTTCTGTGTAACCCTAAACTGGTAACCTTGAAAGATTTTTGTCTCCTTCCACAGTCGTACACAATTTTAAAGCATGACATGTTTGGTACCTACCGTATTTATCTGGGTATAGCGTGCACCAGCGTATAGCGCGCACCCCAAGTCTAGAAGGGAAATTTCAGGAAAAAAATGAATTACTTACAGTTTAAATGCCCCTCGTCGATGTCTTGACCGGTCCGGCGTCCGTCTGCGGCCTTGGTGGTGTCCTCCCCGCTTCTCCCGCGCTGTCGCCAACATATACCGAGCGCAGTACACTCGGGTACACTCGGCTAGGCGCAAAGCCGATCGTGGCCGAGCCTAGCCAAGTGTACCCGAGTGTACTGCGCTCGGTATATGTCGGCGGCATCGCTCTTTAAGGGGGAAAAGGTGCGCGTTATATATACGCCGATAAATACTGTATTTACTCTTATTCCAAACTATTTGGTATTTTATTGTATCACAAAAAAAATGTAACACCCACTATTGTATTCTCTAGTGCCTCTGTTTGGGGAATCCCAGCCATGTAAAGCAATGCACAGTGGTTCCTAGGAACATGGCAGGTATACCCGGTTCCTTACTTAAGAACCAGTGATAGTGGGAAGCTGTCAGAGCATAATCCAAAAGTTAGGTCTGAGCTAAGGGTCAGGCTAAATGTTGGCTGTTTGTGTGTACAGCTAAATGCCCAGACTTTTGCCCATTCAGCCCCCTGTTCGGTGGGTACTGAGCATCATATATAGACCATATTTTTACCCACTTCTATATATGACAGCTTCCTGCTGTTAATGGATTTAAAGGACACAGTAGGTGCTGGTACCCACTGCATCCCTAGTAACCGCTGTTGTTGGAATCTACAGCCACAGCTAGTAAGAGCCAGGGAAAGCAGTGATATCACTGCCCATATCTGGTCACTGATAATATTTTGGCAATGACAATTATCTAATAGGGCCATGGACATATTTGGTCTGTGACATCACTACTATCCCCACCCCTTCCTTTATTTAGCAGACAACAGCTTAGGATTCAATATGCAGTAAAATTGGGATAGATCGCATGGTCCAGGTCTATTGTGTTTTTAACCACTTGAGGACCGCCGCACGAAGATATACATCGACAAAATGGCACGGCTGGGCACAAGGGCCCAGCTGTGGGTCGCGCAGCGCTCGTGACTCAATGCTCTTCTCAGTGACCGTCCCCGCGGGAATAGCAGACACGATCGCCGCTGGTGTCCCGCGATCGGGTCACAGAGAGGAAAAACGGGAGAGGTAAGTGTAAACAAACCTCTCTCCATGCTTCCTAGTGTGGCTGTCACCGATAGTCTGTTCCCTGTGTTAGGGAACGACGATCAGTGACGTCACACGCACAGCCATGCCCCCCAACAGTAAGAACACTCCCCTAGGACACACTTAACCCCCACAGTGCCACCTCCTGGTTAACCCCTTCACTGCCAGTGTAATTTTTACAGTAACCAGTGCATTTTATAGCACTGTTCGCTGTAAAAAATGACAATGGTCCCAAAATAGTGTCAAAGGTTTCCGATGTGTCCGCCATAATGTCCCAGTCATGAAAAAAAATCGCTGATCACCGCCATTACTAGTAAAAAAATATATATTAATGAAAATGCCATAAAACTATCCCCTATTTTGTAAACGCTCTAACTTTTGCGCAAGCCAATCAATTAACGCTTATTGCAATTTTTTTTACCAAAAATATGTAGAAGAATACATATCGGCCTAAACTGAGGAAGAAAAACGTTTTTTATATATTTTTGGGGGACATTTATTATAGCAAAAAGTAAAAAGTATTGAATTTTTGTTTGTAGCGCAAAGAATAAAAACCACAGAGGTGATTAAATACCACCAAAAGAAAGCTCTATTTGTGGGAAAAAAAGGACACCAATTTGGTTTGGGAGCCACGTCGCAAGACCGCACAATTGTCAGTTAAAGCGACACAGTGCCAAATCACAAAAAGGGGCCAAGTCCTTTACCTGCATAATGCTACGGGTCTTAAGTGGTTAATATCAGCAAGTTGGCGGGTGCATGCATCATTATTGACTATGGATTTACTACAAGAAATTTTTTTGGGGATTTTTTTTTTTTTAATAAAGGGCCAGGGTTGTGGGGAAGATTTCCGCATCAACATAGTTATGAGGTAAATACAGTCAAACAAGAGGGGCTTCTGCACTACTAAATGAAAAATCTTCTTAGAATAACAGTGATGACAATGCAGCAAACACAATAAAGTGCATACACAGCACCTAAAAGTGATAAATTAGATGTAGGGTGATTGCGCAAAGTATATATACACAAATAATCAAATGAATAAATAAACAATAAGTGAAAGGTGAAAAATAAATAGATATCACAGTTCCAAATAAAGTGCAAAGTGCCAAACTAAGGTGCATCAGGGACAGAGTCCAAAAGTGCATACATCAATAGGTGCAACAATAGTCCATAGTGGTGAAACTGCTAGGAGATGCCCACTGATCTGAGAGATGTGAAATACACCACACACAGGGTCTGGTCTCCCAGAACTCTCACCTCAAACCGGATGAGTAAAGGCCTTGATAGGTATTCCTCCTATGGATGCCTCCCTAGAGGGTCCTGCTCTCCATCACGGATCAGTGGGGAGAGATGTGCCTGAGATCTCAGCAACAGCAGGGAGAGGAAAAACAAAAAGCCTCCAATCGTGTGATATAGTTGGTAAAAACAGTTTAATAAAAGAATTGCACTTACATAAAAGAGAATATTCAGAGCGTGTAGGACAACGGCGACTGCAGCGCTGGTGGCACGTCACTCGGTGTCCGTCTTTCTCTTACCCTACGCGTTACGACACACAGTCACGTGTCTTCATCTGGGGCCCCAGATGAAGACACGTGACTGTGTGTCATAACGCGTAGGGTAAGGGATATTTCACATCTCTCAGATCAGTGGGCATCTCCTAGCAGTTTCACCACCATGGACTATTGTTGCATCTATTGATGTATGCACTTTTGGACTCTGTCCCTGATGCACCTTAATTTGGCACTTTGCACTGTATTTGGAACTGTGATATCTATTTATTTTTCACCTTTCACTTGTTTATTTATTCATTTGATTATTTGTGTATATATACTTTGTGCAATCACCCTACATTTAATTTAATAGTTACGAGGTACACCCCCATGTTAAGGGAATGTGGTTTGGTATGGATCAGGAGGGTAGGGGGCACACTTGTCCCCCTCTTTCCTAGCCAGGCATGCTAAAAGCTCAGATTACGGATCTGGATTTCCTGGGAACTTCACACATTTGTTGTGTTCTATGATTGAGGTACCTTCCTTAAATCAATGTCAGACTTAAAGGGGGAGATTTACTGAAACTTGAGCACTCAGAATCTGGTGCATCTGTGCATGGTCGCCAATCAGCTTTTAAACGGGTTGTAAACCCTCATCGTTTTTCACCTTAATGCATTTTATGCATTAAGGTGAAAAACCTTCTCTCATACTGCAGCCCCCCCCCCAGTGCCCCCATTTTATTTACCTGAGCCCTGTCTTTCGCGCCACAGGGACAAGCACACCAGCTATGGCCGGTGTCTCATGTTCTGATTGGATAGATTGATAGCAGTGCAGCCTTTGGCTGCTGTCAGTAAAATTCAATGACGTGGGCGACCGGGGGACAGGGCCACGTCCTGCTTTCTGTGTCAATAGATGCAGAAGCAGGAAACGGGAGCGCGCTCGCAGAGGTGTCCCGAAGGAGAGGGTTTCTCCGACGGGTCACTGGAGAAAAGGAAGAGCCATCAGTGACGCTGAGGGACCCCAGGAGAGGAGGATCGGGGCCACTCTGTGCAGAACCAACTCCACAGAGGAGGGAAGTATGACATGTCTGTTAAAAAACAAAAAAACAAAACCAAGGGTTTTTACGGAGCTATTTGGCCGCTAGCGGGGCTAGTGCCCAAGAAAGGGTTAAAACCGCTGCAGCGGTGCTTTGCCGGTAGTTTGGCGGCACAGCCCATTGATTTCAATGGGCAGGGGCGCTTTAAGATTGGCTAGCAGGACTTTTTTTTACCGTCCTGCCATTGTAGTGAAAGAAGAGGCTCTTTCAAGGCGCTTTGCAGGCGCTATTTTTAAGTGCTATATCTCCTGCAAAGCACCTCAGTATGAAAGCAGCCATAGGCACACTGGGGCGGGAGCTGCGGTGGCCAATATAAAAATATTGGCGCTATACCGTCGGATTTTCCGCGGGATTCGGATGCTAGCGGTGCAGTATTTACCCCCGCTAGCGCCCGATAAAGGGTTAATACCGCCCGCAATGCACCTCTGCAGAGGTACATTGCGGGCGGGATTGCCTCGGTTTCCCATTGTTTTAAATAGGAAGGGGCGTTGAAGGAGCGGTATACACGCCGCTCCTCTCACCGCTCCAAAGATGCTGCTGGCAGGAGATTTTTTTCTCTCCCTCCAGCGCATCGCCTCAGTGTGAAAGCCCTCCTGCTTTCACATTGAGTATGCAGTGCAGGAGTTTTTCAGGTGGTATAGCAGCACTATTTTTAGCGCTTTATCCCCTGAAAAACTCCTCAGTATGAAAGGGGTCTTATAGAAATCAGAAAGAAAATGTCATTACAGGCAATTTAAAGTAATTTCTCATTCGTATATATCAGTGTTTTAAAAAAAAGTACTGTTCCTGGGAAAATTCAATAAAAAAAATATTTTTGCACAATTTTTTTTATTTGACATATTCAGCTCCAATTAATTACAATGGGGTACGGATTCGGTATCCAAACTAAACCAAGGGAAGTTCGGCTCCTGCCTAATAAAGAGGATCCATCAGATTTCAAGCAACCGTTCTGCCTAAAACCAAGCTATCAATTTCACAGCTGCAACAGTATGGACAGTAATGTGAAACAGCATGTGATGCTGTATAAAATGCAATTGTTTTAAGTAGCTGGTTGTGAAATATAAAATCCCAGATTAGAGTAAATGTAAAATACCTTGGGAACCATTACATCTTTGTCTCATCCACAAATTATCCCATTGACAAAATTACAGGAAAAGGTTTCTGTATTATAAGAATACTGTGAGTGTACACAGAGGGACGCCATATATTAATATAATAGATCCAACATTTCTTAGGCCTTGTACACACGATCAGATCGGTCTGATGAGACTGGTCTGGCGGACCGTTTTCATCAGACAACTCTGAACTTGTCTGATGTGCGTACACACCATCGGACCAAAATCCAATCAGACCAGGACACGGTGACGTAAAACACAACGACGCGCTGAAAAAACGAAGATCAATGCTTCCAAGCATGTGTCGACTTGATTCTGAGCATGCACAGGTTTTTCCAATGCTTTTGTGTACTAACCATCGAATCTGTCCGACGGACAGGTGTCCATCAGACAGGTTTTAAAGCATGTTTCATCAGACCGGTCTGATCGTGTGTACAGGACCTTAGAGATCCTTCACATTAACTGCCCTCTGAAAAAGTAATTTGCTCTAGAGCAGTAGCTGCCAGGAGTCCAGGAGGTGATCCTGCCACCTCCTAAATGTCTTCTTTTATTTTAAACAATCCCAAGGGGATTTCATATTACAATAATGCACCTCAAACATTTGGCTTTCTGTTGTAGTGTGCTCCCAATGACCTTAATAGCTGAGTTTGACGGGCAGTGCTGCCTGTCAAACTCTTCAAGCCAATGTAAAATTGAAATTGAAGTTGTGAAGCCAATCATTGTGCCCATTGCATGTGTACAACCCTGTCTTACTGCAATGGTAGAATTTATCTGGACAATTGTGAGGTGATAAATCCGTGGCTCAACCACCTGTATTTACCACCCTCTGGTCACCTGTGTGCAAGAGACATTAGATCAATTTCAAGGCTCTACCTGAATCAAATACTGTATGTAGTTGTAAAAAACTAAATTAATTAGTGTTCACCAAAAATGGAAAAATTAGCTTTTGTTGAAATTATGCATGAATTTGTTATTTTGAAAATACTTCAGTATAGTTATTTTTGGAAGATGTTACACTATTTGTGATTTTATATCTAAAACAATAACTTGTATGATGCTTACTTTCTTGTTTAATATATTTTTTATTTTATTTTTAAAGTATGTCTCCTGTTTGAATGCCTTTATCACTTTTTAAGATAACCAACCACTGTAAATAGGTAAAATAAGTTTATTATCACAAAATCCATACATACCCGATGTCCCAAAAAAAAAAAAAACATTTTCCTGCAAAACCCTGAGTTAACACAATGGTAAATAATAGACTTTGTATAATGTAGCGATACATTATACTTAGCTTGGAGAAAATCTTCCACAGGGTAGCATAACAATGCCTCATTTCACTAAGTACACCCAAGACAATAATATGCCTGAACTTTCTAGAATCTAAGAATGCATAAACTTGAGCACTGAATGAAAGGTTCCTGAAATTTTGATCCTATACAAAAGTATATAAATCTTGACTGATACTCAATAATAATTCAAGTGAGTTTGATTTTTACTGCCCTGAGTTATGTATGATATTTAATATTAAATACAGAAGTGAAAAAAATAGCTAGGAATCCCAGGAAAAGGCATATCTGATATTTGTTTCTTGTGGTCTGCTAAGCTATATTTGTATCTAAAATGACTTAATTTTACATAATCCAATTGCAATTTAGGAGAACTAAAACAGCTTCTGGGAAAACTTTAAGGGGGATATGTATTCTCATGAATGGTTTTTACATATGAATCCAAGCGATGTAAGCTTCATGTAAATAATCATAAATATATGTTAATGTTTTAGAAGCCCTGCGTCTATATATAATTTGTAATTGTGTATGTACAGGGTAGCCATATTTGCTTACGGCAGTCATGGCCTGTGCACCCTGCTTTGCCATGATGCACATAGGTTGTGCTTTACTTCTTCTTTGTATCCAGTAGATAAAGATCGTGTATGGGTTATAAAGGGGAACCACATGTTGTTTGAAAAATGGACAGTAGACATTGTTTACAAAAAATTGTGACTGTGTCTTGAAAAAATTGTGTGGGGTCTCCCCCAAAATTCATACCAAACCTATCGTTTGAATTTTGAGGGGACCACAGGCAAAAAAACAACAACAAAAAAACATGACTATATTAGTGAATGACATTCATTACTCAGGGTCCCGACTGGTTTGTTGATATTCAGTAGAAAACTGGGAGCAGTAATTTGTTTTGAGGAAAGCACCAGGTTGTCTTGGCACCGTTCATCATAACTGATGTTGGATCAACATCACTAGGCAACGTGATTGATGTTAAATTTACACTAAAGAGCAATTTGTGTTTTGTTTTTTGGGGAGGTTTTTGCGCAGTCCCCCTTAAAAAAGGGGCAGTCTCCTTTTAAATTTGCACCAAGAACTTCTGCTTGTTAGGAGTATGGTATAGATTTTTAAGGTGGACAAAAATACACAGCAAAAAGCATAGGCTCTGTTAAAAATGCAAAACAGACCCTTATACAGGGATGCAGCCAGGCTGGCCAGAAAAAAAAGGCAGTGAGTGTCCGTTCTCCCCATTGAACCAAACCAGGCCCACATGCCCTTAACTTTGTGAGGGTATCTTGCCATGTGCGCAAGACACCCTCAGATAGCTCACCAACATGATGACTTGCACTGTATGTCAATCTACACTTATTGCAAATGACAGCTCCTCAGACACATGCTGAATGTCAACAAACTGGCAGAATAGGCTGGGTGACAACATTGATCAAATATTGTTACGTTCATATTTGGTCGGTGATGTCCAGTGGTGAGAGTGTGTAGGCTATTGTAAGGGGAAGTACTACATCCTAAATGACTACTAAACAACTGTTTAGATCAATGTTTTATCTAATAATAAAAACTAAAAGACAAGCTATAATGACAAATTTCTAAAGGTAGTCATGACAGGAACTACCTGCACCTAATTCAGTCAAACATGTGTGGTAACAATACCAACACACAAGACAAATTCAGGTAGTTCTTACCACCAACAGTTTAAAAACCCATTGCTGTGGCAGTGACAAATTCATAAAGTGCTAGTAAAGTGTCTGATTTTTTTTATTATTATTAAAAGAATAGAATGCATTATAAATAACAAAAACTAAAAACAAACCTTAAAGAATTACCACCAGTTTCAGAATGGGAAGCTGACTGTAATTAAAACCAAATCTGAGCTGGCATACAGTAGTGTATATGCTGTTGTCATGTAATGTAATGAACATAAGGAGGAAGGAATTGGGTACACTAAGGAAAAAAGAACAGTATAGAAACTCTGACCTCAATTCAGGCACCAACAGATTTATACACAAGCATTATCACATTTAGTGCTGTGCACTGATATAATTCTAAAGGGTGTCTATTATAGTGTTGCTCACGAATATTCGCATTGCAAATATTCGTAACGAATATTGCATATTCGAGTATTCGCGAATAAATCGAATATCGCGGTGAATATTCGATATTGCGAATATTCGTATTTTTTCAAATTTATTTTTAAAACAGATCACATCCTAGTGATCTCCATCGACGTCTAAAAGCATTGCTGGTATGATTAGAGACCCTGGGCCGAGTAGCTGAGGCCATCGTTTTATGTTGCCGAATATTCGCAATGCGAATATTCGTAATGCGAATATTCACGAATACTTTCTCTGCCCTTCTGTGTTTTGTGTATAAAAAAAAAAATAGCTTTAGTTTATTCATATAAGTTTGTGTAAGTAGAGTTAGTGTTTAGTGCATATTAGTTTAGTAATCCAGGAAATGATCTCCGTTTTCGCGTGTTGACGAGAATTTCGCAATCAATTTCGCATTCGCATTAGCGAAATTTTGCAAAAAAACATTTTTGATAAAATATCACGAATATTCAATATTAACGAATATTTCGCGAATATTCTTCTAAATATTCGTGAAATATCGCGAAATCGAATATGGCGTATTCCGCTCATCACTACAACATTTATGATTTCCTCTTAATGTTTCCACGGCGTAATTGGCATAAACTGTTAATCACAAAGTCATTTTTCTTCCAACACCTATTTGAAACAGGTATAGCTACAACATTACATGTCTTCATAAATCACAACAATTTACAGTATCTCACAAAAGTGAGTACACCCTCACATTTTTGTAAATATTTTATTCTATCTTTTCATGTGACACCACTGAATAAATGACACTTTGCTACAATGTAAAGTAGTGAGTGTACAGCTTGTATAACAGTGTAAAATCGGCTGCAGGTGCCAACTCTAATCTTTCAACACAAGACTGGTTGGGAGACAATGTGAAGGAACTGGAGGCACTGTCACCAACCCAATGTACTATCGCCTGTACTGCTCTTGGCCTCAACATTCCTAGAGCCGGTTTAGGCCCCACCAAATACCGCTGCAGCCTCTGTCGCCTACTTGCACCCGAGGAAGGTGTTTCACTTGTGCGTGTAGCTGGCACAGATCGACCACGTCCTCTCCCTGCAACAGGAGCTCCACCAGCAGCACCACGACCGGGGCCATGTCCCTTATTTGACGTTCTCCTCATATTTCTCAAATGTAGGATCTTGCCTTAAATGGGTGTTTTTTGAATAGCACAATAGAAGAACAGTATCTAAATGGTGTATCTCACGCATACAGATATGCAGGAAACACACCAAATGTTTTTTATTTGCCCTAATAAATTTATTTTGAATAGCACATTGGAAGAACAGTATCTAAAGTGTGAATCTCACACGTACAGATATGCAGGAAACGCACACAAAAAAACAAATGATTTGCCCTAAATGGGTGTTTTTTGAATAGCACAACAGAAGAACAGTATCCAAAGTGTTTATCTCACATGTACAGATATGGAGGAAACACTGCAAAATATATATTTTTTGCCCTAAATGGATGTTTTTTTGAATAGCACAATAGAAGAGCAGTATCTGAAGTGTTTATCTCACACGTACAGATATGGAGGAAAATAAATGAGCTTAGCATATTATAGTAGAAAGCAAGAACAAATAATATCATTCTGTGCAAATATCGTTGCACATAAAAAAAAACAAGAAGTAATGCATGAAACTGATGCACACTTTGTAAGTGGCTTTAGTAGGTTGCAGTTTCAGAAGGAGACACCAAGCAAGTTTTAGTTAAGAAATCAACATCAGATGGTATTATTTAACAGAAAAAAAGCCACATAAATTATACTGACTTAATTCTATGTCAGCAGCTTCAGTTTTAGAGGAAGACACCAGGCATATTTACAGTATAGCACTTACTGCATTTACTGGTGTATAAGACTACCTTTTACACTGGCCAAAAAGCAGGGGTCGTCTTATACGCCGGGTCAGCTGCTCAGATGCCTGCTGGATGTGCGGTAATACTGTATGTAGCTTCGGCTACATACAGTATATACTACTTAGCCATCCCGGTGAGCTATGTATTCAAATGAATACAGAGCCTGCACGGATTGGAGTAACAACCTCTGCCAATCCGAGCAGGCTACATACAGTAGCCTGCTCAGATTGGCTTTGAGAGTCAGAGATCTGATGTTACAGGCTCTGCCAATCCAAGCAGGCTTTGTATTCATTAATAGAATACATCACTCGCCATGATTGGCTCCAGCTCCAGCAAAAAGGAGGAAGAATATGGCTCCAGCTCCAGCAAGACTGAAGAAGAATATGGCTCCAGAAGGAAGAAATATAAAGCGGCGGAAGCCTTGGAAGGGGGGTCGTCTTATACAGTGAGTACAGGCAAAAAATCTTAACTGTAAAATTAGGAGGTCGTCTTATACGCCCGGTCGCCTTATACACCAGCAAATACAGTATATCTGCTGTACTTTACAGAGTACATAGAACCATTCACATGAGTCCTAGCTCCTCAAAGGAGCTTGTATATATGAGGGTCCAGTTTCTAAAAATGTCACCTCACCTTCCAGTATGGTTTTGGATTTATAAAGGAAACAAGTAATTAAGTCCTTTGTAGGCAATTTCCTAGTTAAATCCTGGTCCCAGAAATACAAGAAAGGATTATTAACCATTAGCTACCATGCTCCCCTTTGTAAAAATAAATTTGCCACCTGGCGCAAAAATTGCATTTTCTGTGCCATTCCAGTGCACGGTATTCATTTTTTACAGTTACAGAATGATCTAAATGCTTCAGTAAGAGAAGGGTCTAAAACTTAAAAATAATAAAACAAGATATATTTATCTATATTGTCAAATGGTAAAATAAAACTATACTGAGTGACACTTTCTGTTAGAGGTGCAAGACAAAATGATGCTGTTTTGTCTGTGAAGAGAACAATAGAAATGTTCCTGACAGCACTGACCATGGGATTTCTTAACCCTGTCAAGAAAGTCAAAGTGAGCATGACAGACAGGAACAAGTCAAGGAAGCACACAGTATGAAAGGAAACCATTATGAACCATCTTCTCTAAATAAAACTCTGAATGCAGAAAACATGTGTGATTCACTTAACCAAAAGTCTATACAGCATATAGGAGCAATGACGGGACTGATTTATTATCATATTTGAGCACAAATGGAGTTGTTGACTAAAGAAACGAATTTGGTTTTATGTTTTAAATGAAAAATAAAAGTAATCTGCACAGTGGTTAGTGGTTTTGTCTAATGGCTAGCTGGTCATTGGTTCCAAATCCATCCAGGGCACTATCTGCATGGAGTTTGCATGTTCTTCTTGGACATGGCCAGATCGAGGGGGGTGCTGGACAGTGTTGCCAACCTGCCCAAGTGAAATTTACTGACAGGATGCCAAAAATGTACTGACAGAACCAATTTTGGCACACACATAAACTTTACTGACAGAGCAAAAAAATGTACTGACACGTCAAAAAAGTACATACAATTACAGTTTTCAGTTCAAATATCAATATAAAAGCTACAAAGATGTAGCTATTGCTATTAGCAATGTGTTTAACCACTTGCTTACTGGGCACATAAACCCCCTTCGTGCCCAGGCGAAATTTCAGCTTCCGGCACTGCGTCGCTTTAACTGGCAATTGCGCGGTCGTGCGACGTGGCTCCCAAACAAAATTGGCTTTCTTTTTTTCCCCACAAATAGAGCTTTCTTTTGATCGCCCGTGCGGTTTTTATTTTTTGCGTTATAAACAAAAAAAGAGCGACAATTTAAAAAAATATATATATTTTTTACTTGTTGCTATAATAAATATCCCAAAAATGTTTTTCTCAGTTAACGCCGATACATATTCTTCTACGTATTTAAAAAAAAAAAAAAATCACAATAAGTGACTGCTTTGCGCAAAAGTTATAGCACCTACAACATAGGGGACAGAATTATGTTTTTTTTTTAATATTTTTTTTTTACTAGTAATGGCGGCGATCTGCGATTTTTATTTGGACTGCGATATTGCGGCGGACACATCGGACACTTTTGACACATTTTTGGCGCCATTCACATTTATACAGTGATCAGTGCTATAAATATGCACTAAGTACTGTATAAATGTGACTGGCATTGAAGGGGTTAACACTAGGGGGTGAGGAAGGGGTTAAATGTATTGCCTGGGTGTGTTCTAACTGTGTGGGGGGAGGGGGGTGACTGGGGGAGGTGACCGATGCTGTCTCCCTATGTACAAGACGAGAAACAGCATCTGTCTCCTCTCCCTGACAGGACGTGGAGCTCTGTGTTTACACACAGAGCTCCACGTCCCTGCTCTGTCGACGCCGATCGCGTGTACCTGACAGACATCGCGGCCGCCAGGTACACGCATCGAATCCTCGGTTATCCGTCGGAAAATGTTTTTCCCCGCCGCGCGCCACCCTGTATTCTGTCAATAGCGCGGACCCGAAGTGGTTAAGGAAAAACAAAAGACAAAAAACATACTGTTGTGTTTATAGGTTTACATACCTTGGCAGCATTTCTGATTTCTTGCCTATTTTTCAGAGGATATGAATGATAACACAAAAATGTTTCTTTCACTCATGGTTAGTTTGGTTGAAACTATTTATTATCAATCAACTGTGTTTACCATTTTGAAATCATAATGGCAACAGAAACTACCCAAATGACCCTGATCAAAAGTTTACATACCCTGGTGATTTTGGCCTGATAAAACAAGTTGACACAAAGAGGTTTGAATGGTTTGAATGGCTATTAAATGTAACAATCCTCACCTATGATCTGTTTGTTTGTAATTAGTGTGTGTGTATAAAAGGTGAATGAGTTTCTGGACTCCTGACAGACCCTTGCATCTTCCATTCAGTGCTGCAATGGCCTGTCTGGATTCTGAGTAATAGGGCAAAGCAAAACAATTGTCAAAGCATCTGTGGGTAAAGGTAGTTGAACTGTATAAAACGGTATAAAACTGGAGGAACATTTGCATTCATCAGACAGGAAGCTGCGCATGGGACGTACTTGGATATTCCAACATGACAATGATCCAAAACATAAGGCCAAGGCAACATGTCATTGGCTACAGCAGAATAAAGTGAAGGTTCTAGAGTGGCCATCTCAGTCTCCTAACCTCAATATCATTGAGCCACTCTTGGGAGATCTCAAATGTGCAGTTCATGCAAGACAGCCCAAGAATTTACAGGAACTGGAGGCTTTTTGCCAAGAGGAATGGGCAGCTTTACCATCTGAGAAGATAAAGAGCCTCATCCACAAATATCACAACATACTTTAAGCTGTCATTGATGTTAAAGGGGGCAATACACAGTATTAATAACTGGGGCATGCCAACTTTTTATCAGGGTCATTTGGGTAGTTTCTGTTGCTACTATGATTTAAAAAGAGTAAACACAGTTGATTCATAATAAATGACTTTAGACAAACACTAACCAAGAGTGAAAGAAACATATTTGTGCTATCATTCATATTCTCTGAAAAATTAATCATAAATTCTGCCAGTATATGTAAACTTATGAGCACAACTGTATTTCTACATGAAGGTCGGGTTAATATAACTAGGGTTGTCCCAATACCACTTTTTTAGGACCGAGTACAAGTACCGATACTTTTTTTCAAGTAGTCGCCGATACCGAATACCGATACTTTTTTTTTAAACGTGTCCCCATATGCAGCCATGTCCCCCACATATTGCTGTCATGTCCCCCACATATTGCTGCCATGTCTCCCCACATATTGCCATGTCCCCGACATATTGCCACCATGTCCCCCACATATTGCTGTCATGTCCCCCACATATTGCTGTCATGTCCCCCACATATTGCTGCCATGTCCCCCACATGTTGCCATGTCCCCCACATATTGCTGCCATGTCCCCCACATATTGCTGCCATGTCCCCCACATGTTGCCATGTCCCCCACATGTTGCCATGTCCCCCACATTTTGCTGCCATGTCCCTCACATGTTGCTGCCATGTCCCACACATGTTGTCATGTCCCCCACATATTGCTGCCATGTCTCCCCACATATTGCCATGTCCCCCACATATTGCCATGTCCCCCACATATTGCTGCCATGTCCCCCACATATTGCTGCCATGTCCCCCACATATTGCTGCCATGTCCCCCCACATATTGCCATGTCCCCCACATATTGCTGCCATGTCCCCCACATATTGCTGCCATGTCCCCCACATATTGCTGCCATGTCCCCCACATGTTGCCATGTCTCCCACATATTGCTGCCATGTCCCCCCACATATTGCCACCATGTCCCCCACATATTGCTGTCATGTCCCCCACATATTGCTGCCATGTCCCCCACATATTGCTGCCATGTCCCCCACATATTGCTGCCATGTCCCCCACATGTTGCCATGTCCCCCACATATTGCTGCCATGTCCCCCCACATATTGCCACCATGTCCCCCACATATTGCTGCCATGTCCCCCACATATTGCTGCCATGTCCCCCACATGTTGCCATGTCCCCCACATGTTGCCATGTCCCCTACATGTTGCCATGTCCCCCACATATTGCTGCCATGTCCCTCACATGTTGCTGCCATGTCCCCCACATGTTGCCATGTCCCCCACATGTTGCCATGTCCCCCACATATTGCAGCCATGTTCCCCCCATATACGATGCCATGTCCCCCCCATATTGCAGTCATGTCCCCCCCATATTGCAGCCATGCCCCCCCTACCTGATGATGATGCCACCGCCGCCATATATACAAAGCCGCCACCTCCGCTTACATTAAAGGCACCTTTCGTTTCAATAGCTCTTTTCCCTGACGCGCGCCATATAAAGGACACTCCCTCTTGCTCGGGATTGGACAGATCCGTCAAGGGGGAGTGTCTATACACGCGCAGCCGGAAAACAGCTATTCAAAGGTGCCTATAATAATGTTCGCGGAGGCTGCGGCGGCGGCGGCTTTGTATATACGGCGGCGTTGGTGGCGGCGGCGGCAGCGTTGGTGGCGGCGGGGGTGGCAGCGCGGTTGGGGGGGGGTTGTTCAAGTATTCTATTTGGGTATCGGGGGTATTTGCGGGAGTACAAGTACTCCCGCAAATACTCAGTATCGGTCCCGATACCGATACTGGTATCGGTATCGGGACAACCCTAAATATAACCCAAGTAGTCGCCGATACCGAATACCGATACTTTTTTTTAAACGTGTCCCCATATGCAGCCATGTCCCCCACATATTGCTGTCATGTCCCCCACATATTGCTGCCATGTCTCCCCACATATTGCCATGTCCCCCACATATTGCCATGTCCCCCACATATTGCTGCCATGTCCCCCACATATTGCTGCCATGTCCTTCACATATTGCTGCCATGTCCCCCCACATATTGCTGCCATGTCCCCCCACATATTGCTGCCATGTCCCCCCACATATTGCCATGTCCCCCACATATTGCTGCCATGTCCCCCACATATTGCTGCCATGTCCCTCCACATATTACCATGTCCCCCACATATTGCCATGTCCCCCACATATTGCTGCCATGTCCCCCACATATTGCTGCCATGTCCCCCACATGTTGCCATGTCCCCCACATATTGCTGCCATGCCCCCCCACATATTGCCACCATGTCCCCCACATATTGCTGTCATGTCCCCCACATATTGCTGCCATGTCCCCCACATATTGCTGCCATGTCCCCCACATGTTGCCATGTCCCCCACATATTGCTGCCATGTCCCCCACATATTGCCACCATGTCCCCCACATATTGCTGCCATGTCCCCCACATATTGCTGCCATGTCCCCCACATGTTGCCATGTCCCCCACATATTGCTGCCATCTCCCTCACATGTTGCTGCCATGTCCCCCACATTTTGCCATGTCCCCCACATGTTGCCATGTCCTCCACATATTGCAGCCATGTTCCCCCCATATACGATGCCATGTCCCCCCCATATTGCAGTCATGTCCCCCCCATATTGCAGCCATGCCGCCGACGCCATATATACAAAGCCGCCACCTCCGCTAACATTAAAGGCACCTTTTGTTTCAATAGCACTTTTCCCTGACGCGCGCCATATAAAGGACACTCCCTCTTTTTCGGGATTGGACAGATCCGTCAAGGGGGAGTGTCTATACACGCTCAGCGGGAAAACAGCTATTCAAAGGTGCCTATAATGTTCGCGGCGGCGGCGGCGGCTTTGTATATACGGCGGCGTTGGCGGTGGCGGCGGTGGCAGCGCGGTTGGGGGGTTGTTCAAGAATTCTATTTGGGTATCGGGGGTATTTGCGGGAGTACAAGTACTCCCGCAAATACTCGGTATCGGTCCCGATACCGATACTGGTATCGGTATCGGGACAACCCTAAATATAACCCAAAACAGAGTTCCCCCCTTACATCAGAGTCTGCATACCCTAATGTGAAAGGGAACATTGTGGACTGTGATGTAAAGGAGAAATCTGTGGCATTTGATATAAGGAGGAATACTGTGGTATAAAGGAAAACTGATATAAGGGGTCTCTGTTCACCAGAACCCCCCCTTACACATTAGTCCACAACGCTCCCCTTTACATCACCGACTGCTGATTCCCCCTTACATCCCCATTACATCAGACTCCACAGAGATCCTCTTTACATCACAGTCACCAAAGTTCTCCCTTACATCAAAGTCCACAGACTTCCACACAGTACACCCTTACAGTGTAAAGGGGAACTCTGCAGACCTTGATGTAAAGGACAACACTGTGAACTCTGTGCTTCTGCTTCTGGGTCCTTGCTGAGTCCTCCCCTTCCAGTCCTGGCTGGCTGCAGTTCATAAAAGGCACCATGACTTCCTCCCCTTCCCCGACCGTGCTAGGCCAAGCTTCTCCAAGCTTGACCGGCTTTGGAACTGTACATGCAAAATTCTAAAGCCAGGTTGGTGGCCATAGTGTTTACAAGTGTACACTGTCTGTAACAGACATTTATGGACAGTTTGTAAATCGCCCGAAATTTCCAAACTGTTGATAAATTTACAGATGGTTGCAACCCTGGTGTGACTCCCAAAGTCAAGGAAAATCCTCTAGTGGAAACACAAGTTCCACCCCCGCTGCTGCCCACCACTGACAGCACTACAGAGCCAGCTGCATTAATTTGTGAATCTAAGTGCTGTGGTTTTTGGTTGCTAGGACTTCTCAGTGTCACAGCAACCAACTCACATGCTTGCTCTGCCCCCCCAACCCAGGGTTTAGAACAGGAGGGTGGAACTTCCTCCTTCAGACCTGCTGCCAGTGCCACACCTCCTAGTTGTCACATGTAGATGGCGGCAGCACTGTGGAATGTAGTGGACTCTGATACAAAGAGAGTAAGGGAACTCCTGAGACCCTGATTCAATATTGTGGGGGGGGGGACACATGGCTCTGGAGACTTGGATGTAAAGAGTGAGGAGTCTAATGTTAAAAGCGGTGACTCTGGGGACCCTAATAAAAAGGAGGGTTATCCCTGGTGACCCTGATGTAAGGAGGGAGCTCTGGGAACCCTGATGCAAGAGGGGTGTTTCTGTGGGCCCTTATATGAGAAGGTGATCTCTGGGAGCCCTGATGTAAAGAGGGGGCTCTGAGAACCCTGATGTAGGGTAAGAGCTCTGGGAATGCTGAGGCAAGAGGACTGATGTAAGGGGGGGTCTAGGAGACTTTGGGGACCCTGATGTAAAGGGGAGGGACTCTGGGCACCCTGATGTAAGGGGGTCTCTGATGAAAGGTGGTCGTGGCTCTGGAGACCCTGATGTAAGGTGGGTGACTCTGGGGAACCTGACATAAGGGGGACTTTGGGAACCCTAAAGAAAAGAGGAGGGTCTCTGGGGACCCTGATGTTGGGGTGGGCTCTGGGGTCCCTGATGGAAGTGGGAGAGCAGGGACTATGGGAACCAGGATGTACTGTATGTGGGATTTTGAAGACACTGATGCAAGTGGCAGACTTAAGGGAACCTGATGAGACCCTTTTTTGTGTCTTGCTCCAGTTTGATCTTATGAATTTTTTGTAGAGTCTTTGAAATAGTGAATGAGGCAAAGGTCTCTAAAAGGTTGCCTCTGGCCATGTATGGCTTTTATGATACCCATTAGCCCTGGATAGAAATTTTACGGCACACTGTGTATTCCTAATGGGTTTAATTGCCCTAAAAACCACGGGTGACAAAACTGAAGGATTTTTGTGACCATTTTACGATGGGTCAGAGGGAAGTGATAATCTGTAGAGGTTTATGGTAAGCAGAAATTAACAGACATTAACAGAATACCTCAATTAGATAATTTCAGCCCTGGTAAAGGCCTGTGTACTGGTGTCTGCTGTCTCTAAGTTGAGATTACAGGCTATTTAAAATGTTAAAGAAATGTTTAAAAAGTTAAAAGGCGAGGTTAGAGGTGCACTCCTAGCTGCTGCAATGTTTACTGTTCTACAAACCCGTCATGGCCGACCTATGATTTCTGAACAACATGGCTTTTCGTATGCCTAGTATGTGATATCAATACAGTAGTGGCCTCACTAAATCCTATTAGACTATAAGTCACAGGCAGCAGTGCAATGTAACTTAACTTACAGATATGCAGCTATGAGCTTATAGGCACGGGAGTACCTAGGCACACTCACATATGAGGAAAAGTGATAATGAAACAGATCTGGTTCAATTTGTGAACACTCATGCTGAATATTCATCAAGCTTGGCTTAGGTGCAGCAGCATTTACCAATTCTGATTCATTTCAATTTAAACTGCATAATTTTTGACCTGCCTGTTTTAGAATATTTTTAAGGTGAATGGAATGCCTAGCTTTTATATTTTATTAAAACTATGGTGATAGGGGGGTACGTGTGTTGCTTTTGGTGCACACTAGTTACCAGGCAATAGTATATCGCCTACAAAGGACAGCTCCAACAACTGTTCAGCAACAAGTGTATGCTGCACACCCAAACTTAAAAAAAAAAGTTACTGCAGCACAAAGTAAAATTAACCATCCACAAAATAATAACATATAGCGCTAATCTCCCCAAACAAATGCCAAGTTTATAGTTTTTAACCTTGGCAAAAAGTAAAATATAACAGAAAAATGTTACTATAAATAAAAGAAACCCATAAATAATAATAAAAAAGAGTGCAAAGGGTGAAGCTAGTAGCTAGCAAGCAAATACAGTGGAACATTGGATTACGAGCATAATCAATTCCAGGAGAATGCTGGTAATCCAAAGTACTCGCATATGAAAGCGAGTTTCTCCATTGAAGTCAATGGAAACAAAAGTAATTAATTCCGCATTGACTTCAATGGCATGCAATACCGCATGTGGCCAGTGGTGAGGGGGGCGCCGGAGAGCCTCATAAATCGCTCAGAAAAGACCCAATGACACCTAGGCTGAACTTGTAAAACCTTGAAAAGGCTCAGGAACTGAGTATTTCTGAGATTTTCCCAGCATTTCTGAATGGCTCCAAACGGCGCCAATCGACTCCGGTCGGTGCCGTTCAGCTCTGTTCAGCTCCAGTGCTCCCCACGCAGTAATGCACACGGCTTTGGCTTGAATCCTGATCGTGTTGGGAGACAACACATCTTGCGGACACAAAAAAGTAGTCCTAGAAGGACTGTTGGGTCTATAGAACTTTGAAGGGAAAGGGAGAGAGTGCAATAAAGGATATTTAACCAACCACTGCAATCCAAAGTATAGAAAAGAATAGCACACTATCTATCACTACACATAATTGTTAGCTTGCTAGCAGCTCCAGCAAACACTAACAATATGGCTGCTGTGAGCATGGGCGTCCGCTGAACTTTTTTCAGGGGGGGGGGCATCAATTTATTTTTTTATTTCTTTTTTTTTTTAAAGTGTATTTTTGTGCGTGAACTCGAGAGAGAGGAGCCGGACTGCAGGAGTTGGGAGTAGGCAGACCCTCCCCCCGGAGGCAATCGCCATCCTTCTCCATGCCCCTGGTGGCAATGGCGGGTGTGAAGGGGGGCCTCCCACTCACCCCGCCCTACCTGCTCCTCTTGGGAGCCCAACTGGGGCCCAACGGGACCCCAATGGGGCAGAGGGACTCCCCCTATGAGGGAGTGAGGGGGCCTAGCCCACCCAGCCAGCCCCGTAGGTCCTTCGCCTCTCTTTATTTTTTTAAGAGACCGCATGGCCAAAGTGCATGTGTTTTTTAAACCAATTTTGTGTGCGTGCAAGTGTGGTGGTTTTTGTGGGGGGGGGGGTGGGCGTACTAAGCACAGGCGTACCTTGCATAGCACACCCACCGGGAGCCGGGCTGAGACCACCAAACTCAATTCACATGTAGCCGAGACCGGGATCCGAACCCTTGGCTGCAGAGGTGAATGGCTTGTCAGCGCAGTGCCAATCACGTTGAGCCACCACAGCTCCTGCTCCTCCATGCTCGGCCCCTTTTTGACAATGTCATGAAGGGGAGGGGCTTAGTCATTATCACATAAAGCAAGTTTGAGAAACCTGCTACCTTGCTATCAAGCAACTAGCAACTCTAAATAACAATATCATAAAAAATGGAGGGCCCCCCCCAAGGAAATAACAACCCCCAGGATCAGTGCCAGTTTCTGCAATAACAATCTCCAGCTTTGCTGTCAGTTTCCGCAATAAAAATCGCCAGCATTGGTGTCAGTAGCAACAACAATAACCCCCCACATTGGTGCAGATTTCTAGAATAAAAATGTACATACTAATGACCCTCAGCACTAGTGTCAGTTTCCGCACTAAAAACTCCCAGCATGTGATGTCATTTTCTGCAATAATTGCCCCCAGCATAGATGGGAGGATATCAGGTTAGACACTTCCTAATTGCTCAGTCCCTAGGAACACCGCATCACGTGTGAGGACCCGGAAGAGACGGGTACATGCTTCTGCAAGCCAGCCGGCTGAATCTTTTATATGCTGTTATTATCGTGATTGCTGTAAGTGGGCACAATCTTTTTATTTGATTAAAATCCATACGTTTTTACATTATGTGAGCTCTTTTGATTGTTTTTCATATTCTGGATCGGTACTCACATATGAGTTTGACTACTTATACTACTTTGAACGGATACTATCAGTTCCCATTGTGGACGGTGGATGACTCCTGATACATGCTGTTCTTGATCTCTGTTAGATCTTATGCCGCGTACACACAATCACTTTTTGTGATGAAAAAAAACGATGTTTTATGTGATGAAACAAAACAACGTTTTTCAAACTTCATTTTCCAAAACGACGTTGCATACACACCATCGTTTTTCCAAAATGCTCTAGCAAAGCGTTGTGACGTACACCACGTTCGACGGCACTCTGTTCCATTGAAGCTCTGTCTCATAACTTGCGGGTTTAGAAACGTTGTTTTTAACATCGTTTTGCCCACACACCATCACTTTTTATGACACAAAAAACGACGTTTTGAAAAACGACGACATTTTTTTTGGTAGTTTTTTTGAAGACATAAAACTACGTTTTGCCCACATATGGTCATTTTAAATGACGTTTTTGTAAACATCGTTTTTTTTTCATCACAAAAAGTGATCGTGTGTACACGGCATTAGACTCTGGTAAGGGTCAGTGTTTGTCGTAGGTGGAGGTTCTTGTCTGTCATCAAGTCACACTGTGCATGAATAAACTTCACAATTGGGACTTTCCTTTCTGATCCACACTCAACATTTGGACTTTGCTTATAACATATATTATACATTCATATGTATTCTTATATTTTTTTATTTAATTTGATGGTTATTGTTACTATCTAGGTATTTACTTTGTTGCTTGTTCACATTACAGCGGACATTTGTCAATTTGTTCTGTGTAATTTAGCGCAATCTCCTCTCCTTTTTTCTTGCAATTTTTGGTGTTGTATAACACCTTTGAGACGCAACTTTAAAAAAAAAAAAAATTCTTATATGGTATGCGCAATTTTTCCTTTTATATAGAAATGGATAATGGCCATTGGCCAACAGGCCCTCTTACCAGACCTGGTGAAACCGCAACAGTTATCCCTCTGGCTGGAGGTTCGCTCACTCTGGGTTGCCTGGGGTGACTCTAGTCAGTAGTGTAGCATGCCTGTACCCTGGCAGCGGCTCGGTCTTTCTCCCTCTCTGGTCATGCGGGTACAACGAGACTCCCTCTCTGGTAGTGTGGGTACAGCTGGGCTCTCTCTCTGGTGGTGCGGGTACAGCGTACACGTTCTGAGACGGTTGGGAAGGCGGTGAGCCCTGTCAATCACCAATTCGTGGATGGAGTTCTGCCAGGTAGACCATTTTTGGGATGCCTCTAAATTTCACATTGATCCGGCAGGAATGGTCCTCAATGTCCGCCATTTTGATTCTCATGTTGCAGATTTCTTATGCTAGACCATCATGGGCGTCTACTACCTCATTATGTGCTAGCGTGTAGTCGCTCATTTTATTATCTATGTTATCCACTCTATCTCCTATGACTTCAATCTCTCTATTAGTTTGTCTCATGAAGTTTGACATGTCATGCTGCAGTGCTCCACGTTAGGGGATTAGCATGTCTTTGAGAGCAGAATCTAATATGGGCTGGCCCACTGTAGGAAAGGCACCCAGCTTCTCACTGAAGCCATTTGTGTCAGTGTGACTATTAGTGTCAGGGGAGGGATCATTCACTGTGTCTCCATTGGCTGTTAGTTTCCTCCTCTGTTTCATTGGGCTATTGAATGTGGAGGGAGGAGAATGCTCTCCGCTGTCTTGAACTGCTGAGTCACACTGCATGGAGAGTTTCCTTGTGGATGCAGCCACCCCTGTTCTTCTCTGTGAGAATGCCGCGGTGCTGGCGCCATCTTGTGAAGTCAGTGTACCTGTCAGACTGTAGAATCTGGGTTGGCCTAGTAGACCAACCCAGAGGCAGAGATTTTGGGATTGGTTTACTAAATCTAAAGAGTGCAAAATCTGGTGAAGCTGTGCATGGTAGCTAATCATCTTCTTACTTTGGCTTGTTCAACTAAGCTTTGGCGAGAAAAAATGGAAGCTGATTGGTTTCTATGCAGAGCTCCACAAGATTTTGAAATGTCTAGCTTTCGTAAATGAACCCATTTGAGAGCATATGGTGAAGCTAGAAAGATCACCCAGTTTGCCTTAATTTGGCTTTTAATACATAGGTATTAAAAAGATTTAAACATAACAAGTCATGACATTTATACCTGGCAGGAGTAGGTTAGGAAGGGTGCAGATAAAGGAAAATAGATATTGAGTATACATAGCTATTTGAAATAAGATAGGATTATAATTTAATAAGAATTGCATACTATAGAACTGTAGTTTGAGCACAACTATATAAAGTACGGTATATAACGTATACAGTATAGTATAGTGTCAATTATTTGTTTAGCCCGCAGTCTTTGGGTATTAGAATGTATAAATTGTTCGTCATTCTTACACTGCGCTGAGAAGAAAGTAGTCATATTGCTAGTCTTGTCATGTCCCCTAATGTGCAGAGTGATTATATATATATATATATATATATATATATATATATATATATACTGTATATATATTAGAGCACAAATAAATTAAACACAGTGAAACTGTAAAATATTGAACACAATCAAATACCTTCAAATAAAGTTGTGCTTTACTGGGTTCTGAAATTGAATTTTGTGCTGAGAAAATTCAATTAAGGGATCAATAGAGATGAATTATATAGGAGGGAAAACTTAGATTTATGTGGACTGACAAAAAAGTACATTACAAGTGTCTATCTGTATTCATTGTCAAAATTACATGTATTTGATAATAGCAATGTGCCAACAAAATGTGGCACAAATTAGATCTTTTAAATCTGTTACTGTGTATCAAGAATCATATTTTTTAATAAAGATATAGTGCAGTTGCCAAAGCATAATAATATGCATTCCTCAGTTACAGATGTATAAAATGTATGGAAATATTTTCTTCAGTAAAGGTAACAGATGGCAAATCAGTGTTCACAGGATTTCTGTGACTCTTTTCACTTCATAAGCATGTAAACATAGTGATACCTTAATAATAAGCTCTTTTGACCATAGTTCTGCACACCTGTGACACAGATTCAGCCAACAGCTGGCTAACGCTTGCTGTCGGTTGACATCACAGGGCTAGTGCAGGGCTGGTATGGTTCAGGAGGGGGTGGACGTTCACTTGCCCCCCCCCCCCTCCTGACCTGCCAGGCTGTGTGCTTGGATAAGGGTCTGGTACTCTATGGATTTTGAGCAGAGCCCACACCATTTTTTTTACTTTTGTCCTTCCCAAAAGAGTCTGGTATGGACTGTGGGGCACACCATTTTTTTCTTTCTTCTTTTCTAAATAGCCGGGTACTGACAATTGCAATTTACATTTGACTTATTATTTTTTTTTTTTCTTTAGAAGTGTTCTAAACATGCTACAGGTGTGCAACTTTACAGTCAGACTATAGGGGGAAAAAAGGATTTTTTCATTTTTATTATTGCACTTTAAGCATCATTAAAATCACTGCTCCTGAAAAAAATATTGTTTAAAAAAAAAATTGCATAGATACATGTCCTCTGTGGCAGTACCCAGACCCCCATACCCCTTTTAGAACCAATTATTTGCTTGTAAGCCTTAAAGGAGAAGTCCAGCCTGAGCTTTTTAGACTGGGCTTCTCCTAATGCCGCGTACACACGGTCTTTTTTTGCGATGAAAAAAAACGAAGTTTTTTAAAACGTCATTTAAATTGATCGTGTGTGGGCAAAACGTTGTTTTTTGTCTTCAAAAAAACGACCAAAAAAAAATTCCAACATGTTTGAATTTTTTGTGTCGTTTTTCAAAACGTCGTTTTTTGTTTCACAAAAAGTCACCGTGTGTGGCAAAAACGTCGTTCAAAACAACGTTTTTCAACCCGCGCATGCCCAGAAGCTCGTTATGAAGCGAGCTTCAATGGAAAAGAGTGGTGAAGGTAACCTCGCTTTTTGTGAAAAAACGATGGTGTGTATGCAAAATTGTCTTTGAAAAGTGACGTTTCAAAAACGTCGTTTTTTACTTCACAGAAAACGTCGTTTTTTTTTCATCGCAAAAAACGACCGTGTGTACGCGGCATAAGGGTCACAGGAGTGTGACGCATTTTCAGCGGAAAGCGGTCTGAAGTCTGCTCTCCGCTGATGTTACTGCCATCAGTCGGGGCAGTGTGTCATCGTGACTTCCAAGTCGGGATCCGCCAGCTGCCCTGATTGAGTAGCAAGCTACTGAGATGCTGGGACAGCCATTCCCCTCCACGGCTCAATGCTCCAATGAGCGTGGAGAAGCAGAGAGGAAAGACGCTGACTGACAGTGTTCAGTAGCTTGGTTCTCAGTGCAGAGACGTCGAGGGACAGATGGAGCATTGGTCTGATGCTCCACCCACCGAGGTAAGTATAAATCTAAAAAAAAAACTGAAAACCTATACTTCTCTTTTAAAAATTAGCACTTTTGATTTTTCATGTTCGGCTCCCATAGACTTTAATGGAATTTGCTTTTCGGGGCAGGAGGGTGTTTGGCCCATCTCTAGTCTGAACCAAGCCTAAGATCAGATTGCTGATTAGGACTGTATCTCCTGTTGCACCCTGAACTGACTACACATGCATGTGTATGTATATATATATATATATATATATATATACACACAGTACATCGACTTATGCAAATGCCCTCTATTTAAGACTTCCCAAATACCAAATCACTCGTCTGCAAGTCGTTCAAAATACGGCTGCGTGATTAGTGACTGGCAAAAAACCATGGGAGTCAATCTCCCTTTCGCTTAGATCCCTTCACTGGCTACCAGTGAAAGACCGAATCACTTTTAAGGCACTCTGCCTAACACATAAGTGTATTCAAGAAAAACGCTCCCCAATATCTATGCGAAAAAATAAAACCCCATAACCCCAATCGCACTCTGCGATCTACAAATCAAAACCTACTGCAAATACCCAAGGCAAGATACAAATCCAAAGCAGATCAGAGATTTGCTGTCCAAGGACCTTGACTGTGGAATGCACTACCAACCACCATCCGACTGGAGTCGGACCACTTGGCCTTCAGGAGAATGATTAAAACTCATCTCTTCTGAGGCAAAGTGTTTTCCTTATCGAAGCAATGGAAACAGCGTGAAGTGAACGATGCAGGCATAAGGTCAGGCTCCAAGGGTCCAGACAGGTAAGAGTTGACTGGGAAAGAAGCATAACTGTATTTAATGCAGAATTAGCGGTGAAACGTTACAGTCACGTTACACGCAGTGTGCGTGTGGCACCTCTCTGAGCGTCACCACGTCACTAGTGCACACCAATCAGTAGCTCGTGGGGGTTCTTTTGGCGCCAAACGCTGTGCGTTTTTTTTTCCAACACAGTGCTGACGCCTCCCCCTCACTATGCACGCCTACATGATGTTGGAGACATTGGCGTGTGGACCCATATAAGCCGTACCTCGGGCAGACTATGCAATGCATGGTCCTTTCCTACAGCATAGCCTTACATTCCACACCTCCTAGTCTGGCGATATACAGATCAGCTAGAAGTATTATAGTTTTTCTTTATATCCCGGGTCCCTATTCCTTGTCTTCAATATAGTACCTATCCTCTGGCCCATTTGCGAACTATATCCAATTTTGCATGTCTTACAGATATCCTGTATGTTGCCCCTTATTATTTTCTACTACATCTGAGACATCACCACCCCTGGGATCTCCCCTGGCACATACATCTGGATTCCTCTGCACGCCACTTGCCTCCACAACTCCCAGACAAGACTGCCCTTAGGGAGTCTCCAGCTCTCATATGCTGCACTGTCGCATGGCCATTGTGAGTACCCCTATATTTAGGATGTTTTTTCTCCATCATCTATCCCTACTTTGGATATATTTTTACCTCTGATCCCTGTTGCATGGTAGTGACCCATAAACTTACATGCTCTATTTCAGATATTGACATTGCTGCTCCTGATGAGAGAATATAAACACTTCACGAAACACGTAGAGCCTCTGTACACGCAATGTTTACATCGACTGTGCCATCCACTTGATTCATATATACAGTCTTTGATGACCATGAGTTTTAATGAATTTTTGTAATGGGAAGTTCTCAGGTTATGTAGGGTTGATCCCTTTTCACTGTCATGTATTATCATGTTCCCTTTTGAACATATATGAATTTTACCGTGACATTATTTATTGAACTGTATGAACTTGTATGGTATGTAAAAAATGTACCTTGTCTTGACCCTTCACTGATAACTGCTTGCTTCATTTAACGTCCCGCTCCCTCCTTTTTTCCAATGCTAATACCATAGTTGCCAACATTTAAAAAAAATATTCCAGGGACAACTTTTTTTGCTGTGAATTTAACAAGCCTTTAAAGGTGGAGAATGTTTTTTAATTTGTTTTGGAGGTATTTATTTAGTATGGGTGTAGTTCTACAAAAGACATATCGCTAATCTAATTGCACACATTAATTAACCATATGTAAGAGAGCTGTTATGGTTAAGGAATAAAAAAAGTCAACAAATACAACAAAAAAAAACACTGGTAGTAACAGTAAAAACATACATTTATCCCAAGATTTTAAAGGAGGACTGCAGATATTATCTATGTGAATAATCATTCATGTTGAGGAGAGGAGTGTGAAGGGTATGAAACAATAAAAATTGCTAAATTGAATAGTTTCCCAACATGCACAGAAATGATTGTATGAATATAACAAAGTTATGATAGGAGTAGGAGGGGAGGGGCGGGAAGCAGAGCGACAAGCACTGTGCTGTTACTCATGCTTACAAGGAACATGATCATTTTTTTTATTTTTTTAAGGTTACAAACACTATAGGCAGACACATAGCAGTGGCAATAATTGCTATTGGCACCCCTATGCATCTGCAAACATGTGCGCCAAACTACATGGTGCCGTAGCCCCCTGTAATTTTGTGTGGCCCGCTTTTGGAAAAGATTTAGGAACTTTTCTGCATTGCTAGTGCGTAGGGCAGCTCATTAAAATAAATGGGCTGCCCTACACATGATGTATGAAAAACATGCCTGCGCTTGATTGCACCTGTGTGTTTGAACCAAACCTAACTGTGAGTAGATACAAAATAACAATTCCCCAAAAAAAAAAAAATATTCTTTAAAACGTAACTCCACTTTTTTTTGAGACAAAAACATTCCCTTCTGGGTGATCTATGTACATTGCAAGGGTTATACAAACTTTTTCGCGGATTCCTATCTTTTGTTATTCTGAAGAAATCAATGTGGATTTGTCTGTGCCTCTGTTCTGAGTAAGTGTAATGGGAGTGGTTTAATATTATCCATCAGATGTTGAGCTGAAAAGGCACTAATGGGGAAATCTGCTGAGCCTGCATCCCTTTAGATGTGTTCCAATTGAAAATATCTCTCACAAAATTAAATTTTTGGTGCAGGCCCTCAGACTGACCCATTATGCGTCTGGCAACCGTGCAGGTAAATTCTTGGCCCAGAGATTGAAGGACCGCAGAGTGAAAACAGCTGTCCCTTTCCTTATACGGAACTCTGACGGCGGCAAAATCTATAACCCCCGGGACATAGCCAACTCATTTGCCGATTACTATTCATCCCTTTACAATCTCCACGAGGATCCCTCTACTCCCCAACCTGTGGATGAGGCTATCCAATCCTTCCTGGCTGATCTAGCACTTCCCACACTGTCTCATTCTCAGCTGGAATCTCTCAATATGCCGATCACAGAGTCAGAGATCCTGAGAGCGATTAAAACTCTCCCCAATGGTAAATCACCTGGTCCAGACGGACTCCCCAACAGCTATTACAAAACCTTTGACTCCCTCTTGACCCCCGCATTGGGTAAGGTATTTTCTGAAGCAGTGCTCTCTGCCTCTTTCCCGGAGGAAATGCTCAAAGCTTTTATTGTGACCATCCCTAAACCGGGAAAATCGCCCACCACCCCGGCCAACTTCCGTCCTATTTCCCTGTTAAATACGGATGTGAAATTATATACCAAGATCCTGGCGCATAGGCTTAACCCTGACCAAACGGGGTTTACCCGGGGCAGACAGTCGTCTGATGCGACTAGGAGGGTTATTGGCTTGGTGCATCATGCTGGGGCCTGTCGGACGCCTTCTCTGCTCCTCTCTTTGGATGCGGAGAAGGCGTTCGACAGGATACACTGGGGCTACATGACCCGGGTCCTTGAGAGGTTTGGATTTTCGGGCCCTATCCTGTCGGCCATCTTGGCGTTGTACTCTGCCCCGGGCGCTCAGGTCTATACTTCTAACATGCTCTCTTGCCCCTTCAAAATAACCAATGGCACCAGGCAGGGGTGCCCCCTCTCCCCATCCATTTTTAACCTTCTCATAGAGCCTCTGGCTGAAAAACTTAGGTCCCATGCTGGCACCCCTGGCTTCATGCTGTCTGGGAGGTCACATAACATAAGCCTGTTCGCGGACGATATCGTCCTCTTCTTGACCTCCCCACAGTCCTCCCTACCGCAAGCACACGATATCCTCACAGAATTTAGTCATGTTTCCTACTACAAAATTAACTTCACTAAATCTTTCATACTAGGCCTCAATCTCCCCCCTCGTCTCCAATCCCACCTGCAAGTCTCCTTTCCCTACTCCTGGGCCACAACTGGTATAACTTATCTAGGACTCCAAATCACAGCTGACCTGTCCAACTTAGCTGATGCTAACTATGCCCCCTTGATAGATAAAATATCCAAAGAGGCTACCCGGTTGGCCAGGACTGAGTTGACTTGGTCGGGTCGTGTGGCCTCATTCAAAATGCTCCTTCTACCCCAAATTTTATATGTTTTTCGCACATTGCCCATCCCCTTGAAGTCTAGTCATCTTAACTCCTTAAACCTTATTCTAAAACGATATGTGTGGGGGTCTAGGCGTCCTAGATGCGCTAGGTCTCTCCTTTTCAAGCATAGATTGGTGGGGGGCATGGGTTTAGTTGACATCAGGGACTACCATCGGGCTGCCATACTCTCTCAACTTAGACACTGGATACCTCCAACTCCTGATATCCTATGGTGCGGTATAGAACGGGCCCTTGGCCCGTTCCCGGATCTACGTAGCCTCCTGGTTCTTGACATCTGGCAGCCTCTTCCCCTCCGTCGCCTCCCACTGACAATCCAAGCTTCTCTCATAGCGTGGAGGGAGCTTTGTGGCCTGGCGCTGGCCAGCCCCAACTCTTCCCCTATACCAATTCCCACTGAAATATTGTCATGTGCTATTCCGAATACCTCCTACTCCGATTGGGTTGCCAAAGGCATCCTATGGGTTGATGATTTGTATTGCTACAACGAGCTCAAACCATTCGATACCCTGGCAGCTGAATATGACCTGTCTCTCGTAGACGCCCAACATGCCCAAGCCTCTAACTTCCTTAGAACGTTGAAGTCCCGGCAGGTACTGATGCAAGATGCTATCTGGCAATACTATACTAAAACGGTTTCACCATCCAAGGGTATCTCCCTCTTCTATAACATCTTTCAGGATAAATTGAACTTCACCGTGTCGCCCCCCCTCCGTAAGTGGGAGGTAGACCTGGGGAAAACGTTCACACCACGTCAGTGGCAATATTCATTTAAAATTGTCTACAGGGCCTCCCAATGTGTCAACCATTGAGAACTCTCCCAAAAGATAGCACAGAGGTAGTACCTTACCCCGTACCGTGTAGCTAAATTCTTCCCTACGTCCTCTCCGCTTTGCTGGAGGGAATGTGGTGCTGTAGGCAACATTTTCCACACCTTCTGGCTCTGTAAGAGTCTTACAAGCTTCTGGGGGAGTGTGTTCAGGTGCATCTCTCGTATGACGGGTATCCTGACGCCCCCTAACCCCGAACTAGCGCTCCTAAACCTGGGCATGGAGGGGTTTCCTCCGAGTTTTCGAGTAGTGGTCACCCATATTCTATTGGCGGCTAGGTTGTTACTAGCTAGGAATTGGAAGTCTAATAAAGTTCCTAGTGTTGCAGAAGTCCTTGAGATCACACGTTCCAACTACACCTTTGAATCGCTGTTGGCACTTAGGGAAAATAGGAGAGCTAAGTTTGATATACAATAGAAGCCCTGGACGGACTGGTTCACACTGCAATAGTTACCACCTGTCTTCTACTATACTTGTATCATTCTGATGTGTCTTATACAACCTACTTTCGTGTGATTGTGTTTACAATGCTCTCGCAGATATGCATCTCCCCTCTATCTCCATCCTCATCCCCATTTCCTTTATCTCCCCTTTCCATGCCTGTTTCTCCCCATTTTGTTTTAGTTTTGATGTCCTAGGATGACATTATGCCGTTCATTCGTGGCGGGTTCTATGCCCCTGGGCTCCCCCGCCTGGGTAACGTATACATTGGCTGCTTACTGCTGTTTTTGATACTTGTCTCAGTCTGTATTACGGTTCATGTTGGGCAACATCCTCTCGTTTAACGCTTTGGTTTGGCATTATTTCTTTCTTTTGTATACTGTTTTAAGATGTGCAAAGTCTGTTTTTTCTTTTTGCTGCACAGTGTCTATTTGTATATCGTTTCATGGTGTGCATTGCCCTTTGGCATAATGATCCATGTTATGCAATATCCTCGTACTGTACCCTGGGACAGCCTGTGTTTTTCCTTGTTTGTATTTTGAAAACCCCTTAATAAAAATTATTGTAAGAAAATTAAATTTTTGTTCCAAGGGATGCCTATAATCTGACTTGTATCTTAGGCATACTTCTTGGAAAATTGGTGAGCCAATTACGCAAGCAGGAAAGGATGTTTCACTCTGTGTACAGAACAGCTACAGGTAGCCATATTGCAATGCATTCTGAGAAAATTACATTCACTGCAGTTTGAAAAGGAAAGGTCATTTTTAATAACATTCAATTACAATATGATTAGTGTCGCAATTATATGCGCTATTTTTTTTCTTTATTTGCTATTTTTTTTCCCCACGAAAGTAAAGTTACCATTTAAATAATCAGTGTACAGTATATACAAAAGTGCTACCATGCAAATAGCTGTGAACACTGCACTCTGCTATGTTTATTAAGGAATGTTATGTTGTAAATAGGGTGTTTAGTTTATGCGATCAGTTTAGACTTTGATTGTACAGGGGTTAGATAACACAGGCTTAAATGGAACGGTCACAAAGTAACTTCTCATTTATCTGGACATAGTCAGAGCGCTTGGGGGATGTTTATATAGTGCTATGTGCCAGCTTGGGAGATGTCTGTTACCTCTGAGGAAGGCAGCAGACTCAGCCAACTCCCCCACACACACTCACCCTCTTCCAATCCTCCTTATCAGCTTATCCATTCTCATGACCCCACAAACAAATCCTCCTGAGTCCTGATATGAAACTGCCAACTTACCTCTCCAAATAGACTTTCATCAGAACACCAACTCAGCTAAACTTTCTCCCTGCACAGTGTAAGCACACCCCACAGTAACTGTACTCCACCTCCACCTCCAGCTTCAGAACTTGTAAATTCATACATTGCCAGGCGGTGTATGTATTTAAAAGTAATAATAGTGCTGCTCTCCTCACAGCCATGGTTCCAGGGATAAGTTGTAGCAGGACCCCAGTACAACCACTTCAAACAAATGACATACATGTATGCGATTTTGCGTGAAGTAGTTAAGTTGGCCCATCCTTTGTACCTATAACAGCTTCTTCTGGGAAAACTGTCTAAAATATTTAGGAGTGTGTCTATGGGAATGTTTGATAATTTTTCCAGAAGCGCATTTGTGAGGTCAGACACTAATTTTAACAAGAAGGCCTAGCTTGCAGTTTGCATTCAAATTCATCCCAAAGTGTTCTAGCGGGTTGAGGTCAGGACTCAGGCAGGCCAGTCAAGTTCCTCCACCACAAACTCACTTATCCATGTTTTTATGGATCTTGCTTTGTGCACTGGTCCAAATCATTTGATAGAGAGAGGGGATTATGGTGTGGGTTGTTTTTCAGGTGTTGGGTTTGGCCCTTTAGTTCCAGTGAAGGGAACACTTAAGGCGTCAGCATACCAAGATAGTTTGGACAATTTCATGCTCCCAACTTTGTGGAAAGTTTGGGGATGACTCCTTCCTGTTCCATCATGACTGCACACCAGTGCACAGGGTGGAAACTGTAAACCAGCCCTTCTCGTCCACATCAGTGCCTGACCGCACAAATGTGCTCCTGGAAAAATGGTCAAACATTATCATAGACACACTCCTAAACCTTGTGGACAGCCTTCCCAGAAGAGTTGAAGCTATTATAGCTGAAAAGGTTGGGCTAGGTTCATGTGCATGTAAAGGCAGGCGTCCCAATACTTAGATACAATACTATAGAAATTATGTTAACTTTAGTTTACAATTTTACTTTTTATTGTTTAAACATATTGGGACCAGATCCACAGAGAGAGTACGCTGGCGTATCTACTGATACGCCGGCATTCTTTCAAATTACCCGCGTCGTATCTTTAATTTGAATCCTCAAACCAAGATACAACGGCATCTGGGTTCGATCCGACAGGCGTACGGCTTCGTACGCCTTCGGATCGTAGATGCAATACTTCGGCGTCTGCTGGGTGGAGTTCTCGCCGCTTTCCGCGTCGAGTATGCAAATTAGCTATTTCCGACGATCCACAAACGTACGCGCGCCCGTCGCATTCTCTTGCGTCGTCTCTAGTCGGCTTTTTCCGGCGTATAGTTAAAGCTGGTATTTCGCGGCGTATGGTTAGACTTGCCATGTTAAGTATGGCCGTCATTCCCGCGTCGAAATTTGAATTATTTTTTTTTGTGCGTAAGTCGTTCGTGAATAGGAATGTACGTAATTCACGTCTAAGTTAAAAAAATGACGTTGTTGCGACGTCATTTAGCGCAATGCACGGCGGGAAATTTCAGAACGGACCATGCACAGTTCGATCGGCGCGGGGACTCGCTTCATTTAAATGAAACACGCCCCCTACTCGCCGATTTGAATTACGCGCCGAGAGATACACTACGCCGCCGTAACTTACGGCGTGAATTCTTTGAGGATTGAAAGATTTAAAAAGTAAGTTACAGTGGCGTAGCGTATCTCACATACGCTGCGCCCATCTATTTGTATGTGGATCTGGCCCATTGTATATAAAGATATGCTTTGATCAAACTATCTGCCAGTTACTGGGTACATGTTTCTAGTACTGAGAAAAGGATGTAGAAATGTAATAAGCGCCTGGCACTACAAATAATCTTAAATATGCACTAATTGACCAATTAGAAGGAAACATATCAACTCTATCAGCTTTTAGACTATATTTATTATACAATACCTCATCTGAATCAAACTAAATGATACGGACAATTCTCTGCAGGGCAGTGCCCCGCACCATGCTGCTTCTATATAGTTGTTCTCCTAAATCAATAAAAAACATAAAAATCACATTTAGTAGAACTTCAAAGGGTTTTCAGTGGATCCCCAGCATTCCCGATCAGACTGAACTATGAAATATTGGCTGATAAGCTTAAAGGGTCACTAAAGGATTTTTTTTTAGCTAAATAGCTTCCTTTACCTTACTGCAGTGCTGTTTTCATGTCCTCATTGTTAATTTTTGCTTTGATGTTGCTGTAATCCTGCACTGTTCTGGACACTTCCTGGTTGTCTGTTTCCCTATAACCACAGTACTGGGAGCTTTCTCACTGTGGTCACTAATCAAGGAGGTGTGATTACTGTGTGTAAACTGAAACTAGATTGGGCTGAGGGGTTTTAGACAAACCATCACTGCCCTCTATTGGCTCTCTGGCTCTGTACATCAGAGAGACAAAAAACAACAGCAAAAACGAAACTAGAACTGTAGGTTGATTATATGATTGATTTTTATCTATTTTTACTCATTTTTAAAAGGAATCAGTTAACTATTATGTCTCTATACCCTGTAAACAGTCATTTCAGCCCAAATTTTTTTTTCCTTTAGTGACCCTTTAACAATTAGATATTTCCACTCTGTTATCAAATGTAAGGAAACCATAAAAATTCCAAGCCCTATCTGGGAATTCCTTTAAGGGAAATCAATCAAATCAACCCGTCGGGTTTCTTTCTTTTACAACACCCTGACAGTCCCCATGTTAATGACCAAAACACCCGACATGTATAAATGGGAAAAAGATCTGACAAAAGAATTCTCTCTGCAGCAATTGTTGAAATCCATACAATTGAGCTTCTGTATGTCATCTTTTGTTTAGCATTGGGAACATTTTTTTTATTTTTTATCATAGGTGGTACATGATACCTTACAGGCTGTCCAAAATATTTAAAGATTCCACAAACAGATGCTGGAGAATGTATAACCAAATAGGGAACCTTTACCATGTTTTATGCCATTGCCCTCACATAACACCCTTTTGGGAAAACATAGCCATAGTTCTCAGCAAAATCACAGTCCACTATACACCATTGACTACAGAACTGGCCCTCTTGAATATAGGACTAGATTTATATCCTATAACAGTAAGAACAGTAATCGCCCATGTCCTATGCGCAGCTAGGACAGCTCTAGAGAGTAAATGGAAGACCCCTACTATTTCCACAATTAGAGAAATAATCACAAGGGTTAAAATACAGATTATGGCAAGCTTGGTTTCTCCACCCAGAAGTGGTTAAAGACATTAAACCATAGCATTATGGAATTTACGGCTATATATTTGATATCTTAAGTTTTTAAACTGAATACTGTGGTATCTGAATGACATGTTGGTAACTAATTTTCTTTACCTTCCACTTTGTTAAAGTTTATGTTGCTTAAAGTTTATCCTAATTTTGTTTTATAATAATATGCATAATTTTGCTTATCACAATACATTACATTATCGGGTATCTCGAGCACTATGGTACCTGTATCCTGATATCAGCATATCCCAGTTCCAATATAATCCCGTTAGGGGTGATGGGGAAATCGCAATCAAACACCACCATTGGGTATACAGAGACATTACCGCTCCAAGACGTTATACCTTCAAAATGTCATATGTGACGGTTCCTAACCATATTGTTAGCAAATTTCTATAGATCTGTATGTAGTAAATATGCATGTGATTTCTGCCTTCTCTCTTCTGTATTTGAATGTAAACTCCAATAAAAATATTTGAAAGAAAATATTTTTCCCAAAGCACTCTCGATTCTGTAACTGTCATTTGATTCTTGGTACAAATGGCTTGGGCTTATCAGGTAAAATGTTCAGTTGTGACCAGTACATTTCCAATTCCTCTTAAATCATTGTCAGGTCAGAAAAAAATATATACAAACTTAGTCTATAGGGCCGAACTCTGTAAGTGCTCTGTAACGGTCACCACCGTTTACGACCTTCCATCCACCCACGACAGCTTATACGACACTCCACAATCCAGCAGACATGATGCATATCAATTTCCAGGAAAATGAGACTGACAGCTCTATCTTCTGGTTTCAAAATAAATGAATGCTTTAATGGTTTCTTCTCAGCTTTTTATGCAGTTACAAGGATGTGACAGTAATCAAAGGGACAATAAAGTCTCCACCCCCCTAATCACACACTAAGGCTAATTACTAATTAGTATCCAGACATTTCGGCACCGGGCTATAATTGACATGCTAATTCAATACACCTGACAGGAGACTGCTACTCAATCCACAAATTTAGACAGACGGATTGTCTCTGACAGAAAGGTTTTCCCACCTGGTCATCAATAGGTTTTAAACCGTGTTATCACACAATTTAGGAGCAGACCTGAACTAACACCTCTACAGGCTTACACAATGGACAATGAAATGTCTAGGAGTAGATGCAATTAACACCTTTCAAAAGCATGTGTCCCCACATTGAATAAGCCGACAACTTGTAATATCTCAAGACATCCTGCAAACATGAATAATTATTAATGTCCCATCTCATGTAATACATGAATTATGAATTATTAGCCACCCTATGCCCAAAAGGGGCACAGGGTGAACTTAGACACAAGAGTCCGTAGGACCGCTGGCACAGGAGTATCCACCATCCCTCAAAGTCTCTGGGCGTCACAGGTCATTCCGTTACATGCCCCATTTGAGCAACTAAAACTGCCAGTCCTGTTCCGAGTGGACCTTTGGTCACAATGGGTTGGGTGTTGGCTCTCCCTTGCCCTTAAGCATCCAGGTAGCAGCTGTCTGCACACAGGGTTCTTTGATCGGCTGGATGTGTGTCTATCTCTCTGAAGCTCATACAGGAAAGTTGAATGTACTGTATATTGAAGATACCTCTGAAGAAGGAGTCCCAAAGTTAGTTATCTGTATCTAATCTTTCCATTATTCATGTATGGTTGCCGTACACCATTTTCACTTGATGTTTTGTATATGTAAAGTTTTTAATAAGAATTTGATATTTTTATAATTCTTACTACCTCTTTGACTTTAATCTACCAGTGCCGCTAAAGTCCCACCCCTTGAGGGATTTCTCAATTTCTGTAAATATCGTATACAGCCAACTTCCTGTTTCCTGTCTGGTCATTAGCCTAGGCTTATGTCATCATGCACAGCTTTCTCTCCCTGTTGTGAGAGTTTAACAAGAAGGGAGGGGGATGAGTCATAAGAGGGCCAATGAAAGCTGCAGGGCTGCAGAGCTGGAGGTGTGCCTCTGTGTGTCTGTCTAAATGCAGGAAGTGAACAGGCAGCAGCTTCAGCTGCCCAGAGTTAAAATTTCTGCAGCATATTTGGCAAGTACATAATCACAGTATACTGTATATTAAATAATGCAAAGTGGTTGGAGGGAAGCTTCAGAATGGCAAAGATGTTTTTATTACAAATTATGCGAGCAGACTGCAGTTCTTCTTTAAAATTGAAAACCTTTCATCACATATGTCTGTGCTGATTTTCTCTCTATGTGTTTTGCAAGTTAAAACTTGCTTCCCCAGGAGAAGCACAAATAAATATCTTAAGATAGAAACAGAGCGGAAAGGAAAAAAAAGAAAAAAACACACATATATCTGGCAAACCAATATAAACCTACAGTTAAATGGCCAAAAAATCCTCCACATACCTACAGGAATCAGGTGGAAAAAAACACATACACTTGGCAGAACCTCCAAAATATAGCACAACATCACAGTCCAGACACAAACACCCAATGGTCCATAAAGTTCCCCCCGGGAGTTGAGGAGGAGGGGCAGACCAAACGCTATTGGGGCAAGGTCCCCAGTCAAACTCAATAGGGCAGTTAAAGCTCTGCGCAGGTCCTGAAATTATAGAATATCCTATTAAGCTTTCAATAAGAGAGGAGGTCACAGCTGACAAGATATAGCAGTGCCTTAGTGTACTGAGAGTGAAGTCACATACTGTATAAAATAAAATGGAAACAAAATAGAAAAGAGGGATGCAGTGACTAGTACAACTGCTAAATGAGTAAGTGATCAGGTGAAAGGTGAATGATGAGTGAATACCATGTTAATATTGTTCCAGAACCACCAAATAACTACAGAGGAAATTGAAACAAGTGATAAGATTAAAAACAATGTATGAAAGTGACCCAGGAGGTGAGTATTCTGGAAATATAACTGACAAATTAATAAGGAAAAATACCCAAGTTCCCCCTACTCATGAGGATACCAGGTCTTAAACAAAAAAGGAAGCAGATGAAACAGATCCAATAGAGTGCAGTCCATCCAGTGAACACAAGAATATGTGAAAAAATATATATGGTGCATAAAACAAGTGATGACGAACAAGAAACACAGTGTAACATGACACTCATAGACCTATACAGAGATCTAATTAGGGGGTAAGCCTTTTGACTCCTGATCGTCTACTGTGGAGATATGGAACAGATTTCAAAGGAACCCAGTGCAGCAGGGTTGGAGAACTTGTCTGACTGTTTCTAGTCCACCTCCTATGGAGCCTAAGGACCACACCTCAGAAAAGGCCACTTGATCTAATAAGGATAAGGGTGTGTCTCAATCCAAAATTGTACATACAAAACCAAAGCTTATTGCCCAATGGTCTGCCTGTAAACCCTGTGCTACCATTTCATTCAGTTTGGTTAAACTGCATTGTCGTCACTTGCATTGTCACTAGGGTGTTCCCTATCATTATCCATCAAATGAAAATAGCTAATGCGTTGTAAATACTGGTTCTTCTTTTTACATGCACCAGTGAGAAAGTACAGTCTACGTTTAATATTAGGGTATAATAAATTAACCTCCTTAAACAGCGAATTGTGATAAAACTGTAGGTAAATAAAAGAAACAGAACCTTCACTAACTGGAAGAGTGCATTTGATAACAAAGTTGCAGTGCCCCCCTTTGTGTCACAGACCTGTAGACAAGATTAGTGGGGATGAGGAGAACCTCCAGCTATTCTCCAACCATCCTGGAATGCAGAATCTCACTGGCAGAATTAGTGGTGTGGTATAATCTACTCTGTGCTGTAGTCCTTAGTAGTTTTCAATCTGACATGTATCTGGAATTCTAACTACCAGAAATGGCCATCAGATGTCTAACCTAGAACTAGCTTACGCTGGTTATTGTGCCCAGAGATAAAACTAGATATAGAATCCCAGAAGAGAAGGGACAGGGTTAACTAAAACAATAGGAACTGCATACAAACTATACTGCATTAAACGGGTTCAATTACTATCATACAGCACAGTGACCACTACACACATACAGTAGCACAGACCTAGCTATTTGACACTGTGAGGATGAGATAATCAAAAGAGAACAGAGATGAAGCATGGTAAACCTGTTGATTTTTTCTTTTCATTAAACCAGGTTGAACAACGAAAAAAACTTCACAGAGCCCCACTGCGCTTTTGTATTCTGACAGTGGGTACTCCCCCCATCAGAATACAAAAATCAGCACTGTAGACATTGGCTGCAAGTGCTGATCGAATGCTGGTGTTCCTGCAGGACCATTCAACAGAAGCTGGCCATTAGAATCATTGATCAGGCTGACTTTCTGTAAGTGGATACCCAGTTTTAATCTGTCACAACAATTTAGATACACACTCAAAAAACTATGGGCTTCATCAGTTAAAAAATTAGAGCATAGGAATACTTGACTAAAAGTGTCTGCTTCTGGTCTGGGTGAAGATACAGCAGCAGTAGCAGCCCCTGTGTGTATAAGGTAATGTGGCTCAGTTCTCTGTCTCTCTGTCTCTCTGTCTCTCTGTCTCTCTGTCTCTCTGTCTCTCTCTCTCTCTCTCTCTCTCTCTCTCTCTCCGCTTCCTATTTGTGGTGTTCCTGATCCAGACATACAGAGAGAGGAAGTGATGTACATAAATAATCTCTATAAAAATTAAGCAGCAGAGCCACTTACATACAGTAGAGGGCAGCAGATCCCTATACACAGTTGCGTTGTTTACTAAATGGCATTAACAATGCACTGAATGTTTTCACTTGCCTGGAATTACCTTTAACCAGCAAATTCAGTAAAAGAAAAATTGTGGTTGCTTGTTAGTGGCATGATACAGTGCTTAAAGACCCTATGTTGGTAAGCTTCTAAGAGCTTGTTTCACTACAATAGTAAGGGCTCGACCTTCCTAACTTCAGAGCTAAGTTTATGGGGTTCATCTTGAAGGCACCTACGACTTCAATTCCCCCTAACAGTATTTTCACACTCCATCTGCTTTATGTAAATAGCTTCTGTTTAGCCTAAGGGCTCATGTCTATTGATGTTGTTTTCCGGTGTTTGAGATGTGTTCAGAACGTATGTCAAATGCAGATCAGCAGAATCCTAATTTTAATTGAGCAGTACACAGGGCAGGTCTGAGGCTGTATTTTAACCTGCTTTGCTTTGCACTGTGCTTCTTTGAACAAATCATTTTCTATTAGGGTGCATTTGAACAGCAGGCAAAGAAGGTCAAGTGCAGGTTTTAATTTTCAAATGCTGCATTTTCCATTCAAAAACACCTGCATAAGTTTCAATGGAAAAGGCAGTATTTGAATAATAAAGCTTAAATCATGTTAATAAACTTACATTGCATATATTTTCATCACTCTTATCTATCACAAAACAAAGTGGTAAAATATGTATTAGCAGTCATATCAATTCAACAGATGATTCAGTAACAGATGGTAGAACATATTTTGGAAAGTGTTCTATTATTAGACATTCAATTGCAAAGCTGAAAACAAACTATTCATATTAGGTACATGGCATTGTCCATCTGCATAGATGATAAAGCGTTATGGATCAAATACAAAGAGGTAAAATGCTTCTAGTATGCAGATATTTGCTAGCAGCAAAAATGTACTTTCTTTTGATTATATGAAAAACAACATTTTAGAAATTACAAAACTAAAGAAAAACTGAATTGAAATCCAAGTCCCCAGCAAAGGAGCCTAAAGTAGGGTGATGTTAGCTTGTCGTACAGTGCACAATACAATATGTGTCATCAAATACATTTGTAAAACAGCTTTATTAATATTTTAAATACATTAATCCTTATTGAAAAATTACAAAACGTGTACCAATGCGTTTTATTTCAATCCAATGCTTCTTCGGGATATCTTTCTATCAAAATATGGGTACAATGTCTACAATGAGAAAGCAATAATTACAAAATTGTACATTACATTATTTCATTTTACAATTGTGCCTAAAGCCGCGTACACACGGCAGAGAACCTCGACGGGCAGAACACATCGTTCCGCCCGTCGAGGTTCTCTGCCGGCCGTCAGATTCGGCGACCCGCCCGTCGGGAATGGCAACCAGCCATTCATCCAGGCGGGCCGTCGAGCAAATAGAGAACATGTTCTCTATTTCTGCTCGACGGCATTCCCGATGGGATGCTCGCCGAGAGCGTACACACGGCCGAGGTTCTCGCTGGAATGCAGCTTCCAGCGAGGTTCTCGCTGGTTTCTAGCGAGAACCTCGGTCGTGTGTACGCCGCCTGAAAGTTACACTTCTGGAAGAAATGTGAGCCCCATGTAGAGAGAAAAAAAAAAAAAATTTAGAAACTGTTTATTGACCGATCAAAATATAACTTTATCAGGAGCTATAGTTAGAGAATATAGAGATCCAAGAAGCATAAATCATATTTTCTTTATACAGGCTCGTCCCCAAAAATCAGAAACCAAAGTATATGATTATTTTTATGATTATTATAACAATAATGCATTACTAGATTGCATATCTGCAATTTATTGAGAAGGTCCACCAATCAGGCCTACAGATAAGGAAATTACTGCATATTTAAGTGATTGTGAATATTCAATAAATAAATAAAAATATATAATAATAAACATGTTCTACTTACCCCAAACCTCCTCTTCTGGGGTTCCCTGTAAACTCTCCTAACTCCTTCTTCCTTCTGAGTGCCCCCATAGCAAAACAAACACAGTGCAGTTCAGCCAAACCCCCTGCTCCCTCCTCACAGGATTTGATTGACATCAACAGGTGTCAATGGCTAATCCTGCATCTGAGCCTCGTGAGAAGGGAGCAAATCGTGAATTTAGATGGGGCTCAAATAAGTATTTAGGGGGCCTGGGGCAGAGATGATCACATAAGGTTTTCTACCTTGATGCCCTTTGAGGGCTCCTCGATCTGCCCCCTTGTGGACTGGATCACGTACTGGATCAGTCAGTTAGACAGTCAGTCAGGCAGCGGAGTAGCAGCAGGAGCCCCCATCGGCACTCGCTCCTAGGAGTAGGAGCGTGCTGCTTTAGCTCCAGGCAGGCTTAGGCAGCAGGCTAGCAGGTAGGGTCTCCTCAGTCCAGCCCAGCTCAGCCCAGCCTCAGCCCCCATTCTTGGCCTGGACCCCCTCCAGCCTCCACTCCTGTAGACCCTTTCCTCCCCTTCTTTGGACACCATCTGCCATCTGACAGGCAAAATCTGCCTGCCCCCCTGGAATCAAGAGCGGCCGTCCTTTTCAGGACAAGCCGCAGCCTCTTTCGGACCCAGGACCACCGGCCCGCCGACAGCCCCGCCATTTCGGGTGCTTCTTGGACAGCAGCGCCAGCCTGAAGGGAATCACGGGCGCCGCGATCTAGAAAAAACCGCGGACTCACTCGCGGCCTAACGCCGCGCCGCTTCCCACACGCCGCCAACGCTGCTCAATTAGGCCACCCATCCCCACCAGCCTCCGCTACCCTCGGGCACGGTGTTTCTCCCATCCGCGCCGGTCGCTGGGGATTCGCGGCAACAGCGACTCAGGAAAGGCCGCGGCTTCATCCGCGGCCTAGTGGCGCGCCGCTCCCCACCCCCAACGTTCGGCACCTATTGCCATAATCGGGCCAGAAAGCCCCCCCTACCCCAGTAGAGCCCCCCTGCCCCACGATCATTCTTCTCAGCCCCCCAGGCGGCTCAGACAGTGGTCCTCTTAGTCCTGGTACCCCCCTAGGCGGCCATCTTGCTCTACCCAGCCCTATCTCCCCCCTCTCAAATTCACTTAATACTTGATCCAGGGCTTAACCCGATCGCCTCTTCAGGGGTCAGGAAGGAATTTTTTTCCCTACCACAGCATATTGGCGCAGCGTGGTCAGGGTTTTTTTGCCTTCCTCTGGACCAAGCTAGGATCAGAGGATTCAGTTATCCTTGTGAATCCACCCCCCCCCCACCCCTTTTGTCCACGGCGGCCATGGTCAATCGGCAATACTCGGCGGAGAACATTTGGGATCTGGATCGATTTGCTGCAATTCTGCCGGCCGCCACCAAAAAAGCCCTTAGAAACCTGCGACTTTTGAGGATCGATCGACGATCGACTACCAAGGGTCGCAGCCATTTACCCCAGCCTAAGCACATATTATGTGCTTTGATCAACACCAGATCGGCAGTAAAACACCGATTAGAAATCCATGATTTCTTATTGCAACATGACTTAGACTGCCTCTTTATTACAGAGAGCTGGCTCACAGCCGACTGTAACACCATTCTAGGAGAATTGGTGCCAGAAAACTACCGTATTATAACGGAAAACAGAATAGGGCAAAGAGGAGGAGGACTGGCGGTGATCCATAAGACGCGTCTTGCGATCACAAAACCAAGCCTCCAAAACCCTCTTCCATTCATGGAAACCCTTACTCTTCAACTGCAAGTAAACGGCCAGGAGACTGTCCGGATTCTACTCTGCTATAGGCCACCCGGCCCAAAATCGCAGCTTCTCCCAGCATTGACGGACTTTGTCTCCACCTATACCCTGAATAGCAAACACCTTTTGCTGCTCGGGGACTTCAATCTCTGGGCCAACTCCCCGCAAGACCCCATTGCCGACGCCTGCATCGACCACCTGGAAGGATTAGGGCTTCAGCAACTAGTATGTGGGCCCACACATGCTTCAGGTCATACGCTCGAAATCTGGAAATAAAAATCTTGGAAAATGAACCATTGCCATGGACAGATCACCATGCAATTAAATTCATTATTTCCGAATTTCCCCCCGTAACAAAAACATCAAATCCAGTGACAACACACTGGACCAGATGTCAGAAGAAGCCCCACTCGGAACTCTTCAAAGCCACGTTAGGGGAAAAAATAAACACATTTCAGCCGCACCAAACAGCGGAAGAAACACTGGAGGCCATAAACACAGCACTATTGCAGTCAGCTGACTTGATAGCGCCGAAACGAAAGACCCAGATCAGGAAAAATAACTCCGGCTGGTTCAACAACCAGCTGGCATTACTGAAGCAAGAGCGTAGAAGGGCAGAAGCAGCCTGGAAAAGAAGCTCTTCAGATGAGAACCTCTCGATCTACAAGGCCATAACCAGAAAATACTACAAGCAAATCTTTGAAGCCAAGAAAAACTATTTTTCTGAGGCTATCAACGGTGCCCTAAACCGCCCCCGCGAACTCTTCAAGCTGGTCACTCAGACCATGAATCCAGGATGTCTCGAAGCCCCCAACTTGGATACACAAGAATTTTGCGATGAGTTATCGGATTGCTTCATTAACAAAATTCAAGCAATCCGGCAAAGCATTCAGCAAAACAATTGCTCTCCCAGCCCCCCCCCCCCCCGTAGCTATTTACACAGTACCGGCAGTAATTCACCACAGTTAGGTGAGTTCACGCTGGAACCCATCTCCATTCAGACCACTAAAAATATCATCGGCACTCTGCACAACAGCACTGCACCAAATGATATTATCCCCGCTAAACTGCTGAAGGAATGCGCCGACATCTTGGCACCTCCTGTCACGCAGCTTATCAACCAATCCTTCAGGGAGGGCATAATGCCCTCCCAGTTGAAGGAGGGCTTCATTCAACCCATCTTGAAGAAAGCCACCCTGGATCCTAAGGATCCACTTAACTGGCGCCCTATAACAGGCCTAAATGTTCTCTCCAAGATAATGGAGAAAGCAGTGGTACAGCAGCTGCAACAGCATCTAGATACCCACAACTTACTCGACCCATTTCAATCAGGATTCCGTCCCGGACACGGGACGGAAACAGCATTGCTTAAGATATGGGACGACGTTCTCGAGGCCACAGACGAAGGAGAATCTTCTCTTCTGGTTCTGCTGGACCTAAGCGCAGCCTTTGATACAGTAGATCACAAGCTGTTATTGACTCGACTGGCCAAAATAGCCAAAGTCGCAGAAAGCGATCTATCTTGGTTCTCCTCTTTTTTGGAGAACCGATCGCAAATAGTAAAGCTAGGACCCTTCACTTCTGAACAACGCACATTATCGTGCGGGGTGCCTCAAGGATCTCCCCTATCGCCAATGTTATTCAACATCTATGTGCGTCCTCTTTTCGAAATTATCAGCAGCCAAAAACTGCTTTATCATTCATATGCAGACGACACGCAACTGTACTTCCACATTTGCAATAAAAAGGATCACCACCTCAGTCTAGAGACCTGTCTCTCTTTGATAGAGGACTGGATGACAAAGAGTTATCTTAAACTCAACGGAGCGAAAACAGAACTTCTTCTGTTTCACGCCAATCGGCAACAACCTGGATCCCCCCGCCCATTCTGGGCAAAATTATCACCCCTAGCGCCAAAGTCAAAAGTCTTGGGGTCATCTTTGACTCCGACATGACAATGAACGCACAAATAGGGTCAGTAGTCAGCGGATCTCACCATCTGCTGCGCCTACTACGCAGACTCACGCCTTTCATTCCCAAGAAAGACATAGCGGTCGTGGTGGGAGCGATTGTAAACTCCAGACTGGACTATGCAAATGCCCTTTACCTCGGACTCCCCAAGTACCAAATCGCTCGTCTTCAAGTCGTTCAAAATACGGCCGCCAGACTTGTGACTGGGAATAAACCCTGGGAATCAATCTCACCTTCACTGAGATCCCTTCACTGGCTACCAGTCAAAGACAGAATCACCTTTAAAGCACTCTGTCTAACGCATAGATGTATCCATGGGAATGCTCCCCATTATCAATGCGAAAAATTAAAAGTTCACAATCCCAATCGTATTCTACGATCCACCAATCAAAATCGGCTTCAGATACCGAAAGCCAGATACAAGTCCAAAGGAGACAGGAGATTCGCTGTCCAAGGTCCCAGACTATGGAACGCCTTACCAGCCAGCATTCGGCTGGAGGAGAACTACTTGGTCTTCAGGAGAAAGATTAAGACGCATCTCTTTTGATCTCAAAGGAGACAGGAACAACAAGCGCCCAGAGGCGATTTACTTCGCATGTGCTGCGCTATATAAGTTTTTCATTCATTCATTCATTCATGCAGAAAATGCATCAAGGTAAAAAAAAAAAAAAACTTCTGCCTTTACAACCACATTAATTGAGCTAGAGTCATTTGACTCTACTCCACAGGTCTTGCAGTCCCCCAATCCAACTTCCACTGATGGAATTACCCTCAACTGTCCAGATTAGAGATGAACAGTATAAGGAAACTGGGAATGCTGCCATAACAATGTTTTACATTTTCTTATTAGAATTAGTATAACACTTTGGTTGAAGTGCTGCACTTTTCTAATCAGCACATCCAACCAATCTAAAACACTTATATATAAATCAAAGGTGAGAAAGTCTATAGTTCAAACACAAAACATAAAAACATAAAAAGTGAGTCTGATGATATTTGATAGCAGAAAAATATCTTTCTCCTTCAAGCAGATTGTGACATCAAATGCAAGAAAACCTCAGAATAGTGCATGGATAGACAAGACACCTCCACCTTTCAATCACAATGCCCCTTGCCAGAGGGGAAGATCCCAACCAGAGATCTTCTGACAGCAGATGGCTTACTCCCCAGCCAAGGGGTTGCGTGGCAGGATATCCATGAGCCAAGACTTCTCCCACAGTGGACCGATGATCAATGTTGTTTAAAACCAATATGGAGAAGGAAAGAAGCTACATAGTGTGAACCCATATAGCAATTCATTGTAAAAAATTAAAATCACACTTACCCGTTCACTCCAGGACACAGTATGCGGTTTTAGACGTCAGCACTTCGAAGTCTTATGAGACGAAACAACGTAAGGTAGCGGCGTGCTGACGTCTAAAACCGCATACTGTGTCCCGGAGTGAACGGGTTGTGCTAGCCGGCCGGCTATATATATTCACAAGCAAATGTTATCTACATTTTTGTAAGTGTGATTTTAATTTTTTACAATAAATTGCTATATAGGTTCACATTATGTCAGCTTCTTTCCTTCTCCATTGGTTTTAAACAACATTGATCATCGGTCCACTGTGGGAGAAATCTTGGCTCCTGGATATCCTGCCACTCAAGCCCTTGGCTGGGGAGTAAGCCATCTGCTGTCAGAAGATCTCTGGTTGGGATCTTCCCCTGTGGTAAGGGGCATTGTGATTGAAAGGTGGAGGTGTCTTGTCTATCCATGCACTATTCTGAGGTTTTCTTGCATTTGATGTCACTATCTGCTTGAAGGAGAAAGATATTTTTCTGCTATCAAATATCATCAGACGCACTTTTTATGTTTTTATGTTTTGTGTTTGAACAATAGACTTTCTTACCTTTGATTAATATATCATTCGTTACATATGGGATTTATCATCTCATTTATGGGGCTAATCACTTGTTCCATGTAAATTTCAATTGTACCATATCACTTTGTGTTAATAATCACTACAGTGTTCACATGAGTTGCGCAGCTTGTTTTCCATTGTACTAGTTTGTTTGTGGGTATCTCACATTTTAAGCTGCTTGCATTTTTCATTTATTTAGTATCACTCAGACAGCGCAGTATCACCACATTTTTTCAATCTAAAACACTAAAATATATATTTTAATTATTTCCTAAAAAAATAAATGTATTTTTCCTTCTAAAATATTGCACAAACTTGAAAAAAAAATTCTGACAGAAACCAGCAAAATATAGAAAATAATAGATAAAATCTTCACTTCCTCTTGAGGTCAATTTCTCCTCTCTCTCATTTACGCATACAGTATAAATATCTCGCTCCTTTTGCTCATACTATCTAGTCAGCTATTTTTCTAGTGTTTCATTTCACTATCTCATATTCTTCAAATACTTTTCTTCATTCTCGAACTGACTACGTAGATATCTCCATCTGTTTTCTAAATTCAGGAAAATACTTTACTATATATTTTCTTTTTAAAATTATTTCTTCTAGTGCCAAGTGAATTAAGTGCATTTGTGAAAATGTGTCAGGAGAATATAGTAGATCAGTACTGTGTGACTGCACAGAGGAGACCAAACAATATAATTAGTGAAGTGAAAAGGTGTTTATTTACAAAAATAAGTGAGGACAACCAGTGCAAACAGCAAACAGTATATACAATCAAAAGGGAATACCGTATACATAAGTCAAGCCAGGCCGAGGTCATACACATGGGATGTCAGCAGATGGGTGAGGATGGGACAGGACAGAGCAGGGAACGGATGGATGGACTAGCTGCGGGGTAAGAACTCAGGGGAGACAGGAACCAGGAGACAGGGCAGACAAGTCAAGGTAGGATCAGGGATCAGAATCGTAGAACAGGATCAAGGCACAGAATCAGAGTCCAGAAGACGGGGTCAGGGTACAGGCTCAGGTCCGGAAGGTATGACGATACCAGGGTGAGCTCTGCTTGAGCTCGCCGGGTATAAATAGTGCTGCTGATTGAGCTCAGGTTACAGCTGAGCGCAGAAAAGGCTGTGTGCTCCAAACTACCAAGAACCCCCCGCTGGTGGAGGCCAGTACTGCAGCCAAAATAACAGGCAGAATTACCAGCAGGGGGGACCATTCCTGACAGTACCCCCCTCAAAGGAGCGGCCTCCGGACGCTCCAACCAGCTGTTGCTGGGGAAGGCTCATGGTGTCAAGCCGGGCAGTGGATAAAGTTACATCAAGTGGGGAAGCAGACAGGGGCAAATCGGGCTGGGCAGCAGACTCCAGGCCCTCAAGCTGGGCAGCGGGCATAGGCTCTGGGTCCTTGAGCTGGGCAGCGGGCTCCGAGTCATCAAGCTGGGCAGCAGACGAAGGCTCTGGGTCATCAAGCTGGGCAGAGGGCATAGGCTCTGGGTCCTCGAGCTGGGCAGAAGGATCCGAGTCATCAAGCTGGGCAGCGGACAAAGGCTCCGGGTCATCGAGCTAGGGCAGCGGACGAAGGCTCCGGGTCATCGAGCTGGGCAGTGGGCTCCGAGTCATCAAGCTGGGCAGCGGACGAAGGCTCCGGGTCATCGAGCTGGGCAGCGGATGAAGGCTCCGGGTCATCGAGCTGGGCAGCAGACGAAGGCTCTGGGTCATTGAGCTGGGCAGCGGACAGAGGCTCCGGGTCATCAAGCTGGGCAGAGGGCATAGGCTCTGGGTCCTCGAGCTGGGCAGCGGGCTCCGAGTCATCAAGCTGGGCAGCGGACAAAGGCTCCGGGTCATCGAGCTGGGCAGCGGACAGAGGCTCCGGGTCATCGGGCTGGGCAGCAGACAGAGGGTTGGCAGGATAAGGTGGGTCGTCAGGCTGGCAAGCTGGCACAGAAACATCAGGCTGGCAAGCTGGCACAGGAACATCAGGCTGGCAGGCTGGCAGAGGAACATCAGGCTGGCAGGCTGGCACAGGAACATCAGACTGGCAGGCTGGCACAGGAACATCAGACTGGCAAGCTGGCACAGGAACATCAGACTGGCAAGCTGGCACAGGAACATCAGGCTGGCAAGCTGGCACAGGAACATCAGGCTGGCAAGCTGGCACAGGAACAACAAGCTGGGAAGCTGGCACAGGCTGGTTGGCTGGCACAAGCTGGGCAGCTGGCACTGGGATGGGCTGAACAGGTGGCACTGGGACAGGTTGAGCAGAGGGCACTGGGACAGGCTGGGTAACTGGCACGATGGTATGGGTTGGGAAGTGCTTCCGTTTCTTTTTAGACTTAGTCACTGCAGGTTTGTTAACAGAAAGGGTGTATGAAGAGGATGGAATTAAGTAGGAGGAAAGGTTGGAATATGGCAGAGACACAGGGATGGTAACTGGAGGAGGTTTTTGTGGAGTTGTTACTGGTGAAAAGGAAGAAGCAGGTGGATTAAAGGCAGGGTAGGAACAACAAGTAGAGACTGGGTAATAATACTTGGTAGGCTGCGGAATTAACTGAGCTGGGGTTGCCATTGGTGATGGACAAATGGATCCCTGAGAAGGCAGGTGGTTAATAGCAGGGCTGAAACGGACTGGCTTGGCTGGAATCAGGAGATCTGACCATGCCTGCAGCACAGGTTGAACAAAAGCAGGTTCACACACACCTTGTCTAATCAGAGCCTGCACAAAACTAATACACTCAGATAACTTTTGATGGGGACAGGAGGAATAATGCTCATCAAAATAAGCCGGATCATCCTCTAATAACCACACCAGGGATTCAACTTGGTCATAACTAAAGAGGGGAGAGAAGTCATCACTACCATCAGGAATAAATGACAGGGCCGGCTTAACACACAACCGAATTAATGCCTGAACATCATCAAAAGTCATGTACCCCTGATCCACCCAGGAATGAGCCGATCGGATAGTTTCCATCAGTTGGTCACTAGTCCAACCCTCCAAAACCTGACGACAAGCCCCCTCATCCTCTTCTGCCAGCAGAGAAAGGTAAAGGATTTCATTGTAATCCATGTTTTAGAGCAATGCACTACACCAGGATGGTTACTCAATGCAGTCATGTCTGATCAAGGGAGGCCCTGGTATACTGTCAGGAAAATATAGTAGATCAGTACTGTGTGACTGCACAGAGGAGACCAAACAATATAATTAGTGAAGTGAAAAGGTGTTTATATACAAAAATAAGTGAGGACAACCAGTGCAAACAGCAAACAGTATATACAATCAAAAGGGAATACCGTATACATAAGTCAAGCCAGGCCGAGGTCATACACATGGGATGTCAGCAGATGGGTGAGGATGGGACAGGACAGAGCAGGGAACGGATGGATGGACTAGCTGCGGGGTAAAAACTCAGGGGAGACAGGAACCAGGAGACAGGGCAGACAAGTCCAGGCGGGATCAGGGATCAGAATCGCAGAACAGGATCAAGGCACAGAATCAGAGTCCAGAAGACGGGGTCAGGGTACAGGCTCAGGTCCGGAAGGTATGACGATACCAGGGCGAGCTCTGCTTGAGCTCGCCGGGTATAAATAGTGCTGCTGATTGAGCTCAGGTTACAGCTGAGCGCAGAAAAGACTGTGTGCTCCAAACTACCAAGAACCCCCCGCTGGTGGAGGCCAGTACTGCAGCCAAAATAACAGGCAGAATTACCAGCAGGGAGGACCATTCCTGACAGTACCCCCCCTCAAAGGAGCGGCCTCCAGACGCTCCAACCAGCTGTTGCTGGGGAAGGCTCATGGTGTCAAGCCAGGCAGTGGATAAAGTTACATCAAGTGGGGAAGCAGACAGGGGCAAATCGGGCTGGGCAGCAGACTCCAGGCCCTCAAGCTGGGCAGCGGGCATAGGCTCTGGGTCCTTGAGCTGGGCAGCGGGCTCCAAGTCATCAAGCTGGGCAGCAGACGAAGGCTCTGGGTCATCAAGCTGGGCAGAGGGCATAGGCTCTGGGTCCTCGAGCTGGGCAGCAGGATCCGGGTCATCAAGCTGGGCAGCGAACAAAGGCTCCGGGTCATTGAGCTCGGGCAGCGGACGAAGGCTCCGGGTCATCGAGCTGGGCAGCGGATGAAGGCTCCGGGTCATCGAGCTGAGCAGCAGACGAAGGCTCCGGGTCATCAAGCTGGGCAGAGGGCATAGGCTCTGGGTCCTCGAGCTGGGCAGCGGGCTCCGAGTCATCAAGCTGGGCAGCGGACGAAGGCTCCGGGTCATCGAGCTGGGCAGCGGACGAAGGCTCCGGGTCATCGAGCTGGGCAGTGGACGAAGGCTCCGGGTCATCGAGCTAGGCAGCGGACAGAGGCTCCGGGTCATTAAGTTGGGCAGAGGGCATAGGCTCTGGGTCCTCGAGCTGGGCAGCGGGCTCCGAGTCATCAAGCTGGGCAGCAGACAAAGGCTCCGGGTCATCGAGCTGGGCAGCGGACAGAGGCTCCGGGTCATCGGGCTGGGCAGCAGACAGAGGGTTGGCAGGATAAGGTGGGTCGTCAGGCTGGCAAGCTGGCACAGGAACATCAGGCTGGCAAGCTGGCACAGGAACATCAGGCTGGCAGGCTGGCACAGGAACATCAGGCTGGCAGGCTGGCACAGGAACATCAGGCTGGCAGGCTGGCACAATAACATCAGGCTGGCAAGCTGGCACAGGAACATCAGGCTGGCAAGCTGGCACAGGAACATCAGGCTGGCAAGCTGGCACAGGAATAACAAGCTGGGAAGCTGGCACAGGCTGGTTGGCTGGCACAAGCTGGGCAGCTGGCACTGGGACGGGCTGAACAGGTGGCACTGAGATTGGTTGAGCAGAGGGCACTGGGACAGGCTGGGTAACTGGCACGATGGTATGGGTTGGGAAGTGCTTCCGTTTCTTTTTAGACTTAGTCACTGCAGGTTTGTTAACAGAAGGGGTGTATGAAGAGGATGGAATTAAGTAGGAGGAAGGGTTGGAATATGGCAGAGACACAGGGATGGTAACTGGAGGAGGTTTTTGTGGAGTTGTTACTGGTGAAAAGGAAGAAGCAGGTAGATTAAAGGCAGGGTAGGAACAACAAGTAGAGACTGGGTAATAATACTGCCATTGGTGATGGACAAATGGATCCCTGAGAAGGCAGGTGGTTAATAGCAGGGCTGAAACGGACTGGCTCGGCTGGAATCAGGAGATCTGACCATGCCTGCAGCACAGGTTGAACAAAAGCAGGTTCACACACACCTTGTCTAATCAGAGCCTGCACAAAACGAATACACTCAGATAACTTTTGCTGGGGACAGGAGGAATAATGCTCATCAAAATAAGCCGGATCATTCTCTAATAACCACACCAGGGATTCAACTTGGTCACGACTAAAGGAGGGAGAAAAGTCATCACTACCATCAGGAATAAATGACAGGGCCGGCTTAACACACAACCGAATTAATGCCTGAACATCATCAAAAGTCATGTACCCCTGATCCACCCAGGAATGAGCCGATCGGATAGTTTCCATCAGTTGGTCACTAGTCCAACCCTCCAAAACCTGACGACAAGCCCCCTCATCCTCTTCTGCCAGCAGAGAAAGGTAAAGGATTTCATTGTAATCCATGTTTTAGAGCAATGCACTACACCAGGATGGTTACTCAATGCAGTCATGTCTGATCAAGGGAGGCCCTGGTATACTGTCAGGAAAATATAGTAGATCAGTACTGTGTGACTGCACAGAGGAGACCAAACAATATAATTAGTGAAGTGAAAAGGTGTTTATTTACAAAAATAAGTGAGGACAACCAGTGCAAACAGAAAACAGTATATACAATCAAAAGGGAATACCGTATACATAAGTCAAGCCAGGCCGAGGTCATACACATGGGATGTCAGCAGATGGGTGAGGATGGGACAGGACAGAGCAGGGAACGGATGGATGGACTAGCTGCGGGGTAAGAACTCAGGGGAGACAGGAACCAGGAGACAGGGCAGACAAGTCCAGGCGGGATCAGGGATCAGAATCGTAGAACAGGATCAAGGCACAGAATCAGAGTCCAGAAGACGGGGTCAGGGTACAGGCTCAGGTCCGGAAGGTATGACGATACCAGGGCGAGCTCTGCTTGAGCTCGCCGGGTATAAATAGTGCTGCTGATTGAGCTCAGGTTACAGCTGAGCGCAGAAAAGGCTGTGTGCTCCAAACTACCAAGAACCCCCCGCTGGTGGAGGCCAGTACTGCAGCCAAAATAACAGGCAGAATTACCAGCAGGGGGGACCATTCCTGACAAAATGCTAATTCATACAGTAGCCAAGCCACAACACAGCAGTCTATGTTACCTGGAGAGACATAGAGGAGGAAGTGAGGCTACTGTGCTTAGGATGGACAGGGACACATCACACGCTTGCTGTATCTGTGTTCTCATATTTCTAGTATAGAGAAAGAGGAGTTACATTTTACTTGTGTTTCAATGTTGTGGTAACATAAGATTGAGAGGACTGGCAATGTGATGTCTCTCAGTTTGCAATTCAATTTATGGAATCCTTGGTTTTAGGCAGTTTATTGTCTTAAGTAAAAAAAAAAGTGTAGCGCAATAATGTTCATAAGAAAATCTTTATAAGAAAGTGGTTCACCAGCAAAGGTACAGGAACAGCAGTGTATCAAATTAGTGCCATGATAATCATCCTAGTGTATATGGTGCTTAATCCCATCACTGAATGCAATTGCGGTTGCTCACCTTATAAGCTTGACCCCTGACTTAAAGGAGTTGTAAGGGCAGAAGGTTTGTTATCTTAATGCATTCTATGCATTAGGATAAAAAAAATAACTTCTGTGTGCAGCCCCCCTAATATTTACCTGAGCCCCATCTCTGTCTAGCGATGTCTACAAGTGCCTCGACCATCTTAAAAAAAACTCCCTCCTGATTGGCTGAGACACAGCAGTCAATAATGTATTAATGATGTCAATAAAAGTGAGGGGACGGGGCCAGGAAACAGCTTTGTGTCTAATTGGACACAGTAGTGGCGGCTGGTGCTCAATATATTTGGGGGACCCAAAAATTCTGGGAAAAAAACATCAATTGCAGCCACTGTACCCATCAAACGTTGTCACTGTGCCCATTAAACGAGGCCACTGTGCCCATCAAACGCTGCCACTGTGCCCATCAAATGCAGCCATTGTGCCCCAAATGCTGACACTGTGCCCCAAATATTGCCACTGTGCCCCAAGTGCTGCCACTGTGCCCCAAATGCTGCTACTGTAACCCAAATGTTGCCACTATGCCCCATGTGCTGCCACTGTGCCCCAAATGTTGCCACTGTGCCCCAAATGTTGCCACTGTGCCCCAAGTGCTCCCAATTTACCCCCGTCACCTGGCTGGCACTAAGCTTGTCTCGGATGGGCAGTGTGTGATGGCGGCAGGCGGCGAGGGGTGTCCAGTGTCCTCCATCTTCCCCGACCCTGATTGCTTCTCCCGCCCGCTCCTCCTCTCGTCCTGTGCTGTGATTGGACGCCTCATAGAGGTCCAATCACAGCGTCTGTACCCCACCTTTTAGACTTTGCCAGCACGGGAATATCTTTTTATTACTTTATTAGAGTCTATGGCTCTAATCAGGTGCATCCAAAAAACACCCTCACCACTATTCAGGTGCCCCACCGCGTAATTCAGGTGCCCGCCCGGTGATCGAAAAGGGGCCGGGCACCTGAATAGGGGTGTCAGCAGCGACTATAGATAGATTCATGCCATGCATGAATCTATCTATGGTAATTAGAGAGTGACAGGAGACGCACCGCCGCTGGGACACAGGGAGCTGTGACTCGGCTCGGGTGCCCCCATAGCAAGCTGCTTGCTGTGGGGGCACTCAACAGGAGGGAGGGGGCAAGGATCACAGAAGAGTTACCCGAGAGTTACCCGAGAGGAGGATCCGGGCTGTTCTGTGCAAATCCACTGGTAAGTATAACATGTTTGTTATTTTTATTGAAAAAAAAAAAACAAGACTTTACAATCACTTTATGGCCGCGTACACACGATCGGACATGTCCGATGAAACTGGTCTGCAGACTGGTTTCATCAGGCCAGTTCGATGGTGTGTATGGCCTATCGGACCGTTTTCCAAAACATGCTTTAAAACCTGTCCGATGGAAACCTGTCCATCGGACAGGTTCGATGGTTAGTACACAAAAGCATCGGACCAAAAACCTGCGCATGCTCAGAATCAAGTCGATGCATGCTTGGAAGCATTGAACTTCGTTTTTTCATCACGTCATTGTGTTTTACATCATCGCGTTCTGGTCTGATCGGATTTTGGTCCGATGGTGTGTACGCACATCAGACCATCAAACCAGTTCAGAGTTATCTGATGAAAACGGTCCCCATCGGACAAGGCTCATCAGACATGTCTGATCGTGTGTACAGGGCCTTACAGGACAGTCATATCCTGCTTTTCCCTTTAAGAGTAAGGCCGCGTACACACGAGCAGACAGATTTGTTCAAATCGGTCGGGCCGACCGATTTGAACAAATCTGTCTGCTGGGGACATATTGGTTTGATCGTGTACACACGATCAAACCAAAATCCCGGCCGCCAGACGGCGCGGTGACGTAGCGGTGACATTGACGCCGCCACGTCACCGCACCAGGAAGTAAAACACTTCCGCGCATGCGTCGAAACCATTCGGCGCGTGTGCGAGAAGACCTGTCTGCTGGTTAGTGTACTAACCATCAGATATGTCAGGCGGACGGGTTTCCAGCCGACAGATTTCAAAGCATGCTTTGAAATGTGTCGGGTGGCCAAATCCGTCGGCTCGCCCGTACACACGGTCGAATCTGTCTGCTGGGACGGTCGGGCCGACCATTTCCAGCAGATAGATTTAATCATGTGTACGCAGCCTTAGATTTAATATGGTAACTCCGCTGATCCAGTTTTTTTTCAGCACGTCGTGTGTTTTACGTCACTGCGTTCTGACACATATCGTGTGTACGCGGCCTTAGAATGGCTGGAAGTTCAAGAATTTTCTGTAGTAGTGGGATGCAGGGGTTTCATTACTACATTTTCAAGTTCAACAAGAAGAAGAAGATGGTAATGAGCGTTGCTCCCTCCAATAAACAATCAAGTTCTCATCATATGCAACAACAAAAAAACAGCCTTTTTGATTTGCATTAAAAAGAAAGATAACTAGGATACAAGAGGAGATAAAAGGGAACTGAGAGATGTACCTGAGGCATAGTGGTCTGAAATGTCAAAAAAGTAGGGTGTCCACCTAATGAAACCAATAAGGTACCTACCCTCCCTTTTACACAAAGCCCAACTTTAAAAATACCAACTTACCACAGGGATTAAAGCATCAAGTGCATTTAGTTTTACTCTACCTGCCACAAGTTTTTATAGGTTTATTATCACAGAGACAATTAGTGATTGTTTCATATATACCGGTAGCTATAATGATTTTATTGATCAAAGAAGATGTGTGCACTGTCAAAATTTGAAATACAGGTATGTACTTTGCATGCCTAGTGACATGTGGTCAAAAGTGAACTGGTAATTTTCTGGAAACCCAAGAACTCAGTGCTGTTGGCATAAGGAACTTATTTTATAACTCACCAGTAAAATTAAATAAAAGCAGATGTGAAAAATAGATGCAAACTATTAAAACACCTCCACACGTTTGTTGTATTCTTAAAGTATATGTATATGCAATGTTTTTGTTTGGATTAAGCAGGGAAGCAAACCCCTGCCATGATATTTTTTTTGCCTTTGGTAACCACTACAAATAGAGGATTAAAGAGGTATTAAACTAAAAAACAAAAGTGTATTATATTGCAACTTAAAAATCATTGAACATGGTGGCTGTATTTGTTTTCTTTTCTTTGGCTTTTTTCATCTGTTTTCACCTAGTGATATGGCCAGGCAGTAACCCATCTCTTGTAATATAGTGCCCCCACTCTGAATGAAGAAGCATAAGGGGAACATGTAAATCTGGAAGAAGGGGAGTGTTGGATGTACTAGCAGATTTAAATTAAAGTCAAATTCCAGCTAATGATTTATATAGACAGTAACAGCTAACAATTGTTTTTTTTTTTTGTTTTTTTTTGGTTTACATAAATAATAAAAGCTGATCATTGTAAGCACCTGTGCCAGTGTTTAATGATTTGTCTTATCTCTGTCAGTGATACATTCTGCTGGAGAGTTTGTTCTTTTGAAAAATATTGGACTTACTGGGCACCAGATAAAAATGAATGAGACCATCACATCTAAGAATTGCTAAGCTTTAATATAATAAATGTTTGCATTTGGGTTTAAAGTACAAATCTGATCATGGGGGGGGGCAGGCAGGCTGTTCTCCCAGCACAGCCACAAAATTGACCATGCTGGGAAGGATGTGCTCTCGTGGCTATCATGGTCTGTTTGAATAGCAGGGTCCTGGCAGGATCACCGGGTATTTCACAAAAAAGTAAGAAATAAAAAGAGGAGAGGATACTTTTTAAACAAGTACATGGCACAATCAACACATATCAGGAAGATGAAATATTCTGGTAACCTATTCTTTATTATCACTTTGAATTTTCTCAACGGGAACACAAACCGTAATAAAACTTGACAGAGGGTTTTACCTTTCCTGAGTCTTTTCAAAACTGAAAGAAAATAATAAACCAACATTTGAACAGAACATTGAGCGCAAAGTTTATCAGGAAATTAGCTTAGCCTCTGGGATGGACTTGTAAGATTATCAGAATTACTCAGTGCAAATGTAGACCTCTTCTAAGGCCATACCTGTCAGGGAAATGACAGTGGAAGAACTGGCAATCTTGCCAGTAACATAAATGGGCACTATAGGTGCATCCATGCATTTATGCGCACTGGCAGAAGTTTAGCAAATCGTCATTAACGTAAATTGGCGCACGCAGATACGCAACAGCACGAATCGGGCACCTGCATGCGCAATGATGCATGCATAACATGACTGATGGGATCTCTTGCTGGCCTATAAAAGGCTGCTGCTGTCTCCCCCACACTGATGGATTTCCATCAGCTTCCCTGTGCTCCTGTACCTCTGTCTATTCCTTGGATTTCCCATTGTGACCCGGCTTGTTCCAAACCTGCTTGACCTCCTCTCCTGGCATTTCCCTTGGCTTGTTCTACTGACCATCCTCCTGCTTGATCACCTTTGTATGACTGTCAGGGAAATGCCCATAGAAGAAGTACTGGCTATCTTGCCAGTAGAAGAAATGGGTGCCATAGGCACATCATGTGACAGATGGATCCTCCTGCTGGCCAATAAAAGGCTGCCACTGTCTGATCCAAATTGCTGGATTGTCGTCAGCCTTCCTGAGTTCCTGAGCCTCTGTACTACTGCTGTTTGGATTTCCTGTTGTGTCCCGGCTTGTTCCTGACCTGTCTGATCTGCTCTCCTGGTTTGACCCCCTGGCTTGCTTTACTGACTTGTTACCTTCTTTAGCACCTGATCCCAGCTTGTTTAATGGACTTTGCTTCAGTTATCTGGTCCTGCCTGTTTTACAATACCAGACCTTTGGCTTGTCTCCATTCCTGCAACCTGCATCTCCTGCATGGATCCTGCAGTGTTTGATCCCCAGCTGGCATCCACTGTTGCTCCTTGTGCACACCTTGCCAAGTGTTACAGAGGATTCTTAGAGACTGCAGCCCAGCGGCGTTTCCTGTATTCTCCAGTAGTGTTGAGCAGAATATGCCATATTCGATTTCACGATATATCTCGAATATATAGTCGAATATTCGCGATATTTTTTGTAAATGAATAGTGTTGCTCACGAATATTCGTATTGCGAATATTCGGCTCGAATATGGCATATTCGAGTATTCGCGATATATTCCGAATTTCGCGGTGAATATTCGCTATTTCGAATATTCGTATTTTTTCAATTTTTTTTTAGAACAGATCACATCCTAGAGATCCCCGAAATTTCGCAATCATTTCATTTACAAAAAATATTGTGAATATTCGCATTTAACAAATATATCTCGAATATTCGACTATATATTCGAGATATATCGCGAAATCGAATATGGCATATTCTGCTTAACACTATAAATGAAATGATTGCGAAATTTCGCTATTGCGAATGTGAATGCGAATGAAATTTCGAGAAATGCGGAAGGAGCACTCTGATTGGCTCAGAATATTCGTGATATTTTATAATACAAAATAATTGCGAAATTTCGAGAAATGCGGAATGGAGCACTCTGATTGGCTCAGAATATTCGTGATATATTACAATACAAAATAATTGCGAATATTCGGCAAATGCGGAAGGAGCACTCTGATTGGCTCAGAATATTCGTGATATTTTATAATACAAAATAATTGCGAAATTTCGAGAAATGCGGAATGGAGCACTCTGATTGGCTCAGAATATTTGTGATATTTTATAATACAAAATAATTGCGAAATTTCGAGAAATGCGGAATGGAGCACTCTGATTGGCTCAGAATATTCGTGATATTTTATAATACAAAATAATTGCGAAATTTCGAGAAATGCGGAATGGAGCACTCTGATTGGCTCAGAATATTCGTGATATATTACAATACAAAATAATTGCGAATATTCGGCAAATGCGGAAGGAGCACTCTGATTGGCTCAGAATATTCTTGATATTTTATCGTAATTTCGCAAAAATGCGAATGAGAAATTGATTGCGGAATTTCGACAGTAACACTCTGAAATCGAATATATGTGTTATTTTAGCTAAAAACAATATTGCGAATTTCTCGAAAATAATCGCGCGATATCGCTATTGCCGAATAATCGCATTGCGATTTTTCGGCAATATAAAATGATCGCTGCAGCTACTCGGCCCAAGGTCTCTAATCATACCAGCAATGCTTTTAGACGCCGATGGGGATCTCTAGGATGTGATCTGTTCTAAAAAAAAATTGAAAAAATACGAATATTCGAAATAGCGAATATTCACCGCGAAATTCGGAATATATCGCGAATACTCGAATATGCCATATTCGAGCCGAATATTCGCAATACGAATATTCGTGAGCAACACTATTCTCCAGTATTCTTCAGGCACTAACCAGCTCTTCTCTCCTGGACCCATCTGGCAACCTGTGCTTCTCTGGGCACTACACCCTCTGTACCCAACCTCAGAGGTGTACTGCACTCAGCCGCAAGGGTAGCCCTCTCGGCATTTCGGCCTCCAACCAGGTATGTGACAATGACCCTGGCTTGCCTCATGGACTCTGCTTCTACTTACTTCCTGATCACCTGTGTATGACCCTGGCTTTACTCACAGACTCTGCTTCTACTTACTGCCTGATCACCTGTGTATGACCCTGGCTTTACTCACAGACTCTGCTTCTACTTACTGGCTGATCACCTGTGTATGACCAGGCTTTACTTACAGACTCTGTTATCTATTTCCAGATTTCCCACCTGTGTATGACCCTCGATCTGGCTTATAAGAGGTATAAGCCAGATCGAGGGCATAAATTAGCTTCAACACAGCTGAAGCTCTTAATACTTTGCTACCTACTCAGCAATCCTCCATAGTCTCTATGTGATCATCCGCTCTGCTCGTCCAGCCCCTTTGGGCAACTTGTGCTTCTTTGGGCACTATATCCACTGTTTTACTTCCAGGGGTATACTGCACTTAACCCCAAGGGGAGCCCCTCTCTGAATATTGGCTTTGAATCAGGTACATGACAATACCAAATGTAGAAAAAATATTTTTTTTTTTTTTTGAAACAGTGTATAACTAACAAGAGGGGTAAAAATGTATGTACATTTGATCTGTTCAAACGGGGACTGTAACGGAGGTCAGAAATATTGGATTTTTTTTGTTTTTTATTATTATTATTATTATTATTATACAGGATTTATATAGCGCCAACAGACAGTACAATCACAATACAATTCAATACAGGAGGTATCAGAGGGCCCTGCTCGTTAGAGCTTACAATCTAGAGGGGGGGGGGGGGGTTATGAAATTTACAATCTCTAATCCAGATGCAATATGTAAGTCAATTTATCTGCATAATTTGGTTTCTGAGGTCCTCACAAGGGGTAGGACATGAGGCTGCCCTCAATAAGAAGCACATACATTATTGTATAAAAACATCAAGGTGAATAATACAAACACCTCCCATATGATGTTCTGTTTTGCGTCTATTTAATGTTTAGGTATGGCACTGTATACTGAGAGAGAACCACATGATATTTACATTGCACACTCCAGATACCCTGAATTAAGTCACCTTAGGTCACCAATCACCTTGTTTTTGTTTGCTTTTGTATTTAGTTTTTTTATTGTTTTTAATTCCAAGCCTGGGTATGCCCAAGCCTGGGTATGCTATTGTATTTTTTACCGTATATTCTTACAATAAAAAGAGAAGGTGAATAATACAAATTGAGTGTGAACAGTATTAAGAGAAAGCAAGTAGTGATTTAAAAAGCAAAAAAATATATAAAGTCCAAGGTGACAATCCCAACACCATAAATAAATAATAGTGAATCTTCTGGTTTGATGTTCCTTCAAAAAGCTTCACCACAAGTGCTCATGAGGTAGATGGCAACTCACCAAAGGTGTCTGACCACTTTTTACAGTAGGTTAAAATGTGCTTAGATCGAATGGACCACAGCAATTGTAGGTAGGTATCTCTCTGCTGTGTAACCCCCTCCAGATGGTGGCTGAGGATAAGGGAACAGACTGCACCATGGACACACAAAAATAACGTACACACGATCAGACCTGTCCGATGAAACTGGCAAATGATGGGCTGAGCTTCAAAAAACGAACTGCGCATGCGTCGTATCTTGGACGCATCCCAGTGCGCATGCTCACGGTCAAAATAACTGCCTAAGATACGTCAAAACACTGCCTAAGACGTGAACATAACCTATGCACAGCCCTATTCACATACTACGTAAACGACGTAAAAATAACTTTACGCTGGACGTAACCCTTACGCAAGTCGCTTAAAACATGCGTAACTATGCGCCCACGATACGCCGGCATAGGCAAGTTACGTCCCCGGCTTAAGCCTATTGTTTGGACGTATCTAGCTTGGGGAATTGACACAAAGATACGACGGCGCACATTTGTACTTACGACGGCGTAAGTCCTACGTGAATCCGGGCCATGGTTGCTAGAGAACAAACTTTATCTCATACAGACTTTTGATGAATGCATCAGATTTTATTATTTAAAAAAAATATGTATGATTTTCTTAATCGTTGTGTGTTTTTTTTTGGTTTTGTTTATTTACAGATACATTTTTATTAAAACGTTTTCTAAAAATACAGTCCACAATGGTACATAGTATAAGGTATTTAACGTGTATGTCAAAAAAGCATGTAGTGTACATATTGCAGACAGAAAATAACTGTATTAATTTGTGCCATTGGAGTTCAGTGGACAGTAAGGCACTTATGCCACGTACACACGATCGGTCAAACCGATAAGAACGGTCTGATGGACCGTTTTCATCAGACCAAACCGATCGTGTGTGGGCCCCATCGATTATTTATCCATCGGTTGAAAATATTGAAACTTGTTTTAAAATTAACCGATGGATACCTAACCGATAGTAAAAAAACGATCATCTGTAGGCACGCCCATCGGTTAAAAATCCACGCATGCTCAGAATCAAGTCGACATATGCTTGGAAGCATTGAACTTCATATTTTTCAGCACGTCGTGTTTTACTTCACCGCGTTCTGATAGTTTTTTTAACCACTTAAGGACCCCCGCACGCACATATACGCACATATACATATCGTGCGGTTCGGGGGTCCCATCGGGACCCCCTCCGCGGCGTGCGGGGGTCCCCCTGCCTCTGGGAGCGAGCGCCGACGAGCGGGCGGATGTCCGTGATTTCCGCCCCCCCCGCGATCGCTCCCAGCCAATGGGAGCGCGCTCCCATCGTGTCAGTTCCTCCTCCTGTGTTTACACAGGAAGGAGGAAATTATGTAATCTCTCATCGCAGCGCTGTTTCCCAGCGCTGCTGATGAGAGAAGACATCACAAGTAAGTGTGCACCAACACAACACTGACACACACTCACATAGGCATATTAACCCCTTGTGATCGCCCCCCCCACCCCCCTGTCACAGTGTCACTGAATGCAGTGATCTAATCACTGCATTTAGTGTCAGTGTGACAGGCAGTGTAAAAAACAGTTAGTGTTAGGTTCAGGATAGCCCCCCCTCCCCCCCTAATAAAGTTTTAACCCCCTGATCACCGCCCTAGTTAACCCTTTCACTCCCTATTGCCAGCGTCACTGAGCGATCATTTTTCTGATCGCTGTATTAGTGTCGCTGTTCCCGCTAGGTAGCTATTTTTTTTTATTGCGATTTTTTTTTTTACTAAAGACATGTGGCTGAATTAATTTTGGCCTAAATGTTTTACTAAAATTTAGTTTATTTGATTTTTTTTTATAACAAAAAGTAAAATTTTTTTTTTTTTTTTCAAAATTGTGGCTCTATTTTAGTTTATAGCGCAAAAAATAAAAATCGTAGAGGCGATCAAATACCACCGAAAGAAAGCTCTATTTGTGGGAAGAAAAGGACGCAAATTTTGTTTGGGAGCCACGTCGCACGACCGCGCAATTGTCTGTTAAAGCGACGCAGTGCCGAATCGCAAAAACACCTTGGGTCATTTACCAGCGTATTGGTCCGGGTCTTAAGTGGTTAACCGATGGTGTGTAGGCATGACTGACCATCAGTCAGCTTCATCGGTTAACTGATGGAAAAATCCATCAGACCATTCTCATCGGTTTGACCGATCGTGTGTACAGGGCTTTAGAGGTATGGATTCAACTTTAACCACTTAAGACCCGGACCAAAATGCAGGTAAAGGACCTTGCCCCTTTTTGCGATTCGGCACTGCGTCGTTTTAACTGACAATTGCGCGGTCGTGCGACGTGGCTCCCAAACAAAATTGGCGTCCTTTTTTCCCCACAAATAGAGCTTTCTTTTGGTGGTATTTGATCACCTCTGCGGTTTTTATTTTTTGCGCTATAAACAAAAATAGAGCGACAATTTAAAAAAAATGCAATATTTTTTACTTTTTGCTATAATAAATATCCCCCAAAAATATATAAAAAAACTTTTTTTTCCTCAGTTTAGGCCGATACGTATTCTTCTACCTATTTTTGGTAAAAAAAAATCGCAATAAGCGTTAATCGGTTGGTTTTCGCAAAATGTATAGCGTTTACAAAATAAGGGATAGTTTTATTGCATTTTTAATAGCGGCGATCAGCGATTTTTTTCGTGACTGCGACATTATGGCGGACACTTCGGACAATTTTGACACATTTTTGGGACAATTGTCATTTTCACAGCAAAAAATGCATTTAAATTGCATTGTTTACTGTGGAAATGACAGTTGCAGTTTGGGAGTTAACCACAGGTGGCGCTGTAGGGGATGTGTGACCTATGTGTTGTGTTTACAACTGTAGGGGGGTGTGGCTGTAGGTGTGACGTCATCGATCGCGTCCCCCTATTACAGGGATGACGCGATCCATGCTACAGCCACAGAGAAGCACGGGGAAGCCGTGTTTACACACGGCTCTCCCCGTTCTTCCGCTCCAGGGACGGATCGCCGCACTGCAGCGGCGATCGGGTCCGCGAATCCCACGGTCCCGGTCCTGGAGCTTCGGACCGGGTCGCGGGCGCGCGCCCGCCCGCGACCCACGGCTGGGTACTAAAATCAATGTATATATACGTTGATGTGCCCAGCCGTGCCATTCTGCCGACGTAAATGTGCAGTAGGCGGTCCTTAAGTGGTTAATATGACAGAACAATAACAAGTAAAAGGGTCTGTTTCATTCAGATTATCAAGATTTTTATATTAATTTGATTTGTCTGAGAAGAATCCAGGGGTCCCACTGTTTTTGAAAGCGAGGGATGTTTTCTTCTTTGTGGGCCATAATTTGTTCATGTTTAAAGGCTTCATCAACTTTAATCACTGTTGTTAAATAATATACTTGTTTAAAACAATGATTAAGTTGATGAAGTAATGCTACTGAAATAATTGTTTGATTCTCCATAGAATACCATCAAATATATTGGGGTCTATATTGTCTGAATGATAAAGTGAATTGTGTAATATAATTTAAGAAACACTGCTTTAACTGAACCGATGAAACAACAGGGAATTTGAGAGACAATGGTTATTTGGAATGGTTACTTAAAGACAATTCATCCTGAAAAATTGTGCTAAAGCAGATGGTTAGACAGCGCCATAGCACTCATTCTGCCATTATATACACAGCCATAATTTGGCAATGGTGATACTTGAAATCTAGCATCAGGTTTTTTTTATTTTTTTATATATAGCTGGCTAAGCCAACATTTAATAGTAATCTCTAAATGTGGTTATTACTTAAAATAAATACAAATTATGTTATTTTGAGCAACCTAGTTTTCATGTTTTAAAACATGTCCTTTTCTGTTATTTTGTGATATATAAATAAATAAAATGCTTTTATTTATTTTTTGCTTAATTTCACTATATTGATTTCCGATATTTAAGGGGATATTTAGTACAGAAAATTCAAGACAATGCATTATTTGCAGCCGAACAAAACACTTAAAAACACTTAAATGAAAAACTCTCCTATTCTAGACTGTTTATGTCTCTTAACCACTTGCCTACCACCGTATAGTCATATGATGGCAGCAGGAACCCTTCGTCCCTCTGGGCCTCTGTCATATGACGTACTTGGCATTGTGGAGAGCGTGTGCACGCCGCATCACTGTGGACCCGATACACGTGCCTGGAGGGCGCGATGTCTGCTGGGCACCCGCGATTGCTCATCACAGGGCAGGGACGTGGATCTGTGTGTGTAAACACACAGATCCACGTTCTTTCAGGAGAGAGGAGAACTGATCATCAGTTCCTTGTATATAAGAACAATGATTGGTCTCCTCCTCTCAGCAGTCCCCTCCCCCACAGTTAGAATGACTCCCTAGGACACACAATTAAGCCCTTAATCGCCCCTAGTGTTAACCCCTTCCCTGCCAGTCACATTTATACAGTAATCAGTGTATTTTTATAACTGTTTAAATGCGAATGGTCCCAAAATAGTGTCAAAAGTTTCCGATGTATCTGCCACAATGTCACAGTCACTATAAAATTGCAGTTTGCGTCCATTAGTAGAAAAAAATATGAATAATAAAAATGACATAAATCAATCCCCTATTTTGTAGACACTATGGACCAGATTCACAGAGCCATTACGCCGGCGTTACAGGAGATGCACGGCGTAAGTCTAAATCTGCGCATGGGTATCGATGCGCCGCATCCCCAAAACGATATACGTATGAAATCTAATTTTTTTGGAACGGCGTAATTTTGATTAACCGGCGCATCCGTGCGCGCAAAACTGCGCTAGACACACCATTGATTTGCTATTCAAATATGCAAATGAGGGAGTTATGGGGATCCACAAAACTAAGTTGGTGCAGCGCAGGCTACGTGCTGTGCGCAACAGCTGCATGTCCTGTTTAAAATTAGTCCATATAAAAGGTGGAATAAAATTAGACAATCCATCTACATGTCAGCTTAATCAACACTGTTAGTGAGGAGCTGAGCAGTCACACTTGCTGGACAACAAACTGTATGCCTACATGCCAGGGGCATCCTTGCTCATAGCTATGCTACTGACTTTAGAGGAGCAAGGAAGGAGGAGGGCACGGAGGAGGGCACAGAGGAGGGCACGGGAGAGGATATACCGCACATGCATAGACATCTTTGGCATGAGTGATTCTGAGGTGTATCGCATCTTCAGATTCACCCCTGCTGCCATCATGGAATTAACCACAACCCTGCAGGAGGACATCATCAGCCCAACACACCGCTCACATGCAGTGCAGCCACTGGTCAAGGTCCTGGCAACACTCCATTTCCTTGCCAGTGGCTCTTTTCAAAGAACAAGTGGAGTGGTGGCTGGGATGTCACAATCCTCCATGAGCAGATGTATGCACCAGGTTATCCCTGCAATCCTCAGACGCATGTCCCACCACATTATCAGACCCACCACTGAGGACCTGCGGCTGAAGGCAATGACAGATTTCTACAGAATTGCCAGATTCCCACGCACCGTGGGGGTCATTGATTGCACACATGTGGCACTCCAGCCCCCCCATGAGACAGAGCACATATACCGCAATCGGAAGCATTGGCATTCCATCAACGTACAGGTGATAGTCGATGCCCAAGGCCTCATATGGCACGTCCGTGCCAAACACCCCAGATCCAGCCATGACAGCTACATATACAATCATAGCCCCATACCAATGGAATTCGAACAGAACATGTATGGGGACACCTGGCTGGTTGGTGAGTGACATGGGTGGCAGGCATGACTGTCCCCCCCATGATGCACACATCACAAGGGGCACATGCATGACTAACATCCTCCTGTCTTTTCCCTTACAGGTGACTCTGCATATGCACTGGGACCCCATCTCATGACTCCTATCCGGAACCCCCAAACCCCAGAAGAGGAAAGATACAATGAAGCCCACGCCCAAACCCGTGCAGTGGTGGAGCGCACCTTTGGCCTCCTGAAGTCATGTTTCCGATGCCTGGATAAGTCTGGGGGTACCCTGTTGTATTCCCCAAACTTTGTGTGCCAGATCATCGGTGCATGTTGCATGCTGCACAACCTGCAGATTGACATACGTGATGACCTGACCCCTGAACCAGACAATCCCCCCTGTGGTCCCACTGTGGTCCCTAGCACACACACCCCACATCCTCATCAAATTGGATTAGCACAAGCCCACCATGCAGGACTTGTGAGCAGCAACGCCACGCCACAGCTCCAATTATGTCACTGTACATTCATACACCATTCACACGGACCTGGGGATCACTTCTCCCTGGTCCTGGGGAACCCTTCTCCACCACAAATGAGGGTGACTCCCCTTTTCCGGCAGGAATGTCACCCCCACAATCAGAAATCATTTACAACCCCAAAAAAAAAAAAAAATTGTCCAGCAAAAAACAAAAAATTTCCAGCAAAAAAAAAAAAAAGTCCAGCACCAAAAAAATAGATAAAAAGGGGGAAACCAAATTAATGCCGCTGGCTTGACCCACGCCTGGGGCGCCCATGGCCACGGCCCCGGGTCCTCAGGGGAGACTCATGGGGGGGTAATCCGGGGAAGGAGGAGCAGCCCCTGGTCTCTGCCCACCTGGCGGCCTGCCCTCCAAGGCCACGGCTATTCTGTTCAGGCCAGCATTTAGTGTTGCCGTATTGGCCTGGATAGCCTGGATGAGGGCCCTCACATCCTGCCCAACGTCTGCTGTAGTAGTCTGCAGTTCATTTAGGCAGTTTGTAAGAGCCCAGGAGTGGCAGTCCAGGTCCCCAAGCGTATCATTTATGGAGGACAGGCTCTCCTCCATCCGCCCCAAAGTCTGGCTGACCTCTCCCAGATTTGAAGTGCATTACCCGCGCGCACCACTGCGTGGCTCGCCAAGGGTTAACACTGTCCCGCCGCATCGCTGAGGATCCGATGCATGTACCTGGCGGCCGCGATGTCCGTCTGTCAGAGGAGAGGAGACCGATCTGTGTCTCTTGTAAATAGGGACACAGCATCGGTCACCTCCCCCAGTCATCCCCCTCCCCCCACACAGTTAGAACACACCCAGGATACACATTTAACCCCTCCCTCACCCCCTAGTGTTAACCCCTTCCCTGCCAGTCACATTTATACAGTAATTAGTGCATTTTTATAGCACTGATTGCTGTATAAATGTGAATGGTCCCAAATTTGTGTCAAAAGTGTCCGATATGTCCGCCTCAATATCGCAGTCCCAGTAAAAATCGCAGATCGCCGCCATTACTAGTAAAAAAAATAATAATTAAAAAATCATAATTCTGTTCCCCATTTTGTAGGCGCTATAACTTTTGCGCAAACCAGTCGCTTATTGCGTTCTTTTTTTTTACAAAAATACGTCGAAAAATACGTATCGGCCTTAACTGAGAAAAAAAAAAAGTTTAAAAAAAAAAAAAATGGGATATTTATTATAGCAACAAGTAAAAAATATATATATTTTTTTTAAATTGTCGCTCTTTTTTTGTTTATAGCGCAAAAAATAAAAACCGCAGAGGTTATCAAATACCACCAAAATAAAGCGCTCTTTGTGGGAAAAAAAGGACGTCAATTTTGTTTTGGAGCCACGTCGCACGACCGCGCAAATGGCAGTTAAAGCGACGCAGTGCCGGAAGCTGAAATTTCGCCTGGGCACGAAGGGGGTTTATGTGCCCAGTAAGCAAGTGGTTAACAGAAACTCTATCAAACAGCCTGCTGCTATTGTGTGAGCAAAACTACATATGAACAGGAGCATGAATATACAAACTGGTCAAAGTAACCCAAAAGAGATTATACAATAAAATATATCCATAGGCCTAAAACCACCCATGTCTCACCCATTGATGAATGGGGAGTTCATACTGTATACAGAATAATTATTAATACCATTAAGGGAAAAAAATGGTGGGTCAGCCACAAAGCAATTTACATCCCAATTAACATTCATGCCTAAGAGAGCATATGTCTTCAGGCTGTAAATGTGTGGAGAAAATGTATAGATGGCCAAAAAGGTAGTACCTGTTGGGTTTGTAATTATCATGTACACAACATTTTTAATGTCCCATGTAATCAAAGAATACATTTTATAGGTTTTGTTAGTCTGATTGGATGAAAAGGATATGTGCCTGCTGTATCATGTACTTGTAGTTTCCATATCCTGTTCTATTTGCATTGCTTCCTTTCTGTGAAATCCCTGGCATTCCCGTCAGTCCTATACATTGTGCTCAGTTCTCTGGCTGTGCTGGGAACTTAGCCTACTCACCTCCAATGATCAGACCTTTCCCGACACACCACCCCCTGCACAGCTTTTCACTGGGAAGATCAGTGTGCTGCTGTTTCCCCCTGGCTATTATGCAGCTAAGAACAGAGGTAATGTGATCACTTATGGGTTGTTTTAGGTAAGGGTTTACAATCATGTTAAGTCCCATGGAACAGATTTACCTAATTTACCTATAGTAATAATAATGGGGTAAAGCGTCACTAGGACCAGGTATATATTGTGCTGTTTAAAAAATGTTTAAAAAATGTTCTTATGCCGCGTACACACGGTCGTTTTTTGCAATGAAAAAAAACGTTGTTTTTTAAAACGTCATTTAAATTGATCGTGTGTGGGCAAAACGTCGGTTTTTGTCTTAAAAAAAACGACCAAAAAAAAAAATTCCAATGTGCTTGCATTTTTTGTGTCGTTTTTCAAAACGTTGTTTTTTTGTGTCATAAAAAGTGATGGTGTGTGGGCAAAACGATGTTGAAAACAACGTTTTTAAAGCCGTGCATGCTTAGAGGCAAGTTATGAGACGGAGCTTCAATGGAACAGAGTGGCGTCGAACGTGTCTTACGTCACCACGCTTTGCTAGAGCATTTTGGAAAAACGATGGTGTGTATGCAACGTCGTTTTGGAAAATGAAGTTTGAAAAACTTTGTTTTGTTTCATCACTTGAAACGTCGTTTTTTTTCATCACAAAAAAGATCTCCCTGCATAGATCTTCTGCTGACATCACATAGCAAAGAACATAGAACCTCTCCTCGGGTAAGTAATCACTGACACCAATACTGGGAAATGTTTCCTCCCACAGACACCATTTCTGAGGTAGCCTTCATCCCATAGTCCACCACTCCCCCCCCAACCACAAGTGCAGGGGCATTCTTTCAATAATGACCACAGATTTAAGGGGGGGGAATCTTTCTCCCACTGACTACCAGTGTAGGAGAAAATATGTTACATACAATGTCTCTGACCACTAGACTCTTTAAGTAGTATTGTATCTTATATGTTCTTGACCACTGCCATCTATATGTTGTGCTACATGTCCCATACTATTGACAATGTTGCACTCATATTTACTGTATGTCAAAACAAAATGTAAATAATCTGACGCCTAGTGCCTATAAGCTGTGGTGTACTAAGACTGGGTATAGACAGTTAGGTTTTTTGTTCACCCAGCGAGTTGAGGGCTGAGGGCTTGAAAAAGTGATACGGATCCCCCCTTCCATACAAGCAAGTTAAGAGGAGGAATTCCTCCTGCTGGGATATTGTACTCTGGCAGCAAGACTTTCCGCTGTCAGAATACACTAATCAGATTAAATTTGTCAGTGTGATTGATAGAAGCCTATCTAATGATCGACTTCTGTCAAACAGGAAGAGACACACACACAAAATGTGGCTACTCCCTGCTCTACCAGACAAATTTTGATCTGTCTTTACCCAACTTTAGCCCTCAATGCTATATTATGTAGTCTTGACCAAAATTCTATCAACAAATGCTTGCTGCTGAGCAGTCCTCAAGTATTTTAATGAGCATCTAATTTATGGTATGATATAACAAGGTGGACAAAAAGCTCTTTATCCTTATTCTGTGTACATAAAAGCATATGCAATGGCAATGTTTCATTTCTAAACATATTCTTTGCCTTATGAGTGTCTCACACTTGCTTGTGGCATAGTAATAATGTATTTTGTGGTTAGACTGACTGTAGCATATGTGTTTAGGGTATACATTAGACAAGCATGGTCTCTATTTTTAAGTTGAGGTATGCTATGAACAAGTGATTGAGGATGAGCGCTGGCAGCATGCAAGATGGTGTTCTCCGCTGTTGGTTTACGATAAAGTGATGCATTTATCAGGCCTTCATCTGAGATATAAATTGATATATCCTTTATCCTATAGTAATTTTTAAATTGTAATTGTTCTGACTTAGCATTTGCATGAATTCATGCAGGTTCTCAAGTGATCCTGTCCACAGCAATAATATGTCGTCTATGTATCGGAACCATCCCAATACAAAAGGAAACAAACCAACAAATTCCTTATTTGCAAAAAGGTCACCTTCCCACCCCTCCAGGTACAGGTTTGCATAGGACGGTGTGCAGTACGTGCCCATTGCGACACCCTCCACCTGGAGGAAGTGGGACCCATCAAAAGAAAATACATTTTTTGTTAGGATATGTGCCAATAGTTTTAATACAAAGGCATTAACCTTGACAGATTTAGGGCCTCTCTCTGTGAGAAATTTTGCGATAACCTCAAGTCCTTTACCATGTGGAATAGATAAATACAAGGCTTCGACTTCGATTGACACCAAGAAGCAGCCTGTCGGTACGTTTAAGCTGTCTAATGCTCTAAGTAAATCCGGGGTATCTTGAATGTACGAGGGAGTGTGGTAACATGGGGCATAGGTATTCATCTACAAATTTGCTAGCTCTCTGTTTTTGATCCAACACCTGTTACTATGGGATGTCCTGGTAGATTTGTTAGGTTCTTATGCGTTTTTGGGAGTGAATAGAAGGCTGGGGTCCTAGGGTGGGGGACCTGTATCCCCTCAAAAATAGTTGGTGATCAAGCCCTCAGACAGGGTGGACTGGATGGTGTCATTACACTGTTGATTAAATTTAGTAACGATATCTTCTGAGATTGGTTTGTACCAAGCTCGGTTCTTGAGAATGTCCCAGCACATATTTCTATATTCAAGTTTGTTCATGACTACCACATTGCCACCCTTATTCCGAGGGCTTGATCACCAAGTGAGAGCTGCGACCTAAGATTGTCCAGGGCCTGTTTATGTGCCACAGTGACATTTTGATTACCCAATCTGTAGAGGGTAAGGGATTTAACATCTCTGAGTTAAAAATCCCAGACATTAGAGTTGGTATGCAAAGAGGAAAAGTTCAATGATTTTTTCTTTACTGCCTTGCCAAGGGAATCTATGTAATTTTGGTAGTGTGACAACTGAACTCTTTGACCTACAACTTCCTCTGTCTCAGGAATGTTTTCCTGCATCTCAATGCCCTGGCTTTAATCCAGGATAAGGACAAGAGTTTTGAGTGCCCAGAATTTAGCCACTGAAAGTCTTTCCAGATCTCCTGGTGGGCAATTAGTTTGTTGTGCGTATCTTTCTTTATCGAACATTAATTTGTAGGTTTCCTTGCAAATAAATATAGATCTTTTAATAAGTTCAAATTTCTTAGATGTAGCATTAGGGCAAAAGCTGAGACCAAAACTCAGAAGTTCCAATTCGGTTGAACTCGAGGATTGGGAGGATAGGTTGATCACCTCCAATTAAGGGTTGTTACTATTAACTATTTCATTGGGCACTAGTGGGTTTATAGAAGGTAATGGGGTAATAGACATAGGGCTAGCCGAAGCCACAATGTTGGTTGTGGTCATGTTATTAGAAGAGACACAAGAAAAGTACTGATCTATGCATCATCTTCTAATATCTTTTTGGGTGGCTCTGACTGAGGATACACTATTTAATCTAGCCATTGATTGAGCAGATTCTAAAATATGTTGTCAAGTGTCAAGTTCAGTTCTTACGGTCAGAGAAGAGACAGAAGAATTCTCATATGAGACACCCAGTGCTTGGTTGGGAAACATAGAAACTCCTTGAGAAACCGAGGGTGTGCCGTCTCTACCTGTTGTATCATTATGATTAATAGTGTTCGGTCGGTCATTATCATCTGTTATTCGTCTCTTATTCTGAGTGCCTGTCTGGTACCCACCACCATGTTGCGGTAGTTTCCTTGAGTTTCAACCCCTCTGTAGTCCTTGGTCACCCGTTCTGGAGTTCTGTGAGGTATAAGAATTGGTAGAAGAGTCAGAATCATTATGTGTCCCTATCGTTCGGTCCTCTATTGTTCCTATATGGGCCTAACCCTTTGCGTCCACTCATTGGCCATTCATAGAGCTTTCTTTTGGTGGTATTTGATCACCTCTGCAGTTTTTAGTTTTTACACTATAAACAAAAATAGAGCGACAATTTTGAAAAAAATGAATATTTTTTTCTTTTTGCTATAATAAATATCCCCCAAAAATATGTAAAAAAAATAAGTTTTCCTCAGTTTAGGCCGATACGTATTCTTCTACATATTTTTTGTAAAAAAAAAAAAAATTGCAATAAGCGTTTATTGATTGGTTTGCGCAAAAGTTATAGCGTTTACAAAATAGGGGGTGGTTTTATGGCATTTTTATGAAAATTTTTTTTTACTAGTAATGGCAGCGATCAGCGCACACTTCGGACACTTTTGACACATTTTTGGGACCATTGGCATTTTTATAGCGAACAGTGCTATAAAAATGTATTGTTTACTATAAAAATGCCACTGGCATTGAAGGGGTTAACACTATGGGGCGGGGAAGGGGTTACGTATGTTCCTGGGTTTGTTCTAACTGAAGGGGGGGTGGATTCACTAGGGGAAATCACTGATCTTCTGTTCATACATTGATCATACAAGATCAGCATTTCTCTACCTGAAAATGCTCCCGCTCCTGCTCCAGCTCCCGGTCCTCGCTCTGTAACGAGCAATCGGGAGTCGGGCGAGTGCACGGGAGTCGGGCGCGCACGGGAGTCGCGCACGGGAGTCGGGAGTCAGGTGCGTGCCCCTAGTGGCTGCTTTAAGAGCCGACGTAGAGCTACGGGCTCTCACGCAGGGGAGCCAACCTGCCACCGTATAACTGCGGCGGCAGGTCGGGAAGCAGTTAAGGAGTAAATCTTGAGTAAAACTCTGAATATGTTTTAGTTGTGTATCAAAGGCTCCAAAGTCTGGATTGTTCAATATTATTGTATTTTGATCATATATTCTTTTGATCTCACAATCAACTACTTTTAGTTCTTGCATGTAGTACTCTACCATTAACTCCATAATTTTCTTTGAGCAGCATTGTAGATTGTGTTCTATCGGGCCTTATACTCAGGGTCAAGGGCCCATATATTTGGGAACATCTGGACTCGCAAACCCGATCCACTGGATCCAGGACTGAAATATTTATTCGGAGTTACATGTGGAGCTTATGATCCCAAACAAAATTGGTGTCCTTTTTTCCCACAAATAGAGCTTTCTTTTGGTGGTATTTGATCACCTCTGTGTTATTTTTTGTGCTATAAACAAAAATAAAGTGACAGCTTTGAATAAAATAGAATAATTTTTTACTTTTTGCTATAATAACTATCCCCCAAAAAATATATAAAAAAAAACATATTTTTTCCCCAGCTTAAGCCGATATGTATTCTCCTTCTACCTATTTTTGGTAAAAAATAAGGGCCAGATTTAGGTACACTTAAATTTGCGCAGCGTAATCGAAATACTCTACGCTGCCGTATTTTACCAGGCTCTACATCGAATTCTGGTAGATTTTTGCCCGTACGATACGGCGGTGTAGTCTATTTCTCGCCAGGTAATCGAAATACGCGATTAGGGGCGTGAAGCATTTAAATTAGGCGCGTCCCCGCGGCGATCCAACTGCGCATGCTCCGTTCAGAAATTTCCCGCCGTGCATTGCGCGAAGTCACGTCGTTACGTCATTTTTTTTTGAGTAGCGTCGTTTACGAACATTCCTATTCCCGGACGACTTACGTAAAAAATTATAAAAAACGTCGGAAAACTTTGAAATTCGACGCGGGAACGACGGCCATACTTAACATGGGCTGTCTAATATTAGAGCAGCAAAAAGCTGGTATAGTGTTACGCAAAAAAAAGATGACTAAATGCCGTAAGAGATTGCGATTGAAGATCGTAATTTCGGGGATCGCCGGCAAAAGCTCATTAGAATACCCTGACGCGGAAAACGACAGGAAGTCCACCCAGTGGCCGCAATTTTATTGCAGAGTAGATCAGAAGGTGTACGAACACGTAATACAGTCGAATTGAAGCCCGCAGCCGTCTATTCATGGTTTGAGGTTTCAGACTAGCTAAAAAACGTGCGTAATTTGAAAGTACTCCAGTCTAACACCAGTTAGACAGAGTTACGGCTCTCTGAATCTGGCCCCAAGTGTTTATCGATTGGTTTGCGCAAAATTTATAGCGTTTACAAAATAGGGGATAGTTTTATAGCATTTTTATTAATAATTTTGTTTTTGCTACTAATGGCGGCGATCAGCGATTTTTTTTTAATTCTGTGTCTGCGACATTATGATGGACACATCAGACACTTTTGACACATTTTGGGGATCATTGTCATTTTCACAGCAAAAAATGCTATAAAAATGCACTGATTACTGTAAAAATGCCAAAGGCAGTGAAGGGATTAACCACTAGGGGGCGCTGTAGGGGTTAAGTGTGACCTCATGTGTGTTTCTAACTGTATGGGGGCAGGGCTGGACATGTGACATCAGTGATCATCGTTCCCTATATCAGGGAACAGACGATCACTGACATTGCCACAGAAAAGAATGGGGAAGGTTTGTTTACACTCACTTATCCCCGTTCTTCAGCACCTGTGACCCGATCGCAGGACACCCACTGGGCCAATGGGCATGGTCACTGAGCTTCGGACCGGGTCGGCGGTGCGCTCGTGCCCAGCCGTGCCATTCTGCCAATGTATATAGTCGTGCGTCGGTCATTAACCACTTAACCCCCGAACCATATTGCTGGTCAAAGACCAGAGCACTTTTTGTGATTCGGCACTGCGTCGCTTTAACTGACAGTTGCGCGGTCGTGCGATGTGGCTCCCAAACAAAATTGGCGTCCTTTTTTTCCCACAAATAGAGCTTTCTTTTGGTGGTATTTGATCATCGCTGCGATTTTTATTTTTTGCGCTATAAATAAAAATAGAGCGACTATTTTGAAAAAAATTCAATATTTTTTACATTTTGCTATAATAAATATCCCCCAAAAATATATATAAAAAAACATTTTTTTTCCTCAGTTTAGTCTGATACATATTCTTCTACATATTTTTCGTTAAAAAAAATCGCAATTAGTGTTCATTGATTGGTTTGCGCAAAATTTATAGCGTTTACAAAAAAGGGGGTAGTTTTATGGCATTTTTATTAATATTTTTTTTTACTAGTAATGGCGGCGATCAGTGTTTTTTTTCAGTACCGAGACATTATGGCAGACACATCGGACAATTTTGACACATTTTTGGGACCATTGGCATTTTTATAGCGATCAATGCTATAAAAATGCATTGGATTACTATAAAAATGCCATTGGCAGTGAAGGGGTTAACACTAGGGGGCAGGGAAGGGGTTAAGTGTGTTCCTGCTTGTGTTCTAACTGTATGGGGGGGTTGACTCACTAGGGGAAATCACTGATCTTCTGTTAATACATTGTATGAACAAGAGATCAGCGTTTCCCCCGCTGACAGGACCGAGAGCTTTGTGTGTAAACGAATGAGCACGCGTGCCCGGCGGCGATCGGGCCCGCCGGGCACGCACGCGGGACTCGGGGGCGCGCGGGCCGCAGGCTGCGCGCACATGCCCCCTAGCGGCCTATAAAGGGAGGACGTAGAGCTACGTGCTCTTGCCCCCTGCCGCCGTATAATGACGGTGGGCGGTCGGCAACAGGTTAAGTGGTTAATGTGCTAATATAATGTCTAATTCCAGATAGTGAAATGTATTTTCCACTATTGTCTTCTCTCATTCATCCTGAAGAAGCCTCAAGGCTGAAACGTGTAGATGTCCAGGGGACATTATTCATACGTTACATCTTGTATGTTTTTTTTATCTTTGTATATTTTGTTGCTTTATGTGTATGTTATTTTTGTAATAAAACAATATATTTTTTGCTATTCCTGTCTGTCTTGCCTATACAGTCCAACCATTGTGAAAAGAAATAAAATCCACGCCAATAATGAATAGAGTAAACTAAACCTTATTCAGTGTACAATTATATATGTGATATATTAAAGAGATAAGCTGTTCCTCGGTGGTGTAGTGAGTAACTACAAATAATGCAAACAAAGAACAATAGAGGGCGCTGATGGATAGCTAAGTGTTCCACCTGACTAGCATTGAGTGGAACATAAATTAGGTAGGTGAGAATAAACAATATACACCATTAGAAAACAGTGTCTAATACGATAACGTGTATATAATGAATATAACAAAGGAACAAATAGATCAAATAATCTTCCTTGTGCAATGGTAAAAAAATTGACTAATAGTGTAGTCAATAACCAACAATAAATTATTTCAACTGTTAAACAATAAGTGCAAACATTTTCATTGTGCAAGGTGAAATCTTGGTTGTGCAAAGTCCCATAAAGACCGTAGATGAATCTGTGACTGAATTTTAGGAAGTTGGTTTCTGAATGTGAGAGATTCCTTCACCAATATAATCAGTGCTCCACCCAAAGTGCTGAAGAGATACTAGATGCTTACCAGATAGCAAGACCTCTTTATTACAAGTAGGTCAGATGGACAGGACAGGAAAAGTGCCTGTTACACTTGGGGCATGCTGGATCTCGATGGGACCAAAATTGTGAATGATATGCTCATATATTTGCAGAGAAAAATACGGAAAAAAAATCATGGTGCAATACCGTTTATTAAAATAAATAAAATGCACACAAACAGCCAATTGGCCTCTTACTCTGGCTGCTTACTCTGGCTGCTGCACGCCATACAAACCCAATAGTGCCTACCTAACCCTGACTTTCTGCCACACTCAGCGCTATCGGTGAGACACCCTAGTGGAGAGCATTGACACGCTACAGTCCCAGTGCCAACTTCCTAAAATTCAGTCACAGATTCATCTACGGTCTTTATGGGACTTTGCACAACCAATATTTCACCTTGCACAATGAAGATTTTTGCACTTATTGTTTAACAGTTGGAATAATTTATTGTTGGTTATTGACTACACTATTAGTCAATTTTTTTACCATTGCACAAGGAAGATTATTTGATCTATTTGTTCCTTTGTTTTATTCATTATATACACGTTATCGTATTAGACACTGTTTTCTAATGGTGTATATTGTTTATTCTCACCTACCTAATTTATGTTCCACTCAATGCTAGTCAGGTGGAACACTTAGCTATCCATCAGCGCCCTCTATTGTTCTTTGTTTGCAAAGTCCAACCATTGGTTACTCTTTTTGAGTATTTTTTTCTTTATCTACTAGAAATATATTTATTTAGCAACTAGCAACAAAACAATCTCTTGTGTAAACCATCTCTAATAGTCTTTTGTTACAAGTCAAGCTCAGAGACTGGAGGCAGTATTGCTGAAAACAGGACTTCTCATGATAAAAGTTAACACGTATAATGATATCATTTTTGGGGACTGTTAGGACAACAAATATATAATATTTGATTATTTATTTAATTTACACGGGCTCTTTGAATTTTGACTCTGAGGGTGACATGGAAAAAACACCAATCTTGTAGCCACTTCTTATTCTTATCCTCATGTGGAAGCGGTCCTATCTGAGTCATGGTTACAGCTAATTTATTTCAGTTTCAAAAGAAAAAAAAATCTTAAATACAGCTACAGAATCTGCAATTGTTTGTTCATATAAAACTCTATCAAATATTATATACAGGCACCATATACACATGTAGGCACTTCTATTTTAGGTATGTCCTTACAGGTTTTTAAACTATACTGTATGTCTTTGTTTACTGAAGTTAAACACTGAGGGCCAGATTCATGTACATTGGTGCATATTTTGACCGGCGTAGCGCACCTCCTTTACATTAGACCGGCGCAATGTAGAGGCGCAATCACCGTATCCTCGTAGAAATTTGCGCTGGTGCAACGTAATTCCCGAGGCGTAAGGCGGAGTAATTCAAATTGGGAAGGACGTGGGCGTGTTACATTGAAATGAGCCGTGACCCCATGCAAATGAAGGTCTGGCCGGATCGCGCATGCGCACATGAAGCAGACCATGGTCAGCACCTCTGTGCGCATGCTCACAATTTGGGAACGGTGCAATCAGTGAAATTGAAAGTGGACCCGGGCAACTTAGTGAGCTACGCAGAGAGCTTAAATAGACAGACACAAACGCCCTTACTTTGCAAAAGTACATCCCTTTGTATCCCTTCCTATACAGCAAGGTGCTTTTGTTGTTTATTAGCGTTTGTTTGTGACGTGTCTTTGAGATATTTGGTGACTGTTTTGCAGAGTGATTTTTGTCTTTTCTGTGTTTTCTTTGTTGTGTTTTTTTTTTTTTAATTATATTTTTGCTGGGCATTTTTATTTATTTTTGTTCTGTTTGTGAATGATTTTGGAATGTGAGGGTGACATTCCTGCCGGAAAAGGGGTGTCAACCTCATTTGTGGTGGAGAAGTGATCCCCAGGTCCGTGTGAATGGTGTATGAATGTACAGTGACATAATTGGAGTCATGGTGTCGCTGCTCACAAGTCCTGCATGGTGGGCTTGTGCCAATCCAATGTAATGAGGATGTGATGTGTCTGTGCTAGGGACGACAGTGGTGTGCATGCATGCATTCCCATTGTGCCATGATTAATGTGTGTGTTTAACGTGCAAAGATGCCTAATGTGAGCTGTCTCCTGGCTGCTTTTCCCTCAGAAGACGGGGTTTCCTCGGTTGGGGGGGATTGTCTATTTCAGGGGTCAGGTCATCACTTATGTCAATCTCCAGGCCCTTTCTCACTGCGAAGTTGTGCAGCATGCAACATGCACCGATGATCTGGCATACAAAGTTTGGGTAATACAACAGGGTACCATTGGGGGTTCCGGATAGGAGTCATGAGATGGGGTCCCAGGGCATATGCAGAGTCACCCTAAAGGGATAAGACAGGAGGATTTTAGTAGTGCATGTGCCCCTTGTGATTTCAGCATCATGGGGGGGACAGTCATGCCTGCCACCCATGTCACTCACCAACCAGCCAGCTGTCCCCATACATGTTCTGTTCGAAATTTGTGGGGATGGGGCTAGGATTGTATATGTAGCTGTCATGGGTGTCATGGGTGGTGTCATGTGTTGGGCTGGTGTTGGGCTCCTGCAGGGTTGTTAATTCCAGGATGGCATGAGGGGTGAATCTGAAGATGCGAGACACCTCAGAATCACTCATGCCAAAGATGTCTATGCATTTGTGATATATCAAGTGAAGAGTGAGGGGCTTGTATCAGATTAGATTATTATATCCATCAAGGTTTTAAAGGGCTATTAAAAGATAGTGAGACCGTGTTTGTAATTTGTATGTATGTTATGTATTGATGTATATACAGTATGTATGTATATATATTTTTTTTAATGTTTATAAAAGCAAATAAAAAGTTTTTGGAAAAAAAAAAATCCTCTCCCGTGCCCTCCTCTGTGCCCTCCTCCGTGCCCTCCTCCTTCTTTGCTCATCTAAAGTCAGTAGTATAGCTATGAGCATGGATGCCCCTGGCATGTTGGCATACAGTTTGTTGTGCAGCAAGTGTGACTGCTCAGCTCTTCACTAACAGTGTTGCTTTAGCTGACATGTAGACGGATTGTCTAATTTTATTCCACCTTTTATATGGTCTAATTTTAGACAGGACGTGCAGCTGTTGCGCACAGCGCGTAGCTGTTGCGCACAGCGCGTAGCCTGCGCTGCACCAACTTACTTTTGTGGATCCCCGTAACTCCTTCATTTGCATATTTGAATAGCGAATCAATGGTGTGTCTAGCGCAGTTTTGCGCGGATGGATATGCCGGTCTATCAAAATTACGCCAGTCCAAAAAAAGTAGATTTCATGCGTATATCGTTTTGGGGATGCCGCACATCGATACGCATGCACAGATTTAGACTTACGCCGTGCATCTCCTGTAATGGCTCTGTGAATCTGGCCCTGTGTTTCCCCATATCGTCCCCTCTGATATAAGCCTGCACTCCCGCATTTTCAGTTGTTGACCTATGGGGTGAGATGGGTGCAGAAAGGGCAGAAATGCATTCATCAACTATACTCACAAGACACTTTTAAACCTTTCTTTATTTTGGGAATTACTAAGTCATGGGAATTTAAGTACCTTTAACTTAGACATGTGGCTGAGGTACACATTTGGGGATCAAGCTCCATACACCAAGGAGGAGAGAAGCTGTGGAGTTCTGCTGTTGGATGGACAGAGTCAGTTTTAGAACTCTGAATCTAGTTCCCCATCAGGACTGCTTCCCGCGTGAATGAAAGCAGAGGTCAGTGTGCGGATTCCAAAGCTATTTAACGGCTATGATAAAAATCTAATTTACTGTTGATTGGACAAGCCAAAGCTAAATGGTATGTGGAATAACCAATGAGGTCAAATTCAAAATTTGGTGTAAATTAAAAAGCCTAGTTTTGTTTAAACAATAAGGCCCATCAGAAATGGTAAATATAATATCTATCTAGTACTTGTAGCTGGTTAGATTGGGATTGGCGAATTAAGTTACCTCTGTGTGGTGTCTAGGGGTAGATGTAGTGAGCAAAGCAGTAACGAATGTCCAACCTGTAGCTGAAGTTTTCTGAATGCTTTATTTTCCTGGTCCAACACGACCAACACATCAACTTGAGGTAGATAGGAAAAGGTTGACGAAAGTAGAGTAACTTCGCAGAGTCAGGCTTGGATAGAGAAAGCAGCCCTGACTTCTGTAGTTAAGTCAATCACGTCGCCACTCCAGCCGGAGTGGGTGCGGTGCACCTGGACAGGCCTCTCACACAGACCTGGCAGCCAGAGTGTCACTGAGAAAGCTGAGAAGGAACAAGTCCCTGCCACTGACTTGGCTCTAGAAGATTAGTAGAGGCCTCTGCCACAGGTCCGATACTTAAGAGCAATAGAGCATATCATCTCAATCCCGTTCTCTTGAGATGCGGAACCCCAGTAAGTCACTGAGGTTCCCCAGTCACTTCAGTGTTTCTGAGCCATGAGGGCCCAGAGTCGGGAACTCTGCGTAGCACGGGCCCCGGCCAGGTAGGCCATAGTGGTGGGGCCCGTGATGTGCGCACACCCTAAAGGTGGGTGCCGCACACGAAACCAGGAACCCGCAAAGAACCCCGTAAAATGGCGTCTGCCGCAGATATATCCTCCCCCAGCATGCCCCGCGAGGGAAAAGCTCCTCCACTTGGGACCACATCTCTGGAGCGCAGGATGACCCACAGGACAATTCCGGGCTGACAACCGCTGAACCTAATCAAATCAATCTGAGTGAGAGCAAGTAAGTCTCTCACTCTACTAACTTTAGCGTAACACCCTTTCTGAAAGTAAGGGGGCGCTACATACTGTATGCACAATATTTATTTTCCTTTTTTAGGCCTCATTTTTTAACCTCTATGAGAGGCTGAAAGCTGCTGTGGCACGATGGAACTGATCAGTTCATTTGGAACCCAGACTGCTTGTGGTGGGTTGTGTGCAAAACAAACATATTTTCCTATGAGCAATGATGTAATCCAGTTCAGGATGATTTTAGAGAAGAGACTTGCAATGTTCCTGTGCCTTCTATTCACACCAAAAAGTCAGGATCTCATGTACTGGACTAAACACCCAGGGCCAGATTCTCATACAATAGCGTTGTAAGGGCGTAGCGTAGCGTAACCCATTTACAATATGCCTCCGCACTTTTTACGGGCAAGTGCTATATTCTCAAAGCACTTGCTTCGTAATGTGCGGCGACGTAGCGTAAATGGGATGGCGTAAAGGTCGCATAATTAAAATAGGGAAGGAGGGGGCATGCTGTATTTAAATTAAACGTAGCCCACTGTGCATGTTCCATAGTACGCCGCAAATACATTGATTTAGATGGCAACGTAATTAACGTACAGGCCTATTCGCGACGAGTTATGCAAACAATGTAAACGACGGAATAACACAACGCTGTACCGACGTCCATACCTAACATGGTGTACACCGGACCTATGCAAGGTTACCCCTCATATAGCAGGGGTAACCTTACGCTTACGCAAACTACGTAAACTACGACGACGGTGTGCAAATACGTTCGGGAATAGGTGTATCACGCTCATTTGCATATTCGATGCAGAAATCGATGGTAACGCCACCTAGCGGCTAGCGTAACATTACAACTTAGATCCGACAGCGTAAGTGACTTACGCAAGTCGGATCTAAGCAAAATCTATGCGTAACTGATTCTAAGAATCAGTCGCATAGATAAACAGGGCCAGATACAGAGATACGATGGTGTATCTGAAGATACACCGTCGTATTTCAGCTGAGAATCTGACCCCCAGTGTGCACAGGGCCATATAGTATGAAAAGACTGTTTATTTTATTTGGCCCTAAACAGTTACATGTTTTATGTCAAGTGTATGTTTATTTTATTTGGCCCTAAACAGTTACATGTTTTATGTCAAGTGTACTGCCTACTACAACAGCTGACATGCTGTCTATGTGGTGTGGACAATAAAAACAATTCTGTGCCACATATACACTTATTTGTAGATTTGTAGGGTAAAAAATGTCATGCTGTTTCTCCTTTTATGAGTGTATTCTACACCAACTAATTCAGTACTGACTATTAAATATTTCTGCATTATGCTTCTGACATAATCCACCGTTTTGTTATTATAGAGAGTACAAAGAAGGGCAACAAAGCTAATACAGGGTCTGGAGGATATTAGTTATGAGGAAAGGTTGTGGGAAGAGACACTTGAGAGGGGATATGATTTCAATTTACAAATACCATACTGGTGAGCCCACAATAGGGATAAAACTTTTTCGCGGAAGGGAATTTAACAAGACACGTGGCCACTCATTAAAATTAGAAGCAAAGAAGTTTAACCTTAAACTACGTAGAGGGTTCTTTACTGTAAAAGTGGCACAGATATGGAATTCCCTTCCACAGGTGGTGGTCTCAGTGGGGGCATTGATGTTTACAATAAAATATTAGATAAAATCAAATAAAATCTTTATGTTTTTTTCCTCCCACAAATAGGGCTTTCGTTTGGTGGTATTTGATCATCTCTATGGTTTTAATTTTTTGCGCTATAAACATAAGAAGAGCGAAAAAAATTAAAACGCAATATGTTTTACTTTTTGATTTAATAAATATCACAATTTAAAAAAAAAATGTTTTTCTTCAGTTTTGACCGATACGTATTCTTCTACATATTTTTGGTAAAAAAATCCCAATAAGCGTATATTGATTGGTTTGCGCAAAAGTTATAGGGCCAGATTCACATACAATTAGATTATCGTAGCGTTTCCGAAATACACTACGCCGCCGTATTTTACCTGGCTCTACGTGGAATCCAGGTAGATTTTGTCCAGTAAACGACGGCGGCGTAGTGTATTTCTCCCGGCGCAATCCATCTACGCGATTAGGGGGCGTGAAGCATTTAAAATAGGCGCGTTCCCACGGCGATCTAACTGCGCATGCTCCGTTCCCAAATTTCCCGCCGTGCATTGCGCAAAATCACGTTGTTACGTCGTAGTAGCGTCGTTTACGTACATTCCTATTCCCGAACAAGTTACGTTAAAAAAAAAAAAAAAAAAAAATTGACGCGGGAACGACGGCCATACTTACCATGGGTTACACACTGTTAGACCAGCAAAAAGCTGCTCTAACATTACGTAGCCAAAAAATGACGTAGGCGATTGCGAAGGACACTCGTACCTTCGTGGATCGCCGTAAAAACTCATTTGCATACCCCGACGGTGAAAACGACGGGGACTCCACCCTGCGGCTGCAAAAATATCACAACGTAGATCCGAAGGCTTACGAAGACGTAAGCCTCTCGGATCGAAGCCCGAAGCCGCCGTATCATGGTTTGAGGATTCAAACTAGTGATACAGCGCGCAAAATTTTAAATTACTCCTGTCTAACACCACAGGCGTAATCGCTCTCTGAATCTGGGCCATAGCGTCTACAAAATAGATCATAGATTATTTATTTTTATTTATTATTTTTTTTACTAGTAATGGCGATTTTTATTGTGACCGTGACATTGCGGCCGACATATCGGACACTTTTGACACGTTTTTGAGACCATTCACATTTATACAGCGATTAGTGCTATAAAACTGCACTGATTACTGTGTAAATGTGACTGGCAGGAAAGGGGTTAACACTAGGGGGCACTGAAGGGGTTAATATGTTCCCTAAAGTGTGTTCTAACTGTAGGGGGAGGGGACTCACAAGGGAAGGAGACCGATATGTGTTCTTCTGTACTGGGAACGCAGCATCGGTCTCCACACCTCTGACAGAAAGTGGATCTGTGTGTTTACACACACAGATCCACACTCATGCCGTGATCACCGGCAATCGCAGGTGCCCGGCGGACATCGCGGCCGCTGGGCACGCGCGCCGGGACACACGCGCCGTAGATTGCCGGGAAGAAAGGATGTCATATGACGTCCACCCAGGTCGAGGGAGGGTTCCTGCTGGCTTCATTTTATAATGGCCAGGTAAGGAAGGGGTTAAAGGCATTTCTGAAGAATTGGTGATTTTCCCATGTCCCCAATTAAATTACATAAAATGAGGGCCCTCTCCCGATGAGTGGTATTTAATAAGGGAAAATTTATATCAAATACTTACCGTAATTTTCCTTTCCTGATGGACTCCATGGCAGCCTACTTGTGGGTTAATCCCGCCTCTCATACCTCATAGGACCCTACTCCCATAAAGCTTTGCGTCTCCCCATAGACTGTGTTCCGTAATTTAGCCTACTCCAGCAATGGGAGGGAAACTCCGGCTGCCATGGAGTCCATCAGGAAAGGAAAATTACGGTAAGTATTTGATATAAATTTTCCCTTTTCCTGACAGACTCCATGGCAGCCTACTTGTGGGAAATAACTAGCCGACACACCCGGGTGGGAAATTGCTGATTAAAGAAAAAAAAGGTTTAATTGACATTGTCAACAGATAAAACATGTAAACCAAAATCAACCGACGACAAACAGGCCGGTTCTACGCAGTAATGCGTCATGAATGTGTTTAATGACGACCAGGAGGCCGCCCTACAGATTACTTCTGGGGAAACATGCCGGGCGGCTGCCCATGATGTGGAGATGCTACGAGTCGAATGCGCTGTCACCGCTTCAGGAGGAGCCAACCCTTTTGCTTTGTATGCCCCTTGGATTACTTGAACTATCCATGCAGCGATGGTTCTGGGAGAAGCACGCATTCCCCTGCTTTTTCCATGGAAGGAAACGAACAGATGGTCAGATTGACGGAAGGCTGCTGTGGCTTCCAGATATTGTCTTAATACATGTCCGACGTCTAGAGGATGGACATTAGAGTTCTCAGGAGATCGAAAAGTGGGGAGAACAATTTCTAGATTTTCATGAAAGACCGATGTTACCTTGGGATTGGATCCCAACATGGGAATTAGTACGACCCGATCAGGGAAAAAAGTAAGAAACGGTTCTTTGGATCCTAGAGAACCTATTTCTGAGACCCTTCTGGCTGATGTTATGGCCACAAGGAAGACAGCTTTTGAGGATAGATCTTTGATTGACAAGTTATCCGAGTGCATAGTTTCTGAAAGGAAGTCCAAAACAAAGGGAAGGTTCCATTTTGAGAACCTTGGTTTTCTCTGTGGCCTAAGCCTCATGGCACCTTTGAAAAATTGTTTGACAAGGGTGTGTTTGGCCCATGAAAACCCAGTGAAGGCCGAAATGGCCGAAATTTGAACTCTCAGGGAGCTGACTGATAAAGACAGATCCAGACCTGTCTGAAGGAAGCCAAGAACATCCTGAATCCTAGGATTACTAGGGGATCCATCCATGGAAGAGACGAAATCTGCAAATTTTGACCATATTCTCTGGTAGACCTTGTTGGTGCTTGATCTCCTCGCACTTAACAGAGTGGAGATGGCTTGATTTGGGCAGCCTAACGCAATAAGCCTTTCCCTTTCAAAAACCAGACCATCAGATGAAGACGGGATGGACATGGATGGGGGGTTACCCCTTGTAACAGGAGATCTGCCCTGTTCGGAAGCGGGACTGGAGCCCGGAAGCTCAGATGAAGCAGCAACGGGAACCATGGTCTGTTGGGCCAATAAGGGACTATCGCCATCACCTCGACCGCTTCCCACCTGAGTCTTGCCAGGAACCGGAGGATGACCGGGACTGGAGGAAAAGCATAGGCACTGTGAAAGTTCCACTGGTCTGTTAGAGCATCCACTCCGAACGCTTGGGGACAGCGACCCCTCGTATAGAATTTCTCTAGTTTGTAATTGCATGGAGATGCAAATAGGTCCACTTCCGGCACAACTCCCAGGGATAGGACCCAGCTGAAGACTTCGCTGTGGAGAGACCATTCGTTGTGGTCGAGTGTTGTCCTCGAAAGGAAGTCTGCTTGGAGATTTTGAGATCCGGGGAGATACACAGCTGTTAAATCTGAGAGATGTACTTGTGCCCACGACATGATCGGATCCACTTCCTTCAGCAGGGATAGACTGCGAGTGCCTCCCTGTCTCTTTATGTATGACACAGCTGTCGTGTTGTCTATTCTCAACAGGACTGACGATCCCTTTACTATGTGAAGAAAGGATTGAAGGGCACGATAGGCCGCACGGAGTTCCAGGGCATTGGAACTCACACTCCGGGATGGTAACGTCCATTTCCCTTGAGCAAACTCCTTCAAGCACAGAGCCCCCCAGCCGCTGTTGCTGGCATCTGATGTAATTGTGATCCAGGAGATCGGGGCTAACGAATGGTAGTTGAGGAGATTTTTCCTTAGTAGCCACCAAAGAAGACTCTCTCGCATCGACGAAGTTATTCGAATGCGTTGATCCTGAGACTTCGGATCCCACTGTTGGAGAAACCCCTTCTGAAAGGGCCGCATCCTCCATTGTGCCCATCTCACCATGGGGACTGTGGAAACCATGGTGCCCACTATCTTGAGGCATTGCGAGGCTTTTAGAAAGGGAGAATCCAATGCAAGCCGGACTCTGTCCCGGACTACCGGGATCTTTGTCAGGGGCAAGGAGATGGAACATTGAACTGTGTTGAATTGAGCTCCCAGAAAAATCAGAGATTGTGTGGGTTGCAGATGACTCTTTTCCCTGTTTATCAGCCAACCGAACTCGGTCAGGGTGGAAATGACCTGGATCTGGTGTGTCAACAGCTGTTCCTTGTCTTGCGAAAGTAACAGTAAGTCGTCGAGGTAGTGATGAAGTCGAATGCCCTTGGTTCTGATCAGGGCGACGACAGCCAATAGAAGTTTTGAGAACACCCGGGGCGATGTTGTGAGCCCGAACGGGAGACACGTAAATTGGAGGTGGACATTGTCTACTGAGAATCGAAGATATTTTTGGAAGTCCGCTGCGACTGGGACATGGAAGTAGGCATCTTTTAGGTCTATGGACATCAGCCAATCGCCTGGCTGAACCGTCTGACGAATAGTAAGCAAGGACTCCATCTTGAATTTTTCCTTTTTGATAAAGGTGTTTAGATGTGTCAGATCTATTACCGGTCTCCAAGAACCTGTCTTCTTTAGAACCATAAACAGGGGCGAGTACATCCCTTGACCTCTTTCGGAAGATGGAACATGAATAGCGGCACCCAGAGCTAGGAGAGAGCTTGTGTATAACAGAAGAATTTTCCTTTTTTCTTCTGAGCCGGGTATTGTTGTGGGTACAAACTGTAGCACGGGTGGACTGATAAAGGTCCAGGTATGGCCTGTAGACACTGTTTTGACAGTCCAAAAATCTCTTATTGAGGCTGCCCAGATATGTCGGAACTGTAGTAGCCGAGCGCCTACTCTTTCCGTCTGGGCTGGCTTCGCATCAAAAGGACTTAGGGGCATCACGTCCGGCAGACGAGGGTCCCCTAGGGGGCTTCTGTCCAGAGGGCTGGACTCTCCTCCAGTTTTTCCGGAACTCGCGACCAGGTCTATACCGGCGCGCATCTCTTGAACGGTCTTGATCTTGCCTAGGGAAGGATCTTCTCTGACCGAACGGACGGCGATCCTGAGGAAGGAACCCAGACTTACCCCCAGTGGCACGGGTGATAGCGCTGTCCAGCTTGTTCCCAAACAGGGAAGACCCCTGAAAGGGGATTCTGCACCACCCTTGTTTTGAAGCGGGATCAGCCGCCCAAGGGCGCAACCACAGAGCACGTTTAGCTGTGACAGAGGAGAGCATGATCCGCGCCACCAACCGGATAATGTCAAGGGAGGCCTCCCCCAGGAAGACGGACGCCATTCTCAGCTCATGAACCGGTGTGCTGCTGAGCACATCTTCGGAGACGTTCGCTAAGGTAGAATCCACTTCATCCGTCCAGGATTCCATTGCCTTAGACAAGGCAGCTAGGGCTAGAGCCGGTTTACAAGCCATGCCTGCTGTAATATATATACGTTTCAGATCTGTGTCTATCTTTCTATCTAGACCGTCCTTAAAGGAGACGGTATCTTCCAGAGGGAGTGTGACATGTTTCACCAACCTCATCACGGCGGCATCAACCAAGGGAGCTGATTCCAAGTGTTTAACATGTTCACTTTTGAACGGGTACATCTTTGCTACTTTTGAAAGCAAAGAATTCTTTCTGTCCGTGCTGGCCCATTCGTCAGAAATGATATCTCCCAGTTCACCCAAGAAAGGAAAACTAGGGCGCTCCTTTTTAAGTTGTTTGAAATATTTTCTCTGTTTGGAAGGAGATTCCACCGGATCTTCCCACCTCAAGGCGATCTTTACCGCTTTCACTAAACTTGGTACTAGGGAAAAATCAAATCCTGCAGGATTGACAACACTCTCTGCCTCACTGACGGAAGACGCACTTGGACTGCGTACACGTTGAGAGGGACCAGGCGTTTCAGGATTATCCTGTGTAAGCGCTGGAACTGGGTCATCAGGAACAGTAACATCACATCTGGAACCAGATTTGTTCAGGGATTCCTGGACTACTCTCCTGACCAGAGCCTCCACCTGATGACCATCATTTCCTCTCTCCCTCACCGCCTTGGAATAACATAGTTCACAAAGGGATCTTCCTTCCGAGACCCGAGCTCTACATCCCCAGCAGACTCTCTTACTGGAGTGGCTGGAATGGCGGTGGGAATGGCGGCCAGATGAAGATCTGGAGCCTTCTTTGCGGTGTCTAGAAGATGACCTGGGGCGTCTGGAACTTGATCTGGAGTGACGATGCTGTAACCTGGATTCGTCAACAACTTCGCGTGCTGAAGATTGATGTTCAGACCTAGAGGGGCTGATGAGGAGGAAAGAGTTAACCTCTGATTACACAGAAACCCAAACAGCCAGGTAGGGAAAAAAAAATAATTTTTTCCATCCTACCTGCAGCGCAAGGGTTGGCCACTGGGGGGCGGTGAGACATCCATAGTGGAAAGGAGTCACAAGAACTGCTAAGACAAACATATCAATGTAAGATGCAGCATGGATGAATCAAGCAAACAGGGCTTTAAAAAGGCAGAAGGCAAGAAACATACCTTGAAGAGGGAAGACTATCAATTTGGGGCAACGAAAACAGCAACAGCACAGCCTGCGTGTGTCCCAAAGATAGCTGTTTTGACAGCTATTTAAACCTGCCGCCCTGATGATGACGTCACCGCGCACGCCACGCTCACGCCGCAATTGCGACGTGACAGGCGCACCTCCCCACACAGACCTCGCGCGCATGCGCGATCGCGACAATCCGATCGTACTGCGCATGCGCATCCAAGCCTCAATCTCGGCTGGAACCAGCGCAGGCGCAGAGACCAGAAAACAACGAACTGGAACGCAGATGCGTTCCAGCGGCCATGGCCACGGCGGAGACAAAACAATCAACAAAACAACATAGAGTACGGCTGCCATGTACAAGGTAAGAGAGGATAATACGTTACCAAGGATACCATTGCCGACCTGTCCTGGAACTGAGAGCTATGAAGCTCACTCCGCACTATTCGGGCATTCTTAAAGGAATAGAGGCCTCCAGCTAATAGCTAGGACGTTTGGCCTTGTTGCTGCTTGCCTGCCAATGGCTGGTTAGTAAGCACCTGTTGATATTGCAACCGACGCCCATGTCTACCCTGCTAATAGCTGGGACTTGTTGGACACCAGAAGGTGAGCTCTATGTGCAGGATCATCAGGACTGAGGAAAAAAATAAAAGGTATTTCTTCTTTTTTCTGCTTTAACAGCATAGGTCCTAGGAGGAGGACAAAAAAGGAACACAGTCTATGGGGAGACGCAAAGCTTTATGGGAGTAGGGTCCTATGAGGTATGAGAGGCGGGATTAACCCACAAGTAGGCTGCCATGGAGTCTGTCAGGAAAAATGTTTTGTTGCATTGGTAAATATTCACCCTGTCATTGCCCAGCTTCTTATGCCATTTGTTTATCAGTCCCTTGACTATTAGCCACAAAAATAGACAGAACTATTTTTCAAGATTCATCTCCCAATAAAGTGGTTCTAAAGGCTGAAGTTTTTTTTACCTCCAAGCATTTTACGCTTGAAGGTTGAAAAACATCAGTGTGCAGTTCCCCCCTCAGCACCTCCCTAATACTTACCTGATTCCAATGTCGTTGCAGTGATGTGCACAAGAGCAGCGGCTTTCCTGGGTCTCTACCTCCTCATTGGCTAAACAGAGCAGCGGGAGCTCTGGAGCAACTGCACTTGCAAAGTGCACAGTCTATTTACCGTTGGTAAACCCACCACCTTGAGTCAGAAAATGGCCAGGCTGATAGCATTTTCATAAAAAGTTCAAATAATGGAGCCTTGTATTTTTTGTATTGTTTCACTGAACCAAACCAGCAAACAGGTTTTATATTAAACAAAAAAAAAAAAAAAACACCAAGGGGCCTATTTATATATGTGGTTTATTTAAAAAAAAAAAAATAATAATATTGACTTCAGTACGTATTTGCTATCAGTAGCTGATGCTACATTAAATTGCATTGAAGATGCCTGTAATATATCTGAAAGTGTTAAGCACATGGATGGAGATATTACATCAACTGTTGCATCACATGGCTTGCTGATTCATCCATTTGTTACCTGGCAGAGATTTTTATCAGGTGTGCAAGAAGATAGTAGAAGGGAAAGGCAGTCAGCACAATCGTGAACATGGCACTGCTGAGGAAACATGCTGCTGAACTGAGGAAATGTGATATGTGAGTTGTGGGGAAATAGCTTTTCCGAAAAGGCTGACACAGAAAAAAAAAGCATACAGGTATAAATCTGCTTGTCTCATCAGATCCTTATATGCAAGGCACCTCTAGTAAAATACAATGTGACTAAGTCCTAAAACAAAGGCAGAATAATATAATGCCAAAGAATACAATTTTATGTTCTTAACACAGACTATAGCCAGTAGGAAAATGATTTATATATGCATTTGTGTATATATTTTTTGTTTGCGACTATATTTACTTATCACTACATTGCATGGGCATATATGCGTATTTTAGGCACAGATGAGACAGTATATTTAAAGACTAAGTTCACCTTGAAAAACAATGTCCATATTTATATTTTTACATGTAGATTGTGGGTGAACATCATAAGTCCATCATAAGGAATGAATCACATAAATAAAAAAGTCTATTGTGCTGTTCAAGATGAATGAAGACTTGATCTTTAAACTGCAATTAAGTGATAAGATTGACATGCTTCCCATAAATGGTGGACTCATATACCGTACAGCATGTGAGTCAAACATGGTCATGAGGGGATACCTCAGCAGGATCCAACACGAGAATGGTCGGTCCATGTTCATCCGATCCTCCCATGGGATCCTCCCATAAGGGAGAGCGAAGATTTGACAGGGCGCTCCCTGCACAGTGTGCGGGGACCACCCTGTCATCTGCCAGCTCAGCGGGGATCAACGGAGCGATCCCCGCTGAGCAAATGGATATGAAAGAAACAGGATCCGCATGTCTGAAAGGACTCTAAAGGAGCCTAAAAGCTAGAGCATTTATCCATTTCAATGGCCATATTAAATAATATTCTGGTCAATTAAATGAATATATGCCCAAACACGTAACACACCTGAATGTGTCTAAACTTGTTTGAAAAATGCGAATTTATTTTTTAGGCTGCATTCACACCTAGGCGTTTTGTCGTCCTACGCCCGACGCTGTAGCAGCCTGAAATACACTGGAGGGGCGAATTAACATTGTCGGCTATGGAGATGGTTCACATCTCCGCGCCGAACGCCGAAACGCTGTACGCCTGAAGCTCAAAACAAGTTCCGGATCCTTTTTTCAGGCGTCTTGGGCGTTCGGGCATAGCCGACAATGTAAAAATCACCCCTCCAGCAAAAGACAAGGTGTGTTTTGTCGCCGCAAATCGCGGGGACAAAACGCCTATTTCATGTCGCCGTATACCGCCTACGCCTAGGTGTGAATGCAGCCTTAACGCTGCTTTTCTCCTATCAGGATATATATATATATATGTATATATTCTGCATGCATGTGTCCACTAAGTACAGTTGTATGTCTTGTCTTACAGACAACAGTATTGAAAGGTATATGTTGCATTGGTAAATACTTGGCGTATAAACGCTAAAGGTGTTTTCTTTAAGAAGAAACAATATTACTATATCATATACAAATGCACAAATATAATGTCTACAAAGTATACCAGTATACAAAGCTACACCAGTAAAGATCTTTTTGTTGTATAAAATAAAATATGTAGTAGAGTATGGCACAACTGCAAACCTACCAAGACATGGCCGTCAATCTAAACTGACAGGCCAGGCAAGGAGATCATCAAAGAAGAAGTAAACCCTCTTGAAAAAAATCTGAAAAAAAAACCCTGCAAGAAAAATGCATAATGAGCTCGTATGCATAGCATACGAGCTCATTATGTATTACTCACCTAAGATCGAAGCCCCAGCAGCAGTGCTCGTTCCTCACCTCTGCCATATTTCCATCGAGTGTCCTCCTCGTATCCCGGGTTCGGCGCTGTGACTGGCCGGAGCCGCAATGACGTCACTCCCACGCATGCGCTCGGTGCCACCACTAACTGCATGATCGCCGTTAGTAACGGCATTCTCAGTGCACCTGCCTGCCGTTGTCTATGGCCAATGCACTGTAGACATCGGTGCATGTCTTTTGGAAATATGTCCTAAACCGTGTAGGTTTAGGAGATATTTCTTGCACCAACAGGTAAGCCTTAATCTAGGCTTACCTGTAGGTAAAAGTGGTCTGTAAGGGTCTACAACCACTTTAATCAGAGAAGCAGCCAAGAGATAACAATGGGGGAGCTGCAGAGATCCACAGCCCAGATTGGAGAATCTGTCCACAGAACAATTATTAGTCATGCACTCCACAAATCTGGCCTTTATGGAAGAGTGACAAAAAGCCATTGTTGAAAGAAAGCCATACGAAAAGCCAAGTTTGCAGTTAGTAAGAAGCCATATGTGGGACACAGCATGTGAAAGAAGGTGCTCTGGTCAGATTAGACTAAAATTAAACGTGTGGCGGAAAACTAACACTGCACATCACCCTGAACACACCATCCCCACCGTGAAACATGGTGGAGGCAGCATCATGTTGGGGGGATGCTTTTCTTCAGCAGGGACAGGGAAGCTGGTCAGAGTTGATGGGAAGATGGATGAAGCCAAATACAGGCTAATCTTAGAAGAAAACCTGTTGGGCCGCGTACACATGATCAGACATGTCCGATGAAACATGTCCGACTGACCGTTTTCATCGGACCAGGCTGAAGTGGTCTGTTGGTCTGATGTGCGTACACACTATCGGACCAAAATCCCCTCGGACCAGAACGCGTTGACGTAGAACACAACGGCGTGATGAAAAAACGATGTTCAATGCTTCCAAGCATGCGTCGACTTGATTCTGAGCATGCACGGAATTTCGGTCCGATGATTTTGTGTACTAACCATCGAACATGTCCAACGGACGGGTTTTCAGCGGACAGGTTTCTAAGCATGTTTTGAAACTTTTGTCCGCTGGAAAACGGTCCGATAGGCCGTACACACGATCGAACATGTCCGCTAAAAATGGTCTGCGGACCAGTTTCAGCGGACATGTTCGATCATGTGTACGCGGCCTTAGAGTCTGCAAAACACTTGAGACTGGGGCAGAGGTTCACCTTTCAGCAGCATAACAACCCTAAACAGGAAGCCAGAGCTACAATTGAATGATTTAGATCAAAGCATATTCATGTGTTAGAATGGCCCAGTCAAACTCCAGACCTAAATCCAACTGAGAATCTGTGGCAAGACTTCAAAAACTGCTGTTCACAGATGCTCCCCATTCAATATGACAGCACATGAGCTACTTTGCAAAGAATAATGGGCAAAAATGTTACTCCCTACTAGACATGTGCATTCATTTTCGTCCGAATGCATTTTCGTCCGAATTTCAGGGTTTTTCGCATTCGTTTAAACAAACGATAATGAACGAGCACAATCTGAAAGATCCAACATTAAAAAATGCTTTATTTTCATTTTGCAGTCTGTGTCTATCTGCAGTTGAATGTGCCTAGCCTTACTCTACTAGTCCAAGATTATTCTACATAGAGAGAAAAGATTTGACATTATAGAGACATGAAGAATATTGGTTGACTAGTAATAATAATTAACCACTTAAGGACCGCCTACTGCACATTTACGTCGGCAGAATGGCACGGCTGGGCACATCAACGTATATATACGTTGATTTTAGTACCCAGCCGTAGGTCGCGGGGGCGCGCGCCCGCGACCCGGTCCGAAGCTCCGGGACCGTGGGATTCGCGGACCCGATCGCCACTGGAGTGCGGCGATCCGTCCCTGGAGCGGAAGAACGGGGAGAGCCGTGTGTACACACGGCTTCCCCGTGCTTCTCTGTGGCCGCAGCATCGATCGCGTCATCCCTGTAATAGGGGGACGCGATCGATGACGTCACACCTACAGCCACACCCCCCTACAGTTGTAAACACACACATTAGGTCACACATCCCCTACAGCGCCACCTGTGGTTAACTCCCAAACTGCAACTGTCATTTCCACAGTAAACAATGCAATTTAAATGCATTTTTTGCTGTGAAAATGACAATTGTCCCAAAAATGTGTCAAAATTGTCCGAAGTGTCCGCCATATTGTCGCAGTCATGAAAAAAATTGCTGATCGCCGCTATTAGTAGTAAAAAAAAAAATAATTAATAAAAATGCAATAAAACTATCCCTTATTTTGTAAACGCTATAAATTTTGCGAAAACCAACCGATAAACGCTTATTGCGATTTTTTTTACCAAAAATACGTAGAAGAATACGTATCGGCCTAAACTGAGGAAAAAAAATGTTTTTTTATATATTTTTGGGGGATATTTATTATAGCAAAAAGTAAAAAATATTGCCTTTTTTTTAAAATTGTCGCTCTATTTTTGTTTATAGCGCAAAAAATAAAAACCGCAGAGGTGATCAAATACCACCAAAAGAAAGCTCTATTTGTGGGGAATAAAGGACGCCAATTTTGTTTGGGAGCCATGTCGCACGACCGCGCAATTGTCAGTTAAAACGAAGCAGTGCCGAATCGCAAAAAGGGGCAAGGTCCTTTACCTGCATTTTGGTCCGGGTCTTAAGTGGTTAATAAATATAATTATTACTAGTCATACAACATTAGATTTCTACTATAGCTTGTGGGCAGAGCAATCGACTAAAAATGTACAATTGCGGCGTCGTACAGTTTAGCTGCTTCGTTGAATCTTCTTAGAACATTCAACAGACACCATAAGCCTTCAATTGACAGATTCTACCTTAATTCATTCGGATTTTTGGACAAATGCATTTTTTACCGAAACAAAATAAATAATGTGCACATGTTTACGCTCTATGGGTCAGATTCTCATAAGAGATCCGACGGTGTATCTCAAGATACACCGTCGTATCTCTGTTTTTTGGCCCTGGTATCTATGCGTGTGATTCCTAGAATCACTTACGCATAGATACGGCGTAGATCCGACAGGTGTAAGACACTTACACCGTCGGATCTTAGATGTAATTCTTCTCTGGCCACTAGGTGGCGTTTACGTTGTTTTCTCATTTGACTATGCAAATGAGCCTGATACGCCGATTCCTGAAAGTTTTTGCGCCGCCTCGTCGTCGTTTATGTCATTTCCGTAAGCGTAAACCTACCCCTGCTATAAGAGGGGTAAGTTTACGAAGGTCCGTCGTATGCCATGTTAAGTATGGCGTCGGGACAGCGTCGTCTTTTTCCGTTGTTTACGTCGTTTTACTAAGTCGTTCCCGAATAGGGCTTTAGTCAATGACGCTCACGTGAGCTAGAGAATGCGCACTGGGCTATTTGGACGGCCGACGCATGCGCAGTTCGATCGGCGCGGGGGCGTGCTTAATTTAAATACAAGCCGCCCCCTTTGAATTACGCAGCCATACGCCGGGCCATTTACACTACGCCATCGCAAATTACGGAGCAAGTGCTTGGAGAATACGGCACTTGCTCCAGTAAGTTGTGGCGGTGTAGTGTAAATAGCTTACGCGACGCAGCCGCAAGATCTTAGAGAATCTGGCCCTACATGTGCAAAGCTGGTGGAGACTTACCCGAAAAGACTTGCCACTGTAATTGCAGCAAAAGATGGTTCTACAAAGTATTGACTCAGGGGGGCTGAATACAAATGCACAACACACTTATATATTCACATATTTATTTGTAAAAAAAAAAATCAAAACCATTTCTAATTTTACTTACATTTCACAATGATGTGCCACTTTGTGTTGGTCGATCACCTAAAATCCCAATAAAATACAATAACCTTTTTGTTTTGTTTGTGTAGCACTATCCCCCAGAGGAGCTGCTGATTGTTTTGGGTGGCACATTTACCTCAAGGCCCCCCCGGATTTCTAGGGGTGGATGATGTGTATTGCATTTGGTAGAAGTAAAGGAATGTCCGCAACAGGTGTTCTTTGCTGTGCTCTTTATTACCCATCCGGGTAAAAACAATAAACTTGTGGTGAAGAAAGTAAAGTTGAAGAAGAAAGGAGAACAGCAGGTTCAGGCGTGATGATAGGGAAACAGTTCTGCTCCCAAGAGTAACACTTTTCATGCGCTACTCCTATGTGAGTGGGTTTAGCGTACCCGGACAGGCCTCTCTCACTGACCTGGCAGCCAGAGTATCACTCGAACATTAGTAGGATAAAGTCCCTGCCACAGACCCTCCTTGGTGAACTTGAACTTGAGGAAAAGTCTCTGCCACAGACCCTCCTTGGTGAAATTCAGAGAGACACCTCTGCCACAGGCCCCCTCTGATTTGTAGTTACGAGTGTAATCCTCCTTTGCTGAGTTAAGCCTGGATCTCCTTCAACTTGTCGCCCAGGTACCGACTGACAGGTGATCAATCCTTCAGTGTCTGGCTACCTTGATCCCTGGTAGTTTGTCGAGGCCCTTTTGGACTGCCAGCCTCTCAATGGCGCTCCTCAAACGGACTCCCCACCGAACAACAATACAGATTGGGATTCTCAAAGGTGGGAACCCAGTTGCTCACTAGGTCCCCGTCGCTGTTCGGATGCTCCGGGCCAACATGGTCCCAGAACCAGGAACACCGCATGGCACGCACGCCCCAGCCAGGTAGGCCATAACGCTGGGGCGCCGTGATGTGGTCACCCTAAAGGTGGGTGCCACACTCGAGGAAGAAGACCCAGAACCAATGGCGTCTGCCCCATAAATACCCCTCCCAGCATGCACAGTGAGGCCAAACCCTCCTGATTGGCTGCTGGGAAAGAGCACCCAAACCTTGACTCCACTGCTGCCACCTGCAGCACCGGGGTTGGAAGAACACCCCAGCACAACAGAATAAGCCTACAACACAGCCAAGCTGTTTTGCACATAATAAATTGGATCAGAGTGTAACTACACTCTGATCTCCCTCTAAATTTAACTAGCACCGGTAATAAAAAGTACACAGGCGCTACATTTGTAACATGACAAAATGTGGAAAATGTCAAGGGGTATGAATACTTTTTTTTAAGGCACTGTAAATGCAGGCATGTGTGTGTGTGTATATATATATAAGTGGCAGAGAGAGTCTCTGTCACTATAAGTTTATAAGAAAAGGTGACTCAGGAGTCTCATTAAGGGTTAATGCAAGGTTCAGAACTAGCATCTCTCTGGATTCTGTAGTTCTGAATCAGAACATTCAATCCTGGTTCCAGGTTTTGCTAGATGCCTGCAACCTGACTTACTACACAGGTGTGCAGAGTCATTATATAGTCAGGTCTGAGAATTGCTCATGGCTCTCATTTTGGACACAGCTTCCAGTTTGGAGATCACTTCCATTGTGGAGACAGAGGTCTCATTGAGGGGTCAGAAGACCCAGCCACAAACCAGGAGACAGAGATCTCATCGAGAGGTCAGAGGACCCAGCCCCAAGGCAGTGGATCTTGGTCCCAGGAGTCGGGTTGGCTCCTATCAGGGGTGTCAGGTGAATACCAATTCCTAGGCCAGAGGTGGACCATGCAGCAGGTCACTGCAACTGAAGGCTAGAGAGCCAAGTGTGCGAAAGAGCTGAATGACACAGTCAAAGGACTGGTAAGAGGAGCAGCAGTGCTGCCAACATGTAAGCCGGTGGCTTGGTATTTTCATTCATTTTTGTTTTGTGGAAGGAACTCCTGGGTGGGCAACTGCTGTAAAAGTGAAATTTCCCTTTACTCAGTAAAAATGGGCTGCCCTAAAACTACAGTTTAGGCTGGCTCTGCTAATTCTGAATGCACTTGCAACTTGAGTTTAATTCCCCCAATCTTTTATATATATATATATATATATATATATATATATATATATATATATATATATATATATATATATATATATATATATATATCAGTATATGAGGGAGAGCTTATTTGCCCAATTATGGCAGTAAGCACATTTTGTTGTCCTAATCACAACTGGTAAATTGTTAGGAATCTATTGTCGAATTAAACCAAATTATAGTTCAGCCTAATATCTCAAACATAATTAACTTTGAATTATGTGAATTAACAGTGCCTGACAAATTATCATTCAGCTCTGAAATTGAATTCTTTCATGCCATTAGATTTGTTTGTCGAGTGCAAGCAGGCAAAGGTAGAGTATTTAATAAAGAAATAATGATGCTTCACTGAGAGTGCCCTTGGGATAAGCAAATGTTGGCCACATAAATCATGGGAGATGTATCATCAGGTTATATACTGATAACAGCCAAACCACATAACCAAATTAAGTGCAGTTAACTATTTAACCAAAATGTGGCACATTTCTATGTGATTAATTTGCTCTGTCTCTAATTATCAGAAGTAGCAGAACATCGGTCGTGGTCCTTTACATATAATGCAGCATAAACTGAAGAACATTAATGAATTACTTGTTATAGACATGTAAATGCTTTTAAGTTGACAACTTGCTAGACAAATTATAATACATGGCAGATTTAGGTTTGATTGCCTTAGTAGTTGAATAGGTTAAAAGTTCTGTGTTGAAATATTAACTGAGAACCAGTCCAAAGCATCATGGAGAATTTTTTGTGTTAATGTGGTTGCGGAAAAGGGTTTTAAAATTGTATTTGGTACTGGGATTTTTTTTGTACCTATTAGTGTATAAAAAATACACATGTCTTGAATTTTCTCTTAGGCCCCGTACACACAAGCAAATGAATCTGTTCAAATCGGTCGGACCGACCGATTTGTACAGATTTGTCTGCTGGCTGTTTTGGTTTGATCGCTGTACACACAATCAAACCAAAATCCCCGCCAGCAGACAGCGCGGTGACGTGGCGGTGACGTTGACGCCGCCACGTCACCGCACCAGGAAGTAAATTACTTCCGCGCATGTGTCGAATCCATTCGACGCATGTGCGAGAAGATATGTCTGCTGGTTAGCGTACTAACCAGCAGACATGTCGGGCGGACGGGTTTCCAGCCGACAGATTTTGAAGCATGCTTTAAAATCTGTCGGCTGGCCAAATCCGTCTGCTCGCCCGTACACACAATCGAATCTGTCTGCAGAAATGCTCTGAAAATAAATATTATAACAGGCATTATCTCAGTGACACATTGAAGGGGTAGTAATGTGATCATACAGTTACTACAGAGGAAAACATTGGTGAAAATGTATCAGCATAAGCTTAAAAAAGAGGAGTTGAGTTACCAACTAAAAGTAAGAATTAATTTGGAGTTAAAAAACATGCATTAAAGCGGAGCTCCACCCAGGAAAACAACATTTTCCCATGTTGTTTAAAAAAATAAAAATAAAAAACCTGAAAAAAAAAAAATACTCACCCGAAATACCTGTTGCTATGCGGAAGTCCATAATCTGCCTCTTCCACTCCGTGGTGCCTTTTCTTCTTGTCCTTCTGCTTGTGAATGGGGCGCGCTGCTTTCTGGGAACTGTGTGTGTTCTCAGAGAGCAGCGCGCCCATTCACAAGCCAGCGTGAGACTCACGCAGGCGCAGTAGGAAATGGGCAGTGAAGCCGTACGGCTTCACTGCCTGTTTCCCATAGTGTGAATGGCGGCGCGGGACCCGGAGCGATCGTGGGACCGGCATTGGGGGGCCCATCAGCGTGGGCAAGTAGGACAAGGTAAGTGTCCTTATTTAAAGTCAGCAGCTACACTGTTAGTAGCTGCTGACTTTAAAAAAAAAAAATCGCGGCTGGAGCTCCGCTTTAATGCAGCTTTTTATTTATTAATACATCATAGAGGAGTAAAAAAAAAAAAAAAATCATAGTGGTGTAAGAATCGGAATTTGGTATCAGTCTCTTACAATCCCCGTATAGCAGATTCCAATCGTGTGTACACGGCATGTTAGTTTGCAATTGTTGCTTTCTACTACAGTATCTCAAAAAAGTACACCCCTCACATTTTTGTAAATATTTTATTATATCCTTTTATGTAACAACACTGAAGAAATTCCACTTTACTAAAATGGAAAGTAGTGAGTGTACAGCTTGTATAACAGTTTAATTTGCTGTCCCTTCAAAATAACTGAACACACAGCCATTAATGCCTAAACCGCCAAATTGGGCCCAATTAGCCATTTTCCCTCCCGGTGTCATGTGACTCGTTAATGTTACAATGTCTCAGGTGTGAATGTGGAGCAGGTGTAGTAAATTTGATGTAATCACGCTCACTCTCTCATACTGGTCACTGGAAGTTTAATATGACACCTCATGGCAAAGAACTCTCTGAGGATCTGAAAAAAAGAATTGTTGCTCTACATAAAAATGGTCTAGGCTATAAGAAGATTACCAAGACCCGGAAACTGAGCTGCAGCACAGTGGCCAAGGCCATACCGCGGTTTAACAGGACAGGTTCCACTCAGAACAGAGGTTGAAGGGTCAGCCTATCAGTGCTCAGTCCATACGCTGCATCAAATTGGTCTGCATGGCTGTCATCCCCGAAGGAAGCCTCTTCTAAAGATCATGCACAAGAAAGCCGTTTGCTGAAGACAAGCAGACTAAGGACATGGAATTACTGGAACCATGTCTTGTGGTCTGATGAGACCAAGATAAACTTATTTTGTTCAGATGGTGTCAAGTATGTGTGGCGGCAACCAGGTGAGGAGTACAAAGACAAACGCCTTCCTAGATACACTGCTAGTAAGGGTAGTTGGGGTGTCATTAGGATTACATCGACACCCACAGCAGATCACACACACAGTGTGTTTTGAATGCAGTACAGGAAATATGCACAGAATGTGGGTTTCCCCCACCACATTGTGTGTACGGGCGAGGTCCAATATTTTGTTGAATTTATGTGCACAGCCTTTGTGTTGAAAGGTTAATTTATCTTTTAGTAATGAAGAGTTAACTTGGTTTTCCCATTCTGTGATTTTTGGGAGGATGGACAAGCAACCATTAGTTTTACAACCTATAGGGAGTAGCCTGGTCTTGAGGAAGAAAAGCATAAAGATATGCAATACATCCCTTTTTTTGTAATGGTAACAGCTAGAAAAATAGATGTGCTGGGGACTTGGTACATTTTAGTGCCATGTTGCAAGAATGAAGGACTTATTTGTATACTATACCTCAGCTGAGAATGGATAAAAATAAAAACACGGTTACATCGGTATCAATCATTGACTATTCATTAAGACGAGGAAGGGGCAGCCAGGGAAACACACAGGGGTCCAGGGAAGCAGAATCTGGATAGGGAGGCAGTGGGAGCAGCATGTAGAGGAACCAATGCCCTCCATTTCCCTCCCGCTGAATGTCTGCAAGGGTTAGAGGAGGAGTTGTGGACATACAGTGGCTACACAGAGGGAATGGTTACTCTACATGCTGAAAAGATGTAATGGTATATGTGTAGCAGCCTAGATCATTATTAGCTAGCTTTTACAAAGATGTGCAATGATAGGGAAAAAAAAAGGTGAGTAAATAAGTATACTCTCTAGAGCCCAGAGAATGGATAAATGCTGTTAATTTACTTTACGTTTTTAGCAGAGAAGATAAATGAAAAGAAGAATAACAAAGATGTTCAGGGTGTGTGGAAGGGGCTTAAAAGATGTATGGAACATATAACAGGTATAAAGGAAACAAGTGACAGTTTATTTACCCTTTTGTGCTGCATTACTGGTCAGTGGCAGTGTTAGTAATTTGACCCCTTCACACACACACACACACACCCATATCCCCCAAGGAGGAAATGCATTATTAACTGAACTAATATTTTTCCTGCTCAGGCTGATGCCTTCAGCTTTTGGTAAGTTGTTGACCATCAATCATCTACCTAAATCGGACTCATACTTTCCCTTGCAGTACCACTCTCTCTTCCTGTCCTGGCCTCTGAAGGATGTTGCCTCAGACACCGTGACTAGGAATCATCTGTTAGGCGGTGATGACTCGGATTGAAAGAAAAGCATGTGATGTGACATCTTCTAGTGCTATCTGTAGGGAGCTATCTAGCACTCTGCACCCCTTTCCCACTCTTCAAATGCAAGTTCATAAGATGATTTGTTCTGGGCATTAGTGCCAATCTGGTAGAGTATGCCCTCAGGCTGACTTTAAAAGCAGCACAGCCTGCATATTTGGACTCATTCTACCAGTGCCCCCTTTTCCTTATTGAACTATTGTGTACCGGGGGTGCCTGTCCCTTCCATCCCCATTGTCCTAACCCCAGAGCAATGCTTTAGAAGGCAACAAAATGTTAAGAAGAAAGGGGGTGAGACTACATTAAAAGATGAACAGAGCATTTAAAAAGAGGAAAGACTTAATATTAATTTTTTCATTGTGCTATATGTGATGGGGCCACCATAACTAAGTTACACCTATGTAGAAGGAACAGTTGGTGCTTGCTACACAGTACTGCATATAAAAGTATTATACTAAATAACGCCAAAAGAGAGCTTGTATGCTAAAAGCTAACTATAATTTTTCACAGCATAATGCTCTGTTCTTCTAAATTTAGGAATTGCACATACCTTAGGAAAATGACTATGGTAGTCACTGGCTGAATCAGTCAATTGTATTTCCTGGGTAATGTACGCCTATTACCCAAGCTAACTGTACTTTTCAAATATTGACCTAAACATGTTAATGCTTCCTCTTTATACTTGGAAGCCCAAAGATCTTAGTGCTCTGTATAGACACATTATGCCTTTTCCTGAAATAAATAAAATGTGGCAAACCATATAATTAAGAAAATAAAATACTAAAGAAGTGCTTACAAAATGAAACGCTAATGGTGTGCACTACAATCAACTCATATACTAATGTAATTAATAGTTATTTTGCATCAAATGCACTCATAAAATGAATTCATTATATTGAATTGGATTCCATTATGTATAATTAATGCAATAAGCCTTGTTATGCCCCTGTTTCCATTGTGTAATGCATACAAAGCTATACATATTGTTCCATACATAACTAAGTAATTGTATAAGTGAAATAATATTCTGTATTCATATTCTGAGATTATTCTGAGGCCAAAATTGCACAAAAGGCAAGGGTCTATTTATCAGCAGGGCTGAACGGAAAAAAAAAACTGATCGATCAGGAGGAGCCGCTGTACTAACGATCTCCCCTGCTTTTTCATTTTGTTCTGACAGCCCCCCCCTCCCTGCCAGAACACTCCAGTCAGTATGGGAGCCAATCGACAGAACTTTTTTGGTCATGCCCCTTTGAGTTTGACAGCCAGCCGAACGGCCGGCTTCTGTCGAACCGACTGCAGTACACACAAGTTGAATGTTGCCCAGTTTCTATTGAACCGGCCGATGCCACCGAAAATTCGGCCCCTGTGTACTAGGCTTTATCTAGCATAGTTGACACTCAGAGTGAATTGAATTTATGACCCCTCTCTCATAAGCACACATATATGTGAACACACATATGCTCTTCTATATGTTAAATGTATTTTCAGTAGTAAGCATAAAATTTGTGTAATACTAATTTGAAAAACATGGAAACAATAAATATTTTCTTGATTTGAATGTTTAATATATACCATGTTGGTAAGAAAAAAATAAAATGGAACATTTAAAGACAGGTAAAAATAAATAAATACAATGAAAAAATAAAATTAAAATAAAATAAATAAAATAGTATGCCTAGTGCACCACAGCAAAACATGAGGATAATTTTATAAAAAATAAAATTCAAGGCTATAATAATGGTACATTCAAAGCACCATGGTGAAGGTCACAGGGAATTAAGTATAATAACATGACCCTCTAACTGCTGTGATGTCAAATACGTAGTCAGAAATATCTATCTTGACAATATCCAGTGCTAATAGGAATCAGAAAATTAATCAGTGCTGCTAATCAATTGATATATGTGCACCCTAAAAAAATATTTTGTGTATGACCGAATAATTACACCAAATGGAAGGCCTACTGAAGAAGCCCAATCACAGGGTGCAACACATATAGGAGGGGGAGTTGAGCTTGTGACATCCTGCCACTCGCCGGCCGAGGTGTTGAGTTGGTGAAGGATGAGTACTACATCTCATGCCGTGTTGGTTTTTGAATGCTTGGGGGCTAATAAAGTCTATATGCAGAAGTACACTATGTTTGCACTTTTTTGTTTGCATGTGACTCTGTATGAGAGCAGGAGCTGGAGAGGAGGAGTAGTGAGACAGCCTCTCTATTGAAAGGAGGGACCAAGGAGTTGGTTTTACTTGATATACAGCAGCAATCGCCAAAGAGATAAGCGATAGACATGTGCATTCTTTTTCGTTGGAATGCATTTTCGTCCGAAAATCTAGTTTTTTCGTTATTGTTTTAACAAACGATAACGAAAGCGCAAGGAACTAAAACTGAAACATCCGACATAAAAAAATGCTTTATTTTCGTTTTCGTTGCGGTAAAAATTCGATATAGAGAGATTCGACATTATAGGGAAAAGATTCGACATTATAGAGAAAAGATTCGACACTATAAGGAATAGATTCGACATTACAGAGATTAGATTTCAATTTATTAGAAAATAGATTCAACATTATTACTAGTCATACAACATTAGAATTCTTGTAGGTGGAATATTCTAACGGATATGTACGATCCGGCGTAAAGATTTGACGTTCCGTCGAATATTCTTTTGACCATTCGACAGAAACCAAGTATTATTGGATTTTCGGACGAAAGCTATTCCCCAACGAAAAACGAAATGAATCAAAACTATTTTCGGGAGTAACTAAATAAATTTATTTTCCAAACGAAAACGAAAAAACAAAACAAAATATTCCAGTCTGCACATGTATAATAAGCGAGTTACCTATTGCCAAGAGGTAAGCATTTTAAATCACCTGGTGATGGGAGAGCACTGAAGTTATATGTTTTAGAAGACACAGTGGTGCTGAAGTTTTTGACTCACCTATTGTCCTATATAATTCTGGACTTTATAAGTTGTTCATGGACTCAATTGGTTTGCACATGCACTTTAAGATATTATAATTCAAAGCATTAGTGTGTTGTGCTGCATTTTTTATAGTTGTATTATCCTGACAATATATGGGTTCCGCGTGGACTATTGTATATAATACACAGGCATATAATGCACATGCACAGGCAACAATCAGTCAACAGTTATGATATGCAGGCAGCAAATACATTAGCCATTCGTTACAATTTATGGAGAGAACAAGTCGAGAGAGAACACATACACAAACATGACTATATGGGGCAACAAATTGACAATTAGGAAAATATGAAAACAGGTATTCATGATAGTATACTAGAAAGTGTGTGTATACAGACAAAAGGCATTTGGCATTTGTGACACAATATGGTCAAAAATGTGTCCTCCTTTCCCCTCCCCACTACCAGCAAAAATTCCCCTTTCCCCCAGCAAAACATCACTGCTCAAAAAAAACCAGTCCTGTGATAACAAACCCTCTCCCACCAGAAACCTCCCCTTCCATCAACAACCCTCCCATCAAGAATGCCACCAGCACATAAACTCCACCAGTTAACCCCCACCCCTTGGAAATGCTGATACTTTTATAAATTTGCTGTCTGTTATCCTATACCTGACAACTGATAGGGTGCAAATGACTAAAGCATTCATTACCAGAGCAGTGCAAAACAATAATAATAATCTGAATAAGCTTCTAACTATTCCCCATTTTACAGAAAAACTGAACATTTCAATACTACCTAATTTTCTTTTCCTGTTGCCTATTCATGGCAGAATACTATTGATAGAGCCCCACTTCTATCCCCTACTACAGAACCAGTAAATATATTTAAAAGTTAGAGTATAGACCCCCACCAGAAATTCTCATGAAAATATTCAGATGGAGGAAATGTAAGCTGCCATGAACAGGCACCAGGAAAGGAAAATGACTATAGTTATTAATACCATTTTCCTGGTGCCTACATGACAGCATACTAATGATAAATCACACAAGGTGGTTTAAAGGATTACAGAAGAAATCAAAGTTTGAATCATTCTTCAACCAAAGTTGATTGTCATCAAGGCATTTAGTCCAATCTACAGTGCCTTAAAATGGCGGTGAGAAGACTAAATTTATGCCTTGGACATTGTTTCCAATGATACGCTGGCACATGTTGCCCAGAAAAGCTGTCATATATTTTGTAGAGAGATCTTTAACCACCACAGGAGAGTACTCCAGTTCTGTATGTAGTTTATTTTTATTTGAATAATGGAGATATAGGATCAAAGTCTTGATCTGTAGCAAATGACCCAAATGTGTCCCAAACTAGAGAACAGACAGGCATGTACTGGCCATCGTGATTATCAGGAGTTTCCCGGTGGGCCGATGGCTCAGTGAGGCGGTTTCAGTGACAGAAATGCCTTCTTTTTTTGTGTAGCGGGTGCCCGGGGCCCCGCATCTTCCGCCCCTACAGTTATAAACACATATGAGGTCACACATAACCCCTATAGCGCCCCTAGTGGTTAACTCCTAAACTGCAATTGTCATTTTCACAGTACACAATGCATTGTTATAGCATTTTTTGCTGTGAAAATGTGTCAAAATTGTCCGATGTGTCCGCCATAATGAAAAAAATTGCTGATCGCTGCCATTAGTAGTAAAAAAAATGTATAATAATAAAAATGCCCTAAAACTATCCCCTATTTTGTAAACGCTATAAATTTAGCGCAAACCAATCTATAAACACTTATTGCGTTTTTTGTTTTTTTTTACCAAAAATAGGTAGAAGAATACGTATCGGCCTAAACTGAGAAAAAAAATTTTTATATCTTTTTGGGGGTATTTATTATAGCAAAAAGTAAAAAAATATATATTTTTTTTTAAATTGTCGCTCTATTTTTGTTTATATCGCAAAAAAAAACCCGCAGAGGTGATCAAATACCACCAAAAGAAAGCTCTATTTGTGAAAAAAATACGCCAATTTTGTTTGGGAGCCACATCGCACAACCGTGCAATTGTCAGTGAAAGTGACACAGTGCCGAATCACAAAAACTGGCCAGGTCCTTTACCTGCGTAATGGTCCGGGTCTTAAGTGGTTAAACCATTTATTTCTCCAATGATCTATTAGGGCTGCTGCAATGTGGGAACCCTGCAAATCCATTGCGGTCTCTTGCATTGCATGTTTCCCAGGGGCAGTTCACACTACCCCATGCAAACTGTAGGGAGTGTCCATTAGAGTTAATGACACACCCAAATCAGTTCGCAGTGCGATCTGCAAACTTGGACAGGAATTGGATCGCATAGGTGTAAACACCCATGCGATCCGATTCTGCTGCGGACAAAAAAGGGTCCTGTGTGAGTTTGATGCAAATTCAGCCATATGATCTTTATGGCTGAAATTACAAATTACAGAGATCGCATGTGATTTTTCACTGCAGTGTGGTGTGAATCATATCCGATCATGCAGTAAATTGATATAAGAACAGGAATAAAGTATTTGCTTTCTACTGACAAGTTTAATAAGAGCAGTTTTAGCATGAACTAAATTTATTTTCTTCAGACTATGTACACTGACATGAGAGCACCTCTGTATATGCCCAGTGCTGGGTGATATGCACATTATATTGATGGATTGCTGCTAAACTGATTTTTGGTGGATGTGGAAGGATATTTCTGTGGAGCTTTTCAGGGAGACTTCTATTTAATGTATCATTATTTTAGGTATAGACATTGAGATTTATAGCAGCTGAATGAGGTTCACACGTAATAGGGAGTGCAGTTTGACAATGCTGCCAATTTGTATTGGTGAAGGGTGAAGGTCTTATTAATTTAGCTTAAATCTGTTTTGTCCTTGTGTGTGGCCACATTTTTATCCAAGGTTTTTTCTATACATTATATTCTTCTTTTTTTTTATATCTTGTCAAATGTTTTTATTGAGATTTCAATAGGGGAACATAAGTTGGGGGAGGAGAAAAATAAAAAAGGAAATGTACTGAAATACATAAGTGTGTGTATATATATATATATATCTGGGTTACATTTACGTTTTTATTGAGATTTCAATAGGGGAACATAAGTTGGGGGAGGAGAAAAATAAAAAAGGATATGTACTGAAATACATAAGTGTGTGTGTATATATATATATATATATATATATCTGGGTTACATTTACAACACATTTAACCACTTAAGGACCGCCTACTGCACATTTACGTCGGCAGAATGGCACGGCTGGGCACATCAACGTATATATACGTTGATTTTAGTACCCAGCTGTGGGTCACGGGCGCGCGCCCGCGACCCGGTCCGTAGCTCCAGGACCGGGACCGTGGGATTCGCGGACCCGATCGCCACTGCAGTGCGGCGATCCGTCCCTGGAGCGGAAGAACGGGGAGAGCCGTGTGTAAACACGGCTTCCCCGTGCTTCTCTGTGGCCGTAGCATCGATTGCGTCATCCCTGTAATAAGGGGACGTGATCGATGACGTCACACCTACAGCCACACCCCCCTACAGTTGTAAACACAACACATAGGTCACACATCCCCTACAGCGCCACCTGTGGTTAACTCCCAAACTGCAACTGTCATTTCCACAGTAAACAATGCAATTTAAATGACAATTGTCCCAAAAATGTGTCAAAATTGTCCGAAGTGTCCGCCATATTGTCGCAGTCATGAAAAAAATCGCTGATCGCCGCTATTAGTAGTAAAAAAAAATAATTAATAAAAATGCAATAAAACTATCCCTTATTTTGTAAACGCTATAAATTTTGCGAAAACCAATTGCGATTTTTTTTTACCAAAAATAGGTAGAAGAATACGTATCGGCCTAAACTGAGGAAAAAAAATGTTTTTTTATATATTTTTGGGGGATATTTATTATAGTAAAAAGTAAAAAATATTGCATGTTTTTTTTAAATTGTCGCTCTCGTTTATAGCGCAAAAAATAAAAACAGCAGAGGTGATCAAATACCACCAAAAGAAAGCTCTATTTGTGGGGAAAAAAGGACGCCAATTTTGTTTGGGAGCCACGCCGCACGACCGCGCAATTGTCAGTTAAAACGACGCAGTGCCGAATCGCAAAAAGGGGCAAGGTCCTTTACCTGCATTTTGGTCCGGGTCTTAAGTGGTTAATCAATACATATCAATACATATGCAGTTAACTGTGTCCTATAATTAATAAATATCCACAGAAAATTAGGTGAGTATATAAACTAAGTAGGAAAAAATAGAAGATGTATCGATCCAACTATTTGTCAAGGAATTGTTATAATGTAACAGGACATGAAACCATAATAGAGTTATGAGTGGGTAACCCTAGAAAAAAATATATGTTAAATCGCCTCGTGATTATCCTATCGGTAAACAAAAAAAGATAAAAAATAAGATAAAAAAATGTAGATAATAAAAAATAATAAAGAGTACAGGAGAGGAGAGAGTCAAGTATATAAGAGAAATAATAAGCACCCGGGATGGTGGTCTGACTCCTGGCATACATATACATACATTTGAAAAATTGTAAAAGATTCTAGTTTGGTAACAACAAAGACTGGTCAAAATCAGCGGGGAGGTAATGTTTCACCCAAGGCTGCCACATTTTACGAAATGTAATTATGTTATTTTCTTCAATAGCTGTAATTTTTGCACATAACATGTTTAGCCTCTGCCAAGATTAGAGAGTATGATTTCCAAGATTTGGCAATAGTCTGTTTGGCAGCTGTAGTGAGATGAATTAGTAATTGAAATTGAGTATTGGTAAGTGTGGAAGACTTAGTAAAGCAGTAGCAGGGTCTGGAGGAATTGGATAATCAAAGATTTTAGATGCCATTGAAAATATATTCGTCCAAAATTCTTAGACCACCGGACATTGCCACCAGATGTGGAAATGTGTGCCTGGTAAATCGCATCCTCTGAAACAATTCGGTGACTAGGTACCAGCGCGCTAGAACCTTGTAATTAGTCTCTACCGCATAGCAATTTGGAGAGGAATTTTTCGTGACTAGCCATATACTTGACCAGTCTTTGATGTCAAAAGAACGATTCATGTCTTGTTCCCATTTGGTTGCTGTAACGGATGAACCGTGACAACCAGAGACTTTGGAAGGATGAGAGATACTCTTGTGCCAGTGGCACTAATAACTCCTGGGTCTAAGTCCACCCTGTGCCCTTTGGTCGTAGGGTGGCTAATAAAATCATACTTCATTTATTACATGAGATGGGACATTATTGATACTTCATATTGCAGGATAGACTGGAATATTACAAGTGGTTCATGTTGCCTCTACCAGTCAAAAGAATGACACTTCAATGCTTAGCTCCGGCTATTGAAATGTTAAGTGAGGTTGGCTCTTCAATGTGTGGACACATTCTGTTGAAAGGTGTTAATTGCATCGGCTCCTGAAAGACCTTTTCATTGTGTTATAAAACTGTTTAAAGCCCTGTGTTAACGTCTCTCAGATGTATTGAATTAGCATGGCAATTGTATTTTGTTTGAATTCTATTGATAAAGGAATGTGATACATCTCGTCAGTATCGGTGCCGAAATGTCTGCTAGAGAATTAGCCCCAGTGTGTGAATAGGGGGGTGGAGATTTCATTGTCCTGTGATTAACTTTAACATGCTGTACTAGATATATAAGCAAGCTAAGATACCATTAAAATATTCATTCATTTTGGAAACCAGAGAGAACGGAGCTTGAGTCTCGTCTTGATTATGGGTAATGGAATGGATCATGTCTGCTGGATTGTGGAGTGTCGGAATAGCTTGTCGTGGGTGGATGGAAGGTCGTAAACGGTGGTGACCATTACATTGGTGGCACAGCAGTGGGATGATTCCATCACCAGAAGGACGGCTACAAGTGCACATGACAATGGAGACGGTGTATGAACGGATGAAGCTCTCTTCCCTCATGGACTTACTGGAGAGCCGGGGCAGACCGGCCAGCAACCGTAAGAAAAGGGACATTATCGCAGAACTTGTCGAAATGGATAGAGCTAAAAGGCCCAACGTAACAGACAGGACACCCGAAGAAGCAAGTTTTGATCGGGCTGTTAACATAAGACTGGCAGATTATGGTCCCAACCCTCCACCAGAGATCAGGGACCGAGTTATAGCGGTTCTAAATGCATATTTGCTACTGCAAAGAGGTTCTGCAGCAGCAGAAGTCACAGCAACATCAAATGAAGAGCTGGCCACAGAGTGTCATGGGCCTCTGCTCCTCACTAACAGAAGAGGGGGACCCTGTGATAGTGGATGGGACTGTGGTCTCCACTCACAGCAACCCAGCAGAAGAGCTGGCAACAGAGCAGAGTGCCCCAGGCCTCTGCTCCCAACTAGCAGGAGAGGGAGTTCCTGTGATAGGGGATGGGACTGTGGTCTCCCCTCACTGCAACCCAGCAGAAGAGTGGGTTTGCAGTAAGTAGTTGATATAAAGTTGAAATGAGTCCTCTAGTATGTGGGTTGCTTATACATATCCGCTCAAATTGAGACATTTGAGTAAGCGATGAATCTGTATTGATTAATGGTTCGTAAAAATTCTTTATTTGTAAATAGCGAAAATATTCAGTTCTCGGAAGCCCAAAAGTTTCACAAAGTACAGGAAATGTGTGAAAATTTGTAATAGATGTTAGTTTGTGTAGACGAATCAAGTTTGCAGATGACCATGCTGAGAATGTGTTTGGATATTTCCAGGCAGGATAGAAGGCGGGATTCTTGAGGAACGAAAGCAAGGGATTGTGTGTGGATTGGAGCTTATGTGCGCTTTTAAATTTATCCCATAATGCTAAGGAATGCTTTGTTATAGGGTTAGAAAAATGAGATCTACCAGCGGGCTTGAGCCATAACATATTAGCCACTGATATGGGATCAGTATCTACTGATTTAATAGCAACCCATAGAGGTGTTTCCACCACAGCATGGTATTTAGAGAGAGATGCAATTTGTGAAGCGTTATAGTAGGAAGTGAAGTTAGGCAATCCCAATCCACCTTTCAACTTATGTAGATAAAGAGTAGACTTAGAAATTCGTGGCTTAGTTGAACCCCAAATAAAAGACATGACTTTATTTTGAATGAGTCTTAGAAAGTAAGCTGGTAATGGAGTGGGAGGCACCCTATATAAATATAAAAATTTAGGCAGTATAGACATTTTTATAGCGTTAAGTCTACACATCCAAGACAGTGAAAGAGTAGTCCATAATTTCATTAAGCCTGAAGTTTGTTTCAAAAGAGGTAGATAGTTAGTGGCGAAGATATCTTTAAGGCCGCGTACACACGATCAAATTTATCTGCTGAAAAACGGTCCGACGGACCGTTTCAGCAGATAAATTCGATCGTGTGTACGGGCGGACAGAAAGTTCAAAGCTGTGGTGCTGTGTATGATTATCAATAATATCAACCCTCTGTTCCAGTTCAGCAGTTCTCTGACCTAGCTCCCTTATTTCTCTTGTCAGTTTAATTGTTATATAGTCAGAGGTCTCTTTAAGAGCTTTCTGCAGTATTTGTTCAAATTGTTTAAATATGTCAGGCTGGTCAGCTGTCTGTATGAGAGAAGTTTCACAATCAGTCTCATTAACATCATGTGTACATTTTTGACTGAGAGACTGTGTCTTCACAGAGAGCTTTGAGGAGCACTGTGAGGGGAAGGGAGAAGCTGCCATATCAGCTACCAGCTTGTTTAGCATTCCTTTGGGTTTACACAGTTTAAATTTCGATTTGTTACCTCTCAACACCAAGGTAGGTGGACTGGTATGCTGTGCTGAGCTTCTGCAGCTATTTTGAGGTGTTTTCAGTGCCGCTGGGACCCATAGTTCTCCGGTGTTTTAATCCGTGGAGCAGAGGTCTAAGGGGACATTACATCTCCTCAGGCAGCCGCCTCACAGTCCACCCTATACACTATATTTTCTAGTATGTCACTGGACTTCAAGTAGTTATACCATAAAACATTTTCACCCCCCCCCCCTGGTTTTGACTGTGGTATCTTAGGTGCCCCCCATATATATTGTACCTTGTCACCACTGTGTACTGCCTATAATAGAAATAAAGTAGAATGGCTAATGGACAGTGAAGGGGAGGCTTGGATGCCCATCAGGGTTGGCCATGTCCAGCTGGCATGAGAGAGACCTGTCATCTGCACTGCCCATCACCTCACTCCATAGTGCGCAACCTGGATCAGCCTCAGCACCGCTGCATTGCTGAAAGGCAGCCATTGGCTGTACAGCAATGTTGGTTTTTAAAATTCAAGCCAATGAAGATGTAGCAATATTTCCAATATTCCAGGATGTTAGCCCTCCCACTTCACTTGTTCACTTGTTTTTGTGCATGTTTGCAAAATTAAAGTGGGCCTGGCAGGATGAAGTCCAGGGCCAAATGTTTGTCCCACTCCAGCCCTGAGAACAGATACCAATAATGGGGGGTTTGTGTGTGTGTTCAATAAGGATCAAATTAGTGTTTACAACCAGCCTGTCTAGACCTGGATGTAGAAATTCTCCATGACACAGGAGATAAGGAAATATTGGGAGTGTTACGTACCTGCCAGATGAGCCTGACGTGTAGTGGGAAGGCTTCTCGTACAACCCCGGCTAAAGGGCCACCGATGTTGCGACAGTGGCCACAAGAGCCTGGCGGTGTATGGGTGACTGGTTCGTCTTGGGTCTTGTCGGTTCAGCAGGTGCAGCAGGAAACAGGAAGCTGGCTGGTGGGTGCACTGAATGCCTAGTCAGACAAGCCGGGTTTGGTAACAGATGATCCGATATAGATATAAACGACAGGCAGAGAATGGTCAGTATACAGGCAAGTTCGGCAACGGGAAATCAAGCAGTTGTAGAGCTGAGCGTTGGTCACAAGGCAGGCCGGGATCAGGATAACAGAGATCAATCGTAGTCAGCAAGCCGGGTCAAAAACAGGAAACAGGTCAGATCACAGGAAGTCAGGTAAGCACTGCAGATCAGGCAGCAAAGACACTGTGCTGCTGAGGTGTTTAAATAGGCAGCCTGTTGTCAATCACAGAAATCAGTCTGCACCATTAACTCTTAGGTGGCAGATCCATGACAGGGAGAGTGATTAGAGGACAGACATTCAGCTGTACAACTAGGGAAAACCATGGCCTTGGTGGCCAATATGGGGGAATTGCAATGCCAATCCGATTCTCTTTCATGAAGAGAAAAGGCATTTGCCAGACTGCAGTTCCATGGACAAGCGAGAGCATCCGTCCCTGCACGTGGAAGATAAGAAAAGAACCCTTTGGAGTCTTCGGTTTCCCAGAGCCTAGAGCAGCCAACAGATCAGTTTGAGGTTACTTGCAAATATAAGTGATCTATCTGATTTGAAATGTGAATGTTAAGTGAAGTGACCAGTCATTGTCTAGAGAGGTGATTAAAGCCATGAGGGTTGCTTGTAATTTCTGCCATTGTTGTGCAGGGCCCTCAACTTTTTGAGCTGGAGTCTGTGGTGTCACTTGTCCAAGGCACTGGACCCAACAGGTGAAATAGAGATTCTTGTGCATATTGTTTGAGACTCCGATCATTTGAGGTGTTGTTTTTTCCATTGGGTAAGGAACCCCCACTTGAACTGTCTTAGTTGCCAGTATTCCTAGGAATTCATTAAAATGCATGCTGACAGTAACTAGCAGACTTGTACACCCAGAAACTGCCATTTATAAGAATGGAATTGCCTTCTGAACTGTTTTTCTCATAAGGGGGAGATTTCTGAAATGTTATAGTAGTTAGGGGGTGTCAAACTGAGCTACCAGATATACTCTCTGCTGTGTGGGCATTTTCTAGTTGATTACCAGTCAAGTGTAAGTAGGAAGTAGTAGTATCTTTTGTCAATGAAACATGTAGGTATGTGTCTTGTAAATCTACAGAAAACATCCTGTCTCCCGATTGTTGAGATGGAACTATGGCTTGCAGGGATTACTTCCATGGGCGTCCACTTCATAGGGCAAGGGGGAAATTGACCCCCCCTGGAAAATCGAGAAGGTGTTGAGTCTAGAGTCTAAGCGGTCTCGGCCCGAATGTCACACAGGCACAGCGAGCAGAGTGAAGTCGCCTCCCTCTCCGGTGTTTAAATGTACACAGGGGGAGGGAACCTGCTGTGCCTGTGCCGTGCTGATGGCTGATCTGAGGTACTGAATGGGATGGGGGAAGGGGGGTCCGTCTGTACTGAAGGGGGGTTTGTGCTGAATGCAGGGTCCATCTGTGCTGAAGGTGGGGTCTGTGCTAAATGGAGGAGTCTGTGCGGAATGGGGGGGTCTGTGCTGAAGGGGGGTCCATCTGTGCTGAATGGATGGGTCTGTGCTGAAGGGGGGTCTGTGCTGAAGGGGGGTCTTTACATTCTATAGGCTATATTTATATGGGCATGGAGTGAAGCTGAATTATCTCAAGAGCTATTACACACTGCCAGCTGGCCGCGTTATTGGTAAAGCGCCACTAAAAAACGGCACTTTACTATCGTTTTTAGCTGCACTGTTCAGACGCTTTAAACCCCCATTAGTGTTTTAAGAAAGGGTTAAATGTGACTGTATACAAGGGCTGCTGAAGCGCCTCCCCTCTGAAAAAATTTCAGCGGATGCCCATGATTCCTTTTTGAATTCCTTTGTGACTGGTCCCCATGGAAATACCTGATGCTAATCCAGAGCAGTGGCATTCAGGACCATCCCAGCATTCAGAAGAGGACCTGCACTGTCTTCCACCCTTGATCCAGACCTGCCTTCTGCCCTGTGCCACACTGCTGCTTTGATGAAGATTGTAATGTGATGTGAAGGGGCTCTGATGTGCAAAGAGGCTATTTTTTTAAGGGGGGACTCTGATGTAAATGGAGGGGGGGGGGGCTTCCAATGTTCTAAGGAGCTTCAGGTGCAAAGTTCTTTCCTGGAAAATGTTTGTTTATTAATACATTTAAAATGTATTATCATTCATTTATAAAAAATAAAAAAAATAATCCCACAAATAGTTGTAAAATATCCAGTGATCTAAAGGCAAATCTGATGGAGTCAATTGCCACCTCACTACTGAAGTGCGCCATAGGTTTTAGTTCATCCAAGGTTTGAGCAATGTTTTTTTTTGGGGCAAGTCTTGATGGCCATTTCTAATTCTCGTGTCCAATTTCTGATACAGGATAATAAAGTAAGGATGACAACTGGCCTGCCTGCTGCAGTGGCTGTCTGGTTGGACCTCTTTAGGTCTAGAAACTTTTTTTTATCAAAAATGGCCTAAGAGGTTTAATTCTCCATAGGAAATGTGACGTCCTTAGTGAGGCACATAACTGCTACATCTACCACTGAAGGAGTCTGACAGAGGGTACATTTTTGTGAAAAACTCATAAGAAGATGCTGTCAGCATTATAAGTACATTTATTCGACAAAGAACTGGGGCTGCAAATAAGAGAGGCTGAACCCAAGTGAACGCTATAGAAGTAAAGTTATAACAGACATGTGCTCATTGGTTATTATTCCAGAAATCTGAGGAAAAAAGTGCTTGGAGTCTTTACACTCACTTTTACTCCCACTTTTAAAAAAACTCAATGGGCCAGATTCAGGTAGAGTTGCGCTGGAGTAATTCGATATGCGCCGCGGAACTGTGAAGATGCGCCGTCGTTTCTATGTGGCCGTACCCACCAAACTAGATGCGCCCGAAAATGGGCCATTTCCGATCGGCTTAACTTTCCGGCGCCAGAGTCCCGTCAGCGCATAATTTTGTTTGGCGCATCAGTCGCGCCTATTGATTTCCCCTGCAAATATGCAAATGAGGGAGATTTCCCGATTCGCGAACGGATTAGCACCATACGCTGGCTACATGCGCCGCGCGTATCTCGTCCGTCCGGCGCAAAGTTATTTCTACAAAAGGCTGCTTTATCTTTACTCCAGACGGTCACAGGTCAGCAGGAGAGCAGCTACAGCAGCGTTACCGACGATAAGAGCTAGCTGAACAACCACACTTGCAAGGACAACACCTCTGTGTGCCAACATGCCAGGGGCAATCGTGGTCCTAGCACTACTGATGGGTCCCCCGGAACGAAGGAGGCGGGCACGTGAGAGGATATATCGCACGCGCATGAACCTCTTGGGCATGGGGGATGAGGAGGTGTATCGCCTCTTCAGATTCAGCCCAGATGCAATCCTTGAACTAACCACAACCCTGCAGGATGACATCACCAGCAAGAAACACCGCTCACAAGCAGTGCAGCCACTGGTGAAGGTCCTGGCAACACTCCATTTCCTTGCCAGTGGATCATTCCAGCGTACAAGTGGAGTGGTGGCTGGGATGTCACAATCCTCCGTGAGCAGATGTGTGCACCAGGTTGTCCCTGAAATCCTCAGACGCATGTCCAACCAGTTCATCAGACCCACCACTGAGGAGCTGCGGCAGAAGGCAATGACAGATTTCTACAGCATTGCCAGATTTCCACGCACTGTGGGGGCCATTGATTGCACACATGTGGCACTCCAGCCCCCCCAGGAGACAGAGCACATATACCGCAATCGGAAGCATTGGCACTCCATCAACGTACATGTGATAGCCGATGCCCAACGCCTCATATGGCACGTCCGTGCCAAACACCCCGGGTCCAGCCATGACAGCTTCATATACAATCAGAGCCCCATCCCAGCAGAATTTGAACAGAACATGTATGGGGACAGCTGGCTGGTTGGTGAGTGACATGGGTGGTAGGCATGACTATCCCCTCCCGTGATGCACATCAAAAGTGGTACATGCATGACTAACATCCTCCTGTCTTTTACCTTACAGGTGACTCTGCATATGCACTGGGACCCCATCTCATGACTCCTTTCCGGAACCCCCAAACCAGAGGAGAGAGAAAATACAATGAAGCACACATCAAAACCCGTGCAGTGGTGGAGCAAACATTCGGGCTCCTGAAGTCCCGTTTCTGCTGCCTGGATAAGTCTGGGAGGGCCCTATTGTATTCCCCTACCTTTGTGTGTCAGATCATCGGTGCATGTTGCATTCTGCACAACTTTGCTATGAGAAAAGGCCTGCAGATTGACATACGTGATGACCTGACCCCCGACCCACACAGTCCCCACCTGCCAGAGGACACCCAGTCTGCTGATGGAAGAGCAGTCAGGAGGGTCCTCGCCGTAGGCATCTTTGGACACTAAACCAAAACATTAATCACACAGACAATGCACGCGTGTACACCACTGATGTCCCTAGATCACACACACCACATCCACATCACATTGGATTAGCCCAAGTCCAGCATGTAGGACTTGGGAGCAGCAACGCCAGCGTCAAGGCCCCAATGATGTCACTGTCCATTCATACACCTTTCACACGTCATTCATACAGCCGTGGGGTTAACTTCACCACCACGGCCGAGGGTGACACCCCTTACTGTCAGGAGTGCCACCCTCTCACATTCACACACCATTCACACTGCAACGTGTGCAGTATCAATAAAATAAAAATCTCATATCCTGAGTAAAAATCCAAATAAAATAAAAATCTCATGTCCTGAGTAAAAATCAGACAAAAAAAATAACAAAATCATCGGGGATGCCGGGGGCTCCTTCTTGCCGAACCTCTCTGGCTCCTCAGCTGCCTGGATGGAGTGGGTGGGGGTGGGGGGCATCTGGAGGTGGCTGATCCCCGGGTGGGCCACTCCTGGCAGGTGTGGCCTGCATGCCCTCCAAGGCCATGGCTATCCGGCCGAGGTAATTGTTTGTCTGGCCCTGCATCCTGAGCTGCCGGGTCACTTGGTAGTGTTGGGCCCGCCGACACAGCCTCCCCTGGTCCCGGATGGCACCACTGTTTCTATGGATGGCAGCAGTGTTGGCCTGGAACGGCTGCAGTGAGGTGCCTAATATCCCCCTGCACCTCCCCCAAACTGGTCACCACTGCAGCGCAGTTGCAACTCACATCCTGCACTGCGTTGCTTATCTGGCCAATGGAGCACAGGCTGTCAGCCACTTTCTCCAAGTGCCCAACTATGTCCCCCATTTGTTGGGTCTGTCTGGCGTGATCCCTCGCCAACTGGCCCTGGACAAGATCCGACACCCCCCTGGTCTTCTGGGTCGCCTTCCTGGGGCCAGAAGATGGTTGTCCCCGGGGGGATGGAGTCGCCCTTGAGGGGCTTCCAAGGATGGGGGAGGGGATGACAGACGGCCCAGGAGAAGGGGAGGAGACCTCCAACACTAAGGAAAAGTCCTGCTCTGCCACAGCAGGATCCTCCACAACCACCTCGGCAGGTGTGGTGTGGCCACTCTCCTCCTCCACCTCTTCACCACTCAGGGGCTCGTGCACAGGATGGCGTGGGGGGGATGGGGTGGACTGGCCGCCGACAGATGATGGCCCAGCTCCGTCATCTGTGGAGGACACAAAGCAAACACATGTTGGTGGTCCCACACACTTGGCACATGTACCCCCCCCCAAATGCAACACATCAAATAGGGGATAAAAAACACTTACCTGTCCTGCAGCCTTCCTCCACGGAGTCATAGCCAGGGACCCCCTCCACCTGCTCCCTCTCCAGGCAGCGAGAGACCACCTCCTCCTCTGCGGTCAGGGTGACCGGACATGGGGGACCACCACCTGTGCCCCTCTCATGCCTCCTGATGGTGGCCACCTTGCCACGGACCTTGCGCCGCAGATCATTGATTTTTTTTTGGATGTCAGCAGCAGTCCGGGTGGAGTACCCCAAAATATTGACCGGCCAGCAATGGTGTCCAGGATGCCCTGCTTCCTCTCCCGGATGGTCTTACGGCTTTTTTTGCCATGGAGGAAATGATTAAATGTCTCCATAGCGGAGATGATCACTGAGACCTCCTGGGCGTTAAAGTTTAGGTTCCTCCTCTCTCTGGGGGTAGCGGGAGCAGCCATCACAGCACAAAAGTATCTTCCCTGGGGTGGGGGGAAACGGAAATACTTTTGCGCCGGAATGGCGTTTCCGCCTGCGCTTTTAAGCGCCCAACGGAAGGCATTGCGCTGACGTTTCCCATGAAGTGGTGCCGACGGATGTTGTGAGCATGCGCACAAGGGGGCGAGTGGAGCCGCACTCACTGCGCATGCTCCGTGGATGATGCGCTGAACGTAAGCCTCTGCGCTGGGCTCCGCCCATCATTTACATGTGATCACACCCACTTCCACTTGCGTCGGGTTACACCAGCGCATTATCGTTACTCTGGCGCAAGTTTACGCGCAACTGCTATGTGAATAACAGTACTTGCGCTGAAAGGGTCGTCAGAGTAACGTAAATGAGAAGCGTTACTCCAGAGCAAAGATGCTCTGATCTACCTGAATCTGGCCCTATGGTTCTGTAAAAGGGGGATAAGGGCAGGGCTCTATAACTCTTATGCTGCCATATATGTGTTTTGTTGCTGTATAGTGTCCCTACTGGTGAGAATTCCCATCAAATCATGTCCTAAGTGAGCGGTTACTGGCACCACATATGTAAAGAATACAATAAATACCTAATGGGGGTTCTATGCTTTTCCCACTCCATTCAAGACCAAAAATATTTAGTTTTGGCTGAAGGAGGGCAATAATTCTTTTTTTAAAAGCTACCACAATTGCACTACATTCATCAAATGTAATATATCAAATGTTTTATTCTAATACTTCTTTCTTCTACTGCTTAATAGTCCTCCAGGCAACTAAACGATTTATAACCACATTCAATTTTGATTTAGGAAACTTAGGACATTAAGAAGATATTCTCTCTTCTAAGTATAGATTTGTTCCACAGGGAGTCCCTGTGTCTGTGTGAGAACAGTGAAGGACACATTCTGTAGGATATTAGGAAAGACATACTTTTGCTCATCAGTATATTAAATTGCAGACACAAAAGAAATGTAATGAGTCAATTTGTATAACAATTGCCTAGATAGCCATGAGAATTTATCGCAAAAATACAAACTAAATAATACTTTTGCTATACTGGAAAGTTTAATTTTCAATAATTGTTAATTTGTTTCAGTGTTTCTGAAGTCTGAATCCCTCAAAAAAAATCAAAACTCTCTCTGAAAAACAAAAAAAACGTACATAAAATTTCACAAGAGCATTTCATCGTGGTGACATAAAATATGCACAAATACCATTCAGTGTGTTTCCCCTAAATCATTAGGGTGAACCTGATATAATTTAGGTGTACCCATTCCTGTAGCATATACCTATTTTTCACTCCCCCGCCACTCTGTAACTGGATGTAAAGGAAACTTCTGTTTAATCTCAGGTCAGATTCAGCCACAGTCCACATCTATAGCCAAAATTTGAGGCAGCTTGGTTGTTCACCCACTTTTTTTGCAATTTCAAAATTCTACATTTGATTCACCCTTAAGACCCACAACTTGTAATCATAATGAAACGCTAATCAGCTAAACAGACACAACTGTCTCTTATCTTAAATTCTGACTCCACCATAACATATCTAACCTATCACTGGGAAGGAGGGTTGGGCACAGAACTAGCAAGTTGACACAGTAAAAATCAACAGTTTTGTCGTATTCACCCCTGGCTTATAGATGTGACTATTGAGATTTGGCACATGTATAATGCTTTCCTGGTGCCTCCATGGCAGCATACCTGTGATAGAGCTCCGCCTCGACTCCTCCTTCAGGGCTAGTGAATAGCATAATTTAAAGGCATAGCCCCTCCCTCACATTCTCTTTTTTTCCCTCATACCTTCTTGTGCTGGTGAAGAGTAGATGTATGTCCATACCTCTGCAGTCGGCAACATCCCCTGGGTTTAAGCCTTTCCCGTCTTGGGCCGCTAAAGTCCTCGTCTTGGGCCGCTAAAAGCGCTAAGAAGGCGGGGAACCCCTCTGTGGATCTGGTGGGGTCTTTCCGCAGAGTTTCCTCACAGGAACGAAATCTGCTATCACATCCATGATGAATGCAGTGGAGTCGCAAAAGGATCAGCTCACATCTTTCCAGGCTGGTGGTTTCCATTTTATTTTTAGGCATATATTGTTTTTTTGTCTCTCCCATCCCTTCCTTCCTTTAACTTTCCTGTCTCCTTTAAAAAAATAAAAATAAAATGTGTGTGCTTGTTGTGTTTTTTTGTGATGCTCCCTTTAAGTCTGGTCAGTTTAATGGGGCAGGTGCCTTTTTATCCTGGCAGGCTTGCAGTTGTTGTTTGTTTTCCCCGAAATTAGCGGTGGGCTACAGTTTTTTGTTTGTTTTGTTTATCACTCGACATCACTGCGGCCATCTTGGATTCTGGAAAAAGGGCCAGATTTGCCCTTTTCTTCCAGAATCAATTTGCAAGGGTGGTTATCGGATTGGCCCATCCACCTGAGCCTAATTAAGTTCAGATTCAGGGTTAGCTGCCAGAGTCTCCTCAGCTGTGCCCTGCTAGGTTTCACTGACACTGCTCTGTGGTAGGTACCTTTGTTTTTATTCTCAAAAAAATGGTGTTTAAAAAAAAAAAAATGTGACAAAAGCTCCATAGTTCCTTTTTTTTCTTTTTCCCCTTTCTTACTAAATTTCCGCAGCTGATTCTTCTGCCTAACTCCGCAATTAGTCATGTATCTTGCAACAAAGATCCTAACTCTCCTATTAGGTATGTGACCAACTATATATGAGTATTGGAAAAAAAAAAAAAAGTGCGCTCACTGGTCTAATGTGAGTTCCTTAGATCGTGGCCCTGCCCACTCCAAGAGGTCCAGAAAATCTTCAAGACACTGTGATGACACCTCAGACCGCAGGTCTCATTCTTCACGCCACTGGTCCCAGGTACCATTCTTCACGTAATATATCAGAGAGTTCAAGATCCTGAGAACAAGATCCTTCCCCCTCTCCTAGGACCTATACAAAGAAGAAATGCTGGACAGGTGGGGCCACACCACTACCAGACAGAGTGGTCTGTAAGTATTGTTTTATGAACTATGCGTCCAGCCGCAAGCTACTAAATCAGCACGCTGTAGATCTGCTCAAGTCAACAATGAAGGTCTCCTTCTCTGAGCTTGTGACTTTGGTCCCCGCTCAACCAGTTCAGCAGATATCCCAGGTTCAGAATGCAGAACCTAATCTCCCTGGTCCTTCAGTCGGTACACCTCTGCCACTGTCAGGCTGACCAGCTAGAGATTCATCACCTGAAGATTCTTCAGAGGACTCTTCAGAGGGGTCAGAACCTTCTGGCTTCAGACTCTCCTTGGTAAAACCGTTCATCCAGGCAGTCAAACTGCAATCACCAGAAAAGACGCAGAAGAGCCTCCACAAGAGTCTATGAGTTGCTTCCCATTCCTCAAAAGGAAGCAGGTTCTCTTCTCGTTGATGGGCGAGATTAGGGTGACCACATTTGGCAGGTCATTCAGAATGAATGGTCAAAAAAACTTTCATGGGGCCGGTTCAATAAACTATACCCCTTGTAACGCTTGGGGGATCAGCTTGACCGCAGGACACAGGCTTTTAAATCAAAACTGAGGTTTATTGAACATAAATGGCTTTATAGCAGCAAAACAAAAATAAACCATTAGTCTCACCGACTTGTAGATCTCAGTACTGGGGTTGCAATTTAACAGTCCTTTGCAATTAAAGTCATCCAAAAACAGGCTTTCAGGCAGCCACTGCCAAGTTCTTTCAAAGTTTGTTTGTTCCCAGCTTCTCAAAACTTTCAGCAGCACTTACTTGTTCAGCTTTACCATACACAGGCTCTGCTACACACTTCCACTCTCACCTGCAACTTCCTGTCCTCACTTAAACCATTTCCTGGACAGGTGCATTAACCCTTTTTGTCCTCTTAAAAGGACTATAGCCCAAATAGAGGGGAAACATAACGTCCCTCCAGGACGCAGCCACGGCAACCTGTACATATCCCCCCCCCCCCTGTGCCCCAACGCCGAGGAGGTGGGGGCAACAGTGGAGCCCAAACAATGGATTCGGGAGAAGGCATCTGCATTTTGATGCAGTCTCCCGGGCCTATGCTCCACTATAAATTTAAATTCTTGGAGCGCCAGGAACCACCGGGTAATCCTGGCATTAGTCCCTTTACCTTGCCTAAGCCATGTTAAAGGGGCATGATCAGAAATGAGCCTAAACTTCCTGCCCAAAAGGTAATACCTGAGGGACTCCAGAGCCCACTTAATGGCCAGACATTATCTTTCAATAATAGCGTAGTTTTTCTCCGCTGGTGTCAACTTTCTACTGAGGAAGACTACTGGGTGCTCCTCACCATTAACAACCTGTGACAACACCGCTCCTAATCCTACATCGGAAGCATCAGTTTGGACAACAAACTCTTTTGAAAAATTGGGCTCTATCAAGACAGGGTGTTGGCACAGTGCTGACTTGAGCTCCAAAAAAGCCTTTTCAGCATCCGCATTCCACTCCACCATGACTGATTTCCGACCCTTGGTCAGATCGGTCAATGGAGCCGCCAAGGTGGCAAAGTTGGGTACGAACCTCCTGTAGTATCCCACCATGCCCAGGAATGCACGTACCTGCTTTTTTGTGAGGGGGCGGGGCCAACTATCTATAGCCTCTACCTTGCTGACCTGAGGTTTTACCACCCCTCTACCCACGATATAGCCCAGGTATTTCACCTCCTCCATTCCCAAATGACATTTTTCAGGGTTTATTGTGAACCCTTCCTTCCAAAGAGAGTCCAGTACTGCCTGGACTTTGGGCAAGTGCGAGTCCCAGTCTCTGCTAAAAACGACTATGTCATCCAAGTACACTGAGGCATACTCCCGATGAGGTCGTAAAATCCTATTTATTGCTCGCTGGAATGTGGCTGGAGCAGTTTGCAGTCCAAAAGGCATTCGTTTGTACAGAAAACTCCCCTCTGGAGTAGAAAAAGCAGTTTTCTCTCTAGCAGCCTTAGTCAACGGGATTTGCCAATACCCCTTGGTAAGGTCTAATGTTGTGATGTACCTGGCTGGACCTAGTCGCTCAATAAGTTCATCTACCCGGGGCATGGGGTAGGCATCAAACCGTGAAACCTCATTAAGTTTCCGAAAATCATTGCAGAATCGCAGAGTCCCGTTGGGCTTTGGTACCAACACGATCGGGCTCGACCACTCACTCTGCGATTCCTCGATGATATCCAGGTCTAACATTTTCTTCACTTCATCAGAAACGGCCTTTCTTTGCGCCTCTGGAATGCGGTAGGGCCGGACAAAAACTTTGACTCCAGGTTCTGTGATAATATCATGCTCTATCACACTAGTAAGCCCTGGCAAGTCTGAAAACTTTTCTTTATTTCTCTGCAAGAACTCCTTTGCCTGCTGATTTTGGATTTTAGACAGGGTATTTGCTACTTGGACACTCTCTACCCCAACCTGAGGCTCAAGCCTTGCACTAGCTAGGGAGGTCACTGGTTCCCTGTCGGTCCAGGGTTTTAACAAGTTAACATGATATATCTGATACGGTTTCCTCTTGCCTGGCTGGTGCACTCTATAATTTACCTCTCCTACTTTTTCCACAACTTCAAAGGGACCTTGCCATCTGGCCAAAAATGTACTTTCCACAGTGGGAATGAGCACCGCTACTCGATCTCCCACTTGGAAGTGCCTTATTTTTGCAGCCCTGTTATAGACCCGTCGTTGAGCCTCCTGGGCCTTTTGTAAATGTTCTTTGACTAGTGGCATCACGGTTTGGATCCTTTCCTGCATTTGTAAGACATATTCCAGGACACTCTTATGCTGAACAGGTTCACTTTCCCATTCCTCTTTAATAAAGTCAAGTAGTCCGCGAGGTCTCCGCCCATATACCAACTCAAAAGGCGAAAACCCCGTGGAGGCCTGGGGCACTTCCCGGATAGCAAACAGGAGAGCTGGTAACAGGCAGTCCCAATCTTTCCCATCCCTTTGCACCACTTTCTTGAGCATAGACTTAAGGGTCTTATTAAAGCGTTCCACCAACCCGTCCGTTTGGGGATGGTAGACCGATGTGCACAGCTGTTTAATCCGGAACAGCTTACACACCTCGGCCATCACCCTCGACATAAACGGGGTACCCTGGTCCGTGAGTATTTCCTTGGGGAAACCCGTTCGTGTAAACAACTGGAATAATTCCCGAGCAATGGCCTTTGAGGAGGTATTCTGCAGGGGTAGCGCCTCAGGATATCGGGTGGCATAGTCAAGAATCACCAATATGTAGGAGTGACCTCGAGCTGACTTTACCAAGGGACCCACTATATCCATGGCTATCCTCTCGAATGGGACCTCAATTATGGGCAGAGGGACCAAAGGGCTCCGAAAGTGAGTCACTGGAGCGGTCAACTGACAGGTCGGACAAGAGGTACAGCATCTCTTTACCTCTGCTTTCAGGCCTGGCCAGTAAAACCGGTCGGTGATCCGCGCCTCAGTCTTCTCAACTCCCAGGTGTCCCCCTAACACATCATCATGGGCCAGTTCCAGAACCTTTAGTCTATATTGTTGGGGTACCAACAATTGTTCCACCACATTCTCTCTCTCTACTTGGTAACCCGATACAGCAATTCATTATATATTGCAAAGTCTGGCCAACTTTCATTCGCACCTGGTTCTTGGGGAACCCCATTTACTACTACAACTTGTTCTCGTGCACGGGCCAAAGTGGGGTCCTGCATCTGAGCAGTACCAAACGCCCCCTGGGGAACGCCCAAATCTGGCAGAGCAGGGGTAGAGGCTACTTCCTCATCCTCTTCCCCCAGCATTACCTGAAGTGGGGAAGGCTCCTCCCCCTGAGGGTTTTGGTAGGTCTGTGTACCACGTCGTGACATTCTCAACAGTATCAATACTACTTTCATCACCATTAACCACATCATGAATATTTTCCTCATCTGGATCCACATTAAGAACAATTGGCAGTTCAGGGTTTTTCCTCTAAACTGTTCTCCTTGTTCCCACAGTTTGATAAACAATGATCAGTTTGTCCTATTATAACATCATGTACCAAGTTCTTTACGACCCCCACCTCTTGAGTACAAGTGCCACATGCTGAGGAGATAGACACCGTGATGATGGGGTACTCTCTAGTGTCCCCGTGAATGCACACCACCCGTAAAGTTTTTCTTACCGTACCGGTCTTCCCAATTACTCTAGGATGAACAAGGGTTACCATGCTTCCAGAGTCCAACAAAGCCCAGGCAGGGAGGTGGTTCACTTGGACTTCACACTCAAACTTTTTCTCATCCACGTCAAGATGTGTGGTGCATACTTTATTGGCACAGAAGGACCCCCTCCGCAGAACCCTGCATTTCATGGGTTCCTCTTGCAGTGGGCAGTGTGCCCGGGTATGACCCCAGGAATGACATCGCCAACATTGTACATCCCCTCCTCTACGAGCAGGAACAGAACGCTGAGGAGGCACCGGGAGTGACTCTTGGCCTTCCAGGGTGTTGGTTCCCAGGTCCCTTGGAACATCCTTTTGAAGGCCAGCAGTTGGTCGAACAGGCCGTGGCACACTGGGCCCTATGCGCTTGGTAGGTCCGAGCAGGTCCTCCACTACTGTAAACCATTCCACCATCTCAACAAGGAGGTTTGCTGTTTTGGGGTCTCCATGACTGACCCACCGTTGAAGGTCATGTGGAAGGGACCTCAGGTATCGGTCCAGCACGACCCACTCTACGATTTGGGGGCCAGACAACACCTCAGGCTGCAACCAGTTTTTCACTAGTTGCACCAGGTCATGCATTTGAGACCGGGGTGGCCGACCTGGATGATATCTCCATTGCTTCAGCTTTCAATGCTTGTGCAGCTTTAACCCAGGACATAAATCCAATGCACTGTCTCTTTAAATGTCAGTTCAATATACAGTCCAATGCAAAGAAAAAGAAAAAAAAATGTCTCTTCTTATGCCTGTTAATCTGTCCTGCCCGCATTCGAGCACCAGTGTAACGCTTGGGGGATCAGCTTGACCGGAGGGCACAGGCTTTTAAATCAAAACTGAGGTTTATTGAACATAAATGGCTTTATAGCAGCAAAACAAAAATAAACCATTAGTCTCACCGACTTGTAGATCTCAGTACTGGGGTTGCAATTCAACAGTCCTTTGCAATTAAAGTCCTCCAAAAACAGGCTTTCAGGCAGCCACTGCCAAGTCCTTTCAAAGTTTGTTTGTTCCCAGCTTCTCAAAACTTTCAGCAGCACTTACTTGTTCAGCTTTACCATACACAGGCTCTGCTACACACTTCCACTCTCACCTGTAACTTCCTGTCCTCACTTAAACCATTTTCTGGACAGGTGCATTAACCCTTTTTGTCCTCTTAAAAGGACCATAGCCCAAGTAGAGGGGAAACATAACGTCCCTCCAGGACGCAGCCACGGCGACCTGTACACCCTTAACAAAGTCAGGAAGACAGTCACTAGACTCCATGCCAGTGGTAGATGCGTCGGTGGTGCGACTTGCAAAAAAAAAAACTTTACCAATGGAGGATTTTGCTTCCTTTAAAGACCCTTGAGACAGGCGAACTGATCTGGAGCTGAAGAGGAGCTACTTGGCCGCGGGAGCAGCGTGTAAGCCAGCTATCGCCCTCACATCGGTATCAAATGCCATAAGATCTTGGACAGATAATATTGAGACGGCTTTGCGTCAGGATGCCCCCAAGGAGGATATAATTAAAGCCTTGGAAGAGCTTAGATTGTCGGCAGACTTTGTCAGGGTAGCGGCCATTGACATTATCAGGTGCTCTGCAAGATCCGTGTTGCATTCAGTAATGGTGAAGAGGGCCTTCTGGCTGAAAGATTGGACGGCTGACTTATCCTCCAAGCAAAGTCTTTTTGACGCCAGAGTAGCCCGGGCACTCCAGGTGGAAGCCAGGCTAAACTTCTTCGTCCCAGTCTGGGCCACATGCTGTCAGGACCCCTGGGTTCTGTCAACAACTCAATGGGGGCACCTTTTGGAATTTCTCTCATCCCCAACCCCCACCTCGGTATTCTTTCAAAGGAACAGAGGTTCCATCCTCTCTGCCGAAGGCTCAAGCTCTGTAAGACTTCCTAACGTCACTCCAGTTTCAGGGGGCGGCTGTTCTGGTTCCCTTGGCAGGGCACTTCGCAGGATTCTACTCCACCCTATTTCTGGTCCCAAAGAGGTCAGATGACAGACCTTCAGAGGCTCAGGCGGTATATCTGCCCCCAAAAACTTTGGAATGGAGTCCCTGCAGACGATTATTCAGGCAGTCCAGCCATCAGATTGGATGATTTCAGTCGATCGGCAGGATGCGTACCTACACGCTCTAATTCTACCTGCAATTCAAAAATATCTGAGATTTGAAGTGGGATGGACCCACATACAGTTTCAAGCCCTACATTTCGGTCTGTGCACCTCTCCCAGAGTGTTCACCAAGATACTAATATCCGCTCTGGTTCCCCTGCGGGAGAGGGGCTTGAGGATATACCACTACTTGGACGACATCTTTCTCCTAGCATGCAATCTTGATCAGTTGGTATGTCACCGGAAATTTTTCTACAGTCCCTAAAAGAGCTAGGGTGGCTAATAAATTCCGAAAGGAGTCAACTAGCACCCACACAGCAGGTGATCTACCTAAGTGCAGTGTTCAACACTCAGGAGGGGACTGAGTGTTGCCAAAGGCAAGGATTGTCACCCAGAGAATGATCAAGGTCATCCGAAGCCCATATCTGACGGCTTCAGAATGCCGGTTCCTTGGTCCCATTGGTACTTGAGGTAGTTCTTGACAGGTTTCTTGGCGCAGTGGAAGAAACGACTATCTCAGACGATAGACTGGTGGACAGTTCCAGAAAACCTCCCCAAACCTCGTCACCTGGGTCCCCATCCTTGGATCACATTTATGTCCGATGCAAGCGGACAGGGCTAGGAAGCCCATTGCGGGGAAACCAGAATACAGGGTAGACGGTCATGTTCTACCCAGTGTGATGGTTTGGATCTGTCTTGCCTGATGGATGGCTGGTTTTCGCCATATTTTGGAGAGACAGACACATTGATTGCACAGCTGTGTGGTCAGCTTTTTAAGTCTGACCTGAACAGCATTCAGGGCTCCACCCTCCCGAGGAGTCCAGGTCTGGAAGGGAGAACCCTGAAGTGCAGGTGTGCACTAAATTAGTGCAGGTGTGCACTAAATTAGCTGGAGAAGCTAGAGAAGCTGGAGAGTGCAGGCTGCACTATAATACCTAGAGGCCTGAGTGTGAGGTGGCTGACAGGAGTGAGTCTGGGGTGGCTGACAGGAGTCAGGAAGGCTTCACGAGGGAGCCTGAGCAGTGTGGTGCTACTGCTAAAGATAGCCAGGTGGCTCGGTATTTTCCGTTATACATGTAAGCCAGGAGGCTGAAGGTACCATTTTGTATGGACTGTGAAAACCCCTGAATATCTTTCTGTTGGATGCAATAAAACCGTGTTTTTGCTATTTCTGCTTGAAGACCAGTGACTGTGCAACTCCACATTTATCGCTAATTTTGCGACTTTATCACACCAGGGAGTGGTATCCAACATCTTGGAGATTAGAGGAGCCTTCTTAGCACTAACTTCTTTGGCATCCCAAATCAACGGCCAGAGAATACTTCTATGCCTAGACGACATGGCAGCTGTCGCTTATCTGCAAAAGCAAGGAGGCGCTCGCAGCAGGTCGTTCCTCAAGGAGGTGGCGCTGATCACGCTCTGGGCAGAGAAGAACCTCCTGGACCCCAGAGCAATGTATCTACCAGGCAGGTTGAACACGGAAGCAGACACATTGTCCAGAAACTTCCTGGACAACGAGTGGGCTCTCCACCCCCCTCATCTTCAAACAGATTGCCAGCATTTGGGATCCCCCCTCAGGTAGACTTGTTTGTCTCCCGTAGAATGCCAAGCTAGACAGATTCTTCTCTTGGATGCCGCATCCACAAGCCGAGGCAGTGGATGCCCTGTCATGCTCCTGGAGGTTCACCACGGCACATGCCTTTCCTCCCAAGTCATTATTTTTCAAATTCCTCCTGAGACTCCTCAGGGAGTCCGTCCAGGTGGTGGAAGTACTTCCGTATTGGCCGAAGAGACCCTGGTTCCCTCTAGCCATGCGCCTCAGTGTGAGCTCTCCAATCAGGATCCCTCCTTTCCCTCAACTTCTGTCGCAGGGCAGTCTAGTTCATCCAAACCCTCAGAAGTTGAATCTTCGAATCTGGAGGTTGAGAGGCGAAGGTTCGAGTCCTAGGGTGTTCCCCAGGAGTCTTAACAACCCTTCTAAAAGCCAGAGCCTGCAACTTATGCCATATATTCAAAAATCTGGGACAAGTTCTTGTCATTTGCTACCAGAGATGGATTTAATCCAATCCTTCCCTCTACGTCCAATATTCAAGGTGTCCTTCAGACAGGACTTGATCTGGGGCTTGGTCTGAGCTCCCTCAAAGTGCAGGTAGCAGCAATCTCGGCCGCAACAAATAAGAGATGGGCGGAGGATCCTTTGGTAGTCACTTTCCTCAGAGGAGTATTAAAGATTCGTCCTCCTGTCAGACAATCATTTCCTAAGTGGGATCTGTCCCTGGTCCTTGGAGTTCTATCTGATCATCCCTTTGTTCCAGTGGAACAAGTAGCAATATGAGACCTGACACTAAGGACTGCTTTCCCGCTAGCCATTACATCTGGCAGAAGAATCTCGGAACTTCACTCCTTAGGGATAGGGGACGGCAATATCTTTCTTCCCCGACAGGGTGGAACTTCGCCCTCTTCAAGGGTCCACACCTAAGGTCGCTACTCCAAGCCACCTGTTGGAACCCTGAGCACTACCAGTATTTATAGACACAGGTTTAGAATCTCGTTGTGCGCTGGATGTATCCAGAGTGCTCAGGGCCTACCTTGAAGCCATTGCCCCCTTCAGAAACCCTGAGAGACTTTTTATTGTACCGTTCAGTAAATACAGGGGCAAAGAAGCTTCCATCAGAACCCTGGCAGCTTGGGTTGTGAAGCTAATCCAGAAGGCCTACAGGGTGAAGAATATCCTCCATCCTGAGTGAATGCTCTTTCTACAAGGGTAGTCCAGCTTCCTGGGCAGCAAGGACTAATGGTTTGTTGGAGACGGTGTGCAGGGCCGCCACCTGGTTTTCCCACTATACGTTCCTCAAACACTACCATATTGGTCCAGGAGCTCTCACGACTGTTGAGTTTGGAAAAAGGGAAGTTCAGGCTGCTATGTCCTCTTCTAATTAAACATTTATTGTTAAGCATTATCCCACCCATGTCAGCTAGTTATTTATCACAGGTATGCTGCCATGGAGGCACCAGGAAAACAGGAAAATTGTATCATACTTACCAGTAATTTTCCTTTCCTGGTGCCTATCCATGGCAGCATACGCTCCCACCCTCGGTATTCTATATTATGGAGAATGTGCGGGAGGGGCTATGCCTTTAATTTATGCTATTCACTAGCCCTGAAGGAGGAGTCGAGGCGGAGCTCTATCACAGGTATGCTGCCATGGATAGGCACCAGGAAAGGATAATTACTGGTAAGTATGATACAATTTTCCATTTTCTGTACATGTTAAAGTGTAACTTAAGGCAATTTTTTATTTTAGTTTTGGATAGAGTGGAGAGTAGTTAGACCATAAGTGTTTCTTGCTGTCTGAAACCCTATCAGAGAAATTCATCCTCTGTATTTGTCCTGCTTACTATTATCATGGAGAGTGAAAGTAAAAGAAAATCCCAAACTTTGGGGTGACACCAGAACAGTAAAGGAGTGGAAATCTTCCTATGAGGACACTAGGTTTGGTGACCCTGGTGACACTCTGGGATTCCTAGATTTTGGAGGGATTTCCTCTCATTTTCTGTTTTGGCAGGAAATATCCTCTATGGGACACAAATAGCTTTCATGTCTTATGCCGAGCAACTGCTCTACTTTATTCTGAGCCCAGAAGGTTGGCCACTAGTTCACCATTCAGATAATGCTTTGCATTTTCTCAATGAATGCAAAGAATTCTCTGATTTGATGAGGTGGAGAGAATGGCATTACTGCCCTGTCTCTCTACCTCATCCATTTTTGGTTATTGGTTAGATCAACCAAGCTTGTACCTACAGCAGGACTTAAGATAGATTTGGTATTGTACATCTTAAGCTTCCCTTTCAGTGTTCCAACATATTCAGCGAGAACAACAAACAAGGCACTGACATTGCAAAAACCTTCTTATTAAAGCTTAAAATAAAATCACAGTACATTTAAAACGTGCACATGAGTAAATATATATATTTTTTTAAATTATAGAATATCTTGCGAGCAACTAGAGTATCAATTGTTTAATCTATGAGCAAGCAGCAAATATACTAAGCCAAAGATGCAGTACAAAATATGCATTGAAACAAGATAACGATTGGCATGTACAGTGAGGATAAAGGAGAATCAAAATACAGGTTTAGTTCAAATGGCATAAAGGAATATATCTGGTACTCGTCACAACGTATGGCATTGTATAAAGTAGGCAGCCTATCATTGATGAGTCTACCATGCGGTGACCCAATCGAGGTGACGTCAGACTATTATGCCAACATTTCTGGCAGCCATAAAGGCAAGTCATAAAGTATAATACAAACAGTTAGGGTATAGTAAGAAAGGGGGGAGAAATGGAAACAGAAGGGTAAAGGTAAGGTAGGGGGGGGGGTGTCATGTTGTTGCGATGCATTTCCTTCTTACTGAAAGGGAACAACCCAAAAATCTGAGACAATCGAGTAGTTTGGTACATCAGTATAGCGTGACCGGGGTTAACCAGGATAAATTAAGCCAACATGGAGGTAGCTCAGGAGGCTAGGACTGATTCATAATCTGAAGAAGCCTTGAAAGCAAACCACGGGGACCAGGTTTTTTGGTAATCTTCAACCTTATCTGAGTTCTGGGCTGAGATCCTCCATGTAGCATGTGTCTGACACTTTTTTTTAAGCCAATCGCGAATAGAATTTGGTTTGGTACTTTTCCAGAGGACAGGGATCAAGAATTTGGCAGCATTCAAATAATGCTTAGTAAGTGAGTGATTAAACCGTTTCATGGAAAAATTGGTAATGTGGAGCAGACATGCTGCATCTAAATTAAGACTGGTCTCCGTGATTTGTTTCACTATTTCCTTAACTCTGGACCAGAAGTGAGACAGAACGGGGCAATCCCACCAGATATGCTTAAGTGTGCCAGTCTCGATCCTACACCTCCAACACTTGTCTGATGTTTGTGGAAACCATTTGTGGAGTTTTGTTGGTGTCGCATACCAGTGTGTCAATTTATATGATGTCTCTTGTGTTTTGGTACTGATGGGACACCTGTGCAATAGTATACATGCACTTGTCCATTGTTTATCAGTAATAGCTACATCTAAATCTTTAGACCATGCTCGTCTAAACCTATCATCCGATGTGGTGAGAGCCTTTTGTAACCATGTGTACATAGTGGAGGTAGCTTTATCGAACAGTTCGCCGTTGACACAGGCTTTTTCAAGATCAGTTAATTCTTGTGTGAAGGAGGGTTTCCTTTTCCCAGAGGTAGCGTAATCTCTAATCTAGAAAAATGTCAGCCAAGCCAATCCCGGAAGGTCGTTATCATGCTTAAGTGCCGTCAGACTCTTAAATGCTTCATGTATAAAACAGTCTGTCACTAAAAGCGGTTTGTCAGATTTAGAGCGTCATAAAGAGTCATTCTTTACTCCCGGAGGGAAGTCTAAGTTGTTCCCTAACGGGGAGAGCGGGCTGAGGACATCTGTCAAGTCTGTCTTAGTGGCCACCTCGTGAAATAGGAGCAAGGTTGTACCAGTCAGTGGGTTCTTTGATAGAATCAAACTGACACTGCCATGGGATCCAGGGTGAAAACAGCAAGGGAGCCTCAAATAGTGAGTTTTCCAGATTGACCCAATCTTTAGATCTACCATGGCAGTGCCAGTCCAATATCCTTGTGAGATGGGAGGCTAAGTAATAATTATAACAATTTGGTAAACCCATACCACCTCTATCTTTTGGTCTGGTGAGTTATGTTTCCAAAGAAATTGGATGAGTGCGGATTGCAGGGTTTTGATTTTTTTGGGGGGTATTTTGATTGGAAGGGCCTTAGTAAATAAAGCAGCTTTAGTAGAATGACCATTTTCAAAATCGCCGCCCTCCCAAACCAGGAGAAAAATATGGCGTTCCATATTTGTAAGTCTTTGCGAATATCTTGTAAAAGCATGGGAACATTTTGCCCGTAAACAGAGGTAGGGTTAGGCGTCAGCCAAACGCCCAAATATTTAAGTGTTTCCGAAATCCATTTAAAGGGGCAGTTATTCTGGGTTCTGGCCAAAGAATCTGTTGTCAAAGAGATATTCATCGCCTCCGATTTGGTGAAGTTGATTTTGAGATTTGATATATATCCGTAGGTCGAGAATTGTCTCAACAGGTTGGTTATTGTTACATGAGGGTTCGTTAGAAAGAAAAGGAGGTCATCAGCGTAGGCTGCTATTTTGTACTCTATGTCAGCAATTTTTAAAACCTGCTATTGAATCATCCATGTTAACCATCCTGATAAAAGGCTCCAGTGACAAGATGAACAAAAGTGGGGATAGAGGACAGCCCTGTCTAGTTCCGTTTGCAATCAGGACCTCCTCTGACAGCGAGCAATTCACTTTTAAGTCTGGCTGTGGGTTTGTCATACATGGCATTAATCCAGGACATCATGTGAGGGCCAAGGCCTATGAATTCACATGTGGCTTTCATGTAGTCCCACGCCACCCTGTCGAAGGCCTTCTCCGCATCCGTAGACAGGAGAAGACCCTCGACATTGCCCCTGTGAGCCTCGTTTGTCAGCAAAAGGGCCTTAATCACATTTGGGCTGATTTAACAAGCCTGTGCGCCATGACTCATGGTGCACAGGCAGGAGTAACAGCCCCTTTTACATTTACTAAAGAGATACGCTGGCAGTGCAGCGTATTTCTTTATTTACTATAATGTCTAGTGCGCCCAGGAGAGGGCGCATTGAGCACCACTATAGAGTTGGTGCACGGCATATTGAAATGTAAATGGCGGGGATTTGGGCGGGAGTTTATTAGGGGAGGGAGGGGGGTGATGCAGGGGAAGTGTAGTGGCGCGGCGGAATTGAAAGTGACTTTTGAGAAGCGATCCCTGTACGCTTGCAAAGTATGCTTGAACCTCAGGAGGTTCATTTGCACACTGGGCATGCGTACAGGGAAATTTTCGGGGATTCCTGTGCGCCTTGTCAGTACGCCGAGAAATTCTTGGTAAATACCAAGCGGCGTAGCTGAAATTCCTGTGCGTGCGGTTCCCCCCCAGATCCAGACCAAACCCTCATCCCAGGCACGCAGCCTGGCCGGACAGGAATGGGGGTGGGGATGAGCGAGCACCCCCCTGGCCCCCCCCTACCAGACATGGGGGAGTGTGTGCTTTGAGGGAGGGGGGCACTGCCCCCCCACCCCAAAGCACTATTTTCCCCATGTCGATAGGGACAAGAGCCCCCAGATTCCGGCCCCCCACCCTATGTGATTGAGTATGGGGTACATCGTACCCCTACCCATTCACCTGGGGGAAAAGTGTAGAATAAAAAACACACCACACAAAATAAAATAATTTATTAGTCAGCTCCGGGGGTCTTCTGCCGGGCCCCCCCCTTCTTCTTTAAGCTCTTTTACAAGGGGGGGTGTAGGCCCGGTCTTCACTCTTGCGCCGGGGCCCTGGGCTTCGCCGTTTTCTGCCGGGGGGGCCGCCAACCCACCCCGGTCTTCTGCGATGCCTTCCGCTGTGGCCCCCCACCCCATTAAGCTCCTTTACTTCCAGGGGGGGCCACGGGCCCCAGTGTCTTCCGCCAGGGCCTCGGGCTTCTCTGTTTTTTTTTTTTTTTTTTTTTTTTTTTAAAGTGTATTTTTTGTGCGTGAACTCGAGAGAGAGGAGCCGGACTGCAGGAGTTGGGAGTAGGCAGACCCTCCCCCCGGAGGCAATCGCCATCCTTCTCCATGCCCCTGGTGGCAATGGCGGGTGTGAAGGGGGGCCTCCCACTCACCCCGCCCTACCTGCTCCTCTTGGGAGCCCAACTGGGGCCCAACGGGACCCCAATGGGGCAGAGGGACTCCCCCTATGAGGGAGTGAGGGGGCCTAGCCCACCCAGCCAGCCCCGTAGGTCCTTTGCCTCTCTTTATTTTAGGAGACCGCATGGCCAAAGTGCGTGTGTTTTAAACCAATTTCGTGTGCGTGCAAGTGTGGTGGTTTTTTTTGTGGAGGGGGGGTGGGTGTACTGAGCACAGGCGTACCTTGCATAGCACACCCACCGGGAGCCGGGCTGAGACCACCAAACTCAATTCACATGTAGCCGAGACCGGGATCCGAACCCTTGGCTGCAGAGGTGAATGGCTTGTCAGCGCAGGGCCAATCACGTTGAGCCACCACAGCTCCCTTCTCGGGCTTCTCTGTTGCCTCTTCTGCCTGGCTCCTCCGTGGGGGGGGGCAGGGCTTCTCTCCGCTGTCTTCTGCCGGAGGGCGCCACCCTCCGGGCTTCTGCGGTGCCTTCCGCTTCTGCCTGGCACCTCCGCAGTAGCCAGGGCTTCTCTCTCCGCTGTCTTCTTCCTTCTATTCCATTCGATGTTGATATGACGAGGTCCAGCGCTGAAATGCCATCTGAGCGGTGGGCATCGACTTATATAGGGCGATGCCACCATGTGACCTCAACCCATGTGACATCACATTCCCTGGGCATGATGGGAATGTGATGTCACATGAGTTGATGTCACATGGTGGCATCGCCCTATATAAGTCGATGCCCACCGCTCAGACGGCATTTCACAAAATGGTCACAAAAATGTGTCCGCCATAATGACGCAGTACCGATAAAAATCGCTGATCGCCGCCATTACTAGTAAAAAAATATATATTAATAAAAAAGCAATAAAACTAACCCCTATTTTGTAGACGCTATAACTTTTGCGCAAAACAATCAAACGCTTATTGCGATTTTTTTGGAACCAAAAATATGTCAAAGAATACGTATGGGCCTAAACTGAGGGAAAAAAGGTTTATTTTTAGATAATTTTGGGGATATTTATTATGGCAAACAGTAAAACATTTTTTTTTTTTTTAAATATCGCTCTATTTTTGTTTATAGCAAAAAAAAGAAAAACGCAGAGGTGATCAAATACCACCAAAAAAAACCCTTGATTTGTGGCAAAAAAAGGACGCCAATTTTGTTTGGGAACCACGTCGCACGACCACGCAATTGTCAGTTAAAACGACGCAGTGCCGAATCGCAAAAACTGGCCCGGTCATTGACCAGTAATATGGTCTGGGGCTCAAGTGGTTAAAAATTAACAAAACACTAAAGTTAACCCAATTTCTGGCGATATTGTGAAAGAGGATGTTACACCGAGTAAATAGATACCTAACATGTCACGCTTTAATATTGCAAACACTTATGGAATGGCGCCAAACTTCAGTACTTTAAAATCCCCATAGGCGACGCTTTTTTTTTTCACAGGTTACCGGTTTAGAGTTACAGAGAAGGTCTAGTGCTAAAAGTATTGCTCTCGCTCTAACGCACGCGTCAATACCTCACATGTGTGGTTTTAACGGTGTTTACATATTTGGGCAGGACTTATGCAAGTCCCGCCCACATATGTAAACATCGGTAACCTGGTAACCTGAAAAAATAAAAATGTGCGTGTTCGCTTCTGACTGGGAGCTACTAGGGACAGGGGCGTATTAATTATTGTTATTTATTTTTGTTACGTAATAATTCACTAAGACCTCCGCTTCAGGCTGGAAAGCATTAGTTCAGGAAAAAAAACACAGCTCTCATGCTTTCAGCAGCCATTGCAGCTGTGTGAGCTGCACTGCACATGCTCAGGCATTTATAAATGTTTTACTTTCTTTTTGTGGATGTCTCTGAGCATGCTCATAGAGCGTGGGTGGGTTAGTAATTTAAGGACATCCTTAACAGGTGTAACCACTTACAAGTTCACACAAACTAGAGACTGAAATTTCTTCATGTGATTTCAATTGGTTCATTAGCACACAAGCACACGTTATAAAAAGCGTGGATAGAGCAGTCCTCAGCTGCCCTGAGAGGGGGCAGGCTGGCAGGAATGTTGTTGCGAAACAGAGATGTGTTTTGGAGCATGAATTTTTTTTTTTGCCAATGTTTTTGTTTATTTTTAAATGATGTTTACTTTGATATATTTGTCTCTACTGCCTTAATTTGAAAAATATTTCTGAAGATGTTGGGAAGGTTAACCTATGTTTATTTTTATTTTTTTTTATTTATTTTTGTTTGTGTGTGTGTTTTTGTTTGTTTGTCTTTTTTGCTTTCCTTGTTTTGTTGACCAATAAAAGTTACTTTTTCATGCTAAAGATTTTGACAGCTGCAGCTGAAATAGGTTTGGCCTAACAAATTAGGTGTGATTTTAGTCTAAGCCTCTTTCCTGGTGTGTATGCATGAAATGTTTGCTGCCATGTTTAATCACCAGGAAATTAAAAAGACAATGTAAGTATTTTATTTTTACTTCAGTGGTCCTCAGCCCTCAAGTACCCCTGACAGGACATGTTTTGTGGATTTCTCTTACCAAGAATTGCTGTCCAGACTGTCTTTTAAAGCACATGTGCAAGATGGAGGGGGGGGGTGTATTAATGGACAGGCTTGAAGTGCTGATTTACAGCACTGTGCTTAAATCTAGCACAAGACAATCCTATTCTAATTGTGGGTGTTTGAGGGAAGCCAAGTGAGTGTTAGAACCCCTGCTTGTGGTTTTTGGGTTGGGCTTTGTGTCACTTTTCTTAAAATTGGCTTCACTTCCTGTCACACAGCTGAACAGGAAGTGAGGTTAAAACCCTACCAATGTCTTTTCTTGGGGTCAATCTAACTAGTGTCCCCATTAAGCAAATTGCACTGCTGTGTACACCCCAAATGATTCGTTAGCTTGGGGTTTAGTAAAGGCAAAGCCACTCTGCAATAGAAGCGTAGTCACTGAAAATCAGAAGGGAAGCACTGATGGTTTTAACATCCAATCCTGTAGAAGCAAAGTTTTTTTTTTTTTCCTTCCTTGCTTGTCCACTTGTAATGCAAAGTGGATTTGCCTTTAGTAAATGGACCCCCAAAGTCCAAGATCCCTAATAATTTGGGGTGTACACAGCAAAATGCAATTTCCATAATGGGAAACTATTTAGATTGATCTGTGTGTCCCCAAAAAAAGACATTACCCTCACTTCCTGGTTGGCTATGTGACAGGAAGTGAATGAATTTGAAGTAGAAAGTGACAACATTTGTTAGGTGTCTTCACCCTATTAGGGGTGCAGGCATCCCCCAAAAATGAGCAGATAATACTTATTTGCAAATTAAGAAAATTGTTTATTTAACATTGGGTGGTGTTTGTGGGGGTCCCTAACACACATTCATACATATTAGCCTATTGGCATGGTTATATTTTCTTAGGCCTCTCAATAAAACTCTCTGAAATGTATGCTTAAACTAGAACTATAATCAACACTTTTTATTTTGTTTCATTTTGGATAGAGTGAGGGAGGGTTATAGGCCCTGTCAGTTTTTTTTTTTGTATTACCTGTGTCCAATTGGGGAGATTTGTCTTCACTTCCTGCCCCATAGCCAAACAGAAAGTGAGAGAAACTATGCTAATTAACCAGTTAAGGACCGCCTACTGTACATTTACGTCAGCAGAATGGCACGGCTGGGCACATCAACGTATATATACGTTGGTTCTAGTACTCAGCCGTGGGTTTACAGGCGCACGCCCGCGGCCCGGTCCGAAGCTCTGGGACCGCGGGACTCGCGGACCCGATCGCCGCTGGAGTGCGGCGATCGGTCCCTGGAGCTGAAGAACGGGGAGAGCCGTGTGTAAACACGGCTTCCCCGTGCTTCACTGTTGCCGCAGAACCGCAGCAATTTAAATGCATTTTTTGCTGTGAAAATGACAATTGTCCCAAAAATGTGTCAAAATTGTCCAAAGTGTCCGCCATAATTTCGCAGTCACGAAAAAAATCGCTGATCGCCGCTATTAGTAGTAAAAAAAATTATAAAAATGCAATAAAACTATCCCTTATTTTGTAAAGGCTATAAATTTTGCGAAAACCAACTGCTAAACGCTTTTTGCAGTTTTTTTTTAACCAAAAATAGGTAGAAGAATACGTATCGGCCTAAACTGAGGAATTTTTTTTTTATACATTTTGGGGGGATATTTATTATAGCAAAAAGTAAAAAATATTGCATTTTTTTCAAAATTGTCGCTCTATTTTTGTTTAAAGCGCAAAAAATACAAACCGCAGAGGTGATCAAATACCACCAAAAGAAAGCTCTATTTGTGGGGAAAAAAGGACCCTGATTTTGTTTGGGAGCCACGTCACACGACCGCGCAATTGTCAGTTAAAACGACGCAGTGCCGAATCGCAAAAAGGGGCAAGGTCCTTTAGCAGCATTTTGGTCTGGGTCTTAAGTGGTTAAGGGAATGCTGTGCCCCCCCCCCCCCCCCCACAGAACTAGTGTGTGTCCCCTGAAAATTCCTGGGCAGGTCATACAAAAACAGGGTGTGGCCTTAACATGAAGGGTGGGTCATTTTTCTCTTAGGAGGTGCAGAAATGTAGTCAGGCCTAGGGCAGCACAACACCTTAAAGTGGTTGTAAACCCCAAAAAAATATATATTTTTTTTTTATGTCACAATGTAGAGTATAAGATTTCCTATCATCTGTGCCCAGTCTTGACACACAGAGTTAATCCAGATCTGAGAAATCCTCTTATGTTCAGTAAAAATGAACAGCCTTCCAGATAAAACCCTGCCTAAAGCAAAAGTCAGTTTTCTCTCTTTTTGCTTCATTTACATATCTAGCTAGGACATTTTTTTTATGTTGTTGTTTACAATAACATGAGGTGATATAACATCATAACACATCCTAGTAATATACAATGAACTTTGGATCACCTCTTGTTATGATAAACATGTCCACGCTAGATTTGTAAATAACCTGTTATTGAAAGCAAAAACAGAGTAACATACTTTATAATTTGGCAAGTTTTTATCTGAAATTCTGTTAATTTGCACTGAACTTTAAAAGAGGATTACTCAGCGCTGGATTAACTCTGTGTGGCAAAACTGGGCACAGATGATAGGAAATCTTATACTCTACATTGTGACATTAAAAAAAAAAATGGGGTTTACAACCACATTAATATATTGCTGCATATTAGGGCGTATTTAGACAGGATCCGATTTACAGCATGTTTTTAGATTGTGGGAGGAAACCCACGCAGCCACAGGGAGAACATGCAAACTCCAGGCAGATGGTGTCACGGACGGGATTCGAACCAGCGACCCTTTTGCTGCTAGGTAAAAGTGCTATACACTACACCACTGTGCTGAACGAACATGATCGCAGCTGAAAGCATGAGATCTTTTTTTTTTTCAATACCATGCTTTCCAGCCCTATTGACCCCGCCTCTCTTCATAAAGAGGACCTGTCACACACTAGTCCTATTACAAGAGATCTTTACATTCCTTGCAATAGGAAGAAAAGTGAAATAAAATAAAAAAAAGGGACACAAAAGTGCAAAAAGAAAAATATTATGTTAAAAAAATAAAATAAAACGCCCCTGTCCCTAGTAGCTCGCACTCAGAAGCGAACACACATGCAAGTCCCACCCACATTTGTAAACGCCGTTCAAACCACACAGGTGAGGTATTGACGCTGTAACATCCCTGCTACGCAACTACAGTATACAGTTGTTTTTAAACTATAGAGGTCTCTCAGATACAACCACCACTTCTCACTCAGAGTAATCAGAGAGATTGGGGTTAATTCATCACAACCTCTAGTGAATAACCAACTGAGAGACTGCAGTAGTTTATTCCCCTATAACCAACTACCTCAGGGGAAAACAGGGTTGTATCTCTGATACACACAAGGTAGTACTACAAATCTACAAGCACAGACTATAGTATGTGGTACTTGCGGTTAGGAGAGTAAAGCCTGGTATGCTGGTGGTCCCGGAGGGGGTGTAGAGCGAACTGTGGTGTCCACTGAGGTTCAGAGCGGGTACAGCAAGGTGGCGTGAAAGGGGTTCTCAGGACAGCAGGCGTCCTTTCGCAATAGGGAAAGCAAGAGATAAATCCGGGTCACAAGCCGTGGTCAGGTGTTGGAGAAGTCACAGGTATCCGAAGTCCAAGCCGGGTCAAGGGTTCAGGCAAACAGCAGTCCAGAAAGCAAAGCCAAGGGTCAAAAGCCGGGGTCAGTCAAGGAGCTTAATATATAAGCAGTTTGCTTTAACACAGACAGGGAGATCAAACCAAAATGAACTGACACTGCTCTCTAAGTGAGGTAGGGCTTTATAGGTTGGCTAACTGGTTAAGCTGTGTCAGCTGTAGCAAGAATCTCAGGTGTGGAAGGTAATGAAATCCAGCTAAGGTGAACATTCCATTCAGCACCACCATAGCTGGAAAGCAACATGAATTTCTAATTCAACAGTGGCTGAGAGGTAAGGGTTTGGGCTGGTAACAAAGAGGTCCCGGGTTCAATTCCACCCTAAGCCACCTGGAGCACGGCCACGCCTCGCCGTCTGCCTGACACGATAGGGATCGTGACATATCCCCCTCCTCAAAGACGCCCTCCGGGCGTTGGAAGGAGCTACCTCATAAGTGTAGTCATCAATGTGCAAACTACCCTCTTCACTAGAGTAGTCAGGCACATCATCCGTCAGGAGAGATATGTTGCCATAGGCATCCATGCCATACAGACAGTTCTCATCTAATCCATGGGGAAACAAAGTTCCAACAACGGGGTCTGAAGATTTTTTCTTTTTCCTCTTGGTCTTTGAAATTTTTGAAGTTCTGGTAGGGGGTGCACTTACTGCTTGTAAAGCTCGCTCAAACATCTGTAAATCCTGTTTACGGACGATATTACCATTTGAGGCATATGTGCAGTCAGGTGGAAGAATTTCATTTGGGGACACTGGTGAGACAAGACCTGGAGACACTGAAACTGGTGAGACAAGACCTGGAGACACTGAAACTGGTGAAACTGGTGAGACAGGAGCGGGAGACTCTGAAACGGGAGACTCTGAAACGGGAGACTCTGAAACGGGAGACTCTGAAACGGGAGACTCTGAAACGGGAGACTCTGAAACGGGAGACTCTGAAACGGGAGACTCTGAAACGGGAGACTCTGAAACGGGGACTGGAGACACAGGAAGTGGGACTGGAGACACAGGAAGTGGGACTGGAGACACAGGAAGTGGGACTGGAGACACAGGAAGTGGGACTGGAGACACAGGAAGTGGGACTGGAGACACAGGATTCGGGAACACTGGAGCCGGAATCTGGGACACTGGAGCCGGAATCTGGGACACTGGTGGAGCCGGAATCTGGGACACTGGAGCAGGAAAAAAACTCCCAATAGTAGCCACCTGTAAAATCTTTGGCCGAGGTGGGCGAGTTGGGCAAAAAGATATAAAGTGCCCGCTTAACCCACAGTAAAAGCAGAGTCCATAATCTCTCCTCCGGTCTCTCTCTATCTTAGATAATGCGGACCGGATGGTTCCGATCTGCATGGGTTCCTCATCATCCTGGGTTGGGCTGTGGGCATCCACAGGGACGTCAAAGCTCTGTGGTGTTGGAGCTTCATGGCTGGGCATGTACTGGATTTGCTGTCTTGGCACATACTGGTATGACTTGGTGTCATCTCTGTATTGGGAATTCTTCTCTCTGGGAACCCGTAGGCCACGTGAACCGAAAGTGGACTTGGGAACACTGGTTCTCTTAGAACCAGAAATATGGGAGTCCAGAGCAGACATGAAAGTTTTCCAGGTGTCCAAGACTGGATTATTTTCCTGCAACAACTGATAAGCCCATGTTTTAATTTTCCCTGTAAGCAAGTTTATGGTAGCGCGAACCTTAACATAGTCCTTGGCATAGGTCCTAGGTTTAAGAGCAAACAACAGCTCACAATCTATTTTGAAACATGAGAAGGCTGCACGACTACCATCAAATCTCTCTGGCATTATAACATATGGTTCCGGACATGCTGGTTCCGGGGCTGGGCGTGCTGCCCCTTTAAGTAAATGAACTTCTTGTTGAAGTTCCATAATAGTATGGTGCAGGCTGGAGACTTGCAGAGTCAGGGAGCTGAGCATTTTATTAAACTCTGCAGGCTCCATGTTTTGGGTCAGTTCATTATGTACCATCCCTGCTACGCAACTACAGTATACAGTTGTTTTTAAACTATAGAGGTCTCTCAGATACAACCACCACTTCTCACTCAGAGTAATCAGAGAGATTGGGGTTAATTCATCACAACCTCTAGTGAATAACCAACTGAGAGACTGCAGTAGTTTATTCCCCTATAACCAACTACCTCAGGGGAAAACAGGGTTGTATCTCTGATACACACAAGGTAGTACTACAAATCTACAAGCACAGACTATAGTATGTGGTACTTGCGGTTAGGAGAGTAAAGCCTGGTATGCTGGTGGTCCCGGAGGGGGTGTAGAGCGAACTGTGGTGTCCACTGAGGTTCAGAGCGGGTACAGCAAGGTGGCGTGAAAGGGGTTCTCAGGACAGCAGGCGTCCTTTCGCAATAGGGAAAGCAAGAGATAAATCCGGGTCACAAGCCGTGGTCAGGTGTTGGAGAAGTCACAGGTATCCGAAGTCCAAGCCGGGTCAAGGGTTCAGGCAAACAGCAGTCCAGAAAGCAAAGCCAAGGGTCAAAAGCCGGGGTCAGTCAAGGAGCTTAATATATAAGCAGTTTGCTTTAACACAGACAGGGAGATCAAACCAAAATGAACTGACACTGCTCTCTAAGTGAGGTAGGGCTTTATAGGTTGGCTAACTGGTTAAGCTGTGTCAGCTGTAGCAAGAATCTCAGGTGTGGAAGGTAATGAAATCCAGCTAAGGTGAACATTCCATTCAGCACCACCATAGCTGGAAAGCAACATGAATTTCTAATTCAACAGTGGCTGAGAGGTAAGGGTTTGGGCTGGTAACAAAGAGGTCCCGGGTTCAATTCCACCCTAAGCCACCTGGAGCACGGCCACGCCTCGCCGTCTGCCTGACACGATAGGGATCGTGACAGACGCGTGCGTTAGAGCGAGAGCAATACTTTTACTAGACCTCCTCTGTAACTCTAAACTGGTAACCTGAAAAAAAACTTCAAGTGTCGCCTATGGAGATTTTTAATACCAAAGTTTGGCGCCATTCCATGAATGTTTGCAATATTAAGGCGTGACATGTTAGGTATCAATTTACTCAGTGTAACATCTTTCACATTATCCATAAAAATTGGGCTAACTTTTTGCAAAAATAAAAAAGGCGGCCACTTTATTCCCTAGGGTGTCTGCTAATAAAATATATATAATGTTTGTGGGTCCTGAGTAATTTTCAAGGAAGAAAATATAATTGTTACATGAAGGAGAGAAGTGCCAGAACAGGTGCGGTATGGAAGTGGTTAAAGTGCAACAATAAAAGTGAAATATTCCTTTAAATTTCGTACCTGGGCACGGGGGGGGGGGGGGGGGGTTGTAAAGTCAGCAAGTGAAAAAGCACACGTTTCCCGTGGTTAGAACTGTCCCTGCACAAAATGCCATTCTGAAGAAAAAAAGACGTTTAAAACTGACTCGCGGCTATAATGAATTGGCTCCCGGCAATTGTGAGAGATTCATTCATAAAACAAAAGAGAAAGCGTGGGGGTCCCCATTAGAAGGCCCTTCAGGTCTGATATGGATATTAAGGGGAACCCCGCCGTCAATTTAAAAAAAAAATGACGTGGGGTTCCCCCCAAATATCCATACTAGGCCCTTCAGGTCTGGTGTGGAATTTAAGGGGAACTCCACCCCAAATTTAAAAAAAAATGCTGTGGAGTTCCCCCCAAAATCCACACCAGACCCTTATCCGAGCACGTTGACCTGGCCGGCCGCAAAAAAGAGAGGGGGACAGAGTGCGGCCCCCTCCTCTCCTGAACCGCACCAGGCCACATGCCCTCAACATTGGGAGGGTGCTTTGGGGTCCCCCCAAAGCACCTTGTCCCCATGTTGATGGGGACAAGAGCCTCATCCCCACAACCCTTGCCCGGTGGTTGTGGGGGTCTGCGGGCAGGAGGCTTATCGAAATCTGGAAGACCCCTTTAATAAAGGGGCCCCCCAGATCCTGCCCCCCCCTATGTGAAATGGTAATGGGGTACATTGTACCTCTACCATTTCACCAAAAAAAGTGAAAAGTGTTAAAAAAGACAAGAGCCGGTTTTTGACAAGTCCTTTATTAATATCTTCTTCCCGCTTCTTCTTCTTCTTCCATCTTCTTCTTTCCTTCGGGTTTCTTCCTCCATTTTCTTCTTCTTCCTCTGCTTCTTTGTTGGGTCTTCTCATCCCGCATCTTGACCGGCGTCTTCTTCCAACTTCTTCTCCTTCCGCGGGCCTTCTCGTCCGCATCCTCTTCTTCTTCCCAGGCGCTCGGCTTCCAATTGAATTACCCGCTGTGTGACGCTCATGAGACCACGCCCCCCTCTGACACCACGGGTAATCTCCTAGGAAAGTCCCTGTGCGGTGCGTGTGCGTCAGAGGGGGCGTGGTCTCATGAGCATCACACGGCGGGGAATTCAATTGGAAGCTTGTGCGTGGCTTCTTCTTCCCCGGAGGCTCGGCTTCCAATTGAATTCCCCGCCATGTGACTAACGTCGAGCCCCATTCCCGAACGATTTACGCAAACGACGTAACCGACGTACAATTCGACGCTGTCCCGACGTCCATACTTAACATTGGCTACGCCTCCTATAGCAGGGGTAACCTTACGCCGCTCTAACGCTTACGCAAACAACGTAAACTACGACGCGCCACCACAAGTACGTTCGGTAATCGGCGTAAATAGCTAATTTGCATATATTACACGAAAACCGCCGTAAGCGCCACCTAGCGGCCAGCGTAATAATGCAACTAAGATACGACGGTGTAAGCGACTTACACCGCTCGTATCTTAGAAGAAAGCCGGCGTATCTTCTTTTCTGAATAGCAAAAAAAGATACCCGGCTATTCTTAGTATTTACGCAGCGTATCTCTTGATACGCTGACAAAATTTCCTCCCTTCCTGCTCTGCACGTCCTCTGCCTGTGTAATGTAAACACTGGCAGAGGAAGTGATGTCACCTCTCCTCTTGGTGGTATTTTCAATCCGGCGACAGGAGAGAAGACATCACAAGTAAGTCGCACCAACACGACACCACACACATAGGCACACTTAATCCTTTCAGATAACCCCCCAGCCCCCTGTCACAGTGTCACTAATAGCAGTGATCATTAGGGATGAGCTTCAAGTTCGAGTAGAACTCATGTTCGACTCGACCATTGCCTGTTCGCCGAACAGCGAACTATTTGGGGTGTTCGTGGCAAGTTCGTGTGAACTTTAGAACCCTTTAGAAAGTCTATGGGACTCGAACGTTTGAAATCTGAAGTGCTGATTTTAAAGGCTAATATGCAAGTTATTGTCATGAAAAGTGTTTGGGGACCTGGATCCTGCTCCAGGGGACATGTATCAATGCAAAAACGTTTTTTTTTGGCAGCATTGATTGTAATAATTCCTTTAAGTGAAACAATAGAGTGAAATATTCCTTTTAAATTTCGTACCTGGGGGGGGGGGGTGTATAGTATGCCTGTAAAGTAGTGCTTGTTTCCCATGCTTAGAACTGTCCCTGCACAAAGTGTCATTTCTGAAGGAAAAAAAGTAATTTAAAATCACTTGCGGCTATAATGAATTGTCGGCTCCCGGCAATACAGAGAAAAGTCATTCATAAAAAAAAATGTGTGGGGGGTCCACGGATATTTTTTTAAAATTTGGGGTGGAGTTCCCTTTAAAATCCATACCAGACCTGAAGGGTCTGGAATGGATATTTGGGGGAGCCCCACATATTTTTTATTTGACGCAGGGTTCCCCTTAATATCCATACCAGACCAGAAATTTAATTTTGTGCAGAGACAGTTCTAAGCACAGGAAACAAGCGCTACTTTAGAGGCATACTATACACCCCCTAGGTACGAAATTTAAAGGAATATTTCAATTTTATTGTTTTACTTTAAGCATTATTAAAATCACTGCTCCTAAAAAAACTGCTTTTTTTTTTAAACTTTTTTTGCATTAATACATGTCCCCTGGGGCAGGACCCAGGTCCCCAAACACTCCCCTGGGGCAGGACCCGGCTCCCCAAACACTTTTTAGGACAATAACTTGCATATTATTTGTAGAGAAAAAAATTGCGCTTGTTTAAGATTACACAGTAGAAGCGGCGATCAAAAAGATGTTATACCACATCACACAGAATATAAAAGGAAAAGAGATCGCGCTAAAAAAGTAAAATGAAAATGAAAATAAAGTCCTTGAAGCTATATAATCAGGTGAACATTGATTGGGTAAAGTTTGTGGACAATGTATTCAGGTAAAGGGTAATCACAGGAACAAACACAGTCCACCAAGGGAAAAATCATGGATAATCTTCACCAGGTGCAAAAAAAGCCGTTTCACACTAAACCAGTGCCAGAAAGATGAGAACCTCCACCAATATGGTATATATACTCTTACCAAATAGGAATGATCCCTGGTTAAAGGAGATCATATACAGCGTGGTAAGAGCATAGTATAAAATCTTCATTTAATGATGAAAAACAAATAAAATGCACTTACAATCAGGTTCGATGTGTAGAGCGTTTCACATTGGAGCCGGCCGGCTTGGAACATGCAGCCCGTATCCGGGTAGAGAAAAGCGCGGTGACGTCAGGACGCCGCCTCCCTACGTTTCGTCGCAAGAGGACTTGATCACGGGCAATCCCCGTGATCAAGTCCTCTTGCGACGAAACGTAGGGAGGCGGCGTCCTGACGTCACCGCGCTTTTCTCTACCCGGATACGGGCTGCATGTTCCAAGCCGGCCGGCTCCAATGTGAAACGCTCTACACATCGAACCTGATTGTAAGTGCATTTTATTTGTTTTTCATCATTAAATGAAGATTTTATACTATGCTCTTACCACGCTGTATATGATCTCCTTTAACCAGGGATCATTCCTATTTGGTAAGAGTATATATACCATATTGGTGGAGGTTCTCATCTTTCTGGCACTGGTTTAGTGTGAAACGGCTTTTTTTGCACCTGGTGAAGATTATCCATGATTTTTCCCTTGGTGGACTGTGTTTGTTCCTGTGATTACCCTTTACCTGAATACATTGTCCACAAACTTTACCCAATCAATGTTCACCTGATTATATAGCTTCAAGGACTTTATTTTCATTTTCATTTTACTTTTTTAGCGCGATCTCTTTTCCTTTTATAACTTGCATATTAGCCTTTAAAATTAGTACTTTAGATTTCAAACGTTCGAGTCCCATAGACTTTAACAGGGTTCTAAAGTTCACACAAACTTTTGGTCTGTTCGCAGGTTCTGGTGCGAACCGAACCCAGGGGTGTTAGGCTCATCCCTAGTGATCATATATTTACTGATCACTGCATTTAGTGTCAGTGTGACAGTTAGTGTGACAGGCAGTTAGTGTTAGGTTCAGGGTAGCCCCCGTACCCCCCCTAATAAAAGTTTAACCCCTTGATCACCGCCCTAGTTAACCCTTTCAGCCCCTATTGCCAGTGTCACTATTTTTATTGCGATTTTTTTTTTTTTTTTACTAGAGACATATGGCTGAATACATTTTGACTAAAATTTAGATTATTTGATTTTTCTTATAACAAAAATTAGAAAATATAATTTTTCAAAAATGTCGGTCTTTTTCCATTTATATCGCAAAAAATAAAAATCACAGAGACAATCAAATACCATTAAAAGAAAGCTCTATTTGTGGGAAGAAAAGGATGCAAATTTTGTTTGGGAGCCACGTCGCACAACCGCACAATTGTCTGTTAAAGCGACGCAGTGCCGAATTGTAAAAACACCTTTGGGCATTTAGCAGCATATTGGTCCGGGGCTTAAGTGGTTAATGGACACATCGACACTGTCTTTGTCACCTATGCATCCTGCACCTATGTATATGTATTTGCTGCATTTCTTGAACAGCCCAGTCTTTGCAAGTTTTGTCATATACCCAGAGTTCCCAGCTGTCCCTGATTTAGAGGAACTGTCCCTGATTTGGAACAAAGTCCCTCTGTCCCCATTTCTTATTCGTTTGTTCCTCATTTTGGTCTGATCGATATAGTTGTGTATAAAAAAAAGGCCACTATTAATCTTTGAAAAAGCATTTCATAGTGCTAAACCTTTCATCCAGTTTCTAATTGCTGGCTATTCTGAAAGCCAAAATAAAGAAATAGTAGTGGTTAAACAATAAATAAAAACTTGTGGATTTAACAAATAATTTTTTTTTATTTGCCTTTCAAGGGGTGTGGCGGGGGTATGTCCTATGCCTACATACGCTTGCTAACAGGTGTCCGTCGTTCCCATCTCAGAAAGTTGGCCAAACAATATCCAGATGTTCACACAGATATGTTCATCATCCAACCAATTCTTCCATCCTTTCATTTTGAATTGGAAGAAATATTTATCAGTAATGAGGGTCATCTTTTCCAATGTAATTATGCAGTGTACCTATTACATTAAAAGTACCCAAGCTGCAAAAAAAAAAAAAAAAATGTGTGCAGGCGTGGGAGGCTTAAGTATCTTATTTATTGAATTTTTCTCAGTATACACAATAGCCTGTTTTTGTTTTTCTTCTGTAAAGTGGTTTTCTGTCTAATAATTATTGACTCATGAGTAACATAATATAAACATTTCTTCATTGCTCTACTTACTTAATTTTATGATTATGGCATTACAGTAATTGTAACATCCTATATCATACGTTTTATAAATATTTTTATCAGTTTGTGTAATGTACAGCAAATCTGTATTTTTTTACTTAGTGGGTATTTGCCAAATAGATACAATATTACCAGTTTTATAATGAGAAAGAATTACACTTAATTGCTGTTTATCTTGACAAGATAATTCCAGGAAATGTATGTGAGAAAAAGATTTCTTTTAAATTATGTTCTGTCAGCTTATTTAGTAAACATTATAAATTGTTGACATGTTACTTCATTTATTGCTGTATTTCCTTCCCGGGCAATTTTCTTGCCAAATAGATTTACAATTCACATATTAAAGTTTTCTGTGAACTTGGCTCCTAATAAATTGTAATGTGAATTAAGCATGCAATATATTGTTGCAATCCGATTTCTGGAACGCATGAACACAAATAATTATACATAGAAATCTGGTTACAATTGTAATGCCTAATTAAAATTGTATGATTAAAACATTTATCATTCCTTTGTAGAATGTTTTTGGACAAAGAGACAGCAATGGCGTAAAATATTGAGGATTTCCGATGGGAAAACAACTACCATAGCATCTTAAGTGACCAGGACTTTTCTTTTAATTGCATTAATTACACTTCTTAATATATAGATCCAAAAATATCTATTTCTGCAGACCGTATGTAATATAAGGCTCTGTAACCCCAGCTACAGCATTCATCATGTTAAATTGAAACTCTGAAAGCTAAACTTTCTGGACATGTGTTTAAAAAAAAAAAAAAAGAAAACCTCTCAACATTCTGTCTTTGAAAGTGTCCACACTTTCCTTCACTATTCCATTATTTATGGCACTGCCTTTGGACCAAGTCATTAACTACATCTACACGGTGACTGATACAGCAGTCATGAAAAAGCCCTTTTGCTATTATTCAACTATGACATTAAAGTACCCACAGAGGGAAATTAGTCCAACTTTCCACTCCCAATGTGGGTGCATATCTATTTGTTGTCATACAGGATGTCAAATTTAATAACTCCTATCTAAACTAAAGATTTTTCAGCAAATAGAGAAGATTCATACTTCTAAAATCAAACACTTAATGACCAGTTACCAATACACCAATATCACACACGAAGGCTGACCTAAAAAATTCAGTCATTGCATTTCTCACCTGTTTTTTCTTGTGAAACATGGAAGTGATCCTCTCCTACATTTTTTTCCAATGACACCTCTTTTTTTGAAGTGCAGTCTCCCACTTAAAAGGTTTGTAAAGGATTTTTTTTATTTTAATTGCTTCCTTTACCTTAATGCAGTGCTGTTTTCATGTCCTCATTGTTCGTTTCTGCTCTCAAGCTGCTGTAATTCTTCTCTGATCTCCACACTTCCTGGTTGTCTGTTTCCTGATAACCACAGTCCTGTGAGCTTTCTCTCTATGGTCATTAATCAAAGAGGTATGATTACTGTGTGTCTAAAACCCCTTAGCACCAATCAGTTTTGTTTTCCAAACCATCATTGCCCTGTATTGGCTCTGTGGCTCTGTACATCAGAGAGACAGAAAACAACATGCAAAAACGAAACTAGAAACTGCAGGTACATTATATGGTTGATTTTTATATACTTGTAATCATTTTTGAAAGGAATCAGTTAACTACTGTGTCTCTATACCCTGTAAACAGTTTTTTTTTTATTTACAACCCCTTTAATCTTTAAAAAAATACACTATATTGTCAAAAGTATTGGGGCACCTGCCTTTACACAAACATTAATGGCATTGCAGTCTTAGTCTTTAGAGTTCAATATTAAGTTAGTCCACCCTTTGCAGCTATAACAGCTTCAACTCTTCTGGGACGGCTGTCCACAAGGTTTAGGTGTGTGTATGTGTCATGTACCAGGTGTGACCAGAACTGTGTGGCCAGCAACAGAGGAACACCAAACACATATAAGTAAAAATATAATGATTTATTTAGGCAAGTGAATAATATAAAAACAACCACCTCCAACATGACACAGTGCAACAAACCAACCAACAGACAGAGACCCACAAATCACAACAGACAGATATGTACAATACATGGGAAATGCCAGAATCATAAACAATAGCCAGGCCAGGATCATACACAACAGATCGGCAGATGGACAAAGGGATATTCCAGAAACATAAACGTTAGCCTGGCCAAGGTCATAAAAACAAACAAAATACACCGGCGCTAAACCATGGGAGAAAAATTTAAATCAAAGAATAAGAACCATTTAAAACTTCAGGAGGTTACCAATCTCTCCTTGGAAGGGTGTATAGGGGAGAGTCCAGAGCTGCAAAAAAAAAATTAGTACCCAGAAGTACCAATGAGACATAAAAAAACACTAAAAATCAGCGCTCATGGCTCTCAGAAAATTCACTAAGTACCAAAAGTTGAACTTAAAGTCCATTTATTTGATCCACCAATAAATGGACTTCAAGTTTAAGTTCAACTTTTGGTACTTGGTGAATTTTCTGAGAGCGATGAGCGCTGATTTTTAGTGTTTTTTTTTTCAGGCCAAGGTCATACACAGGGAGATCAGCAGATGGGGTACTGAACACAGGACATGGAGAGGATGGATGGTCAGGACAGGGAGACAGGATAAGGAACACAGGTAGCAGATTTCAGGAACAGGTTCAGATAATCAGGCAGCAGGTACAGATCAGGGCACGAGGATGATACCAGGGCAAGGTATGTTGCACATGCCGGGTATTTATAGGAATGCCTGTAATTGGCCTCAAGTCACACCTGAGTGCAAAAGGTGCTGTCTGCTCCACACTGCCAGGATCCATCCGCTGGTGGACGCCAGTACTGCGGCCCAAGGAAGTTCCCCTGATAGTTCAAAACTGATAGTTAAAAACTGCCAGGAGACACCTGCTGGTGGACCTAAGTACTGCACGCCAAATGATAGATATTACCAGCGAATGATACCTTTCCTGACACTATGGGAGTTTTTGACCATTCTCCCAGAAGCACATTTGTAAGGTAAGGCACTGATGTTGGATGGGAAGGTCTGGCTCTAATTCACCCCAAAAGTGTTCTATTGGGTTGAAGTCAGAACTCTGTGCAGACCAGTCAAGTTCCTCCACCCTAATATCACTCTTCCATGTCTTTATGGACCTTGCTTTGTGCACTCGTGCGCAATCACGCTGGAACAGTAAGGGACCATCCCCAAACTGTTCCCACAAAGTTGGGAGCAAAATGTCTTGGTATGCTGATGCTTTAAAAGTTCCCTTCACTGAAACTAATTAATTATTTGGACCAGTGCACAAAGTTGTTATAGCTGCAGAGGGTGGACCAACTCAATATTAAACCCTACGGACTAAGACTGGGATGCCATTAAAATTCATGTAAAATCAAGGCATCCCAATACTTTTGGCAATATAGTATATATATATATATATATATATATATATATATATATATATATATATATATATATATGAATACCCAATAATATGTTGCTTTGACCACCAAATTATTTATGAAATCTGATTTACCTGCTAAAGAATTTGTCCATTCACTATTGAGATTTACACAGTGCTGACACATATTACAGCCAGCCTAGGGACCTGGTATTTCTTTACTGCAGTTAGGCAAGACAACTAGGTTTTGTTTCTGCCCCCCAAAGTGTGATTAGGCAGGAAAGAAGAAGTAGCAGCTGGATGAATTATCTTCCTGTCAATCAGCTCTCTCACCCTATTTCCTCCAGCAGAGTCAGTGTTGTCAATGCCCCACAACCTTTTTTACTGACAAAACATGGAAAAGTTACTGACATTTTAACATTAATAATATCCATAACAATAAAATAGTCAAAATAGTGAGACAACCACAAGGGCGGACTGATCATTCAGCACTCAGGCACTGCCCAAGGGCCCCATGCCACTAGAGGGCCCCCTCAGGGTTGCCAGCCTCAGAAAAGCAAGGACAGTATGTAAAAATCTGTGTTTTTTACATCTGTCCCTTACCGACATCCTTTCGGTCTAAAAATCTAAAAATCCCAAGATTATAGCTGCCCCGCCTCTCCAGTACCTTCTCAGTTTGTGTATATTGTGTGTCTGTGTGGTTATACTGTGTATGTATGTATACTGTATGTGTGTGTGTATACAGTACTGTGTGGCCCCATAATCTATTTCCTGGGGGCCCTATAATCTCTTATTGCATAGGGGCCCCATAATCTCCTATTGCCTGAGGGCCCCATAAGTTGTCAGTCCGCCCCTGGACAAACGTGAGCATAACTATGATTATGAAAGACCTAGGATGGAGCCAAAAAATATGTTTTTGAGCATCAGCAAATGATGGTTATGGTCAGGTTGCACCTAACAGTGGGAGTGGTTTAAAGAGGAATGAATAAATGGAACGTGAGCCTACAGTAGTTGCTGTATACTCTGCATTTCTATATCACAAAATACTCCTAATTATTGAGACACGCATCTCAGACACACATACATCTCAGGACAAATTACAAATTATTAAAAAAAATACAATTCAATTACATTCTGCACACAAACATACATCACTTTGTCTGACTGAGTTTATCTTAAAGAAATGCTTTAATGAAATCAGCAACTGTTGAGGCAATGAACACTTAGGTCAGGACTATGTCATGTACAACATATTGTATAGAGTGCAGCAGTCAGGGATCAGGAGCAGGGATGAGCTGAAGTGTATTCAGATGTCAAAGCAGACAACCAATAATAGACAGGGGAGGCATTTCTCACCCTGCAACTGTGTTTTATATGTGAGACCGCAGCGTGAGAAATGCCTCTACTGTCTGTGATCAGCTGCATACATTGATAAATTTCTGGCACATTAAAAACTGGCGATTTATTAATGGATGGTTGGTAACCATCAAAGCAGAACTGATAGGCTTATTGTGCTCTTTCTTCCTAGTTAAATTTCGGCTACATAGGTGACTACAAGAAGCTGATACCAAGTCAAAGTCAGGTAAACAGTCAAGTCAGTCAAGCTAAATATACTGTAATAAATCTTTGTATTTTTCTTTTTTGCAGAATGCTAAAGCGTCAGACCTCTGTGTAACAGAGCACAGGGCCTATGTCTCCAGGGGTCTGACATTCCGTTACCTGGTGAATCAATCAAAAGCACTACACAGCATTGGAGCGCTGGCAGGGGACATGTTGAACCACTTAATTTATTCTTCCTCTACTAGATACCCACACTCACAGTAGAGGATGTGTGATATGTACACTTTTTGTTTTTCCATTTTATTATACTTTTAAGACAATGCAGTGTAGTACACTGCAGGGAGGGGGAGAGGGGGAAACTAACGTATTGGAGCTACAGGCTCCTTCTAAAAAAAAAAATTACATAAGAGAACGCGAATTGACCAATCCCACTGCTACAGTTCTAATAGACACATTTGTTTTACCCCCTGAGGAGACCAGTCATGGTTCATAGTGTGGAGTTTGAGGTTTAGAGTTCTACATAAATATTAGCAGATGTACCTTAGATTATCCTGGTGCTTTAAGGAAAAGTATCATGCAATGCATAAGGTTAGCATCACATAAGTACAAGGTGGTAATACTCAGTAAAATGCATGGTTTGCCACACTTTTCTGCAACGCACATTACTAAGAGCAAATATACAATAGCTGCCAATGTACATAACACGCAATGTGGTGCACAGCATTGTTGAAAATGATGCACATTTTTCATGTGTGATGCCACGTACACACGATCATTTTTCAGAATGAAAAAAAAAAACGTAGTTTTTCAGCATGCCGAAAAAAACAACATTTTCCCAATTTCATCATTAAAACGATGTTGCCTACACACCATCGTTTTTAAAAAATTATCTAGGTGACGTACAACACATACAACGGCACTATCGCCTTTGGGCTGCTTTAGCTGATTCCGTGTTGGTAAAATACAATTCACGCTTTTCTGTCTGTTACAGCTTGATGAATGTGCTTACTCCATTATGAATAATAGTTTTACCAGAACGAACGTTCCCGTCTTATAACTTCCTTCTGAGCATACGTGGGTTTTTAACGTTGTTTTAGCCCACATACAATCATTTTTTACAACCCGAAAAGCGTCATTGTTTAAAACAACCTTAAAAAATGCAGCATGTTGGAATTTTTTTTTTTTGTCGTTTTTCAGAACCTAAAAAAAGGTGGGAAGCCCACACACGGTCATTTAAAATTACGTTTTTTGAAAAATGACATTTTTTTCATGCCAAAAATTGATCGTGTATATGTGGCATGAGGGTTTGTTTCCAATATGTTCTAAATAAAAAAGCTGTTTAAAAGCAGCCTGCTTCAATGCACAAAAAAGCACGCGTGCATTACTGGTGCTAAAAGGCTTAAGATGGGTGCACATTTCGGCCAGTACAGCAAGGACTGGCCGAATTTTGATCTGTGTGTAGTCCTCCCTGTCCAACATAAGCCAAACAGGACTGCTGGGATCTTCAATCTGCAGTCGTTTAGCTGCAGCACTAATTAATGTATGCTGACAGCAGAGATTTTTCGCTGTCAAATTATTATTATTATTATTATGTCCCAGGGGGGGGCACATTCCTGCAACCACTTTGCGTGTGTGGAAACAGAAACTTTTAGTATGTACCCATCTTTATTCAACCAGTCATTTCTCATTTTTAGGCAAGGTCCTCTTCAGAAAAAAAGAAAATGTTGTTTGGAAAAAATCTTGTATACCCTCAAGTCTAGCAAACAACAATCTAAAAGGAGAAGTAAACAAATTGCCTTAGCATGAGGCTCTTTTTAAAACCACTTTTTGTATGAAACTTTTCTGCATTGAAATCTTTTCCAGTGTGATAAAGATTAGTAAAGTAAGTGAAAAGCAGAATACAAGCTTGAATGGATGATTTCTCTTTCAAATCACACTATTTTTTGTTCATTGAATGTTCATTTCCATGCTAAATCAAAGTTTTTTTTTTATTGGAAAAAAGAAAAATCAGAGTACAAAATACAGCCAGGGTACCGAATACACAAATCAAAACATATCAATACATACTCTGAAAAGTAAGCTACTTTTATATCTTATGACACAAGATAGCAAAGGGAAACATCACAACCTAGGATGTCACCCGCTACTAACTACTACTAAGAAAAAGAAAAAGGAAAGAGAGAAGAGAAGAAGAAAAAAAAAATAGGGGGGGAGGGGGAAGACACTGTGCCCAAACGGCTCATCTAGAATCTCTATATACCAATGGGAGTGAACAAGAAAAGATCAAAACTACAACCACAATCTCATCTCATATCTAATTGTGAGTGTTGATCTGAGTATCTAAACGCCACCCAAGGTGACCACATCTGATTAAATTTCTTTGACGATTCCCTGGCAATGGCTACCGTTTCCTCCATTTGGTGGATATTCTCTATGGAGCTAAGCCATTCTGGAATAGAAGGAATATCCTTTGATTTCAAGTGCCTGGGAATTAAGACTTTCGCTGCATTGAGCAGGTGTCTAACTAGTGATTTTTTATAATGCTGCATAGAACAATCCGCAATATGGAGTAGACAACATGCGGGAGAGAGAGAGATTGTGGTATCCGTAATGGCCTTGATCACCTCACACACCCTGTCCCAGAAGGGTCTCACACGAGGACATTCCCACCAGATGTGAAAAATAGACCCCTGGTCTTGCTCACATCTCCAGCAAGAATCTGATGTCTGTGGGTACCATTTTTTAATTTTATCCGGGGTGGCATACCATTGTGTTAAAAGCTTATAAGACGTTTCCTGAACATTTCCATGCTCTCATAAGTCCCTGACATTTCACTGAACTGCAAGGATACAGTATTTTTAATCATGTACAGAAGATATTTGGATTGTGTTTCCTTCCAGGTTTCTCTTTTATTTTGTGCATATTTAAAGTTGCATTTTTTTTTTTTTACCATGCCTCTCTCTCCTTTGCCATTATTAAATCCAAGATGTGTTTTCTCATGCAGGGCAAAGCAATGTGTTCATGTTATTGCTGCTCTCCCAACCTTCACTTGCTCCTCCACCACTCTGTTCATTTGGTTGAATAGAGAGGAGGGCCTATGTAAGCTCCAAATAGTGACTTGCAATTTGGAAAACTAGCGAACCAAATAAGTGTCTATACCAGGGGTGACAAACTCAATTTCATTGTGGGATGCATACAAAAGAGCCGGTTGTAGCTGTAAGGCCACGTACAGATGAGGAGACATGTCCGCTGAACATCTCCGACGGACCGTTTCCAGCGGACATGTCTCCTCGGATATTTGGTCTGATGGCGTGTACACACCATCGGACCAAAATCCCCTTGGACGGATAACACGGTGACGTGGCGGTGACGTTGACGCCACCACGTCACTAATCCAGGAAGTAAAATACTTCCACGCATGCGTCAAATCCATTTTTTTTCAGATTTATGTCCGCTGGTTAGGCGTACTAACCAGCGGACGTGTCCGACGGACAGGTTTCCAGCGGACAAATTTCAAAGCACGCTTTGAAAATTGTCCGCTGGAAAAACCTGTCCGCTAGGTCATACACACGATCGGATATGTCCGCTGAAACTGGTCGGCGGACCAGTTTCAGCGGACATATTCGATCGTGTGTACGCGGCCTAAGATTAGATGTCCAGCACATCCCCTCCCCTTTACATTAGATGTCAAGAGCCACCCCACCGTCAGAAGTCGAGTTTCCCACTCTCTCTTACATCACAGTGCACCCCCTTTTCCTTATGCTGCTGCTGCAAAGAAGCAGGATGCATTGCTTGAAAGCAGAAAGTACTTTGGAGTAGGACCAGAGGAGGGCTGGAGCTCTCCTGCAGCTGCAGGAGAGGTGCAAGGGCCACATGAAATGGCCTGGAGGGCCGGATTTGGCCCACGGGCCTTGTGTTTGACACCTGTGGTCTATACTCTTCTTTGTTGGTCTTATGTTTTCCTCAATAACCATAAAGAAACAGACTGGGTCAGCTATGTATGATCGACATCACTTTCTAGTTTTCTTTTTAAAGAACAAATTTACAGTGCATTTGTTAACTATACAATTGTCTAAATGAAGAAAAAGGATGACAAATTTTAGAGAAAGTTTAGCTTTATGGCTATGTGTAATGGATCTATATTCTTTTTTTGTTTTAACTTGTTTACTTTGAAGGATGTAAAGGGAGAGAAACAGCTGTGATAACAACCTGCTGGTACTTGTACCAGAATGCACATATCGCTATGCAAAAGTAAACCGTTCAACCTTTAGCTTCATCCATAACAATGTTTTTTTTTGCAGGTAGAATGTGGAGCCATTCACAGAATACAAATCATACTGTGAATGGGCAAGGGGAAAGAGAGGTGGACAAACACTGTGTTTTCTGTGTATGAGAGCTGCAGCTTTCATACTTGCAGCGATCCAGAAGTATAGGGAGAGCTATTCTTCCTGGAATTAATAAAAAATTAAAGGGGTTGTAAAGGTTTGTTTTTTATTTTCTAAATAGGTTTCTTTAAGCTAGTGCATCATTGTTCACTTACCTTTTCCTTCGATTTCCCTTCTAAATGTTTTTTTCTTTGTTTTCTTTGTCTGAATTTCTCACTTCCTGTTCCTCCTCAGTAAGCTGTTCTGGCTGACTAACCCCCATGGATGATGGGGACAAGCTTACTGAGGAGAAACGGGAAGTGAGAAATTCAGACAAAGAAAGAAAACATTTAGAAGGTAAATCAAAGGAAAAGGTAAGTGAACCAACAATGCACTAGCTTAACCATCTAACCCCCGGACCATATTGCTGGTCAAAGACCAGAGCACTTTTTGCGATTTGGCACTGCGTCGCTTTAACTGACAATTGCGCGGTCGTGCAATGTATTTGGTATTTGATTACCTCTGTGGTTTTTAGTTTTTGCGCTATAAACAAAAATAGAGCGAGAATTTTGAAAAAAATTCAATGGGCCAGATTCACGTACATCTGCGCATTATTGGACCGGCGTAGCGCACCGCCTTTACGTTAGACTGGCGCAATGTAGCGGCGCAATCACTCGTTTTACGCAGAAATTTGCGCCTGCGCAACGTTATTTCAGAGGCGCAAGGTGGAGTAATACAAATTGGGAAGGACGTGGGCGTGTTACATTGAAATGAGCCGTGACCCCATGCAAATGAAGGGCCGACATGCGCGCTTGAAGCAGACCATGGTCAGCACCTCTGTGCGCATGCTCACAACTCGGGAACGGCGCAATCAGTGAAATTGGAAGTGGACTAGGCAAATTAGTGAACTACGCAGACAGCATAAATAGACAGACAGAAACGCACTTCCTTTGCAAAACGTACATCCCTTTGTATCCCTCCCTATACAGCAAGGTGCTTTTGTTCTGTTGTTAGTTGCGTTGTGATTTGTCTTTGTTATATTTGTGGACTGTTTGAGCTAGTGTTTGTTAGAAGATATTTGAAAGTGATTTTTGGTGACTGCTTGTGAGACTTTTTGGTTAATAGTTTTTTGTTTGTTTGTTTTCTTGCTTGATTTATCCTGCTTGTTTTTCTGAGTGATTTTTGCTGACTGTTTGGGAGAGAGTTTTTGTATGAGTATGACTGAGAGAAAGAGGAAGTTAAATTTTACTTTGGGGGAGAAACACATTCTTGCCCGGGCCATTTCCCAATATGGGCGTTTCCTCCATGGCCCGGAGAGTGCCAGGAGGCGTGATATCTTGCAGAACATTACTGACGAGGTGAATGCATCGGGGAGGGGGGGGGGGACCCGGACACGGTCGGGGATTGAAAAGAAGATCAATGACCTCTGGCGTCTGGTCAGAAAGAAGCTGGCCAAAATGGTAGCCCATGCCAGGGCCACAGGAGGGGGCCCACCATGCCCTGTTAGGCTGACAGCGGAGGAGCGTGCGGTGGCCCAGACCTTTCATAGACAACAGGTGGAGGGCCTGCCCGGCTATGACTCAAGTCATGAAGGCGTGATGCCAGGTAAGGTTTTCTTCCCTATCAGGTGTGTAGCATGTGTGGGGGAGGGGGTGAAAGGGAATATGTGGCAAGTGTGTGGATCCTCCAACCTGTGAATGTTTTGTGTCATCCACAGATGAGCAGGAGGGTGCTGGGCCATCTGGGCTGACCGCACCATCCCAGGGACAACAGCCTGATGAGGACCCCCCCGACAAGGCCGGAGTCCTCGGAGGAGGTTTAGGAGGAGGAGGTTGAGGAGGAGTTTGAGGGGGAGGCGGATGTCATGTCAGCCAGTGGCTTGCTGTTTTTGGAGGAGTCTTCCTCTCTGGCTGGCAGCAGCCAGCCCTCCATAAGGGCTAGCCCCTCCCACTCCTCCCCCAACAGGGCTCCTCTCCCAAGGGCCTCCCCTTCTCCCCGGCCACAAGCCTCAGCTGGAGGCAGGAAGTCATCCCAGAAGACCAGGGGGGTGTGCCGAGCTTCTGCTCGCCAATCTGAGAAGGGAGCAGGCCCTTCAGACCCGCCATCTGGGACAGGTCAGCCAGACTTTGGGGCAGATGGAGGAGAGCCTGTCCTCCATAAAGGATACGCTTGGGGACCTGGACTGCCACTCCCGGGCTCTTACAAACTGCCTAAACGCACTGCAGACTACCACAGCAGGCGTTGGGCAGGATGTGAGGGCCCTCACCCAGGCTATCCAGGCCAACACAGCAACACTAGGTGCTGGCCTGAACAGAATTGCCGTGGCCTTGGAGGGCAATCCGCCAGGTGGGCAGAGACCAGGGGCTGCTCCTCCTTCCCTGGATTACCCCCCCCTCCCCATGAGTCTCCCCTGAGGAGCCGGGGCCGTGGCCGTGGGCGCCCTAGGCGTGGCTCACGTCAACGGCATTAATTTGTTTTTCCCTTTTTTTTTTTTTGCTGGAATTTTTTTTTTTTTTTTTGCTGGACATTTTTTTTTTTTGTGATGTGAATGTTTTTGGAATGTGGGGGCGATATTCCTGCCGGCAAAGGGGTGTCACCCTCAGTTTTGGTGGAGAAGGGTTCCCCAGGACCAGGGAGAAGTGATTCCCAGATCTGTGTGAATGGTGTATGAATGTACAGTGACATAATTGGAGCCGTGGCATGGCGTTGCTGCTCACAAGCCCAGCATGGTGGGCTTGTGCTAATCCAATTAGATGAGGATGTGATGTGTCTGTGCTAGGGACCACAGTGGTGTACATGCATGCATTCTCATTGTGCCATGATTAATGTGTGTGTGTTTAACGTGCAAAGATGCCTAATGTGAGCTGTCTCCTGGCTGCTCTTCCCTCAGAAGACGGGGTAACCTCGGTTAGGGGGGGATTGTCTGGTTCAGGGGTCAGGTCATCACGTAGGTCAATCTGCAGTCCCTTTCTCACTGCGAAGTTGTGCAGAATGCAACATGCACCGATGATCTGGCACACAAAGTTTGGGGAATACAACAGGGTACCCCCAGACTTATCCAGGCATCGGAAACGTGACTTCAGGAGGCCAAAGGTGCGCTCCACCACTGCACGTGTTTGGGCGTGGGCTTCATTGTATCTTTCCTCTCCTGGGGTTTGGGGGTTCCGGATAGAAGTCATGAGATGGGGTCCCAGTGCATATGCAGAGTCACCTGTAAGGAAAAACACAGGAGGATGTTAGTCATGCATGTGCCCCTTGTGATGTGTGCATCATGGGGGGGGACAGTCATGCCTGCCACCCATGTCACTCACCAACCAGCCAGCTGTCCCCATACACGTTCTGCTTGAATTCCATTCGGATGGGGCTCTGATTGTAGATGTAGCTGTCATGGCTGGATCCGGGGTGTTTGGCACGGACGTGTCATATGAGGCCTTGGGCATCGACTATCACCTGTACGTTGATGGAATGCCAATGCTTCCGATTGCGGTATATGTGCTCTGTCTCATGGGGGGGCTGGAGTGCCACGTGTGTGCAATCAATGGCCCCCACGGTGCGTGGGAATCTGGCAATTCTGTAGAAATCTGTCATTGCCTTCAGCCGCAGGTCCTCAGTGGTTGGTTTGATGATTTGGTTGGCCATGCGTCTGAGGATTGCAGGGAAAACCTGGTGCACACATCTGCTCACGGAGGATTGTGACATCCCAGCCACCACTCTACTTGTTCTTTGAAAAGAGCCACTGGCAAGGAAATGGAGTGTTGCCATGACCTTGACCAGTGGCTGCACTGCATGTGAGCGGTGTGTTGGGCTGGTGATGTCATCCTGCAGGGTTATGGTTAATTCCAGGATGGGAAAAGGGGTGAATCTGAAGATGCGATACACCTCAGAATCACTCATGCCAAAGAGGTCTATGCGTGTGCGGTATATCCTCTCCTGTGCCCTCCTCCGTGCCCTCCTCCTTCTTTGCTCCTCTAAAGTCAGTAGTATAGCTATGAGCGAGGATGTCCCTGGCATTTTGGCATACAGTGTTGCTTTCTCTGACATGTAGACGAATTGTCTAATTTTAGACCACCTTTTATATGGCCTAATTTTAGACAGGCCGTGCAGCTGTTGCGCACAGCGTGTAGCCTGCGCTGCACCAACGTTCTTTTGTGGATCCCCGTAACTCCATCATTAGCATATTTGAATAGCAAATCAATGGTGTGTCTAGCGCAGTTTTGCGCGGACGGATGCGCCTGTCTAACGAAATTACGATGGACAAAAAAAAGTAGATTTCTTGCGTATCTCGTTTTGGGGATGCGGAGTATCGAAACGCATGCGCAAAGTTAGACTTACACCATGCATCTCCTGTTACGCCGGCGTAATCGCTCTGTGAATCTGGCCCAATATTTTTTACTTTTTGCTATAATAAATATCCCCCAAATATATATATATATATATATATATATATATAAAAAAAAAACATTTTTTTTCCTCAGTTTAGGCCGATATGTATTCTTCTACATATTTTTTGAAAAAAAAAAATCGCAATAAGCGTTTGTTGATTGGTTTGCACAAAAGTTATAGGGCCAGATTCAGGTACACGTAAATTTGCGCAGCGTAATCGAAATACTCTACGCTGCCGTATTTTACCAGGCTCTACATCGAATTCTGGTAGATTTTTGCCCGTACTATACGGCGGCGTAGTCTATTTCTCGCCGCGTAATCGAAATACGCGATTAGGGGGCATGAAGCATTTAAATTAGGCGCGTCCCCGCGGCGATCGAACTGCGCATGCTCTGTTCAGAAATTTCCCGTCGTGCATTGCGCAAAATCACGTCGTTACGTCATTTTTTGTTTGAGTAGCGTCGTTTACGGACATTCCTATTCCCGAACGACTTACGTAAAAAATAATAAAAGACGTCGGAAAACGTTGATATTCGACGTGGGAACGACGGCCATACTTAACATGGGCTGTCTAATATTAGACCAGCTAAAAGGCTGGTATAGTGTTACGCAAAAAAAAGATGACTAAAGATGCCGTAAGAGATTGCGATTGAAGATCGTAATTTCGGGGATTGCCGGCAAAAGCTCATTAGCATACCCCAACGCGAAAAACGACGGGAAGTCCACCCAGTGGCCGCAATTTTATTGCAGCGTAGATCCGAAGGCGTACGAACACGTAATCCAGTCGAATTGAAGCCTGCAGCCGTCTTTTCATGGTTTGAGGTTTCAGACTAGCTAAAAAAATGCACGTAATTCGAAAGTACTCCAGTCTAACACTAGTTAGACAGGAGTTACGGGTCTCTGAATCTGGCTCATAGCGTTTACAAAATAGGGGGTAGATTGTAATGGCATTTTTATTAATATTATTTTTTTTACTAGTAATGGCGGCGATCAGTGTTTTTTTTTTTTTGGTACTGTGACATTATGCTGGACACATCGGACACTTTTGACACATTTTTGGAACCATTGGCATTTTTATAGCGATCAGTGCTATAAAAATGCATCGATTACTATAAAAATGCCACTGGCAGTGAAGGGGTTAACACTAGGGGGCGGGGTTAAGTATGTTCCTGGGTGTGTTCTAACTGTAGGGGGGGTGGACTGACATGGGGAAATCACTGATCTTCTGTTCATACATTGTATGAACGAAAGATCAGCATTTCTCTCCCTGACAGGACCGGGAGCTGTGTGTTTACACACACAGCTCCCAGTCCTCGCTCTGTAACGAGCGGTCCTGTGTGCCCGGCGGCGATCGCGCCTGCCGGGCACGCGGGCAGGAGTCGGGGGCGAGAGGGGGGTGCACGCGCCCCTAGTGGCTGCTGGGCGAGGCAACGTTATATTACGTGCTCTTGCCCAGCAGAGTCAACTTGCCGTCATAAAACTGCGGTGGCAGGTGTGGAAGCAGTTAAAGGAACCTATTTAAAAAATGTTATACCAAAAGCGGTATCCCCGAGCCAGACTCAGGATTGCATTGCAGGATACAGGGGGAAGTTACTTACCTTGTCCCTGGATCCTGCAATGTGTCCCCGCTGTGTGTGCAGGCTCCTCCGCTGTGCCTCCTCGCTCGATTCACAGTGCAGAGTGCCGAGCTCCGTTCCCTGCGTCGTTACAACACACGGGGAAGGAGTTTGGCGCCAAATTCAAAAAGTGAAAAACACTATACACATACAGTATACTGTAATCTTACAGATTACAGTACTGTATCAAATAATTACACACCCCCTTTGTCCCTAGTGGTCTGCCCAGTGCCCTGCATGCAGTTTTATATTATAAAAACTGTTCTTTCTGCCTGGAAACTGTAGATTGTCAAGAATCAAAAAGTGACCCTTTACATCAAAAGTGCTTTTAGACCAGCTAGAAAACAGTGATAATAAATTAGAATCACTTGCAGAATTGAGCGATATCAATTCTGGGGAAATTCGTCATCAAACAATAAAAATAATGACAGCGACAATTCTACAACTGAGCAAATTTTCGTGTTTTTGATTTGATTACATTATTGAATAATTTGTATTATAATTACATTATTATTTGTTATAATTATTTATAGTTATTTATTATATTATAGTTTATGATTTTGTGTTTCAAACTTTATCATAGCCGAGATGTCACTAGACTCTTGTTTGGACAGATTTAAGTGAGTTATTCCTAAGAATTGCAGGCCTACAGTATAAAACGCCAAATTTCCATGCAAAAAATTGTACCGCTTTTGGTACAAAATTCCAGACATAATCATACCACCAGGGAGGTAAAGCAAAGAGAGATATACACCTCAGAAGACTTATTTATATTTATAAAAATGAATTCCTGGAGTTCTTCTTTACAATTTCCCCAATCACTTCCTGTTACTTTGACACCCATTAAAGCAGTAATGTATGTTATGAGTTGCTGGTTGGTTTAATATTTGGTAGCCATCAGAATTAACGAATAAAACTAGACTTTTTTTTTTGTAACTCACATTTTAACAATGATATTGTTTCCAAAGACATAATAATACGCACGTGAAAATGACATTCACAATGTTTATAGATGATGATCTTTGAGCTGTGAAAAGGTCACATTTTAATTATCGTGTTCGCTTTTGCAAGAATTAAATTAATTTGCATGTTGTCATAGTGGATACATTAGCTGATTTAATTTAAAAGTGTTAAAACATATTTTTTTTGTTCTCCTAGTGACCTCAGTAAAATAAATGAACTGTTGATTATATGTTTTGTAGTCTTAATAGACTCAGATGGCATGGTGCATTCAATAATAAAAAAGGGAAGGAAAGCAGACAGGAGGAATATCCATATTTATCATCTGCATTTTAATGAAAGATTTGCACTTCATACTGTTTGGACCAGTGGCTATATTTTTAAAAGTGAATTAGGGAAAGGTGAAACAATTCCCTACAGACACCAATCAAGTTCCATGCTTCTTTTTTTCTAATGGAATGAACGGTCACATCTGACTAGATGGTCTCTGTCATAGCACTAATTCTTCATGTAAGGTAGTTTACATTAATCATCCTCACTTTCTTCTGCCACTTATAACCTCTCCTGTCTTCCATATGCCCAAAGCACATCCAAACACAACACCACTCAGTAAATATATGCATAAAAAATAATTTTTAAATTGTTAATGTAATGTCCCACTACCCAAAAATAGTTTACCTGATACTGTACTTGTTTTCTTTTTTTTTTACTTGCCTGCCAACCTATAAGGTAAACAATATGCTGAAAAGTCAGCATCTTAGATGTGTTATGCTATGTGATCATTTAGCATCTCAAATACATTCTTTATTACACAGAATACTGTACATCTCATTTTATATCTGACAATACCATTGAGTATGCGGAAACCAGAGCTATTCCAGTGCCATTTCCTGCGTCGCATAGGACTCACAGGTAGTTCACACTGCCCTATGCTAACCGCTGCAGGTGTCAATAGAAGGTTAATGACATGATTGATTCACATTTCACAGTGAGTACTGTCAAATGGTGCAGTAATCTGATCACATGGCCACATGATCAATGTGGACCCAGAAAAGGGTCCTGCACCATTTTGGAGCAAATGCAATTCAAATTAGCCATACAATCTGTATTGCCTAATTCGGATCGCACAGACATCACACGTCATCTGCATAGAAGGTTGTTATTGTTAAAATACATATTCATAAATACATAATAATGTCATCTGGTGATTTTCTAGAAAAACTGGTCTCTGTAATGCCGCGTACACACGATCACTTTTTGCGATGAAAAAAAATTACGTTTTTTAAAACGTCATTTAAATTGATCATGTGTGGGCAAAACGTCGTTTTTTGTCTTACAAAAACAACCAAAAAAAAATTACAACATGCTTGAATTTTTTGTTTCGTTTTTTAAAACGTCGTTTTTTGTGTCATAAAAAGTGATGGTGTCTGGGCAAAACGATGTAGAAAACGACGTTTTTAAACCTGCGCATGCTCAGAAGCAAGTTATGAGACGGAGCTTCAATGGAAAAGAGTGCCGTCGAACGTGGTGTACGTCACCACGCTTTGCTAGAGCTTTGTAGAAAAACGATGGTGTGTACGCAACGTCGTTTTGGAAAATTAAGTTTGAAAAACTTTGTTTTTTTTCATGATTGAAAACGTCGTTTTTTTTCATTGCAAAAAGTGATTGTGTGTACGCGGCATAAGAGTGTACTGTAGATACGCTTGTGTAAATGTCAATGGATTTCTTACCTCCTTTAGCACAGTTAACCACTTCAGCCTTGGAAAATTTGGCTGCCCAATGACCGGGCCATTTTTTGTGATTCGGCACTGCATCACTTTAACTGACAATTGCACGTCCTTTTTTTTCCACAAATAGAGCTTTCTTTTGGTGGTATTTTATCATCTCTGCAGTTTTTTTGTTTTTTTGTTTTTTGCGCTATAAACAAAAAAATACAATTTTGAAAAAAAAACAATATTTTTAACTTTTTGCTATAATAAATATTCCCAAAAAATATATAATTAGTTTTTTCCTCAGTTTAGGCTGATATGAATTCTTCTATATATTTTTGGTAAAACAAATCACAATTAGCGTATATTGATTGGTTTGCGCAAAAGTTATACTGTCTACCAAATAGGGGAGAGATTTATGGCATGTTTTTTTTTTTTATTAGTAATGGTGGCGATCTGCAATTTTGGGACCACTGTCATTTATACAGCGATCAGTGCTATAAAAGTGTACTGATTACTGTGTAAATGACATTGGCAGGTAGGGGTTAAACACTAGGGGGGCGATGAAGGGATTAAGGTTGTCCTAGGGAGTTATTCTAACAGTGGGGGGGGGCTGGGCTACAAGTGACACGACAGTGATCACTGCTCTCTGTCCTGTCGTTAGGCAGAGCAGGGAAATGCCCTGTTTACATCTCCCCGTTCTGCAGCTTCGTGACATGATCGCGGGTACTCTGCGGACATTAGGTCCGCGAGACCCGCGTTCACACTTATGGAGCATGTAGCAATATAAAGGGAACCGTACAGGTACGTCCCTTTGTTCAGCCGTGCCATTCTGCCGACGTATATCGTCGTGCAGTGGTCGTAAAATGGTTAAACAAACACATTTACTGTGGAATATGCATGCATATATTTGGATTGTGACAGGCCCATATTTATACATATGTCTTGCACTGTCAAGCCACCACCATATAGTTCACTGCTTTGTGCATTTTCCCCACCTTGGCTGGCTTCACTGCATTAATATGCAGGTTTGACGGAAACTTTTATCAGCTCTGGTCAATTACAATATGGGAAAAAAGAGGGCGCTAGAAAGTGATTAAAAAAAAACACTCATAAATAATAAATGTACTAAAGTGAGAAAAATACAAATCATACAATTCTCCCAAGTGGATAAAACAGTGATATACAGTTAGTGGTAATAAATCTTTAAAATAAATCACCAAAAAGTATTGCACACATATTATAAGTCCATAAAGAAAGTGTTTGACTCTTTCTAAGGAAAAATATACAAAGCAAAAAAGATAAAAAAATTGTTCCAATTGAAAAAAAAAAAAAAATAATGTGATTAATTTCCAAAATCCATCCACCAACAAAAAACAAAATCTTGCTGTAAAAGGATTGTTGTCCAGACAGTGCAAACTTGTTCCTTCACCATACGCAAGGATAAGACACCCAAAGTGCACAGAAGGGGAATGTGCTTACCAGACTCATTGGATCTTTTTGATTAGAAAAATATCTCATGCGCTTAGCAGGAGCGTGCCTGCACACTTGACCATGAACGGCAGATGTGGGTATTGGCTCAAGACCTCCATTGCAGAGATGGAACATGGAATGAGAAAGCCAAAACTTCCATAGTGTAAACCATTTATTAAACAAATAAAATGACAGAACACAAAAGGCCAAATGGCCGCTTACAATAAAAGGTGCCCAACCCGTCACTGGGGCTGCAGACTCATAAGGAAAAGCACTTGTGGTTCCTACACTTCCTCAACGGCGTGCGTTCCACCAGTCGGAAGCTCAAACCAGATTGCTGGATGTGATGTAGGGAGTACACGTGACCAGGCTGCGCCGTGACGTATGTTTCGCAAAATTAACGTCTATAAGCAGGCGTGACTGGTCACAAAAAGTCACGTAATTTATACTCAGATGCAGGGAAGTAGAGTTAGTGTGAGCCAATAGTAAATCTTACTCGACTGCAACCACAGTTCCGGTCTGTGCAAACCGCCGGATAGACACAAAAATGCCTTGTAAGAATCTCCTAATTGTACACATAAAAACATTTAATAAAACATTCCCTCAGCGGACGGATAATTAGTTAGGCAGGCATTAATATTATATGGGCAATAATATTAGAAACAAACCATACATTTACATATAAAAAACCCACAAGAGAGAAAAAGAGAAGAAAAGATTTGAATATGTAAATATCCTCAGTACTCCTATTATTCCACTAGATAGAGACCTCTAAATGAATACTAATAAGAATACAGAAATACACCCAATAATTTTACTAACAATGAATATGAATATTGAAGGTTCCTATAATTAATTGAACCCATATTAAATCTTAAATGGGTCAAAATTAATTCCATATGGTAACATAGAAAATGGAGAATAATTAGTTCTCCATTTTACTCTCCCTAATATGTAAGATATATAATATATAAATGTTGATAATAAGTCCATACTCAAAAATCTAAAATATTTTAAAATAACCATCTAAAAATATGTTAATTTATACCAAACATCATTCATTGGATAAAAAACAATTAAGATCCATTTCAATATTTAACCCATAGGGCTGCATACTCTGAAGTTTATATAGCCACCTGGTTTCATTTTGGGAGACGGCTCTAGTCATATGTGTTCCTCTCCAGTGGCTAGATATTTTGGGCCAGATTCAGAAAGAATTAGATTCCCACAGAGTATCAGAGATACTCTACGCCGCCGTACTTTACCTGGCTCTAGGAAGAATTCAGAGAGATTTTGGCCCGTAAGGTACGGCGGCGTAGTGTATTTCTCCCGGCGGAATCAAACTACGCGATTAGGGGGCGTGAGGCATTTAAATTAAGCGCATTCCCCGCGGCGATCAAACTGCGCATGCTCTGTTCAGAAATTTCCCGCCGTGCATTGCGCAAAATCACGTCGTTACGTCATTTTTTTTTTGAGTAGCGTTGTTTACGGACATTCCTATTCCTGGACGACAAAAAATTTAAACAAATTTGAAAGTCGACGCGGGAATGACGGCCATACTTAACATGGGCCGCGTAACGTTAGACCAGCTAATAGCTGGTTTAACTTTACGTAGCGAAAAAATGACGTACGCGATTGCGAACGACGCTCGTAACTTCGTGGATCGCCGGAAAAAGCTAATTTGCATACCCCGACGCTGAAAACGACACGAACTCCACCCAGCGGCCGCAAAACGATTGCAGCGTAGATCCGAAGGCGTACGAAGACGTAAGCCTGTCAGATCGAAGCCCAACGCCGCCGTATCATGGTTTGAGGATTCAAACTAGTGATACGGCGCGCGAAATTTGAAATTACTCCTGTCTAACACCAGTTAGACAGGCGTAATGGCTCTCTGAATCTGGCCCTTTGTCTATACCATAAAATTTGCACAAACCAGGGTCACTCTGATGGTGGCTTTTAAAGTGTCTGGACACACTGTGCTTTGGAAATCCCTTTTTTATATTCGGTAGTAGTGATGAGCGGAATACGCCATATTCGATTTCGCGATATTTCGCGAATATTTCGAAGAATATTCGCGAATATTTCGAAGAATATTCGCGAATATTTCGAAGAATATTCGCGAATATTCGTTAATATCGAATATTCGTGATATTTTATAAAAAAAAAAAAATTGCGATTTTTTTTATATATATATATTTTTTTTATATATATATATTTTTTATATATATATATATATAAAAAAAATAGCGAAATTTCGCTAATGCGAAATTTCGCTGGTGCGAATGCGAAATTGATTGCGAAATTGATTGCGAAATTTGAAAAAATACGAATATTCAAAATAGCGAATATTCGCCGCGATATTCGAGTTATTCGCGAATACTCGAATATGCAATATTCGTAGCGAATATTCGCAATGCGAATATTCGTGAGCAACACTATTCGCTAGATGTTCATTAGTTCTTACTTTAAGTTGGCGTGTGGTTCGGCCAACATACTGGAGTGAACAGGGGCACTCGAGAATGTATGTAACATGGTCAGAGGCACAAATAATCAAGGGTTTAATTTTAAATTGTTCTTTAGTTATATTTGACTGAAAATTAGTGAACTTTTTAGGATCTCCTGATTTTCTTGTGGTTTTACACACCTTACATCTAGTGCAATGATGGAAACCAGACCCATCTAAAAAGGTAACCTGTTTTCTAGGAGGATCTGGTACATTAGGGGCTATTTGGTTCCTAAGACCAGGGGCTCATCGATAAATTAACTTTGAGGTTTGGAGAAGATGGTAGATTTTAAATCATTATCTTTGAGCAGGATGGGCCAACACTTTTTGAAAATAGCTTCTACTTGTTGGAACTGTCTATGAAATCCTGACACAAAAGCCAGTTCACACCCAAATTTATATTTGAGCTTAGGTACCAGCAATAATTCCCTATCCATTAAGGCAACCTGAGATTTCACTTTCCTCAGTAATTCAGCATTATAACCCTTTTCTAGAAATTTACCCGTCAGGACATTTGCTTGTGACTCAAAATCATCATTGTTTACACAATTACGTCTCAATTTCATGTACTGCCCTTTAGGAACAGCTCCAATCCATTGAGGATGGTGACAGCTCGTGGTAGGTACAAAGCCATTGCGGTCGTCTATTGTTTTAAAATAAGTTTTAGTCTCAAAGCTATTACCTTTTTTACTGATGGTGAGATCTAGATAATTAATGGTATTGAGACTAAACTCTGCTGTAAATTTTAAACCGTAGATATTGCTATTGCTATGCCAGAAACCCACTTAAATCAGTCTCAGTCCCCTCCCACAGCAAGATCACATTGTCTATGTATCTCCTGTAAAAGGATAAGGACTGGTTCCTACTTTGAAAAATACTTCCATGTTCCCATTTATTAAGTACCACATTTGCAACACTGGGAGCATAACGCGCTCCCATAGCTACTCCGCTAGTTTGGCTATAGTACCGGTTATCCGGCCAGAAAAAAATATTACTAATGGCCAAATTCAAACCTCTAATCAGATATTTAATCTGACTAAGTTTGAGCTTAGATTGTTTGACAAGTGCCCACTTTAATGCATCTAGTGCATCCACACGTCAAATGTTTGTATACAAAGATTCAATATCCACTGTGACCATGAGTGTTGTCTCAGTGGCTTGAGTGGACTGGAGTGCTATAATAAGATCTCTACTATCTTTGAGGTAGGAGGGACTCAGGGATACTAGAGGTTTAAAATAACCATCTAGATATTCACCGAACCGTGAAAATAAGGACTCATATACAGCAGCTCCGGCCTTTGGTTTTGAGAGATATAGTCATCATCTGCTTTATTTTCTCCTTTCTTTTTTGTGTAGAACCTCTTCTAATAAGGATATGATGCGATTATGAATATAAATAGATGAAATATTCCCCCCTCCTTTTTGGGTATGTTATCATATGCAACTAACAGGCTATTGTCTGTCTCCACTGTTCTTTCTGCTTATCATATTTAATCTTCTTTTGTAGCACTTCAACATTTATTTTGGAACAATGTTTAAATAAACTGCAATTGCAGATGTATTTGCGATCTAAAGTGTTCTGTGGTGTATTGGAAGGCTAACGACCACTTTGGTATTTGTGGAGACTCTCTACATATGTTTATTTTATTTTTAACCATTAAAATTGTCTTTGTCAAATTTGGTAATTTAATATGTTTCATTCCAGATAATGAAATATATAATGTTCTACTGCTAAATCTCTTCTGCCTCGTCTTGCAGAAGCCCAAAGGCGAAACGCGTAGACGATGCACAGAGGATATTTTCTACACTATTATATATCATATATGTTTTTTTACTTTTTGTAATAAATATATATTTTTTGCCTCTAATGTCCGCCTAATTGCTGCCCCTGTAGTAGTAATTTTTTTCTTGCTGTTAAATTTACGGATGTTGGCAAATGTAAGTGCTGTTCTTTCCCCTTCGTGGTCACACGAAAATCTGTAGCTAGGGGCCATGTTCTTCAGGAATCATAGGTCAGCCATGACAGTCTTGCAGAACAATTAGTTACACATTGCAACAGTAATATAACCCCCTCTATCCTCCTTTAATTCATGGAATTCATAGACTTAACTTTAGCACACTTCAAAAGAGCTGTTGTCTCAACTTGGAGACATCAGAAACCAGCATTTAGGCCTGTGCAGAGCTGTAAACAGCTAATTGAGTCCTGGCAGGATGTCTGTTCCGCTGTCCTGGCCTATCATAAAACTATGACCCATAAGACACGTCTGCCCAATTCAAAACTTAACAAATCCAATATGTTAGCACCTATAGCAGGGAAGATAGCTGTCAGATATCCCCTGCATGACAAATCCTGTGTTTAGTATGCCTGGACATGAATTTCAGTTTCAAACAATAATCTATTCATTTTTAAGAATGCAACCGATACACATTGTGGTATAAAACTGCGTGTAAGGTAGGGCCATTATACTGTCATAAACCCAGGACAGCCCATGGACACTCCTTAGATGTTTATTGGTCAGAGGGCATCTGTCAATGCCCCTTTGGTCTCATTAGAAAAAGGGAGATGCCAAGACAGTTAAGTGTTCTCTGTTGGCATCAAATCAGGAACATCTGTAAAGTTTTAGAACCGATAATACCTAGCTCATTGACTGAACTCTGATAACATCCAGGACAATGATTGAAAGTATCCTTCCTTCTCAATGCTGTTTTATATTTCTGTTGCTGTAATATGTATTTATTTATTTGAAACACTTTTTTCTGTAAATATTTTATTTGCACCAATTTTGACCTTTTTATTATTAAAACCTTATTCTGAAAAGCGATAACCTTATCCCTAAGCTCTTAATGCAAGCTAAAAAAGAACCTGTCTCTTGAAGAGTACTACTGAACAATATTGAATCTCTGAAAATAAAAAAATAGTGTATACAAGGGCCTACTATACACTGCTTAGCGCCAACCGGATGTAAATTGTCTAAGCAAACTCACTAATTAAAAAACAATGCAATGAAGTTTCCTGGTAATTGAATAATAGAGAGCTTAGTAAAAGCATCTGTTTAAAATAAAAAACATATAAAAAGTATTCTAACAACTAAAATGAGACAAATCAGTCCATTCAAGAAATAAAATACAAACAGAGCTAGTGTTGAGTAACAGTCGTGGCCAACACCACCATAAATAATGTGACAGATAGCAGGCACAAAGATCAGTGTTGCAGACAATGTCCAAAGAGGAGTTCTTAAAGAGGATAGTAGCGTGCACCTCCCACCACACTCTTCTAATCCACCACTTTGAACACTCGCCCCGTCAGGGTTTAAACTCACCAAAATGAAATCAGTTGTTGGCTTTTCAGTAAACAACAATCCATTAGCCGTGAGCCTCTGCAAACTGCATCTATCAGGGAGCCATTTGTAGCAGGGAGCCTCAGATGGAACAAATAAAAACAGAGGAAGCCAACATAGCGTGATCCTGTTTTAACAGTAAAAGCAACCCCTCACAGAAGCTCCCCTATACATCAAACATACATTCAGGTATAAAAAATGAACATTGAAAGTCACCAGATCCAGATGCGATCGGTATCTCCCGCTCAAGCCACTGGATGGTTCCAGATAGAACGAAGCTCCCTAGTCCTGCTCCGTGGAACGCAGGAGTCTTTCCAGTCTTTAGGGCGTGAACTACACGACAGGCTGGAAAGACTCCTGCGTTCCACGGAGCGGGACTAGGGAGCTTTGTTCTACCTGGGGAAGAAGAATTGGGGTGGCAAGGTTTTAGCTGAGTGGCAGGGGACGGGCGTTTTGAGTGTTGAGTGATAGCAGTGTGGAATATTTCCTCACCCTGGCTTGCAGGAGTTGTAGGTGGTGCCTTCAGTAGGGTGGCGCCCCGTGTTGCCAACTCCAGGACCGTAGCAAGGTCAGTGTCTTTTGTCAGAGTCAAGTTGGGTTCTGTGAGTAAACGTTTCTGTATGGCAGGGTCGCAGAGTCCCATGACGAACATGTCACGGAGAGCCGTCTGCAGGTATTCTCCAAAATGACAAGTGGCAGCTAGTTTACGTAAAGCAATGATATATGTCTTTATATCCTCCCCGGCCTGCTGCCTCCTACTGTAGAATTTAAACCACTCTGCGATTTTCAATGGCTTCGGGTTGTAGTGTGCATGTAACGTCTGAATTAACTCAGGCAGGGGCTTAGAGGCCGGCTTGTCTGATGAAATTAGGTCACTGAGGGTTCCATATGCAGCTTGACCCAATGCTGTGAGAAAAACTGCAACTTTCTTTTCTACAGTCACACTATTTGCTTCCATATACTGTTCCAGCCTCTCCACCAGGAGCTCTATGACTCAGCCGTAGGATCAAATGGTTGAATAAACCCTATGAAGGCCATGTGTGCTAAAATCCACAATCCCTGTCGCCACTGTTATGTCCCCTGGACTCTCTGTGTCTCTCAGGTGTTGCTAGCAATGCTGCCAGTATCTGCTCAGCAAGTAACACACACAGGCCGATGTACTACTTAACCAGAGCAAGGTTTATTACTCAGAAACATTATGGCATTCTTACATGGAGGAGTCTTAATCCAAAGAGCTTCTGTTCTTATCAGATGTAATCCCCTTTCAGCCTCATGTGCCTGCTTCCAGTTCCCCACACACTGTCTGACTTCCTGGTACAGCTCCTCCTCCCCCATCATGCATCAGGACAAAAAGGACAAGGGTAACATTGATCTATCACAAACATCACACTAAGTTTGGTCAAATATACAGTTGTGAACTGGAAAATTGTATATGCCAGGGATTCCTTTTACCACCAGTTTGATCATAAAGTCTATTTTTTTTTTCACAGTTGATAGAATAGAAGTTTTATTATCATGTTGTAAAATGTTACCAACATTTACTGGCTTCACAAATTTGTGGTAGGTATTTTTCAAAGACATAAGATGAATAAATGATAAACACATATGTTTGTCATTGGTACAAGCTAGACTAATACAATGTCTGGACTCTGCAAAGTACCGGTAGTTAAATTGTTCTGATAACTCTGTGATTTACATTGCTTATGTCAATAATTTAAAGTGATCACTTAGCCAAGGTGAACCTTTTTGTTAGGTTTCATGTTTTGCTTTACATTTGTTAAGTTATGAACATGATTATTCAATGGAGTCATTGTTTTTGTTTTTTTTGTTTTTTTACCTTATATAAACATAGAATAGGAAAGCGAATAAGCACAGAAGTGGAATTGTTGACCATGAAGGCTAACCGTAAATATTAGATTTTTTTTATCAAAATGTGAAGCCTGGTGGCTAACAGCTAAACTTACTCAGCCCCAAAATGCTTTATGAATAATATTTTTTACAACAGTTGCAACTTAATGGAGTTACTTTAAAACGTCAATACAATATTTTAGTGTGTGTTTGTGTAAATATAACTGATATTAGCATTTTTGCTATATTTTCTCTAATCAATAATTCTGTAGAGCAAGGGTTTTTAACCAGTTTATATAGCTTTATTTTAAATGATCAGAAGCATTTTTAAGTTTTGCCAAACTGTTTACACTGTCTATTAGCCCACATATATATTTTTAAAATCATACATAGTAGTACTGTTATATTTTTATAGATTCACTCAAAACAATGATAAAAATAAACATGTGACGTTGAAGTCTATAAATATTGGAAAATAATTTGATGTACATGTATAGTAGTTTCATGCTCATGGGATTTCTGTGAAATATTGACCTATGTAGTCAATTATGTCAACTGGAGACTCCACCCCTTTATATAAGCTGTTAATTGCCATAGCTGTCAGTGGGAGTGAAATGATGGGGCCAGACATTTGTCTGAGGTTTCTTTTTTTTTTACTTTCGGCAGGTCGACAGGCATTGGGCATTATGATTGACATTGGATGTACATAGTAAATAATGTCATGTAACAATCAGATCCATGTCAATTATGATGCTTTATACCCCATGACCCACAAAAATAGAAAATGCCCACCTCAATAATCTCAATAAGCGTATATTTATTGGTTTGCGTCAAAAGTTAATATTGTATATTATATTATATAAACGATGGTATATATTTGCTCATTTCACTTCCTCACTAACTATCACATTTTCATAGACCCGTAAATGCCAAGATAACAAATGACACCCTTTCTATGGAATATTTTAGGTTTTGCAACAAGTTTCGGGGAAATGACAGAAAAAATATATATTCTTTTTTTTTTTTTTTTTTACACAAAGTTGTAGTTTAAATTATATATTGCTTACACATGCCATGGGTATATGTGGGATTACACCCTAAAATACATTCTGCTGCTTCTCCTGAGTATGGGGATACTACATATGTGGGACTTTTTGATAGTATAGCCATATACAGGATGTCAAAACCAATCACCGCCTTCAGGATTTCTAAGAGTGTAAATTGCATAGGCACTGAAATGTCAAAATAGCACAACCCCCCCCCCCCCCCGCAAATCACCAGAAAGTAGACAGTCCAAGGTATTTTCTAAGAGACATAGTGAGTATTTTGCAGATCTCATTTGCTGCTACAATTAGAAAAATGAAAAAGGAAAAGGGACATTTATTTTTTTATTTTTTTAAATTTTCAAAATTTTGTGACAAAAAGCCAGATCTGAAAAATACTCAACATTCCTCTCAGCAAATAGCTATGGGTGTCTACTTTCCAAAAAGGGGTCATTTGGGGAAGGGGTCGTTTGGTTTGAGCTATCTTGGCATGTTGGGCCTCCGAAACTGTGATAGGTAGTGAAGAAGTGAAATTAGCAATTTACTCTCTTAGAAAGCCTGAAGGTGATTCGTTATCAGGGTCCTGTACATGGCTAGACTGCCAAAAGTCTCTTAAATGTGGTATCCCCATACTCAGGAGAGGCAGCAGAGTGTATTTTTGGGTGTAATTCCACATATACCCATGGCACGTGTGAGCAATATATAATTTAAGTGACAAATTTGTGTAAAAAATCGAATTTCAATTTTCCAGAAACCTGTGGCAACTTGTGGCAAAACATAAAATATTCCATGGACTCAAGATGTCTCTCAGCAAATAGCATGGGGTATCTACTTTCCAAAAGAGGCTAATTTGGGGGGGGGGGGGTGTGCTATCTTGGCATTTCAAGGCCTCCAAAACTGTTATGGGTAGTGGGAAAGTGAAATGAGCTATTTTCGCACTTTGAAATTCTGAAGTCGTTATTGATTTTTTGGCACCCATACATGACTGGGCTCCCAAAAAGTACTCAGGTGAAGCAGTAGAATGTATTTTGGGGTGCAATTCCACATATACCCATGGCATGTGTGAGCACTATATCATTCCAGTGACAACTTTGTGGGAAAAAAAAAAAAATGTTTTCGTAATTTTCCAGAAATTTGTTGCAAAACATTAAATATTTAATAGACTCACCATGCCTCTCAGCAAATAACTTAGGTTGTCTATTTTCTGAAAATAGTCATTTGTGGGGGGGAGGGGGTGGGTTGTTTTATCTTGGCATTTCTGTGCCTATGAAAATGTGATAGCTAGTGAAAAAGTGAAAAGAACACTTTACGCCCTTTGAAAGCCTGAAGGTGGTGATTGGTTTTGAGATCATGTATGTGGCCAGACTGCCAAAAAGTCTCACACATGTGATATCCCCATACTCGGGACAAATAGCAGAATGTATTTTGGGGTACAGTTCCACATATACTGAAAGGCACATGTGAGCAATATATCATTTAAATGGCAACTTTGTAATTTTCCAGAAACTTGTGTCAAAAGATAAAATATTCCATGGACTCAATATTCTCAGCAAATAACTTGGGGTGTCTACTTTCCAAAAGGGGAAAATTCGGGGGGGGGGGGTTGAACTGTCCTGGCCTTTCTGACACTTTTTTTGTTTACATGAAAAAATAAATAAACATTTTGCTAGAAAATTACTTTGAACCCCCAAACAGGATAACATGGTGGGTGTTGCAACTTTTTTTGTCACAAAGTATGTGTGCAGCGAGTTTCCAAATGCAGTTTAAAAAAAAACACAATATATTTCCCAATTGTTTGGTAAAATATAAAAGATGATCTTACGCCGAGTACATGGATACCAAACACAACATGCTTGTAAATTGCGCATGCCCGGGCAGCTGTGACAAATTATAAACATTTTTAAAAGCCTACAGAGATTACCACTTTAGATTAACAGAGACAGTCTGCTGCTAGAATTACTGCCCTTGATCTGACATTTGCGGTGATACCTCACATGCATAGTGCAATTGCTGTTTACATGCGACACAAGACTAATGCTTGCATTCGCCTTTACACGCAAGCATGGGGGACAGGGCTTTTTTTTTTTGCTTTTTTTTTACACTGTCCCTTTTTATTTTATTTATTTTTTATCACTTTTATTGTTATCACAGCGAATGTAAATATCCCCTATGATAGCAATAAATAGTGACAGGTGCCCTTTTTAAAAAAAATGTGCGGTATATTAGTCTCTAGATTTCCCCTCTGCCCTTAAAGCATTTGGCCAGACCAAGATTGGTGTGATACAAGGCTTTCCAAAATTAAAAATGGCTCTGTTTATATCTGGTGAATTCAAAGTGATGAAATGCTTGCAGCTTCCAGTTTCTTAAGCCATAGATACGATTGGAGCCATTCTGGTCTCCGATCAGCTCTATGGTCAGCTGGCATAACCACTGTCTGCATTCTCGGGTTCCCCGATGGGACAGGAGAGCCTGAGAAAAACTCGGAAGCTGAAGGAGGGTGGGTTGTAGGATTAGAATTAGCTGATAGGATTGCATTTACATGAAAGCTGACCACAATAAATGATACCAAGATGATGCCTAATCCTGCAGGCATCATCCGAGTATAACCACTCAAAGTCCAGCGACGTACCAGTACGTTGCTGGTCCTTGTTGGGCATATATTGTAATGTTCTTTTTTTTTTCATGCATCCTGTGTGCGGAACGAAAAATTTGATTCCTCCATTCACATCGATGGTTGTGAATATAGAAATCTCTGCTAAGAAAAGTGAAAAATAAATATAGTTTGCTGAAGCATAGGGGTGATCCGACCTCTGTCTTCCCCTATGCTTCAGCATATATGCTCTTTTTTTAACTGTGGTGGTGAAGCCCTCCCTGACTTAAATCTTTATTACCTTGCATCACAAATGTCTCAGATGCACCACATAGACAAAACCGTCAGGCTCAGATTCCTCACATTTCTCTGTCCACGATGGGTACAACTAACCTAAGATCCACTTACTGCAATCGCAGTGGGACCTAGTGGGAATAACTCTAATAGAGATCGCGGGTCCCTTTTGTACCAATATAGGTGCGTATGGGACATTGCCTCTAAAATGTTGACGATCCCTAAACACAACGACTACACCCCATTATGACACAATAGACTATTCTCAGGCCGTGTACACACGATCAGACGTGTGCGATGAAACATGTCCGACGGACCGTTTTCATCGGACCATGCTGAGGTGGTCTGTTGATCTGATGTGTGTACACACCATCAGACAAAAATTCCATCGGACCAGAACGCGGTGACGTAGAACACAACGACGTGATAAAAAAATGAAGTTCAGTGCTTCCAAGCATGCGTCGACTTGATTCTGAGCATGCAGGGGTTTTTAGTCCGATGATTTTGTGTACTAACCATCGAACCTGTCCGTCAGACAGGTTTCCAGCGGACAGGTTTCAAAGCATGTTTTGAAACTTTGGTCCGCTGGAAAACGGTCCGATAGGCCGTACACACGATCAAACATGTCCGCTGAAACTGGTCTGCGGACCAGTTTTAGCGGACATGTTCGATCGTGTGTACGTGGCCTCAGAGTTTCTCTTGATCCCTTACACAGAGATATGGAGCGAACATGGAATATATTACTTACACCACATAATTTCTGATGGCACACTTAAAAGCTTTGAGGACCTCCAAAATTAGTTCCTGCTGCCCAATTTTATGCTCTTTAGATTCCTCAAACTGTGTCATGCAGCTCAAGCTCAGTTTCCCCAGCATTTGCCACAGTCTGCACCCAATGTTATCATGGCAGTGGTTAAGGGTGTAGACCCACGAAAGCTGATCTCTGATTTTTATGTTATGCTCCTCACCCCATCATCTACCACGCTCACTTACAGCTTTAAACCAAGATGGGAGAGAGAGGTGGGCCCGCTGGAGGATGAGGAGAGGAGTGAAGCACTTGACTCATGCAAGACTGTATCCCCCAAGCAATCCGACAGGTTGACCCAGTTGTACGTGGTGCATCGAGCATATCTCACCCCCCCTAAGAATCACCCACTTTAGACAACAGTCTTCTACCTTGTGCACAATGTGTAATCAAGCAACGGGCACATTCTTCCATTTACTTTGGGCGTGCCCGGTGCTCCAGGGTCTGTGGAAGCAGATTGTGGACTTCCTCCATGATGACATGGGATCCCCATTGACCCTGGACCCCAAACAATGCCTACTGGGGATATTCCATGATTCTGACATGGATAAGTTCACTAAAACATTTTTGCATGAAACATTATTTTCTGATAGAAAAATTATAGCGAGACAGTGGATGAGACCCACTCCCCCCAGCTTCAATGACTGGAAATTAAATATAAATAACACACTTCTCTATAAAAAGTTCATATGCATTAACAGAGGTTGTCCAGATAAGTATAACAAAATCTGAGATAGATGGCTTGAGTCTGCAGACACATGCACTAATGGTCCATAAAACTATAAATCCTCCTTGGGTGAAATCCCATGAATAGCTTAGACATAAGGTTTTCCACTCATTAATTGTTCAATTGGAATACGTTTTGATCTGCTGTGTCTATATGTGTATGAGCCATATTTTGTTGTTTTGTGCATTTCTCCAGTATTGCCTTGTAACTTGCAGTATTATGTTCAGAATGTAAATTGTTCAATAAAAACTTCAAAAAAATAATAACACACAGTAACAATAAAACATTAGCTCACTTAAAACATTTTTTTTATTGCAATCTGTGCCAAAAAAGAGTCGCCAGAAAGCTTAAACATGGACTCATCTATGCAGTAGTTGGGGCGTATACAAGGCTGCACATTTTTGGTTGAAGTCGTACTGTATATGAGGGGCCAAATTTTGTGGAGCTGATCATATTCAGGGTCATCCCCGAGGACAACAGAGTTCATTGTCATTGAAGTGCATAAACAACAAAATTTGCTCGTATCTAGTTCTTGCTATGGCAGCAGAGAACATGGGCATATGATGAGTTGGGTCAGTGTACCAATATGACCGCTAATTCTTTTTAGTAATGCCCACGTTAAGGGATAGGCCCAGAAAAGTCTTAAATTTAAAAACCGTGATTGGTATCGATGCAAATTGTCTGGCAAAGGTGGAATTTGGGTTTTGGGCGATAAATTGACCAGCATAAAAATTGCTTTGGTTCACAATAGATTCATACAGATCTTCCGTGGAAAAACAACTCAAAAAAATCAAGGGGGATAAAATCTGCTGTCTCCACCTGAATTCCAGGTTGACCACTAAATGGGGGAAATACTGGTGCTAAAGAATCTGTGAGTCGCAAATCAGGATTTGCAAGCACATCAGGAAGGGCACTATGGGCCCTACGGGCCTGTGTTTGGCTTTTTGGTGGCTGTGGGACACTACTTGTGCTAGCCTCCACACTAGCTTGAATTTAAATTCTAGGACTTGTCATGTCACAAAGTGTTACCGCAGGTGGTTTGTCTACGACCAGGATGTACTAGGCCGCTGGTGCTCGCCAGTTCACCAGAAGGTAGAGCGGCACTAGTACTGGCACTCTGCTGCATACAAAAATCATGCAAGTGTAGCACCTCAGCAACCTAGGAATGGAGTTGGGTACACCTGACCTTTGTTTCAATCATTTTTATTAAGATTTTGCAAATACAAAGTACAATATAAACATTGTACGTCGTACAACGCCGTCGTGGAATGACAGTATGTAATAAAGGAACAAAACATCGACTATCAAACTGATGGTTTTCCTTGCAGCTTGGTCAAACAAGTACTGTGGTCTCCACTCCTTCATGACCACCCCAAATGGGCTCACTCTGTGATCCAGGAAGGGGGAAGAAGCCAGCAGTAGAGGCTTGCAGAGGGGGAAAACCTTGCAAGGCATATAACACGAGCAAACACTACAAGCAAACAAGCAAGCTCTTGTGCACTGCGGTCTTTAGGTGATCACATTGTTCGGTCAAGAAAGGTCTGAATATCGTCTTATACTGTGTGTTGCGCTATATGGTAATCGCAGCTCTAGAACAGTGTACCCAGGGACTCCAAGCTAGCCGGATATTTGTGGCTTGGTCAACACAGGTTGCCATCATAGTTTCGTAGCTGGAGTGTAGGTCCACAAGGTCAATGATTTGGTCAATGGTTGGGGTCTTCTCTGATCTCCAAAGTCTCGTTAAGCTGAGTCTAGCGGCCAGTAGTATGTGTGTTGTAACATATCTAAGGGGGAGGGTATGTCCTCAATAGTTAGGTTAAGCACTGCAAGCTCTGGAGTGGGGAGCACTGAGTGCTTGGTGACGGTGGATATTAGCTTGAACGTGTTTTCCCAATATGTTTGGATAGAGGGGCATGTCCAGAATGTGTGGAACATGTCTCCTTTAAATGATTTACATCTCCAACAGAGCTTGGAGGTTTGAGGGTTAAATGATGGCAATCTAGCTGGCGTCCGTTACCTGTGTAATGTGATTTTTTGAGTAAGTTCCCAGAGTGCGGAGCACTTCGTGAACCTATAGATAGACTGCAGTGCATTGTTCAGTGGAGAAGCAGCACATCAAATCAGCTTTCAGATGGAGCAAATTGTAGAAGTGAGAGATGCCTTTGGTGCTGGGAGACGGGTCCGTTAAAAACTTCCAAGTCTTTGGAGGAATGGCATAAACGGGTGAGGGAATCGGTTTCTGAGGAAGGAAGATCAAACGACTTCTGAAGCTGGAAGAAGGGTTTAGGAGTATCTATGTGACATATTTGGTGCAAGAAGTGAATACCCTTGTGGGACCAGTGGGTCAGGGGTAATCCTGGTGAGAGATAATGTAGAGATTCTAGGGGTACTTGGTCTATAGGGGCAGAGGTTATGTAGGCAGAGTGTTTGATCAGTTTGTCCCATGCTTTAGCGGTGGCCTTCATGGTAGGTGAAAGTTAGGACGTCCCCAGCGGGATACTCATAATCCAGTGTTTAAGGGAGGGGCGGGTTAGGGAGAGGTGTTGCATTTGTCCCCATGGGGTAATAGGGTGATCTCGGAACCATTCGGGCAATTGGGTGAGGATAGCTGCTAAGTAATAGTCCTCAAAGTCTATGGAGCCTACGCCCCCAGTTAATTTGTGATATAGAGTGTGCACACCGAGGACGTTTACCTTTTCAAAGATGTTGGTTCAGAATAGTTTGTAGGGATCTGAAGAAGGAGGTGGGAACTGGTATGGGGAGCATTCTAAAATAATACAGTATTTGCGGGAGGCAGAGCATTTTAAAGGCTGCCAGCCTGCCCGACCAGGATAGCTTGTGTTTTGTGATGTGTTGAGAGTCCAAACGAATCTTCTGAAGGAGGGGCTGAAAATTGGCGAAAAAGAGATGTTTAAGGGTGCACGTCAACTTAATCCCTAGGTAAGATATTTCTCTGTCTGCCCATGTGAACTGACGTTGCAGTTGTAATAGGTTTTTAGTAGTAGCGTCCAGGTTAATGTCGAGTATGAACGATTTGGTCATATTCACTTTATAGTATGATACATTACTAAACCAAGTGAGCATTTTTTGTACTTCTGCCAGGAAGGAAGCCGGGTCCGTGAGAATAAGGATAACATCATCTGCAAATAGACTGATTTTATGCGAGGTGAGTCCAATGTGTATATCTGAGATGGAGGTTCCATAAGTAGGTTAAAGATGAGAGGGGATAAGGGACAACCTTGTCGTGTACCGTTTTTGATGGGGAATGGGCGGGAAGTCATACCTGCTGTGTACACCTGGTGCTGAAGGGGCTGAGTAAAGTGCCATAATGGCGTTAAAGATGAATCCATGGAAGCCAAAATGTTGGAGCACTGATCTGACATAGGACCAGTGTACCCTGTCGAACGCCTTCTCAGCATCCAAAGAAAGGAGCAAAGAAGGCATTCCAGTCATTAATACATCCCTCATATAAGACTTGTGAGCTCTCCACACAACCTCATGGTCAGACACTGAGCCTACGTTAAGCGCAAAGAAGCCTTTCACATGGTCAGCAATCTCTAGTGAATAATCTTCATGTTGTAGTATATAATCATTCGCTCTCCACATAAAAGTGTTATGGGGGCGTTTGGGGTTTTCGATGGTGATCGAGATTGGGGCATGGTCTGACCATGTGGCGGTGTGGATCGCCGAGGCGGAAATTTGCTGCAAAAGTCTTTTGTCCGTTAGGAACAAATCGATACGCGAGTATGAATTATGTCTAGGTGGAAAAAAAAGTGAAGTTCTTTTCAGTTCCGTAATGACATCTCCAAACATCAAACAAGTTGTAGGAAGATAGAATTTTTTTTTAGCAGGGAATCTCGCCGTTTAGCCGCAGACGTGGTATCCATGAGGAAATTGGGAGCAAGGTTGAAATCTCCTCCTAGGAGCATGTGACCCTTTTGTATGGGTTTGGCTGTACGTAGGATTTTGTGCAGAAATTTCCTCTGGTGGGAATTCGGTGGCATACAGGTTGATTAGAGTGAATGTAGTTTTGTCGATGGTGCAAACCAAGATGATGTAGTGGCCTTCAGGATCTATATGCACATCAAGGGGTTGAAAGTCAGTAGAGGAATTGTTAGCTATCATGACACCTCTGGACTTGGTGGAGTGGGAGGAATGATAAATATGGGGGAAATTAAGGTTTTTGCAAAGACAAGTGTCCGAATGAAGGAGGTGAGTCTCCTGAATAAAGACAATGGGGCTGATTTACCAAGCCTGTGCGCCATGACTCATGGTGCACAAGCAGGAGTAAAACTGTTTTTGACATTTACAAAAGAAACACGCTGTCAGTGCAGCGTGTTTCCTCATTTACTAAACTGCCTAATGCGCCCAGGAGAGGGCGCACAGCACGCCAGTACAGAGCTGGCGTCCGGCATTTAGTTATGTAAACATCAGGGATTCGGGCGGGAGTTTTTTAGGGGAGGGAGGGGGGTGATGCAGGGGAAGTGTAGTGACATGTGTTTAAACGTGTGGCGGGCCGAATTGAAAGCGAAAGTGACTTTTGGGACCCGATCCCCGTGCGCTTGTCAAGTACGCCAGAACATCGGAAGGTTCATTTGCATACTGGGCATGCGCAGAGGGAGAAATCGGGGCTTTCCGTGTGCCTCTTCAGTACGCCGGGAAATTCTTGGTAAATACCAAGGGGCGTAGCAGTGTTTGCACTGCCTGAAGCGACGCACGGGAAGCTCCGAGCTGTTCTCGGGCTGCGCTGACACTAAAGGGGAACTCCAAGCCAAATTTCAAATTTGAAACCGGCGCGGCTTCCCCCCCAGGGGTACAATAGGCTCTTCGGCTTGGTCCGGAACGTGAGGGGTTAACCCACGCCAAAATCGGCGTGGGGTTCCTACCCAGATCCGTACCAAGCCCTCATCCCAGGCATGCAGTCTGGCCGGACAGAAATGGGGGTGGGGACGAGTGAGCGCCCCCCCCCCTCCTGAGCCGTACCAGACCACATGCCCTCGACATGGGGGAGTGTGTGCTTTGGGGGAGGGGGGCACTGCCCCCCCACCCCAAAGCACTCTTGTCCCCATGTCGATCGGGACAAGAGCCTCTTCCCGACAACCCTAGCCATTGGTTGTCGGGGGAAGGGCGGGAGCCAATCAGAATCTGGGAGCCCCCTTTAATAAGGTGGCCCCCAGATTTCGGGCCCCCACCCTATGTGAATGAGTATGGGGTACATCGTACCCCTACCCATTCACCTGGTGAAACATGTTTTAACTTCGAGGGTCTTCCGCCGCCGCCCCCCTTCGAATTTTTCTGCCTGGATGAGGGTCGTACATCCCATCCAGGACTTGGACGTGGCGGGCTTCTCGTCGCTGTCTTCCGCCGCTGCCCCCTTCACCACGAAGCTCCTGCTTATGGAGGGAGGGCAGCGGGCTTCCGACGTTTTCTACCGGGGTGAGGGTCGTACATCCCACCCCGGATTTCTTCGCCGGCTTCTGCCTGGCTCCTCCTGGGGCCAGGGCTTCTTTTGCCGTCTTCCGCCGGAGGGCGCCACTCTCCGGGCTTCTCGTCGCTGTCTTCTGCCGCGGGTCACCACCCGCGGGGGCCAGGCCTTCTCGTCGCTGTTTTGCCGCCCCCTTCGATTTTTTCACTGTCACATGGGTTAGGGTCACATGGTGGCATAACCACGCCCACGCCCTATGCCAATATAAGTCGGTGCCCGCCGCTCAGAAGGCATTTCAGCGCCGGACCTCGCCGTGTCAACATCGAATGGAAGAAGAAGCCCGCAAGTGTCACCCCGCGGCGGAAGACAGCGACAAGAAGCCCTGGCCCCAGGAGGAGCCAGGCAGAAGCCGGCGAAGAAATCCGGGGTGGGATGTACGACCCTCACCCCGGTAGAAAACGTCGGAAGCCCGCTGCCCTCCCTCCATAAGCAGGAGCTTCGTGGTGAAGGGGGCAGCGGCGGAAGACAGTGACAAGAAGCCCGCCACGTCCAAGTCCTGGATGGGATGTACGACCCTCGTCCAGGCAGAAAAAATCGAAGGGGGCGGCGGCGGAAGACAGCGACGAGAAGGCCTGGCCCCCGCGGGTGGTGCCCCGCGGCGGAAGACATCGACGAGAAGCCCGGAGAGTGGCGCCCTCCGGCGGAAGACGGCGAAAGAAGCCCTGGCCCCAGGAGGAGCCAGGCAGAAGCGGAGAAGACCGAGGAGTGGCGACGCCCCCGTTGTTCTCCGCCATTTCCGCCGCCCCCCCCCGGATGTGAAAACGTCTGGAAGACCGAGGGGCTCCGCCCCCCGTTGTTCTCTGCTGTTTTCGGCCGGCCTCCCCGGATGTAAAAGAGCTTATTTTGGGGTGGGGGCCTGGCTGAACATGGCGGAGAGCATCGGTGGGTGTCGTCCCCCCCCGGCAGAAAACGGCGAAGCCCGGGGCCCAATGGGCTGGTGGTGGGGGGTCCCGGCAGAAGACCCCCAGAGCTGACTAGTAAATTATTTTTTTCTGTGTGGTTTATTTGTGTTTACACTTTTCCACCCGGTGAATGGGTAGGTGTACGATGTACCCCATACTCATTCACATAGGGTGGGGGGCCAGAATCTGGGGGCCCCCTTATTATAGGGGGCTCTCAGATTCTGATAAGCCCCCCGCCCGCATACCCCGACAACCAACGGCCAGGGTTGTCGGGAAGAGGCTCTTGTCCCTATCGACATGGGGACAAGAGTGCTTTGGGGTGGGGGGCAGTGCCCCCCTCCCCCAAAGCACACACTCCCCCATGTCGAGGGCATGTGGTCTGGTACGGCTCAGGAGGGGGGGGGGGCGCTCGCTCGTCCCCACCCCCATTCCTGTGCGGCCAGACTGCGTGCCTGGGAGAAGGGTTTGGTCTGGATCTGAGGGGGAACCCCACGCCGTTTTTGGCGTGGGTTTAACCCCTTATGTTCCAGATCAAATCTAAGAGCCTGTTGTGCACTTGAAGGGGGACCCCCACGCCATTTTTTTTTAAATTTGGTGTGGAGTTCCCCTTTATCCCGGTCCTGTCAGGGGGGGGTGCCTGCTCGTCTGTCCCTACAATGTATGAACAGCGATCTGTCATTTCCCCTAGACAGTCCCACCCCCTTTACAGTTAGAACACACCCAGGTAACATAATCAACCCCTTCCGCGCCCCTAGTGTTAACCCCTTCCCTGCCAGTGTCATTTTTATAGTAAGCAATGCATTTCTATACCATTGCTCGCTAGAAAAATGCCAAATCTCACAAAAATGTGTCCGCCACATTGTCGCAGTAGCCAGAAAAATCAATGATAGCCACCATTACTAGTAAAACAAAAAATTATTCCTAAAAAACCCATAAGACCAACCCCTACTTATAACTTTTGCCCAAACCAATCAAACGCTTATTGTGATTTTTTGGAACCAAAAATATGTCGAAGAATACTTATCGGCCTAAACTGAGGGCAAACATTTTTTGAATATATTTTGGGGGAGATTTATGATAGCAAACAGTCTTTTTATTTACAAAATTGTCGCTATATTTTTGGTTCAAGCAAAAATAAGAAAAAACGCAGAGGTGATCAAATACCACCAAAAAAAAAACAAATTAAACATTTTTTTGGGGGGAAAAATGAGGACGCCAAATTTGTTTCGGGGCCACGTCGCACAACCACGCAATTGTCAGTCAAAATGACGCAGTGTTGAAATGCAAAAACTGGCCCCGTCAGTGACCAGTAATATGCTCTGGGGCTCAAGTGGTTACAAATTAAGAAAACACTAAAGTTAGCCCAATTTATGGCCATAATGTGAAAGATGATGTTACACCAAGTAAATAGATACCCAACATGTTACGCTTTAATATTGCACACACTCATGGAATGGCGCCAAACTTCAGTACTTGAAAATACCCATAGGCAACACGTTTTTTATTTATTTTCAGGTTACCAGTTTAGATTTACAGAGGAGGTCTAGTGCTAAAAGTATTGCTCTCGCTCAAACGTACGCTATGATACCTCACATGTGGGGTTTGAACGGGGGTTCAATATGTGGGCGGGACTTACACATTTAAGGCCCGCCCACATATGGAAACATCCTTCAAACCACACATGTGAGGTATCATAGCGTGCGCAAGAGCGAGAGGAATACTTTTAGCACTAGACCTCATCTGTAAATCTAAACTGGTAACCGGAAACAAAAAAAATGTTGCGTGTTCGCTTCTGACTGCGAGCTACTAGGGACAGGGGCGTTTAAATTATTATTATTTATGTTTGTTACGTAAAAATTCTATAAGACCTCCCCTTCAGGTTGAAAAGCATCAGTTCAGGGGGACCAAAAAAATATAAAACACCTTTAATGCTTTAATCCGCCATTGCAGATTTGATTCTGGTAATGCATCTGGAGTGAACTGGGCATGCTCGAACACTTAGAAAAATAAGCTGGTTGTCTGAGCCTGAAAATGACATGCATCTTTCTGAGCATGCTCAGAAAGCTTGTTTTTTGGCTTAGTAATTTAAGGACATCCTTAACAGGTGTAAGCAGTTACAAGTGCACACAAACTAGAGGCTGACATTTCTTCATGTGTTTCCAATTGGTTCATTAGCACACATGTTATAAAAAGCGTGGATAGTGCACGTGTCAGCTGCCCTCAGAGGGGGCAGATTTGCTGGCTGGAAGTAATGGCGGAGCGAAACAGAGATGTTTTGGAGCAAGTTTTGTTTTTTTGATGTTTTGTCTGCTGCATAATTTTGCTAAATGTTTCTCAAGATGTTAATGACTAATGTTTTAATCCTGTGGGTCTATCCTGTTATTTCAAAAGCATGATTTATTTTCCAATGACTGTGAAATAAACGTTGGTCTTTTTTGTTTTTAGTTTTTTTTATATTTTTTTTGTGTGTTTATTTGTAATTTTTTGTTTTGCTTTCCTTGTTTTGTGGACCAATAAAATTACTTTCAAATTAAGTTTTGTTTTGTGATATTTTTTTCATGCTATGGATTTTAACCGCTGCAGCTGACATAGTTTGGGCCTAAACCATCAAGTGTGATTTGTCTCTAAGCTCTTTCCTGGTGTGTATGCATGAAATGTTTAGTCACCAGAAAAGGAAGGACAAAGCGGTAAATATTGTTTCCTAGAATTGATGTCCAGACTGACTTTTTAAAGCACATGTGCAAGATGTAGGAAAAGCTGCAAACAGGGCCTGTTTGGAGGGGGGGGGGTGTATTGGTGGACAGGCTTGAAGTGCTGATTTACAGCGCTGTGCTTGAAACTAGCACAAGACAATCCTATTCTAATTGTGGGTTGTTTGAGGGAAGCCAATTGAGTGTTAGAACCCCTGCTAGTGTTTTTAGGTTGGGCTTTGTGTCCCTTTTCTTAAAATTGGCTTCACTTCCTGTCACACAGCTGAACAGGAAGTGAGGTTAAAACCCTACCAATGGTCTTTTCTTCGGGACACAGGTCAATCTAACTAGTGTCCCCATTAAGCAAATTGCACTGCAGTGTACACCCCAAATGATTAGTTATTTCGGGGTTTAGTAAAGGCAAAGCCACTCTGCAATAGAAGCGTAGGCAATGAAAATCAGAAGGGAAGCACTGTTGGTTTTTACTTCCAATCCCGCCAAGTTTTTATTTTTCTTCCTTGCTTGTCCACTTGTAGTGCAAAGTGGATTTGCCTTTAGTAAATGGACCCCAAATTCCAAGATCTATACTAATTTGGGGTGTACACAGCAAAATGCAATTTCCAAAATGGGAAACTATTTAGATTGATCTGTGTCCCCAACAAAACATTACTCAGGTTTTTTTCCCTCACTTCCTGTTTGGCTATGTGGCAGGAAGTGAATGAATTAAGTAGAAAGTGACAACATTTGTGAGGTGTCTTTACCCTATCAGGGGTGCAGGCATCCCCAAAACAAACAAGAAAATTGTTGATTTAACATTGGGTGGTGTTTGTGGGGGTCCCTAACACACATTCATACATATTAGCAACGCTGGATCCTGGCCTATTGGCATGGTTATATTTTCTTAAGCCTCTCAATAAAATGATCTGAAATTTGGGGTTAAACTGGAACTATAATCATCACTTTTATTTTTTTGTTTTCTTTCATTTTGGATAGAGTTGGGGGGGGGGTTAGAAGCTCTGTCAGTTTATTTTGTATTATCCCTGTCTGTTTGGGGAGATTGGCCTTCACTTCCTGCCCCATAGCCAAAAAACTAGGCAAATTAAGGGACTCCTGTGCCCCCCCCCCCTACAGAACTTGTGTGTGTCCCCTGAAAATTCCTGGGTGGGTCATAAAAAAACAGGGTGTGGCCTTGACAGGAAGGGTGGGTCATTTTTCTATTAGGGGGTGCCAAAATTTGGTCAGGCCTAGGGCAGCACAAAACCTAAATATCCTACTGCATATTAGGGCTTATTTAGACAGGATCCAATTTACAGCATGTTTTTAGATTGTGGGAGGAAACCCGCACAGGGAGAACATGCAAACTCCAGGCAGATAGTGTCACGGGCGGGATTCGAACCAGCAACCCTTTTGCTGCTAGGTGAACATGCTACACACTACACTACTGTGCTGAACGAACATGATCGCAGCTGAAAGCATGAGATGTTTATTTTTTTTAGTTTTTTACCAATTCCATGCTTTCCAGCCTGGAGGACAGATGTGGGGTCTAATTGACCCCGCCTTTCTCTATAAAGAGGACCTGTCACACACTAGTCCTATTACAAGGGATGTTTACATTCCTTGTAATAGGAAGAAAAGTGAAAAATAATACAAAAAAAGGGACAAACAAGTGCAAAAATGAAAATATTAAGTTAAAAAAAAAAAAAAAGCAATTTAAATGCTCCTGTCCCTAGTAGCTTGCACTCAGAAGCGAACACGCATGCAAGTCCCACCCACATATGTAAACATCCTTCAAACCCCACATGTGAGGTAACATAGCGTGCGTTAGAGTGAGAGCAATAATTTTAGCACTAGACCTCCTCTGTAACTCAAAAGTGGTAACCTGAGAAAAAAAGTCAAGCGTCGCCTATGGAGATTTTTAATAACGAAGTTTAGCGCCATTCCATGAGTGTGCGCAATATGAAAGCGTGACAAGTTAGGTATCTATTTACTCGGTGTAACATCATCTTTTACCTTATCCCTAAAAATTGGGCTAGCTTTACTGCTTTCTTATTTTGTCATTCATGAAACAGGTTTTTTTTTGAAAGCCAAAAAAAAAAAAAAAACGTTTGAAATTTTTTGGCGCAAATACCGTTGGAAATGTGTAAGAAAAAATGTCCGCCACTTTATTCCCTAGGGTGTTTGTTAATAAAATATATATAATGTTTGGGGGTCCTGCGTAATTTTCAAGGAAAAAAATATAATTGTTACATGAAGGAGAGAAGTGCCAGAATAGGCGCGGTATGGAAGTGGTTAAAGTGCAACAATAAAAGTTAAAAATTCCTTGAAATTTCATACCATGGGGGGGGGGGGGGCAATCAGGGCCGCCATCAGGAATTATGGGGCCCCTTACACAGCTTCAGGCATGGGCCCCCTGGAGCAGAGAACAGGGGGGGGGTGCTGCCGCCTGAAATTGAGAAGGGGGGGGGCTGCCGCAATTTGATAAGCGGGGGGTTCCTTTACAAAAAATAAATATAGAAAAATATATATTTAAAAAATGGTGGTAGCCATCCGGGGGCCTTGGGCACCTCTGGGCCCTTTAATAAAAATAAACCTCTGGGCCCTTTAATAAAAAATAAATTAAAATATCTATATATATATATATATATATATATATATATATATATATATATATATATATATATAAAATAATAAAAAAGGGGGTTGCCTTGGGAGCTCTGGGCCCTTTAATAAAAAATAACTACCAGAAATCTAAACAAAAATAACATGGGGTGGGAGCTGTGGTGGCTCAACGTGAATGGCACTGCGCTGACAAGCCGTTCACCTCTGCAGCCAAGGGTTCGGATCCCGGTCTCGGCTACATGTGAATTGAGTTTGGTGGTCTCAGCCCGGCTCCCGGTGGGTGTGCTATGCAAGGTACGCCTGTGCTTAGTACGCCCCCCCCCCCCAAAAAAAAACACCACATTTGCACGCACACGAATGCACTTTGGCCATGAGGTCTCCTAAAATAAAGAGAGGCGAAGGACCTACAGGGCTGGCTGGGTGGGCTAGACTCCCGCATAGGGGGAGTCCCTCTGTCCCATCGGGCTCCCAAGTGTAGCAGGTAGGGTGGGGTGAGTGGGAGGCCCCCCCTCACACCCGCCATTGCCACCGGGGGAATGGAGAAGGATGGCGATTGCAAGTCCAGCTCCTCTCTCTCGACTTCATGCACAAAATACACTTTAAAAAATAAATTCAAGAAAAAAAAAACCCTGAGGAAAATATAAAATGTTTAACATTTTTATAAGCAAAAAGGTTGTCATCTGGGGCCCTCTGGGCCCTTTCATAATTATATTATATATATATATATATATATATATATATATATATGTTAAAAAAATAACAAAAAAATATATAAAAATATATAATTTTTTGTATTTTTTTTAAAAAAAGGGGGGGGGGGTTGTCATCTGGAGCCCTGGGGATCTCCGGGCCACTGGGGACCTCCAGACCCCTAAAAAAAAACATTGGCCCTTGAATAACAAAAAATATGGGGGGTTGCCACCCGGGGCCCTGGGGGCCTCTGGGCCCCTGGGGACCTCCGGACTGCTAAAAAAAAATTCAATTCCAAAAATTGGCCCTTTAATAAAAAATCCTTAAAAAAGAAACTAAAAAATATATATACAAAATAAAAAAGAGGGGGGTTACCATCTGGGGCGCTGGGAGGCCTCCAGGCATCTGGGCACCTCCGGACCCCCGGGCCCCTTACAGGTGTACTGCCTGTACCCCCCTGATGGCGGCTGATGAAGGAAAAAAGCCGTTTAAAACTGACTCGAGGCTATAATGAATTGTCAGCTCCCGGCAATTGCAGGAGAATTCATTCATAAAAAAAAACCCAAAAAAAGCGTGGGGGTCCCCCCAAATAGACAGACAGCGTGGGATTTCAATTGGAAGCGGCGCCTCCGGCGAAGAAAAACAAGAAGAAGATGCGGACGAAAAGGACAGCGAAAGGAGAAGAAGATGGAAGAACATTCCGGGCAAGATGCGGGAATAGAAGACCCAAGACAGAAGCAGAGGAAGAAGAAGAAGATGGAGGAAGAAACCCGAAGGAAAGAAGAAAGAAGATAATAAAGGACTTGTCAAAAACCGGCTCTTGTCGTTTTTAACCCTTTACATTTTTTTTTTGTGAAATGGTAGAGGTACAAGGTACCCCATTACCATTTCACACAGGTGGGGGGCCGGGATCTGGGGGGCCCCTTTGTTAAAGGGGTCTTCCAGATTTCGATAAGCCTCCTGCCAGCAGACCCCCACAACCACCGGGCAAGGGTTGTGGGGAAGAGACCCTTGTCCTCATCAACATGGGGACAAGGTGTTTTGGGGGGCACCCCAAAACACCCTCCCAATGTTGAGGGCATGTGGCCTGGTGCGGTTCAGGAGAGGGGGGGGCCGCGCTCTGTCCCCCCCTCTTTTCTGCGGCCGGCCAGGTCAACGTGCTCGGATAAGGGGTCTGGTGTGGATTTTAGGGGGGACTCCACGCCATTTTTTTTATAATTTGGGGTGGAGTTCCCCTTAAATTCCACACCAGACCTGAAGGGTCTGGTTATGGATATTTGGGGGGAACCCCACGTCATTTTTTTTTAAATTGACGGAGGGGTTCCCCTTAATATCCATACCAGACCTAAAGGGTCTGGTTATTGAATTTGGGGGGACCCCCACGCTTTTTTTTATGAATGAATTCTCCTGCAATTGCCGGGAGCCGACAATTCATTATAGCCGCGAGTCAGTTTTAAATGGCTTTTTTGCTTTGGAAAATGTCATTTTGTGCAAAGACAGTTCTAACCACGGGAAACATGCGCTTTTTCACATGCTGACATCCCCCCCCCCCCCATCCTACGAAATTTAAAAGAATGTTTCAAATGACGTGGGGTTCCCCCCAAATTCCATTACAGGCCCTTCAGGTCTGATATAAATATTAAGGGGAACCCCGCCGTCATTTTTTTGAAGAAAATTACGTGAGGTCCCCCCCAAATATCAATAACCAGACCCTTCAGGTCTGGTGTGGAATTTAAGGGGAACTCCACCCCAAATTAAAAAAAAATGGCGTGGAGTCCCCCCTAAAATCCACACCAGACCCCTTATCCGAGCACGTTGACCTGGCCGGCCGCAGAAAAGAGGAGGGGACAGAGCGCGGCCCCCCCCTCTCCTGAACCGCACCAGGCCACATGCCCTCAACATTGGGAGGGTGTTTTGGGGTGCCCCCCAAAACACCTTGTCCCCATGTTGATGAGGACAAGGGTCTCTTCCCCACAACCCTTGCCCGGTGGTTGTGGGGGTCTGCGGGCAGGAGGCTTATCGAAATCTGGAAGACCCCTTTAACAAAGGGGCCCCCCAGATCCCGCCCCCCCCCTGTGTGAAATGGTCATGGGGTACCTTGTACCTCTACCATTTCACGAGAAAAAAAAATGTAAAGGGTTAAAAACGACAAGAGACGGTTTTTGACAAGTCCTTTATTATCTTCTTTCTTCTTCTTTTCTTCTTTCCTTCGGGTTTCTTCCTCCATCTTCTTCTTCTTCCTCTGCTTCTGTCTTGGGTCTTCTATTCCCGCATCTTGACCGGAATGTTCTTCCATCTTCTTCTCCTTCCGCTGTCCTTCTCGTCCGCATCTTCTCCTTCTTGTTGTTCGCTGGAGGCGCCGCTTCCAATTGAAATCCCCGCTATCTGCCGGACCACGCCCCCCTCTGACGCCACGGGCAAGCTCTTAGGAGTGTGCTGCAAGTGCGTTAGAGGGGGGCGTGGTCACATGTCAGAGGGCGGGCAATTCAATTGGAAGCTTGTGCGCAGCTTCTTCTTTGCCAGAGTCACCACTTCCAATTGAATTGCCCGCTTTCTGGAACATGTGACCACGCCCCCCTCTGACGCACTTGAAGCACACTCCTAAGAGCTTGCCCGTGGCGTCAGAGGGGGGCATGGTCCGGCAGACAGCGGGGATTTCAATTGGAAGCGGCGGCTCCGCTAAGAAGAAGAAGAAGATGCGGACGAGAAGGACAGCGGAAGTAGCAGAAGATGGAAGAACATTCCGGGCAAGATGCGGGAATAGAAGACCCAAGACAGAAGCAGAGGAAGAAGAAGAAGATGGAGGAAGAAGAAACCCGAAGGAAAGAAGAAAAGAAGAAGAAAGAAGATAATAAAGGACTTGTCAAAAACCGGCTCTTGTCGTTTTTAACCCTTTACATTTTTTTTTTGGTGAAATGGTAGAGGTACAGTGTACCCCATTACCATTTCACACAGGGGGGCCGGGATCTGGGGGGCCCATTTGTTAAAGGGGTCTTCCAGATTTCGATAAGCCCCCTGCCCGCAGACCCCCACAACCACCGGGCAAGGGTTGTGGGGAAGAGACCCTTGTCCCCATCAACATGGGGACAAGGTGTTTTGGGGGGTACCCCAAAACACCCTCCCAATGTTGAGGGCATGTGGCCTGGTTCGGTTAAGGAGAGGGGGGTCCGCGCTCTGTCCCCCCCTCTTTTCTGCAGCCGGCCAGGTCAACGTGCTCGGATAAGGGGTCTGGTGTGGATTTTAGGGGGGACTCCACACCATTTTTTTTTAATTTGGGGTGGAGTTCCCCTTAAATTCCACACCAGACCTGAAGGGTCTGGTTATGGATATTTGGGGGGAACCCCACATCATTTTTTTTTAAAACAAATGACGGCGGGGTTCCCCTTAATATTCATATCAGACCTGAAGGGCCTGTAATGGAATTTGGATAGAACCCCACGTCATTTGAAAAATTATTTTAGAATTCGTACCATGGGGGGGGGGGAGGAATGTCAGCATGTGAAAAAGCGCACTTTTCCTGTGGTTAGAAATATATCTTTGCACAAAATGACATTCTGAAAAAAAAAAAAGCCGTTTAAAACTGACTCGCGGCAATAATGAATTGTCGGCTCCCGGCAATTGCAGGAGAATTCATTCTTAAAAAACCCGAACAAAAAAATGACGTGGGGTTCCCCCCAAATATCCATAACCAGACCCTTCAGGTCTAGTGTGGAATTTAAGGGGAACTCCACCCCAAATTAAAAAAAAATGGCGTGGAGTCCCCCCTAAAATCCACACCAGACCCCTTATCCGAGCACGTTGACCTGGCCGGCCGCAGAAAAGAGGGGGGGACAGAGCGCGGCCCCCCCCCTCTCCTGAACCGAACCAGGCCACATGCCCTCAACATTGGGAGGGTGTTTTGGGGTACCCCCCAAAACACCTTGTCCCCATGTTGATGAGGACAAGGGTCTCTTCCCCACAACCCTTGCCCGGTGGTTGTGGGGGTCTGCGGGCAGGAGGCTTATCGAAATCTGGAAGACCCCTTTAACAAAGGGGCCCCCCAGATCCCGGCCCCCCCCCTGTGTGAAATGGTAATGGGGTACCTTGTACCTCTACCATTTCACAAAAAAAAAATGTAAAGGGTTAAAAACGACAAGAGCCGGTTTTTGACAAGTCCTTTATTATCTTCTTTCTTCTTTCCTTCGGGTTTCTTCCTCCATCTTCTTCTTCCTCTGCTTCTGTCTTGGGTCTTCTATTCCCGCATCTTGCCTGGCGTGTTCTTTCATCTTCTTCTCCTTCCGCTGTCCTTCTCGTCCGCATCTTCTTCTTGTTTTTCTTCGCCGGAGGCGCCGCTTCCAATTGAAATCCCCGCTGTCTGCCGGACCACGCCCCCCTCTGACGCCACGGACAAGCTCTTAGGAAAGTCCCCGTGTGGTGCCTGTGCGTCAGAGGGGGGCGTGGTCACATGTCAGAAAGCGGGCAATTCAATTGGAAGCGGCGACTCTGGCAAAGAAAAAGCCGCGCACAAGCTTCAAATTGAATTGCCCGCCCTCTGTCATGTGACCACGCCCCCCTCTGATGCACTTGCAGCACACTCCTAAGAGCTTGCCCGTGGCGTCAGAGGGGGGCGTGGTCCGGCAGATAGCGGGGATTTCAATTGGAAGCGGCGCCTCCGGCGAAGAACAAGAAGGAGAAGATGCGGACGAGAAGGACAGCGGAAGGAGAAGAAGATGGAAGAACACGCCGGGCAAGATGCGGGAATAGAAGACCCAAGACAGAAGCAGAGGAAGAAGAAGAAGGAAGAAACCCGAAGGAAAGAAGAAAGAAGATAATAAAGGACTTGTCAAAAACCGGCTCTTGTCGTTTTTAACCCTTTACATTTTTTTTTCTCGTGAAATGGTAGAGGTACAAGGTACCCCATTACCATTTCACACAGGGGGGGGCCGGGATCTGGGGGGCCCCTTTGTTAAAGGGGTCTTCCAGATTTCGATAAGCCTCCTGCCCTGCAGACCCCCACAACCACCGGGCAAGGGTTGTGGGGAAGAGACCCTTGTCCTCATCAACATGGGGACAAGGTGTTTTGGGGGGCACCCCAAAACACCCTCCCAATGTTGAGGGCATGTGGCCTGGTGCGGTTCAGGAGAGGGGGGGGCCGCGCTCTGTCCCCCCCTCTTTTCTGCGGCCGGCCAGGTCAACGTGCTCGGATAAGGGGTCTGGTGTGGATTTTAGGGGGGACTCCATGCCATTTTTTTAAAAAATTTGGAGTGGAGTTCCCCTTAAATTCCACACCAGACCTGAAGGGTCTGGTTATGGATATTTGGGGGGAACCCCACGTCATTTTTTTTTTTTAATTGGCGGCGGGGTTCCCCTTAATATCCATACCAGACCTAAAGGGTCTGGTTATTGAATTTGGGGGGACCCCCACGCTTTTTTTTTTCTTTTTTTTAATGAATGAATTCTCCTGCAATTGCCGGGAGCCGACAATTCATTATTGCCGCGAGTCAGTTTTAAATGGCTTTTTTGCTTTGAAAAATTTCATTTTGTGCAGAGACAGTTCTAACCACGGGAAACATGCGCTTTTTCACATGCTGACATTAGAGCCCCCCATGGTACAAAATGTAAAGAAAAATTACATTTTTATTATTGCACTTTTAGCATTATTAAAATCACTGCTCCCGAAAAAACGGCTGTTTTAAAAAATAAAAAAAGCATTGGTACATGTCCCCTGGGGCAGGACTAAGGTCCCCAAACACTTTTTAGGACAAAACTTGCAGATTAGCCTTTAAAATTCACAATTAAGATTTCCCCCATAGACTTATACAGGGATTCGGCGGCGGCTTTACTAATCAATTACATCGCGCTGCTGCTGCGGCCGGTTCATGCGCCTAATTAAGGCTTCATCCAGCGCACGTATTAAGGCATGTACCGGCGCAGCGCAGCTTCATTAGTAAATCACCCCCAATGTCACTGTGAAGAGCCTGAATGGATTTCCAAAGTGAGTGCCGTTTAGCTGGGTGGTTAAGCCCGTTTACATTCAGCAAAAGGATGTTAAGTGACATCTTGAGTATACAATACAGTTAAGTTGAGAGGTAAAACACTTACAGTTAGGAGATTCGAAATCTGCGCTTGTAGGCACTAGATGGTAGGACAGATGGGGAGATCAGCAAAGGACCAGGACTCTTCCGTAGAAGTGGAGCTAGAGCTGTGGATAGAACAATATGTTACAGAAAAATTGAATTAGATACAGTTACAGTGCGCAGTAAAAAAAAAAAAAGTTTGCGGAGCAATGAAACCAAAAAAAAACGAAAAAATAAATAAAAAAAACACTCAGGAGGGAGAAAGAGCTTGGGTAGGTGACTGAGTGATATAGTCGGTGGAGTACCAATGTTGGAAGGTAGGTTAACCAAGGAGGTGGAGCTGAACCCAACCACGACCTCCGACAGGGGGTAATAACAGTCTAAAACGACAGGAACTGAGAAGAGTGACTAAATGCTCGGTCAGAACCCATGGGAGCAGGTTTAAAGCAGAAAGGCCCATTGTCGCGCAGAGGTTCATGACATCTCCAAAGATTCTGGGTGCAGATTCCCATTCCGGCGGGATGAGTTGCGTTCACTGCGAGATGGGAGTGGGTTGGAGGGATCAGGAAGGATATCCCAGGTGCGTAGAAGGTGGAGACCTTTGTTGAGATCAGTTACCATGTGGGACTTTTCGTTATGAGTGGTAAGCAGCGAAGCTGGGTATCTCCATTTATATTGAATGCTGTGGTTTTGAAGGCCCTTGGTGACAGGACTCATTTGTCTCCGCAATTGGAGGGTATACTTCGAGAGGTCTGGAAAGAGTTGGATACCTGTGTAAGGAGCAGGCAATGGTGTTTTAGCTTTAACCCCAAACATTCGTTTTTCTTTGATGTGGAAAAAGTGAACTCGCATCAGGACATCTCTGGGTACACTGGCAGCAAGATGGGAGGGCTTTGCAATCCTATGGATCCTATCGATTATTATGTCGCGGGGAGGCACCTCTGGGATTATGATACGTATAAGCTCTTTGGCGTATTTAGGAAGGTCTGCAGGCAAGATGGATTCAGGAACACCTCTGAGTTTGACGTTATTCCTGCGAGATCGGTCTTCTAAATCAGCCAGCTTGGCGCGCATCCATGTTTGTTCTTCCCTGACATCATCATACACATCAATAACACCATTTACAGTGGAGGCACAGTCAATCATGTTTCTTTCTATGTGGGACACTCTGTCTTCCAGAGAGTCGATGTCTGAGGTGATCTTAGAGAAAAGTGAGGAGAGATCAGTCATTAGGGAGGATTGCAGGGACAGGAGCATGTCCTTTAGGGTTGAATCCAGTACAGGCTGGCTCAAGGTGGGGAAGGAGACCATAGATGAGTGTAAGGCCTGCTTGGAGAGAAAAGCCGGGGCCTCAATTAGCGGCAGGGCCGGCCTCATTTTAGCCTTAGCTGGGCTGCTAGTGAGGGGATCTCTGTCCGGGGAGTGATCGGAGGTTACAGGGGGGGTCTTGCTGCCTGATCCATCCGGAAAAGCGTCCGGGAGATCTGAGTAGGAGCCTCGCGGCGCGGCCTGGCCGGCGCCATCTTTAACTGCACTGACCTTCCCCCCTGGCTTGAAGGAGAACTCCGTCAGTTTCTGCGGGTTAATTTCTGTCAGCCTCTTCCTCGACATGTCCGCTGTGGTCCTGGGTGCTTCTGGAGCGAGGATGGAGTCGCTGAGAAGGCCGTTGTAGCGTCGTTGGTCTCCCTGGTCTGATGAGCTGTGAAGCTAAGCTGCCATCTTCAGCTCCAGTCAGCCACGCCCCCCGGTACACCTGACCTTTGGAACCACTACTCTTTCATCAGAGCTATCTATCAGGGTACCGCTGTTCTTTACAGGTTTGAATACTAATCCTGATTCTGACAGTGAGGACTCCCGATCTTTCATGCTCAGTATCCTGTAGGCCTCTGCATTAGTGTACCTTTCTTTTGATATTTTGGGCAATGCATTTGAAGGTACCTAGTGTGATTCACAGGTCAAAAAGAACCTGGTTTTAAAGGACTGTTTGAACTGCTACAATTTTTTTTTCAACTGCTAGCGCTAGCAGAGATCAGGCCTAACTCTGCTAACGCTAGTTTAGTGTACTGTGTATCGGAAGTGACAGTGATCTATTGACACTGCACTTGTTGGGTGGGGTGGAGGGGCTAAACACAGGTGCTGGCAGGTGTCAGGGCTGATCTTGTTAACGCTGCATTTTTGGAACACTATATTATTGAGGATGCCAGTATAGTTCAGATCTGATCAAAGATATTGATCCGTTCAAACTAGACTAATAATAGAGGGGCATAGTGTGTGTGTGTGTGTGTTAGTGTTACTGGCAACAGGTTAACATTTATTGGTGAAAATGTGGCGGGCAATCTGACGCTGTCTGGTATTGATGCTAATGCTAGCTGGTGTTACCCATAACACTAATACAGTGATCAGAAAAAAGATCTGTACACTGTACTAATGACACTGTGACAGGGCAGTGAAATGGTTAACCGGGGGCGATCAGGGGGTTAAAAATGTATTAGGTAATATATGGCGAGTACCCTGACACTATCTTGAACTGATGCTAATTTCCACTAATGCTATCTAGCATCATGAGTGACACCAATACAGTGGTCAGTAAAAACTCTGTACATGGTACCTGGTGACACTGTGACAGGGACTGAAAGGGTTAACTGGGGGGGGGGGGGGGTCAAGGAGTTAAATGTACCTGTGTGTTCTGGTGTCAGTGTAGTGTTTTTACTCACAGTAGATATTCTCTTCTTTCACGCTGGATCTGAAAAGGAGTCCGGGAGAGAAAATGATATACAGTATTTTCCTGTGCCTCTGTTAACATACACAGGACGTTCTGCCATTCTTTAGAACCAATAATCAGGTCGGGGCCATAAATCATTGTCCTGGATCTGATGATTGATCAGTTCTGAATAAAATCCAATCACTGCCGGGCCGGTGGACATGCTCACCCCTTACCCACAGGTGCGAATCACGTAAAGTAGCAGTAAATGTACGCGGGGCGATCCGAAACGGGTTAATATACGCCATTGACATTAATACAGTCCATTGATAGAAACCAGCCTATTTGATTTTAATACATTGTATTTAATGTTTTATTTATAAATTGTGAAAGCAAACTGATCCAAACCTAAAATTACAATGACACATTAGTAGACTATATTCTTTTTATTTGCTAGAAAACAGGTAAAGCCATAATGTTGTTATCAATAACTGAATTAGGCAACTTGTCAAAGTGCTGAGCAGCTTTTAACAGGGACATTGAAATGAAAGTCATCAACATTTAGTAGTTCCCTTATTAAAATGAGAAAGGCTGGCTAGACTACCTTGTTAATCAAACAAGCTTGTCTACAGTCAAGAGATATATGGCACTGTATCAAAGGGTCATACAGACAAATGGGCATGCTGAGAGTCGGTAATATCCAGACATACAGATGGACAGGACATGAAAGTGTTCCCAATATGAAACCTTAGCAGATGGAGGCACAGATAGCTAACTGTATCACACACAGATGCTCTGACTATGAAATGTACATAAGTATTTACAATATTAGTTTACTTTAAATCTTAAATTTTAATGGCTGTACTGATGAAATGCTATTATCACATTGGTGTGGATTTATGTAAAAATATAAACCCACATGCTTACATGAACACAAGCTGAAAGCTATAGTTTTTGTAATATTTTACAACCCATACTAATTTTGCAGTCAATAATTCAATCTACTGGTGTTCAGATTTCATGATAAACAGATATTTTGCAGATATAGGTAAGCCTTTCTCATTTACCCCAGAGAAACCCTTGCAATAATGTTGAGGTCTCAGGGAACCCCTACTAAAAATAATTAGACCTACAGCTTACATTATATCAGTATGATTAATTAATTGTGGAAAGCTTTAATAAGAAGAGTAAAGAATATGGAGTACCTTAAGAATGTGACACACTGGGAAGACTAGTCTAACACCCACCTGCTGTAAACAACATTATTTTTAGTAAAAATAATTCAGAAAAACAGAAAAGGAATGTGTATAGTGTAAATTGCATTGTTGCCTAATATTGTTGGCCAGTGGAAAATTGGCCCTTTGCACTGATGGACAGGGTAGGCCTGTAATCAATTCACCACTGCTCAAGGAACCCCTGGCCACCTCAAGCGAAAGTGTGATTGTGGTATAGATTATTGTGTACATAAGGCACATACTACAGATGGATTTGCAGTAAGTAAGAAGTAGAAGTGATAATGCCACAGAGAAAGTGGAACTGGTCACATGCATACAACCTGTGCATGTGGATAACACCCAACCATTCAAAACCGTGCTGTGTTGGTGTACGCTGAAAAAAAGGCATGATGCATTTTTAAGCACCACTGGATGTTGCAGTGCATACAAATGAATGAACTGTTAGCTTGTGACATTGTAATACAGTTCCATAGAAAGAAAAACGTGCAAACGGCACAATGCATTGTAATCAGCACATTAATCTGCTCCCTTCATAGTGCACACCAGTGCTGGTGTGAATGAGTGCTGGCTGGTGTGAATGAGGCATTAGGATTCCTATGCTCCTTAGTGTCCTCCCATACACTAGTTTTGCTGAGTGCAAACTTCCAAAGTTTAGCCTCATACACACGATCGGATTTTCAGATTGTTGTGCTTTCTTAAGGTAATTTTTAACCTGCACAGTAAATTATTTTGAATTCTTTGATAAAGAAGACATTTTTAAATACGAGTCAATCTATATGACATAGTCTATATTATGAAACGTATTCACGGAGACGTATAATCATACAAAATAGCTAATTTATTGTTAGACAAAAATATGGATATTTACATGAAATTAGAATACCAGATGCGTTACATGAACGACTTGCAAATCAATAAAATACCCCCAAAATGGGCATGCAATACCATTGATCTGTGTGTCATGGTAAGTTCTCAAAATAACTTTTATACAAAAGATAATGAAACAAAAGCATCTATTTCATATATCAACCGTTACTATACTGCAGGAAAGTAAATGGTTAACAATGTGAAATATATTGGACATTTTTTTTGTCAGTAAAATTGGAACTATGTAAAAATAAAAAGATAAAAATTGTACTCTTTAAGGAAAAATCTACCAGTTATTGGTTATGAGAACAGACCATGATTACAAGATATTCAAGACTTCGATATTTCTAGGGAACAACAATATATTTCTGATAAAATCAAAAATGGCATAATTACCGATTCCAAAATGGCTATTTGCAAATGACCAAAGTTAAAATGCAGTGGCTTTCTATGGTCCTTTATGGGATAACAATATGTCTTCATGCATCGTCCTAGCGTGCCCCTCCCCATCGGACACCGTCCTGAGTCATCCCTGCATCTCTCTTCTCCTGGGGTCCTCCTATGGATGGGGTCTTCTTCCTTTTTAAGTTCATTGATCCATTTCCATTGATTTATTTCTCCCTTATATATCATGGGCTCTCTCTTTTTATATATCTCAAGACAATAAGCCCATAAAGTTATACTAAGTCCTTAACTCATAGGCTCCATGGGAGTTCCTGTCAAGACGTGTCTGGTTCCTATTGGCTGATGATTTAATCATTGACTTGTTCTCTGAGCTTTGAGAACCTCAAGTAATATCACTTTCAACCACTAGGTGTCTCACCTTTATTGTGAGATTATCTATACGATAATATTTATATTATTGGGGAGACTTATATTATTATTATTTTTATTGGTAACTTGTATATATATCTCTGGTAATTTTATATATATAAAATACAATTAGTATACTTTTGTATCCCACATAACATGCTTCCATATTTCTTTATAAACGTATATTCCCCAAAAAACATTCTTTTAAGCATGCATAAGTTTATATCTCTTAATCAATGCAAAATAATTATCAATGTGGATACATGAATCATTTTGATATGTGTTTTATGGATACGTGTTACAGGTTACATTTTTATAATCACAATTTGATATCTTTCATAATGTTGATTAGCTTCTTTAACCACTTGCTTACTGGGCACATACAAATTTCAGCTTCCGGCACTACGTCGCTTTGACTGACAATTGCGCGGTCGTGCGACGTGGCTCCTAAACAAAATTGACGTCCTTTTTTCCCCACAAGTAAATCTTTCTTTTGGTGGTATTTGATCGCCTGTGCGGTTTTTATTTTTTGCGCTATAAACAAGAGAGCGACAATTTTGAAAAAAAATACAATATTCTTTACTTGTTGCTATAATAAATATAATCACAATTTGATATCTTTCATAATGTTGATTAGCTTCTTTAACCACTTGCTTACTGGGCACATATACTCCCCTCCTGCCCAGGTGAAATTTCAGCTTCCGGCACTGCGTCGCTTTGACTGACAATTGCGTGGTCGTGCGACGTGGCTCCCAAACAAAATTAACGTCCTTTTTTCCCCACAAGTAATGCTTTCTTTTGGTGGTATTTGATCGCCTGTGCAGTTTTTATTTTTTGCGCTATAAACAAAAAAGAGCGACAATTTTGAAAAAAAAAATATTTACTTGTTGCTATAATAAATATCCCTATTTAAAAAAATTAAATACATTTTTTTTCTCAGTTTAGGGCGATACGTATTCTTCTACATATTTTTGGTAAAAAAAAAAAATCGCAATAAGCGACTGGTTTGCGCAAAAGTTATAGCGCCTACAAAATAGGGGACAGAATTTTTTTTTTCTTTTTTTTACTAGAAATGGCGGCGATCAGCGATTTTTATTGGGACTGCGACGTTATGGCCGACACATCGGACACTTTTGATACATTTTTGGCGCCATTCACATTTATACTGCGATCAGTGCTATAAATATGCACTAATTACTATATAAATGTGACTGGCATTGAAGGGGTTAACACTAGTGGGTGAGGAAGGGGTTAAATGAATTTCCTACATAGTGTTCTGTGTGTGGAGGGGGGGTGACTGGGAGAGGTGACCGATCTGTGTCTTTATGTACAAGGGACACAGATCGGTCTCCTCCTCTCCAGAGACAGGACGCTGTCTCTGTGTAAAACAGCAATGATAGATGATCTCATATGTTTACATATGAGATCATCTCTCATTGGCCGTACAGATCGCATAGCAAACGGCCACTCTGATTGATTGGCCGTTCGCCGCGATCTGTGATTGGCTGTGTCCAAGGGACATGGCCAACACAGAGCTTCCCCGCTGAGCGCTCTGGAGCACGCTCGGGGAACGTCTTAAGGGGCGGCCGTCAATTGACGGCGGCTTGGATATTCAGGTCCGCGCTGCAGCCGTCATTTGGCTATAGCGTGGGCTGCAAGTGGTTAAAACACTTTTATTTAACTCATATTTCTCATATATCTTTCTTCTAACACTTTTCTAAATCAGCGAATGCGATGGTTATATATTTCCCTCTGTCCTAAGATGTCATTGTTAATTTAAACATTATTTTCATTTATTTGATGTTAATATATACAGTATTCTTTAATATCATGTGTATTTTAAAATATCTCTGACTTGTGTCATATTATATGTCCATATCAGGGATAGATGTATGTATTTGTCCTTAGTGTGAAATGAACTGGGTTCTTCTGCTATTGTCTAAGAGACAGCTGAGACAATACTGCCTGTTTACCTTAGGGCAACCTTATTCTCTAATAGTGTTGAGCAGAATATGCCATATTCGATTTCGCGATATATCTCGAATATATAGTCGAATATTCGAGATATATTCGCTAAATGCGAATATTCGTGATATTTTTTGGAAATGAAAAGATTGCGAAATTTCGCTATTGCGAATGCGAATGCGAAATTTCGAGAAATGCGGAAGGAGCACTCTGATTGCCTCAGAATATTCGTGATATTTTATAATACAAAATAATTGCGAAATTTCGAGAAATGCGGAATGGAGCACTCTGATTGGCTCAGAATATTCGTGATATTTCACAATACAAAAAAATAGCGAAATTTCGAGAAATGCGGAAGGAGCACTCTGATTGGCTCAGAATATTCGTGATATTTTATAATACAAAATAATTGTGAAATTTCGAGAAATGCGGAATGGAGCACTCTGATTGGCTGAGAATATTCGTGATATATTACAATACAAAATAATTGCGAATATTCAGCAAATGCGGAAGGAGCACTCTGATTGGCTCAGAATATTCTTGCTATTTTATCGTAATTTCGCAAAAATGCGATTGCGATATTTATTGCGCAATTTCGATACATGCTTTAGGAGCGCTCTGATTGGCTCATTCTGAAATCGACAATCGGAATTTCGACAGTAACACTCTGAAATCGAATATATGTGTTATTTTAGCTAAAAACAATATTGCGAATTTCTCGAGCACGCATGCGCAATCGCGCGAACAACACGCGACTACTTCCTGGAACTTGGCCACTTGCCAGTTTCATTTGCCATAGCAAGTTTGTGTTGGCCAAGTGCCCAGCTTTGGTTTAAAAAAAATGGTCGGGAGTAATCTGTCACGAAGTGAGGAAAAGATGCTGATCTGTGTAAGTATTTGCATTATCTTTAACTGCATTTTAGACTAGTTTAAAAGTTAGTATATAAGATCAGATATTAGTATTTCCCAAACAATGTGTCTCCTGGTGTTACAAAACTACAACTCCCAGCATGCCTGTACAGCTGCAGACACCCTGGTTGGTAAATGTGTATTTAGGCACTTTCCTTGCTATTTTGCATAATGAATTTAACATGTTGTGGACACCGGGCTAATTTTTCAGATTTGGTGTTTACGAGACTAAAACATTTTTTTTTGCTAGAAAATTACTTAAAACCCCCAAACATTATATATATTTTTTTTTCTAACACCCTAGAGAATGAAATGGTAGTCATTGCAATACTTTTTGTCACACCGTATTTGCGCAGCGGTCTTACAAGCGCACTTTTTTTGGAAAAAAATCACTTTTTTGAATTAGAAAATAACACAATAATACATTTTGCACAATTTTTTTATATTTTGTGAAAGATAAAGTTACGCCAAGTAAAATGATACCCAACATGTCACGCTCAAAAATTGTGCCCGCTCGTGGCATGGCGTCAAACTTTCACTTTTAAAAATCTTGATAGGTGACGTTTAAAAAATTCTACAGGTTGCATTTTTTGAGCTACAGAGTAGCTCTAGGGCTAGAATTATTGCTCTCGCTCTAACGATCGCGGCGATACCTCACTTGTGTTGTTTGAACACCGTTTTCATATGCGGGCGCTACTCGCGTATGCGGCACTGTTTCCTAAACGGAGCCTACAGCTGTTGCAAAACAACTCCCCGTTATTACCGGACAGCCATTAACTGTCCAGGCATGCTCGGAGTTAAAGTATAATTGTTGTACAGCTGGTGATGGTGAGCTACATGGTGTATCAGAGCATGCTGGTAGTTGTAGTTTTTAAATAACATCAACTCCATTATTTATTCTAAATTAATTCATCAAAATGTCAAAAAAATGGCAAGATATAAAATCTGTCATGTTACCCCTGTCATTCATTAATAAGGCGAGAATGCTCCCAATGTTGAATACCATAGATTTCCGTCATATATCCATAAGGCTTTAAACAAAAGTATTATAATATACTTTGTTCTTCATCTTGCAGACGTTCCTGGAAACAGGGTACGACCAGCTGCCGAGGCAGGCTCAAAAAAAGGATGTGATACGCTCCATAATGGAGAAACTGAGTGATCACCACGGCGGCCCACTTGAAGAGGCGCCATATGGACCGGGTCAAGCGTCTCCGTGTTAAATATCACCCAGGTAAGTTATTGCTGACAGTTATGTTTTTTTTTTCTAAAGTGTATTTCTGCAATCTGCCACCTTTCTCCATGCCCCGGGTGACAATGGCGGGTGTGAGGGGGTCCTCCCATACAGCCCGTCCTACCTGCTCCGCTTTGAAGCCCAACGTGGCAGAGGGACTCCCTATAAGGGAGTGAGAGGATTTGCCCGCTCAACCAGCCCCGTTAGTCCTTCGCCTCTCTTTTTAGAGACCGCGTGGTCAGAGTGCGTGCATGTTAACCCAATTTCGAATGCGTGTGTAAGTGTGGTGGTTTTTGTGGGAGGGGGGTGGGCGTACTAAGCGCAGGCTTACCTCGCATAGCACTCCCACCGGGGGCTGGGCTGAGACCACCAAACTCAATTAACATGTAGCCGAGAGCGGGATCCGAACCCCTAGCTGCAGAGGTGAATGGCTTGTCAGCGCAGTGGCAATCGCGTTGAGCCACCGCAGCTCCTTTGGTGACAGTTATGTAAGGTCATATGTAATTAATGTAAGGGCAGATGTTGTTAACCCAGACGCCATGTTGTGGTAACATATATCACCACCAGCCAAGGTATTTATAGTACTGTTGAAAAAAGACATGGGACAGCAGACAGCAACACAGAAGTTATGTGGGAACATACATTTCCCATTGCTTTGCATGGGACTTTTAACAAAAACCACGACCATCACAAATGGGGGTAGTTAATGGATAAATTAACGATCCTATACTTTAAGTGGACGTATAAGTAACATGTGACCAAGTGTTATCGAAATATCTACAGCTGTTATGAAGTAACATGTATTTCCCATAGAGTTGAATGGGACTTTAAAGAAAAACCCCGACCATGGCAAATGGGGGAGGGTAAGGCTTAAATCACCTATCCTATGTTTGTGGCTGACATATAAGTAACCTGTGTGCCAAGTTTCATGTAAATATCTTTCGCCGTTTGGACGTGATGCTGGTACATACATACATACATACATACACAGACACGTTGAGTTTTATATATATAGATTCACACTCAATTCCTGTGTTAGGCGTGGGGTTTTCATAGTAATCCCGTGTGCTCCATCAGGCCCTTTTTTTAACATGAGATCGTCTGAACAAAACAAAGGAGACAAAAACAGCTCATTTTACCATGGTGGCAGCCCAGCTCACGCTCAGTCCCCTGTAGTGCCCACAAGACCCTTTAATATAACATTTTCCCATTGGTTAACTGTCTATATAAATTAATTTGTATTCATATACAATACAGCAGAGTACACAGAATTTGCATACGTCATTAGAAAATATTTTTCTAATATATGAACATTGTGTTATTATAGGAGCTCCGCTACCAGCTGTGCGCACCAAGCGTGCAAGTCGCCAGGCCGCTGAGGAGGATGCGGCAGAGGAGGATATGGCAGAGGAGGATGCGGCAGAGGAGGATGCGGCAGAGGAGGAGAGGGATGAGGAGGAGCAGCCAGGGCCCTCCCACTCGCCAGCCACAGCTCCTGTTGTGTAGCATGTCCCCCCCCAACAAACTACTGAGGAAGAGGATATCATGGTAGCTGGAGAGGTCGAGGTCCTTGAAGAGCAACTTCCGGTGAGCCTCGCTCAGGAAGGTAAATATGTGCACAAAGATTAATAACATTTCAACAATAAAATGTAGATATAAAAATGGACAACATATAAAGCGCACCCATCAGATTGCAGAACCATCATATGGTATTTATGATAGAAGTATACAGGTAGTGCAGAATTATTAGGCAAGTTGTATTTTTGAGGATTCATTGTATTATTGAACAACAACCATGTTCTCAATGAACCCCAAAAACTCATTGATATCAAAGCTGAATATTTTTGGAAGTAGTTTTTATTTTGTTTTTAGTGTTAGCTATTTTAGGGGGATATCTGTGTGTGCAGGTGAGTACTATTACTGTGCTGAATTATTAGGCAACTTAACCAAAGAAAAAATATATACCCATTTCAATTATTTATTTTTAATAGTGAAACCAATATAACATCTCAACATTCACAAATATACATTTCTGACATTCAAAAACAAAACAAAAACAAATCACTGACCAATATAGCCACCTTTCTTTGCAAGTACACTCAAAAGCCTGACATCCATGGATTCTGTCGGTGTTTTGATCTGTTCACTATCAACATTGCGTGCAGCAGCAACCGCAGCCTCCCAGACAATGTTCAGAGAGGTGTACTCTTTTCCCTCCTTGTAAATCTCACATTAGATGATGGACCACAGGTTCTCAATGGGGTTCAGATCAGGTGAACAAGGAGGCCATGTCATTATTTTTTTTTTTTAATACCCTTTCTTGCCAGCCACGCTGTGGAGTACTTGGACACGTGTGCTGGAGCATTGTCCTGCATGAAAATCATGTTTTTCTTGAAGGATGCAGACTTCTTCCTGTACCACTGCTTGAAGAAGGGGTCTTCCAGAAACTGGCAGTAGGACTGGGAGTTGAGCTTCACTCCATCCTCAACCCGAAAAGGCCCCACAAGCTCATCTTTGATGATACCAGCCCAAACCAGTACTCCACCTCCACCTTGCTGGCGTCTGAGTCGGACTGGAGCTCTCTGCCCTTTACCAATCCAGCCACGGGCCCATCCGTCTGGCCCATCAAGACTCACTCTCATTTCAGCAGTCCATACAACGGTAGAAAAATCATTCTTGAGATATTTCTTGGCCCATTCTTGACGTTTCAGCTTGTGTGTCTTGTTCAGTGGTCGTCGTCTTTCAGCCTTTCTTACCTTGGCCATGTCTCTGAGTATTGCACACCTTGTGCTTTTGGGCACTCCAGTGATGTTGCAGCTCTGAAATATGGCCAAACTGGTGGCAAGTGGCATCTTGGCAGCTGCACGCTTGACTTTTCTCAGTTCATGGGCAGTTATTTTGCGCCTTGGTATTTCCACACGCTTCTTGCGACCCTGTTGACTATTTTGAATGAAATGCTTGATTGTTCGATGATCACGCTTCAGAAGCTTTTGAATTTTAAGAGTGCTGCATCCCTTTGCTAGATACCTCTCTATTTTTGACTTTTCAGAGACTGTCAAGTCCTTCTTTTCACCCATTTTGCCAAAGGAAAGGAAGTTGACTAATAATTATGCACACCTGATATAGAGTGTTGATGTCATTAGACCACACACCTTCTCATTACAGAGTTGTACATAACCTAATATGCCTAATTGGTAGTAGGCTTTCGAGCCTATACAGCTTGGAGTAAGACAACATGCATAAAGAGGATGATGTGGTCCAATTACTCATTTGCCTAATAATTCTGCACTCCCGGTCTGTGCTAGACACATAACAAGTGTATAGACATGATAATGATTGATTAATAAGCAACAGAAATATTTTATGTATTTGTTAAGGGTCTTTGAAATCAAATTGTTTTTTCTTATATCCTAACAGCTGCCAAAGAGATTATGCTGTACCAAGCAGCTCTGAAAAAAAATTCCAAAAAAATCCTGGCTAACCAGATCCAAATTAGTTATCTTCAGAAGCAAAATCAACAGGTGGAGGAGGAACAAATGCAACTTTTGTTAAAATTGGAAAAAGCGCAGAAGCGCATGAACAGTTATCTTAAAATTTGATATTTTAAATAAAAAGTGTTATTTTTTTAAATGTTTCCTTTCTTTTTGAGATAGATTTTTAGGTTTTTCAACACATCTAACTTCACATCTAACACATCAACATCAACATCAACACATCTAACTTCATAATAAGCAAAATCATTTTATACTATTATTTTATTTAACACAAAACTAGGACAAACTAAAGTACACAGACACAGTCACGACGAACACAAACTAAACTGTTGAAAAATGAACATAACAAAAGCAACAATAGATATATATAGATATAGAGAGAGAGAGCAAGAAAGAGAGAGAGAGTGCAGATTTTCTCTTGCATACAGGCTAATGGTTGCAGTATAATGGTTGCAGTATAAAGGCCGCAAACCAGGGTTTAACATAAAGTTCATTGTTTTAGTTACACTTGCTGTTACGATCCGGTCTGGTAGCTTGTAGCGGAGGCTGTTGGTGGATCCGCTGTGCCAGAGAGGTCATGAATCATTACTCAGCATGGAGGCAGCAGCAGTAGCATTAAAATGTAATGCAACTAGAAAAGATACAATTTCAGGGTAAATTGTGCGGCGTGGTCTTGCCTCCACCAATACTACTGACTGGAGACGGTGCCCCTGGAGATGTAAATGTGATCCAACCGTGTGTCAATCCAGTTCGGTCCGTTGCCCCATCAAAAACTGCTCCATCAAAAACTAGCCCATCAAAACTGCACCATAAAAACTAGGGCTGCGCATCTTCACTCGTCTCACGATTCAATGCGATTTCGATTATCAAGTCCACGATTTGATTCCGCGATGCATCACGATGCATCACGATTGCAGCGCAAGTGCGCATGGCTCTCCCCCCAAAATACTAAAGGAGATTATCAGAGACTGCAGACATAGTACAGGAGATGGTCAGAGACTGCAGACATAGTACAGGAGATGGTCGGAGACTGCAGACATAGTACAAGAGATGGTCAGAGACTGCAGACATTGTACAAGAGATGGTCAGAGACTGCAGACATAGTACAGGAGATGGTCAGAGACTGCGGACATAGTACAGGAGATGGTCAGAGAGTGGGGACATAGTACAAGAGATGGTCAGAGACTGCAGACATAGTACAAGAGATGGTCAGAGACTGCAGACATAGTACAGGAGATGGTCAGAGACTGCGGACATAGTACAGGAGATGGTCAGAGAGTGGGGACATGCTACACGAGATAAGAGACTGCGTGCATGCTACAGGAGATGGTCAGAGACTGGGGACATGCTACACGAGATAAGAGACTGCGTGCATGCTACAGGAGATGGTAAGAGACTGCGGACATGCTACAGGAAATGGTCAGAGACTGCGGAAATTATACAGAAGATCAGTAGGTAAGTATGATTTTTAATTTAATTTTAAAGAAGAAAATAATACCCTTTAGTATCACTTTAACAAACCCATTGAGTCTTTTGGCAGCAACTTGCATAGTAAACAGGTCAACATCACTGCAAAAAAAAAAAAGGGAGGCATTCCAATCAGCAAGAAATCTACTGCTTGCAGATCAGTAGATGGTTCCAGAGGGGAGAGAGATGATAGGGAAATCACAGCAAGAAATTAGACAGTAAAAGAGTTTGCCTTACACATTGGGGGCTGCACAAACAGTACACACACACAGAGGATAGCTGCAGCAGGACGGGGGGGGGGGATGTTGCCACCTCTCTACACTCACCCATATATCAAGCATGACAGGCTTATCTCTCACCTCCGGAGCACTTCCATCCCCCCCTCCTCTCAGCTTGTTTGTAGTTTGCAGAAGCCAAATTTATGGCTCATCCCACGGATGTTACAACAGCTCCGTGCAGTCATGATCTGTATGCCTCTGTCTCTCAGCTCCTCGTGCGGCTCGGCACCACCCATCGGGGAGATGAACAGTGTCACTGTCCAGTCAGACTCAGAGCTCCAAATCACAGAGGAAGGGAGATCGTGGGTGGGGGCAGCAACGAGGCTCAGGCTGAGGCTACACTGTGTGAGTTGAGGAGGGGACAGCGCCAGGCGCAGCCAGCCGATTGGCGGCATATCTTTCCAGCAAAGACATTGCTGTACGGGGGGGAGGGGGAGGGGCCGCAATGACATCATTATTAATCGATTATTGCACAATACCGAATCGATGCAGAATCGTCCAGGGTATAATCGCGATGCATCGATTCGACGATTATTTTCAACACCCCTAATCAAAACTGCACCATGCTATTAGCCCCATCAAAAACTGGTTGCTATGGAGGGTTGCTATGGACTGATGGCTATGGACTGGTTGCTATAGACGGTTGCTATGGAGTGGATGCTATGGAGGGTTGCTATGGAGGTTTCATATGGAGGGTTGCTATGGAGGGTTGCTATGGAGTGGTTGCTATGCATGGTTGCTATATGCAGAGCATGCAGAAGTTACGCATAGTCAAAAAAAAACTTAGCCATATCTCCTCACAGTGTGTGGGAGGAGCTATAGAAAGCCCTCACAGATGTGTGTATGAAGGATTTTACCTCAGCGTCTCCTAGGAAACCAATGTAAAACATATGCAAACACACTCAGGAAAGAACTGTTTGTGAGGTGTTATTAAACTCTTTAGCGTTTCCTAGGAAACCAATTTTTGGGTTTGCAGGCTCTCTCTAAACACAACAGAAATTGAGGAATGTTTTTTGAATACTTGTCCTTTAAATGAAGCTATTTACCTCACAGAAAACACCTCACAACTACCTCACAGCTGTGTGTATGAAGGTATTTACCTCACAGAAAACACCTCACAACTGTGTGGGAGGAGCTATATAATCCCCTTACAGCTGTGAGGACTTTTAATTACCTCAGCGCCTCCAAGGAAACCAATGTAAACAAATGCAAACACACTCTTGGCAGATTCTCAAATCCTGGATTTATTTTTTAATAATTGTCCTTCAAATTGTTCTATCTTCAAAACTAGAAATCTCACAGTGAATGTAGTGTAAAAACTGTGGGCGGAGATACCGTTTAAAATTTGGCTATAATAAGAATAATATATATGTGAGATAACAATAAGTGCTCTTGCTATGCAAGACCACTTAACTAACTATCACACAGGCAGCATTTACAAGCAGTATTGGTAATATTACTAGATAGCATCTAAACACGTGGGCAGGACTTTACAGCATCAATAGAGACCATAGTAGTCAATAGTGTCAAATAACTAGTCACATAGGTGTCGTGAGCAGCAGCAGTATTAGTAACAGTAGACAATATAGGGCCAGATTCAGGAACAGTTAGGCTGGCGGATCCAGTGATCCGCCAGCCTAACTGTGACTTTGAGCCGGCGTTTCTGTTTTCTGTAACCAGAAAACAAGAAACGCCGGGTTGAAGCTCCGATGCGAGCAGCGTAACTGAGTTTCGCCATCGCATTGTTACTTCAACTTAAAAATGGCGCCGGGGGCGTTCCTGCCGATTTCCGCTCAAAAAATATGTTAATGAGCGGAAATCGGCAATTCACGATCGCATTCCGGCGCGACGCAGTGACGTTACGATGTTTCCGGACGGGATACGCGGCGCATAGTTATACCTACATGGGGTTGGAATATCCTATGTTAGGTATAGGCGTCGTCATCGCGTCGAAAAAAAATAAAAAAACTTCGCTTGCGTAAAACGGTCATGAATGGGAATGTGACGTCATTGACGTTCATTCACAGATTTTGGAGCATGCGCACGGGGATGTTTTGACACTCGACGCATGCGCAGTACGTTGGCGGCGGGATCGCGCTTAGTTAGCATACTACACGCCCCGTACCCGCCCAATTTGAATTCCGCCGGCTCATTTGCGATGCGCTGCCGCAACTTTAGGAGCAAGTGCTTCGTGAATGACAGCACTTGCTCCTAAAATTTCTGCAGCGCAACGCAAATGAGAAGCGTTACTCCAGAGCAAAGATGCTCTGGACTACCTGAATCTGGCCCATAGTGTCAAATCACTCGGGAAGGAGGTGCCATGAACAGCAGCAGCAGCAGTGGTAATAGTAGTATAGAGTGGCAAATAACTTGTGACATAGGTGTCTTGACTGATCCAGAGGACTCATGGGAGAAAGTCATGTGGTCAGATGAGACCATAATATAACTTTTTGGTCATAATTCCACTAACCGTGTTCGGAGGAAGAAGAATGATGAGTACCATGCCAAGAACGCCATCCCTACTGTGAAGCATGGGGGTGGTAGCATCATGCTTTGGTTTTTTTTTTCTGCACATGGGACAGGGTGACTGCACTATATTAAGGAGAGGATGTCCGGGGCCATGTATTGCGAGATTTTGGGCAACAATCTCCTTCCCTCAGTTAGAGCTTTGAAGATGGGTCGAGGCTGGGTCTTCCAACATGACAATGACCCAAAGCACACAGCCAGGATAACCAAGGAGTGGCTCTGTAAGGAGCATATCAAGGTTCTGGCGTGGCCTAGCCAGTCTCCAGACCTAAACCCAATAGAGAATCTTTGGAGGGAGCTCAAACTCCGTTTTTCTCAGCGATAGCCCAGAAACCTGACTGATGTAGAGAAGATCTGTGTGGAGGAGTGGGTCAAATATCCCTCCTCCAGTGTGTGCAAAGCTGGTGAAAAACTACAAGAAAGGTTTGACCTCTGTAATTGCAAACAAAGCCTACTCTACCAAATATTTACATTGATTTTCTCAGGTGTTCAAATAATTTGTTTCAGCACTGTAAATAGATCAGGGAATGCATGACAAGGGACCCTTCAGCGCCCTGAACCGACGGCGGGTGCCAGAAAGTCACCGCCGATCCAGGACTCATTCATCTTTATGAATGTGAGTCTGTACACGGATTCTGTGGACAGAAGGGGCCTCTTGTCTTTGACCACCTGCCGCGCTGAATGTCCGCTCAGATAGTACGCTGGAGGGGGGGCAAGACAATAGCTCCAGCGCATACTGAGCGAGCTCGCGGCAGGTGTCCAATCTGGCAACCCAGTACTCCATGGGGTCGTCGGTATTCATACTCTCAGAAGCACCGGCGGACGCCATGTAATCTGCCACCATGTGGGCCAGCCGCTGGTGGTGACTGCTTCTGCTGCTGCTGGTACTGGGTCGCTCCGATTGGAAGAACATCCTCATCTCTTCCATTAGGTCCCCTGCTTGGCTGCTGCTGGGTGCAGCCACCTGCTGGGTGAGATGAGGGGGGACAACTGGAGGCCGGGGAGTTGCCTGCTCCAACCGGCTGACAATGCCTGCTTGCAGTTCCTCCATCCGGCGCTGCCTCCGGCTGGCTGGGATGAACTGCTCCACTTTCCCCTTGCACCTGGGATCCAAAAGGGTGGCCATCCAATAATCATCCCTGTCCTTGATGGTCTTAACCCGGGGGTCCCTCCTGAGGCATCTCAGCATGTGGGCAGCCATGGGGAAGAGCGCAGCCCGCTGTGACTCCTCACTGCTGCCCAGGTCAATGAGGTCAGACTCTTCATCCCTGAGGCGCTGCTGCTCACGCTCAGAGATGCCCAACCCCCGGACTATCGGTGTCCCCAAAACCGGCTCTCCCTCCTGACCAGGCCCTGACTCCAGGACGACACCAGCAACCTCCTCATCATCATCATCATCCTCCTCCTCCTCCTCCTCCTCTTCGTCCTGGCCCTGGTCTCGGTGGAGCAGTGCTGCCTCCTCCTGCTCCACCAAGGCACTCTCCCCAGCTTCGAGCAGGCGATCTAGTGTCCTCTCCAGCACGAACACTATAGGGAGCACGTCATTGAGGCCGACATGCTCCCTGCTGACCATCTTGGTCGCCTGCTCGAAAGGGCCCAACACCTGGCAGACCTGGTGTATCTGCCCCCACTCCGCACAGGTGATGTACGGGAGTGTTGGTGCTGGCCCGGCAGTGGGTTGCTCCAGCAGGTACTGCCTCACCGCCCTTCGCTGCTCCCACAACCTCTCCAGCATGTGGAGGGTGGAGTCCCACCGCGTCACACTGTCCACAATCAGCCTGTGAGGGGGCAGCCTGTTGACCCGCTGCCACTTGGACAGGGACGCGGTAGCGGTTGGGGAGAGCCTGAAGTGGCTGGCAATCCTACGCACCCTTGGCACAATGTCACTCAACCCGGGATAGGTGCGCATGAACTTCTGCACCACTAGGTTGAGGACATGTGCCAGACAGGGCACGTGGGTCAGACTGCCAGCCTGAAGGGCGGAGAGTAGGTTGCTGCCGTTATCACAGACAACCATACCTGCCTGGAGCCTTCGGGGTGTCAGCCACTTCTGGACCTGAGCCTAAAGTGCGGTCAGCACTTCTTGTCCAGTGTGTCTCCGGTCCCCTAAGCTAACAAGCTGGAGCACGGCCTGACAGCGCACGTGCACCACACCTGAGTAGCTACGGGGGCGCTTGCTGGGAGGCTCAGCAGCTGCGGAGACAGAGGCTTGACGGAGACCAGCACTTCTCCCCTGGACACCCCGGGGCGGCACCACCAAATCTGTTGCCGCCGATCCCTCCCCGGCGCCTTGGAGGGAAACCCAATGGGCAGTGAAACTTATGTAGCGCCCCTGCCCATGCCTGCTGGTCCAGCCATCCATTGTCAGATGCACCCTGTCGCTGACAGCGTGATCCAGCCACAGGGTTACATTCTTCACAATGTGCTGGTGTAGGGCAGGGACACCAGTCCTGGCAAAGAAATGGCGGCTGGGGACACGCCATTGGGGTTGGGCCTGCTCCAACATCTGCCTGAAGGGGTTGCTGTCCACGATGTTGAAGGGCAGAAGATGTTGGGCAATAACCCTTGCCAGGAGCCCATTGAGGGAACGCACACGTCGGTCTCCGGTGGGGAAGGGAGTGTTGCGTTCAAAGGCGTCTGAAATCGTCGCCTGGAGCCGGACGGCAGTGCGGGACACAGACGCGGAGGGTGCTGTCAAAGTAGAGGTCTGGGTGCCGGTACCAGTACCACTACTAGAGGGAGCGGGGGGGCATGACCTGCTGGGAAGAGATGAAGCTGTGGCAGGGGCTGCTGTACCCTGCTCACTTGTGGTGGTGGCGCTGCTACCACCACCACGCTTCATCTCGTCATGCACCCGCCAGTGGTTTATGCTCAGGTGCTGGTTCAGGGCTGTGGTACCCACCCGCGCCAAATGCTTCCCTCTCTTCACCCTGACTGAACAGATCCGGCAGATGGCCACTAGAGGGTTGTCTGCCACCAGGGTGAAGTAGGCCCAGACAGGTGACTTCAGCGCCACCCTCCCGTCAGATGGGGTGACGCTGACTTGCACCTGCTGGGACTCGGTGCGCACAGGTGGAGCTGCCTGCTGCTGCTGCTGCTGCTGCTGACACCTCCTGCTGCCATGTCCAGTGGAGACCCTGACGCTGGTCTCCCTGGTGGTGACCTGGCGCACCATTTCCCCAGGGTGCCTACCTTCCCCATCGTCACTGACGCAGTGAGCCGACGAGCCAGATGGCAACCATGATGGGTCACCCTCCTCATCGCCCCCAGAGATGTCAGATCAAGGGCTGAGATGTTGTGGTCTGAGGGAACCAGCTGACATGGAGCCGATAGCCTGGCTCCGCTGTCCCCTCACCCACGCCTGGGTCTGACTAGGTGCTGCTGTTTCCTGCACCAAAACAGCAGCACCACTTTGAAGGGATGTCTCTGGGATACTGACAGCAGGTATCCCATCCTCCTCGTCCATCCCTTCAAAAAGGTCCTGAGCATCAGGACAGAGCTGGAGGTCTGCCTGATGCATGGCCTCCCCCAAGAGATCCCTCTCACTGTCGCTGTCGAACAGTAAGATGCTGGACTCTTGGGGGCTGGGGGGGGTACTACAGGCACCGGTGTAATGGTGGTACTACTGGGAGTCGGGACCGACGACTCAGTGGCACTGCTGTGCCCCATGTAGTCCACCACTACTTGAGCCTGAGATGGCAATATCGGGCGGCTGCCCGATGTAAAAAAATCCCTCATGAGGCGGAGTCCCCTTCCACCCGATCCTCTACCACTAGTAGGGGCATGAGAGGTACCCCGTGCTGGCAGCGACCCAGCACTGGGAGTAACTCCCCTACCCCTGCTGCCACGGCCACGGATGCCGCTCATGATTGCTGATGTGTGTGGGGGGGTAAACTTTATGGGGGGGGAAATGTGTGGAAAATGTTTTTTTTGTGTTTTTTTTTAAAAGACAGGCACGCAGACACAGACGTACACACACAGCTACTAAACTATAATAAAACTAGTACACCAAAGACAAGGACTACAAAAAATAAAAATAAATGCACTAAACAAACACTAACTGCTTACACAAACGTATATGACTATAAACTAAAGCTATTTTTTTTTTTTTTTTTACACACTAACTGACAAGGAATACAACTACAAAAAAATAATTCACTAAAGAAACACTAACTAATAACTTTTTTTTTTTTTTTTTAAACACAGAACACAGACACTAAACACACACTAAAGTAAGCTAGCTGAAATAAATGTACACTAAGGCGGCGTACAGACGATCGGATATATCCGATGAAAACGGTCCGCGGACCATTTCCATCGGATATGTCCGATCGGGAGTTTGATCCGATGGCGTGTACACACCATCGGATCAAATTCCCCGCCGCCGGACGGCGCGGGGTGACGTAGTGGTGACGCGGCGGTGACGTTGACGCCGCCGCGTCACCGCCACGTCACCGCACCAGGAAGTAAAACACTTCCGCGCATGCGCCGAATCCATTCGGCAGCGGCGCGGCGGTGGTGGGAGCCGACATGTCTGCTGGTAAGTGTACTAACCAGCAGACATGTCGGGCGGACAGATTCCCACCGGATAGATTTCAAAGCATGCTTTGAAATCTGTCGGGTGGAGAAATCTGTCCGCTAGCCCATACACACGAGCGGAGATGTCTGCTGAAACGGTCCATCGGACCGTTTTCAGCGGACATATCCCCTCGTGTGTACGCCGCCTTACAGTATGTACACTTACTATACAGAAATCAAACTAAACTGAAGAACACAAAACTTAGCTTTTACAAAAGCTCTTGGGCCTTTTGCTTTGAAAAAAGCAAAAGCTAATCAGGAAAATATGCACTTAAATCAATAAGAAGCAATCAAAAGCTAAGCTGCAAGATACTACAGTAACACAAGCTGAACAACACAGCACAAAACTTAGCTTTTAAAAAAGCTCTTGGGTGTATTGCTTTGAAAAAAGCAGTTTATAAACTGGAAAATATCCACTGAAATCACTAAGTAGCAAATAGCAACGATGAAGCACAATGCTGATGATGCAAGATGCAAGATACCAGCAACACAGACACAGTCTCCACACTATCAAGCCAACTTCTGAATCTGCAATGAAATGCTGCTGGGAGTGACCTTATATAATGCCCGTGCAGGCAGGTTCCTATTGGTTGCTAACCTATGACGAGTGTGGAAGGAGAACTCTGATTGGCTCTGATGCAAAAGGGCGGAGTAAATAATCGCGCAATATTACGATTGCCGAATATTCGCATTGCGAATATTCGGCAATATAAATAGATTGCTTCAGCTACTCGGACCAAGGTCTCTAATCATACCAGCAATGCTTTTAGACGTCGAAGGAGATCACTAGGATGTGATCTGTTTTAAAAATGAAACTGAAATAATCGCTCTGAGGCGGAAGATAGGGCGGAGAAAATAATCGCGCGATATCGCTATTGCCGAATAATCGCATTGCGATTTTTCGGCAACATAAAATGATCGCTGCAGCTACTCAGCCCAAGGTCTCTAATCATACCAGCAATGCTTTTAGACGTCGATGGGGATCTCTAGGATGTGATCTGTTCTAAAAAAAAAATTGAAAAAATACGAATATTCGAAATAGCGAATATTCACCGCAAAATTCGGAATATATCGCGAATACTCGAATATGCCATATTCGAGCCGAATATTCTCAATAAGAATATTCGTGAGCAACACTATTCTCTAATACAATGGGAGTTATTTACTTCCATGTGATACCAGCCCAGTTAGCTATCTGTGAAAATATTCTCTATTGCAGGATTTCTCCTCACTTGAATCCAATTCAAACGTCTTGTTTGGTAAACAAACCCTTATCATTGTTCCACGCTTTCACCCAAGCTTGTAAATGTTATAGATAGCTGATGTATTGAGCACATGAGCTAAGGGTTTATTTTCTTCGTTTTTGAAAGGCTCTCAAAAGATTTATAGTTCATCTAAGCGAATCTCACCTTTTATTTTTCGGTAAATATTAAATATATTATTTATCTGCGCCAGAACCATAACAAGATGAATTGTATGTTGACAGCCTATTGGTGGAATCTGACCATTTTTAGACGCTCCATCTGACAATTGTTGTTGGATCTTTCAGAGACAAATGTTGGGTGGCAGGCTTTAAAATTTTTCATGGACAACGATCTGTTGTCGGATTTTCTGATGGCGTGTACAGTAGTGCATGCCCTTCACCAAATCGCATGAGTACTGTGGTAATTGCACTGTGTTTGTGGTCTGTGTTTGGGGTATCGTTAGGAAAATATTGATACCAGAGATCTAACATGCAGCAGATCTAACACCAAGTGAGGGTTTTTTTGTTTTGTTTTTGTGAGCCTTGTATTTGTTTAATCACTAATACACTAATACAAATTGTTTATTTGCCACATCCCATAAGGAAGTATGTACGTATATAGTGTACAGGTCGCCGTGGCTGCGTCCTGGAGGGACGCTATGTTTCCCCTCTATTTGGGCTATGGTCCTTTTAAGAGGACAAAAAGGGTTAATGCACCTGTCCAGGAGATGGTTTAAGTGAGGACAGGAAGTTGCAGGTGAGAGTGTGGAAGTGTGTAGCAGAGCCTGTGTATGGCGATGCTAGACAGGTGAATGCTGCAAAGCTCTGAGAAGCTGGGAAGAACTTTAAAAGGACTTGTGTCCTGCCTGAAAGCCTGCAACTGGGGAACTTTACCTGCAAGGACTGTGAACTGCAATGGCAGTGCTGAGCCCTAAGAGTCGGTGAGACTGATTATTTGTTTTGCTTTTGCTGCTGTGAAGCCGTTTGTGTTCAATAAACCTCAGTTTTGATTTAAAAGCCTGTGTCCTGCGATCAAGCTGATCCCCCAAACGTTACACTGGTGCTCGAATGCGGGCAGGACAGATTAACAGGCATAAGAAGAGACATTTTTTTTTTTTTTCTTTGCATTGGACTGTATATTGAACTGACATTTAAAGAGACAGTGCATTGGATTTATGTCCTGGGTTAAAGCTGCACAAGCATTGAAAGCTGAAGCAATGGAGGAGCTAATTAAACAGCTGACCCTGGCTAACATGCAAGCGCAGACTTGCCATGAGGAAGCTAATCAGCGCTTAGCCACCCAACTGGAGGCACAACACACTTACCACAAAGAGGCGCTGACGCTGCAGCAAGAAAATACCCGCCTGTTGGTGGCCCAGTTGGCAGCCCAGCAAACAACCCAGCAAGAGGTTATGCAGACTCAGGTGACTGCTTTAAAGGAAGCAGTGCAGCAGCTGTCTAAGGTTCAGGGACAAGCGGCTGTTGCCCCTGGCAACCAGGTGACTGTGAGGGCAAGCCATTTTCTGCAGAAATTATCCCCAAACGATGATGTAGAAGCATTTCTTGCTACCTTTGAGAGGACGGCAGAGAGAGAAGGGTGGCTTCAGGACCAGTGGGCCGGCCTCATTGCTCCTTTTCTCACTGGAGATCCTCAAAAAGCCTACTTTGACCTGCCACCGGATGATGCTAAAGACTATCAAAAGCTAAAAGCAGAAATTCTGGCTCGTCTGGGGGTGACTACGGCTGTTCGGGCCCAACGAGTACACCAATGGAAATATCGTCCCGATCGGCCACCCCGGTCTCAAATGCACGACCTGGTGCAACTAGTGAAAAAATGGCTGCAACCTGAGGTGTTGTCTGGCCCCCAAATCGTGGAGCGGGTCGTGCTGGACCGATATCTGAGGTCCCTGCCAGATGACCTTCAACGGTGGGTCAGCCATGGAGATCCCAAAACCGCAAACCTCCTTGTTGAGATGGTGGAACGATTTACAGTGGTGGAGGACCTGCTCGGACCTACCAAGCGCATAGGGCCCAGTTTGCCACGGCCTGTTCGACCAACTGCTGCCCTTCGAAAGGATGTTCCAAGGGGCCTGGGAACAAACACCCCGGAAGGCCAAGAGTCACTCCCGGTACCTCCCCAGCGTTCTGTTCATGTTCGGAGAGGAGTGGATGTACAATGTTGGCGATGTCATTCCTGGGGTCATACCCGGGCACACTGCCCACTGCAAGAGGAGCCCATGGAATGCGGGGTTCTTCGGAGGGGGTCTTTCTGTGCCCATAAAGTATGCACCACACATCTCGACATGGATGACGATAAGTTTGAGTATGAAGTCCAAGTGAACAACCTCCCTGCCTGGGCTTTGTTGGACTCTGGAAGCATGGTAACCCTTGTTCATCCTAGAATAATTGGGAAGGTCGGTACGGTAAGCAAAACTTTACGGGTGGTGTGCATACACGGGGACACTAGAGAGTACCCCATCATCACGGTGTCTATCTCCTCAGCATGTGGCACCTGTACTCAAGAGGTGGGGGTGGTAAAGAACTTGGTACATGATGTTATAATAGGACGAGACTGTCCAATTTTTACCAAACTGTGGGAACAAGGAGAACAGTTCAGAGACTGGGGAGAAACTAGCCCCCCTGTTCCTGCTGCTGAGAGGAATAACCCTGAACTGCCAAATGTGTTTAATGTGGATCCAGATGAGGAAAATGCTCATGATGTGGTTATTGGTGATGAAAGTAGCATTGATACTGTTGAGAATGTCAAGACATGTGGTACACAGACCTACCAAAACCCTCAGGGGGAGGAGCCTTCCCCACTTCAGGTAATGCTGGGGGAAGAGGATGAGGAAGTAGCCTCTACTCCTGCCCTGCCGGATTTGGGTGTTCCCCAGGGGGCGTTTGGTACTGCTCAGATGCAGGACCCCACTTTGGCCCGTGCACGGGAACAAGTTGTAGTAGTAAATGGGGTTCCCCAAGAGCCAGGTGCGAATGAAAGGTGGCCACACTTTGCAATATATAATGAATTGCTGTATCGGGTTACCAAAGAGAGAGAAAACGTGGTAGAACAATTGTTGGTACCCCAACAATATAGACGAAAGGTTCTGGAACTGGCCCATGATGATGTGTTAGGGGGGCACCTGGGAGTTGAGAAGACGGAGGCACGGATCACCGACCGGTTTTACTGGCCAGGTCTGAAAGCAGAGGTAAAGAGATACTGTACCTCTTGTCCGACCTGCCAGTTGACCGCTCCGGTGACTCACTTTCGGAGCCCTTTGGTCCCTCTGCCCATAATTGAGGTCCCATTCGAGAGGATAGCCATGGATATAGTGGGTCCCTTGGTAAAGTCAGCTCGAGGTCACTCCTACATTTTGGTGATTCTTGACTATACCACCCGATATCCTGAGGCGCTACCCCTGCGGAATACCTCCTCAAAGGCCATTGCTCGAGAATTATTCCAATTGTTTACACGGACGGGTTTTCCCAAGGAAATACTCACAGACCAGGGTACCCCGTTTATGTCGAGGGTTATGGCCGATGTGTGTAAGCTGTTCCGCATTAAACAGCTGCGCACCTCGGTCTACCATCCCCAAAAGGACGGGTTGGTGGAACGCTTTAATAAAACCCTTAAGTCTATGCTCAAGAAAGTGGTGCAAAGGGATGGGAAAGATTGGGACTGCCTGTTGCCAGCTCTCCTATTTGCCATCCGGGAAGTGCCCCAGGCCTCCACAGGGTTTTCGCCTTTTGAGTTGGTTTATGGGCGGAGACCTCGCGGACTACTTGATTTTATTAAAGAGGAATGGGAAAGTGAACCTGTTCAGCATAAGAGTGTCCTGGAATATGTCTCCCAAATGCAGGAAAGGATCCAAACCGTGATGCCACTAGTCAAAGAACATTTACAAAAGGCCCAGGAGGCTCAACGACGGGTCTATAACAGGGCTGCAAAAATAAGGCACTTCCAAGTGGGAGATCGAGTAGCTGTGCTCATTCCCACTGTGGAAAGTAAATTCTTGGCCAGATGGCAAGGTCCCTTTAAAGTTGTGGAAAAAGTAGGAGAGGTAAATTATAGAGTGCACCAGCCAGGCAAGAGGAAACCGTATCAGATATATCATGTTAACTTGTTAAAACCCTGGACGGATCGGGAAACAGTGACCTCCCTGGCTAGTGCAAGGCTTGAGCCTCAGGTTGGGGTAGAGCGTGTCCAAGTAGCAAATACCCTGTCTAAAATACAAAATCAGCAAGCAAAGGAGTTCTTGCAAAGAAATAAAGAAAAGTTTTCAGACTTGCCAGGGCTTACTAGGGTGATAGAGCATGATATTATCACAGAACCTGGAGTCAAAGTTTTTGTCCGGCCCTACCGCATCCCAGAGGCGCAAAGAAAGGCCGTTTCAGAGGAAGTGAAAAAAATGTTAGACCTGGATATCATCGAGGAATCGCAGAGTGAGTGGTCGAGCCCCATCGTGTTGGTACCAAAGCCCAACGGGACTCTGCGATTCTGCAATGATTTTCGGAAACTTAATGAGGTTTCACGGTTTGATGCCTACCCCATGCCCCGGGTGGATGAACTTATTGAGCGACTAGGTCCAGCCAGGTACATCACAACATTAGACCTTACCAAGGGGTATTGGCAAATCCCGTTGACTAAGGCGGCTAGAGAGAAAACTGCTTTTTCTACTCCAGAGGGGAGTTTTCAGTACAAACGAATGCCTTTTGGACTGCAAACTGCTCCAGCCACATTCCAGCGAGCAATGGATAGGATTTTACGACCTCATCGGGAGTATGCCTCAGTGTACTTGGATGACATAGTCGTTTTTAGCAGAGACTGGGACTCGCACCTGCCCAAAGTCCAGGCAGTACTGGACTCTCTTTGGAAGGAAGGGTTCACAATAAACCCTGAAAAATGTCATTTGGGAATGGAGGAGGTAAAATACCTAGGCTATATCGTGGGTAGAGGGGTGGTGAAACCTCAGGTCAACAAGGTAGAGGCTATAAATAGTTGGCCCCGCCCCCTCACAAAAAAGCAGGTACGTGCATTCCTGGGCATGGTGGGATACTACAGAAGGTTCGTACCCAACTTTGCCACATTAGCGGCTCCACTGACCGATCTGACCAAGGGTCGGAAATCGGTCATGGTCGAGTGGAATGCGGATGCTGAAAAGGCTTTTTTGGAGCTCAAGTCAGCACTGTGCCAACACCCTGTCTTGATAGCGCCCAATTTTTCAAGAGAGTTTGTTGTCCAAACTGACGCTTCCGATGTAGGATTAGGAGCGGTGTTGTCACAGGTTGTTAATGGTGAGGAGCACCCAGTAGTCTTCCTCAGTAGGAAGTTGACACCAGCAGAAAAAAACTACGCTGTTATTGAGAGAGAGTGCCTGGCCATTAAGTGGGCCCTGGAGTCCCTCAGATATTACCTTTTGGGCAGGAAATTTAGGCTCATTTCTGATCATGCCCCTTTAACATGGCTTAGGCAAGGTAAAGGGACTAATGCCAGGATTACCCGGTGGTTCCTGGCGCTCCAAGAATTAAAATTTATAGTGGAGCATAGGCCCGGGAGACTGCATCAAAATGCAGATGCCCTCTCCCGAGTCCATTGTTTGGGCTCCACTGTTGCCCCCACCTCCTCGGCGTTGGGGCACAGGGGGGGGATATGTACAGGTCGCCGTGGCTGCGTCCTGGAGGGACGCTATGTTTCCCCTCTATTTGGGCTATGGTCCTTTTAAGAGGACAAAAAGGGTTAATGCACCTGTCCAGGAGATGGTTTAAGTGAGGACAGGAAGTTGCAGGTGAGAGTGTGGAAGTGTGTAGCAGAGCCTGTGTATGGCGATGCTAGACAGGTGAATGCTGCAAAGCTCTGAGAAGCTGGGAAGAACTTTAAAAGGACTTGTGTCCTGCCTGAAAGCCTGCAACTGGGGAACTTTACCTGCAAGGACTGTGAACTGCAATGGCAGTGCTGAGCCCTAAGAGTCGGTGAGACTGATTATTTGTTTTGCTTTTGCTGCTGTGAAGCCGTTTGTGTTCAATAAACCTCAGTTTTGATTTAAAAGCCTGTGTCCTGCGATCAAGCTGATCCCCCAAACGTTACAATAGTCATTCAAAATTCAAAAAAGGAGAGTGGAGTAAGATTTTGGTTGTGCCTCAGTGGAGTATGAGCAAAAAATATAAATACCACAATTGTAAGAAAATATAAAAAGTTTTTTTTGCCAAATGCAATTTAAAACAAAATACAATTTACAATATCTTGTATCCAGGATGTGCAGGCCCTGATGAGAGATGACAAAAGATATGGCCTATGCGTTTCGCGGGAACCACCGCTCCGTCAGGGAAGCAGGGGTAATAGCACAGATAAATCATCGTATAACATTGGGTTATCAAAAAACATCAAATAGAGCTGACATAGATTTAAGTAAAATAGTAAAGAAAGAGTACTAACATTTCGTATATGGCATATAATTTAATTCATATATGAGTATCATATTGTTCTAACACATATATACATACTTTTTAAAGAACTTGAAAAGCAAATTTTATACCTCATTTAAAAATAGACATACAGTTTAATACATATTGTACCCCTATAAGTGCAGTGGTGTCTCTCAAATGCAGAGTAAGGTGGTATTCATATGTTAGAATGGCCCAGGCAAAGTCCAGACCTAAATCCAATTGAAAATCTGTGGCAAGACTTGAAAATTGCTGTTCACAGATGCTCTCCGTCCAATCTGACAGAGCTTGAGCTATTTTGCAAAGAAGAATGGGCAAAAATGTCACTCTCTAGATGTGCAAAGCTGGTAAAGACTAGGGATGAGCTGTATGTTCGAGTCGAACATGAAGATTGGCTGTTCGGGGGAACAGCGAACAATTTGGGGTGTTCGTGACAAATTCGAAAAGCCGTGAAAGACCCTTTAAAAGTCTATGAGGGAAATCAAAAGTGTTAATTTTAAAGGTTAATATGCATGGTATTGTCGTAAAAAGTGTTTGGGGACCGGGTCCTGCCCATTTTTTTGGGAGCAGTGATTTTAATAATGCTTAAAGTGAAACTATAAAAATTAAATATTCCTTTAAATTTCGTACATGGGGGGTGTCTAAACTATGCCTGTAAAGTAGTGCATGTTTCCCATGTTTAGAACTGTCCCTGCATAAAGTGTAATTTATGAAGGAAAAAAAGTAATTTAAAACTACTTGCAGCTATTTATGAATTGTCGGGTCCCGGCAATACAGAGAAGAGCCATTGAAAAAACGACAGGGGTCCCCCCAGTCCATTACCAGACCCTTTGGGTCTGGTAGGAATATTAAGGGGAACCCCTGCCATTTTTTTCAATTACTTTTATTTGTATTGCAGGGACCCGACAATTCATTAATAGCGAAAGTCATTTTAATGACTTTTTTCCTTCAAAAATGACATTTTGTGCAGGAAAAAATGTATATTCCCATCTGTAAATAACATATTAAGTACCATCAAAAATAGACAGATGAAGTATATTGAAGTTTAAAAAGTAAATGCACAAGCACCTTTAATGCAGCAAAGTAATTGTTTAACAAAAATACTTAGCTAATCATTTAAAAACATTTGGAGGTCATTTATACAAGTGTCAGGAGGGTTAAAGGCGTGTACTTTCATTCTTTAGTGCTTTGTGTCTATTTTATATTAGCTATTTAATTAACTTTTATTGGATGGCTTGGTATTGTATAAATCAAAAACAAAGTCTCTTGGTGATTAATCCATGTCCATATAATTTTAATCTTTACTAAACAATGAAAGCAGTGTTGGCAGCCTAATGAACAAAACTGACATTGTGCAATGATGTTAGAATGAACAAAGTACTAGTAGTCTTTAAACAAGATGTAAATCTGTACAGTTGAAGGACAAGTTCACATTTATTTATTTATTACAGATACTTATATAGCGCTGTCAATTTATGCAGCACTTTACATATATATTGTACATTCACATCAGTCCCTGCCCTCAAGGAGCTTATAATCTATAGTCCCTTACATACATACACATGCTATGGCCAATTTAGACTGGATCCAATCAACTTGCCAGCATGTCATTGGAGTGTGGGAGGAAACTGGAGTACCTGGAGGTAAACCACACAGGCACAGGGAAAACATGCAAACTCAAGATAGATAATGTCACGGTTGTGATTCGAACCAATGTCCCTAGTACTGCTAGAATAAAATACGTTTGTCTATTCTTCTTAGTTCCCTAACAAAAAATAACCTAGGGACCTCCCACCTAGTTATATGCACATCCATCCTCCCTTCCTGTATGAATGTTCCAGCGACCAACCTGATATGGCACCTACATCTCACAATGCAACGGGTACCTTCATAGACTTACATAGGGCCATACCCCGAGACAAAAGATTTCCAGAGTGTCTCCTCATTCAAGCCTTCAAGGGCTCACTGTGAAATCACAGCCGATGCTATTGAAACTTGACTAATTTTACACAAGTTAACCATATTACATGGTTTGCTAGGGTGGAGGGCAATAGCCTTTGTTTCCATGCCAGATAAAAGTTGTACGGCTTCGAAAAATACTTTTACTTTTGCTGCTCTGTGGTAATCCCGTTGCATTGTGAGATGTAGGTGCCATATCAGGTTGGTCGCTGGAACATTCATACAGGAAGGGAGGATGGATGTGCATATAACAATTTGGGTTTTCAGCACTTCAGTTGTAGGATCTACAGTCCAGGCAAGCAACTTGCACTCTTATTCTTAATAAACACTAACATTTGTTTCTGCTTTCATGAACAGAACTGGCTATTTTAGGTTTATTGCTAAATGGCTGAAACATTGCCAGTTAAATCTACAATCACAGACTGAGGCCCCTTTCTCACTTGTGAAGTCCGCCAGCAGATCTGCCCGCTCAGCAGGGAAACTCTCCGCTGATCCCTGCTGAGCAGGCAGATGACAGGTCTCTGTCCGGCCTGCTGATGCAGAGCAGACACAAACACAGCCTGCCCTCCTCTATGGGCTGTCGGATAGAAACAGACTGCCTGTCCTTTACGTCTGACTGTCAGTCATCCGATCCGATCTCCCAGTGTTTGACAAAGGAGGAGGTAATCCTCTGAAACGTATTATCCAGCCCCCCAGCAGCACCCTTCACCTCTCATTGACATGATAGGGGTTGCCACAAGGAAGACTGCTCCTGAGCAAAATGCTGACTTTTGGCAGGCATTTGACAGCTGTCATAATCTGATCTCTCCAGAGCCGGCCAGAGACTTAAGATTGGCTTTCATCCACTGACAGTTTTACAGTCTATCCATCTATCTTTCTACTGACAGCCCCATGGTGTTCTCCTCTACTACCTGTGCTGACTACCAAGAATTTGATATATAAATATACTATTTGTTTTCATTAAATAAATTACTGCATTATTCTAATGAGGATCCCATGCAGCTATCTTTTCGGACAGGTGGGGAACTGATTCCTATTTGTCTGTTTTTAGTGGACAGCATCGGATTGGATGTCCACTAACATCCGCCGCTCCATAGAGAGCAATGGATGGTCCATTCAGGTTCACCTGAAAAACTGTCAGGAGGACCAAATCAGTCCTTCAGTGTGAAAGGGGCCTAAATGTTCAAGTAGATGCACTGTTACCCCTAAGATAAGATGCCTATATGACAAAGGAAAATTAAGACTGTAGGGGTTGTTCTGGAAGAGCAGTCAAAAAAATGGAAGATGATTGCTGACAGGTTGTCATAGATTAGTGCACCTTGGGCTGGCCATATACTATGCAAATTATGACCAGTTTTTGATGAACCGGCCAAAATTCCTTACATGGGTGGCCCTCTTACACTTTCCTGGCTGACATCCATTGATTAAATAATTAAAAGGAGCCCCAAAAAAATGAGCTGGGCAGTGGCTGCAACCACTGTTTGGTTATTCTAAAAGCTGCTAGGACCAGCTGTCATAATACGATTGCTACAGTGGAAAATTCATTCACCTGCATTGTAAAGCCAAGATAGTTTTTTTTATTTTTTATTTAGCCCATGTATGTATGTTGTAGTGAGCGTTGTTGAGAAATAAAAAGGTACAAGTCCGAGAGAGAGCAAGATACTCCAATACAGTAAATACCAGCAGACAATCTAAAATACTTTTTTAATGTTTTGAGTGCAGAAGACTAGACTTTAGTTGCTATTGGTTGCCGCAAATGATGCATTTACTTTTACACTTTGAAATTTACATAAATTACTTTTGTTTGTTTTTGGTTGAATTTTCACATAATGAACAAATCTTACTTTAAGCAGAGTAACCATCCACCAAATCACATTTTAAAATGAAAACATGCAAAACAGCATCTTGTTAGCATTTTAAGGGAATGCTTGTTTTAAATTGTTATCAAATCTTTTCTGTCATTGTGACAGTAACGTTCAATTACACCATTTTGCAGACATTAATGGATGATTTATATAGCAAGCTTCATCAATAAATCTAATTTGTGTTGATACTATGGCAATTTAAATTGCAAGGAAATTGTCGTGATGTATTTGGTTCCATCAATTTATGTCTTTGTTAAAGAGATAGTCGCAGGTGTGAGGCACGGTTTTCTGTTTGTGTCTGCAAAGGCTCATCACTCTTCTCATTCAAATCTAATCTGTGGGTCACAAAATGCTTTAAGCTCCCAGTGCTGCTTATTGTTTGCGGGTTATGGCCAAATTTGTCATAAATACAAAGCAAGTGTCTGCGTCACACAGGACAGAGTAGACACCAGCTGCAAAATTTGTGACATAAAATGTCAAAAATATACCCAAATCTAAGCGAAAGAGCCCACATTTCCTGACATGAGAAGATACTGATTTTATTTATTTTTTTAAAGTGTAGTGGTATAATTAGAGGCTTTGAAAAAAAATGATATCAGGCTATGGCTAAACAATATAGTTATCTTAAAAAATGTATATGTACTGTATATAATGTGTAATAATATGCTACTTTTATATGCTTGTAAAATACTAGAACTGCTCTGTACAAAATGTATTCTGTAACAATCAGAAAAAAACGCATGAATGTCAGTCAGGTGATTTGTGTGCTGCATTTTTTTTTAAAACAACATTGTTGAGCCAATTTAAAGCAGAATTATAAGGCTGCTTTCACACTGCAGCCTCATTTTAGCGGCGCATTTTAGCCGCTGGGGGAGGGGCGCTTTTAACCTCGCTAGTGGCCAAAGAAAGGGTTAAAACCGCCCATCTGAATCGCTTTTCTGGCTCTACGGAAATGCTGCCCATTCCTTCCAATGGGCAGTGATTTGGGAGAGGCAGTTGTCAGGTGCTTTATAGGCGCCATTTTTAGCGCTAAAATGCCTGAAAACTGCCTCAGTCTGAAAGGGGGTGAAGATTTGCTGCATTAAAGGGGACATTTGGAATGTACTCTAAAAATACTATCTTATTGTGTTGAACTTCTCCTAAAAAAAAATAAAAATAAAAAATAGCAGTGCCATCTCTACATCTAGTCACTCATGTGCCTACAGCTTATAGCTTTATATCTGCAGTGTGAGATCATCTAAGACACTGCCCTGCTGATTGCTAGTCTCACAAGATATGGATTGAGATTTAGGGATGTAACTACTGTGCAGCTCACTCCTCGAAGAGAAAGCTGATGGGCTGGGATTAACCTGCTTCTGCTTCATTCATTCTGTGTATCGTTTTTTTACAAACCTCTTACCATTTTTAAATATTCCTTCTCTGGTCATAAATCATCAGGAAGACTGCTATAAAATTAGGAAGCAAAGCAATATTTAGGTGCTAAGATGACTACCTCCACATACAGACTTTGTGCAAAAACATTGTAAGTCAGTATTGGCAAAAAGATCAGTTGCAGTTTTAGGAGCACTGGAGCGCGCACGTTTGACGGATGAGAGACGAGCTCGCTGCTCGTATGGAGTTGTGCCCAGTTTTTAACTTTTAAATGTGAGTTTTTACTTTTATTGATCCAATAAACCTTTTAAGGCGGTACTTTGCTATGTGCTTCCTCTGTTCTCTCCCCTCGCACATTCTTCTGCTACCTGCCTGAGAGCCATCTATGTGCGTTTTTTTGGCCACGGGGAGCTGGAGAAGGGATCAGAGAGACCCTGAGCATTGACACCAGACCTGTACGAACTCGGAGTTCGTGGGAAAGGCCCACCTTTCATGACCACAAAGTGAGTGCATGTCTGTGTGATTTATTTATTTTCCAGTGCCCCCACAGGATTATGCTATGTTGTGTCTTTAATTTTTACATGTGCATCTGCCACTGAGAGCCTTAACTGGTATCCATTTCTGCTGCCCATCCTCTCTGCTGGAAGTTTTTTTTTTGGCTATCTGTACATAGCCGCAAGGTGAGCGGTTAGAGAGCACTAGGGGTGTCTGCACCGAAGGTTACATCTACATCACCTCTGTGTTGGAAGTTTCCTTTCTGCTCTGGGGATTTTCATTCATAGACTTTACTTGGACTTTCACTACAGTGTTTTATCTCACTCATCCACGTTGTAAGATCATTTGTTGTCTGGATGTTTTAACGTCCTTTGGTGTCACTTATATTTGTTTGCAGGATCCACTTTTCACATGCTGTTTACACTTGTTCATTATTTGCCCATTTTTTAGACCCCCCCACCTCCCCTTGGTTTGTGCACTTTTTAGGCACTTGCCCCTGGCACAGCGCAGATACCAATATTTTCCACATATCACTCTATTTTCTGGTCTAGGACAGACTACCAGGCATCTGCACGCAGTGCCCCCTAGCTGCATCCCCCGACAGCGCAGGAGCCTCTTTCACATATTGGCAAAAAGATCAGTTGCAGGTAGCCTGGGCAAAAGGGGTGACTAGTCCTTTGTCCTTAGCTTGACATTTTTAACACAGCTTTCTGGTCTGTAGCTGGTTCTGACATCAGCTTTAAATGCTTTTAAATGGGTGCATAATGCCCTTTGTCCTTATGAGAACCTCTGGCATTACTATTGTTTTCATAGCAATTTCTCATTGCTCTTAAATTTTTGTTTAGTGAATTTGGGCCCTCTGAGTCACTGGCCTAAAACAAGTATTCTGCAGGTCAAGTCAGAATTGGGCTGGGATAAGTAACCATTTATTGTGGGCTAAAAGTGTAGCATACAAAGTGTGCCACAGTAAATCGAGACCATGGTGAAAGGTGGGATTTGTCTTAAAACTGAACTCCAGGACAAGAAATTCCCAGATGGCAAGCAATTGAGCTGCAAGTTTGAAAAGTACTTGCTAAGCTATTGCTAGACTTGCCAGTCTTCACAAGCTTGTTGCACGTTTGGTTCCGTTTTGCAGGGTAATAGTCATCCAAACACAGGGGTCACTGTGACTTGCAGAGCTCTTGCTGTATACTCACCACTGCAACTTTGCTCTCGCTAGAGACTTTCCATGCAAATTTGCTATAAATTGTAAAAGTTTCAACTAGAACTTTTGCTGTAAGTGCTCTGCAAGTGTACAACTTGCCAGTGAAAATGTGCAGCAAGTTAACAGGCTTACAATTCAACACTGCCAAAACATTTTGGCATAATCTTTGGTATCTGGGATATTGTCTAATTACAAAAGGTGTGTAGACTTACTTGAATCTTGATGTGTTTTGTTTATTTCTTCCAGATCTGTGCAGTAATCCATCTTGAAACTTCACGTCTGTGCAAGATCTTTCTGTAATAAAGACCAATCATTACAAATACCAATCATTACAAGATGACAGACCATGTATCCTGTAGTTCTATGCAGGCAACATTTAGTGGGTGGACCAGCTTTGTCCCTTCCACATCTCTGTAGAGGTCTTGAGAGGAGCAGAGCGGGCGGTCTGGGTGATATTTGGAGACTAGATTGGTGATGTAGCTTGAGGCTGAGTCGTGGATTTGTTGAAGTTTAATATTTTGTATTTTATTTGCTGAGTGATCAGAAGCCAGTGGAGGAATTGGCAGAGAGGGGTGGCAGACACTGAGCGGTTGGTAAGGTAGATGAGTCTGGCAGCAGCATTCATGATAGACTGAAGAGCGGATAGCCTATGGAGAGGTTGGACTATGAGGAGAGAGTTGAAATAGTCAAGAATAGTCAAGTAGTATGAAATTCTCCAAAAACAGTAACAAGAGGACATTGGGAATTTCCTTAACAGAACTCCTGCTAAACTCAGAATAAAATCCTCCCATGAGAGATCAGAAAAGGCCAGAGATATGAACCCCTCAGGAGGGGAACTGCTTAGCCCAAGTTCAAAGTACAGTCTTCACACGAGAGACTAGGGGGTGCTAGAGGTATGAACCCTGCAGGAGAGGGACCATGTGGCCCAGCTATCCCAATAGTACAGTCACCAGGATCTTTTAGTAGAATAGTAGTCACAAGGCCAGGGGAGCAGCTATGCCCATTCAGCTTCCTCTAAGTGCCTTTCAGTGAGGCTGGGCAATTTAGGTCCTTGGGTGAAGTCTTGGGGTATGAGAGGTGCTGTCATGGAAGCATGAATCAGACATACACAAACAGATAAATGAATATGAAGGTTTTATTGAAAACCAAACAGCAAGGTCAAAGTCCAAACTGACGATCAAACAGCCAGAAGAGTCGTCCACCAGTGCCAGGGTCGATAGCCAGGGATGAGAGTCAGCCAAGCCGGAGTCTGTAGCCAGAGAAGTTGTGAAACGAAGCCAGGAATCAGGAACCAGAAGGAACGTCCGTAGAGCCGGGTCGGTGACCAAGAGCAAGCAGCACGATCACAGAAGAGGTATCAGACGAAAGGCCCAAGCGAAAAAAATGCTGCAGCTGCCGTCATATATATATATATATATATATATATATATATATGTGTGTTGAGCAGCCAGCTCCTCCCAGTGGGAAGGAGGAGCCGCAGGGTGTGGCAGGTTACAAGAACCCCATGAAGCAAGATGGCTGCTGCACATGTCAGTGATGAGAAGCCTGCAAAGAGGTAAGACCATGACAGGTGTTTTTAGGTGTAGACCCTCTTGCTCTGCCACAGTTGGGACCTTGATGATTGACTGAAAAAGAACAGCTTTAGGGAGGGGGGCAGGCATCCCCCTCTCACCCTGACAGGTGGAATCCCTTGAATGGGAAGACACTGCTGTTATAAATCTCAGACTATGTATGTGCTCCTCAGCCACATTATGGACCTACCTCCCTAAGGATTGGCTGTGTCACCATAAATCCTATTGCTGCTCATTTGCCTTGCTCCACTCCCTATGTTCCAGAACTTCATGCTGCTCATTTGCCTTGCTCCACTCCCTATGTTCCAGAACGTCATGCTGCTCATTTGCCTTGCTCCACTCCCTATGTTCCAGAACTTCATGCTGCTCATTTGCCTTGCTCCGCTCCCTATGTTAAAGAACTTTCCAGAAGACAGGAACATAATCATGCTCCAATGATTATAGAGGAGCCAAAAATACAAAATGTTTCTAACATCTTAACATTAAAATCTTAAATAAAAAATAAAAAACAGTAAATGGTTTATAAATTACACTATTGAATCTTTAAAGTGGGCCTTTATTCCCAAACACAAAAAATCATGGTGCATGCAACATGCACATTCATACACATCATTAACCGATGCCCCATGTAATTTTACTGCGGCAGGGCCGTACCTTAGCGTGAAATCACATACAGGTACGTAGCTGCATCTTCCACGTCTGAGGCATGTGCGCCACCAACTACCCGATCCTGCTGTGTCCAATCAGCGAGTCCGGCAGACCCAATGTTTACCCGTACCTAGCAATCTCTCAAGAAACCCCTTCCCTGTTATCAGTACAATGACAGTGTATTTTTTTTTAGCACTGATCACTGTATTGGTGCCACTGGTCCCCAAAAAGTGTCACTTAGTGCCAGATGTGTCCGCTGCAGTGTCAAAGTCCCACTAAAAAACACTGATCTCCGCCATTACTAGTAAAACTAAAATTAAAAATGCCATTAAATTATCCCATAGTTTGTAGATGCAAAAACTTTTGCCAAGATCAATCAATATACGCTTATTAAAGCGGAGCTCCACCCAGTATAACAACATTTTACAATGTTGTTTGAAAAAAATAAAAAATAAAAACCTGAAAAATAAAATAAAAAAATACTCACCCGAAATAGCTGTTGCTATGCGGAAGTCCGTAATCTGCCTCTTCCTAATCCGCGGTGTGTTTTCTTCTTCTTCTTCTCCTTGTGAATGGGCGCGCTGCCTCCTGGGAACTGTGTGTGTTCTCAGAGAGCAGCGCGCCCATTCACAAGCCAGCGTGAGACTCGCGGAGGCGCAGTAGGAAACGGGCAGTGAAGCCGTACGGCTTCACTGCCTGTTTCCCATATTGTGAATGGCGGCGCGGGACCCGGAGCGATCGTGGGACCGGCATCGGGGGGCCCATCAGCGCGGGCGCCTAGGACAGGTAAGTGTCTTTATTTAAAGTCAGCAGCTACACTGTTAGTAGCTGCTGACTTTAAAAAAATTTTTTACCGTGGCTGGAGCTCCGCTTTAAGTATTTTTCTTACCAAAAACATGTAGCAGAATATATATTAGCCTACATTTTAGGGCTGTTACTGATTACAATTTTCATTTTCGATTAATCGATTTTTTTTTAATCGATTAATCGACTAATTTTGATTAATTATAACGCACATACAGATCAAACTACTTTTAGCTGATCTCCTTGCATTGCAACTCTGCATTAGTAAGTGGTAAATGTGGTATACACTATATACAATCAGCCGACACTAGTTAGTTTCCACAATCCATGACTTAACTTCACAGTTTACACAAATACATTTTAAATTCAAACTGAAGCACTGACTTAAGTCATTTTGTCTTATTAAACTTAGAATGTTAGTTTAACTTTAATTATATCTCAGACAGGAGGCTCATATCTTGCATTAATCTTTCCTTTTAATGCTCATAGCAGAACATTTTTACATTTTAAACAAACTAAAAACTTTTCCACATGGAATGATGGAAGAAAAAACTACATTTCCCATCAGCCCCAGCGTTCGTGTAGCTCCCACCCCTTTGGTGGCCTGAACCTATAACTAGGACTGTCCTTATGTGTATCCTCCTCTTTCTTTCTGCTCATGGCAGAGATAAGTATCTTATATTATTGTTCCTCATTTGTACTATATTTGCCTTTGGTTAGATCAGGGGTCTCCAAACTACCGCCCGCGGGCCACATCCGGCCCGCCAGGCCATTTCTTCCGGCCCGCAGCTTGAATCCTTAGTTCCCCTGTTAGTTTTGGAACCTGCGCTGCATAGTCGCCCCAGGCAATATGCAGCGCAGGTCCCGCAATCCCTCCCGGCGTCTCACTGTGTTGGCTGCTGGGACCACGGCATCCCAGCAGCCAATGAGGTGTTTAGTGCAGACCCGTTGCCGCCTCCCTGCTCCCGCCTCCCGCCTCGCTGTTAACCAGTAACGAGTGTGTAATACCAGCGGGGCGGGAGTCAGGAGATGCAGCAGGTCTGCACAGCTAGTGATGGAGGCTTGGAGACGCGCTGGACACATGCAAGGAGGGGGGCTCATACACTTGTGTGGGGGTGGGTTGAATAGCTCTGATGGGGACACAAATGTGAGGGGGGGGGGGCGAATCTTATGGGGACACAAATGTGGGGGGGTTGATAACTCTTATGACTCTGATGGGGACACAAATATGTGGGGGCTGATGACTCTGATGGGGACACACGTGGAGGGGGGGGGTTGTAGACTGATGGGGACACACATTTTGGGGGGCTGATGACTCTGATGGGGACACAAATGTGGGGGGGGGGCTGATGACTCTGATGGGGACACAAATGTGAGGGGGGGCTGATGACTCTGATGGGGACATAAATGTGGGGGGTGATGGGGACACAAATATTAGTGGGGTCTGATGGGGACACAAATGTGAGAGTTCTAGTGGCTCTTATGGGGACACAAACATGTGAGGAGGGGGGCTGATGGTTCAATGGTGACACAAATATGCAGAAGGGGAGGTGATGGTTCTGATGGGGACACAAATATGCAGGCGGGGGTGGGCTGTGATGGGGACACAAATGTGCAGGGAGACTCGGATGAATGATGGGGGGGCTCTAAAGGGGATACCAATTTGTGGGGATAGCCTGATGAGTGATGGGGACACAGATGGATGGGAACACAGATGGATGGGACACAGATGGATGGGGACACAGATGATGGGGAGACTGATGGGGACACAGATGGATGGGGACACAGATGAATGGGGACACAGATGAATGGGGACACTGATGGAGTCACAGATGATGGGGAGACGGATGGGGACACAGATGGATGGGGTCACAGATGGATGGGGTCACAGATGGATGGGGACACCGATGATGGGGACACCGATGATGGGGACACAGATGATGGGGGCACAGATGATGGGGACACAGATGGATGGGGACACAGATGGATGGGGTCACAGATGGATGGGGTCACAGATGGATGGGGTCACAGATGGATGGGGTCACAGATGGATGGGGACACAGATGGATGGGGACACAGATGGATGGGGACACAGATGGATGGGGACACAGACTGATGGGGACACAGATGAATGGGGAGACTCATGGGGACACAGATGGATGGGGAGACTGATCGAGACACAGATGAATTGGGGGACACAGATGGATGGGGGCACAGATGAATGGGGGGACACAGATGAATGGGGGGACACAGATGGATGGGGACACAGATGGATGGGGACACAGATGGATGGGGACACAGATGGATGGGGCCATAGATGGATGGGGATACAGATGGATGGGGTCACAGATGGATGGGGTCACAGATGGATGGGGTCACAGATGGATGGGGTCACAGATGGATGGGGACACAGATGGATGGGGACACAGATGGATGGGGACACAGATGGATGGGGAAACAAATGGATGGGGAAAAAGATGGATAAGGAGACTGATGGGGACACATATGAATGGGGAGACTGATGGGGACACAGATGAATGGGGAGGCTGATGGGGACACAGATGAATGGGGAGACTGATGGGGGCACAGATGGATGGGGACACAGATGGATGGAGACACAGATGGATGGGGACATAGATGGATGGGGACACAGATGATGGGGACACAGATGGATGGGGACACAGATGGATGGGGTCACAGATGGATGGGGTCACAGATGATGGGGACACAGATGGATGGGGAAACAGATGGATGGGGTCACAGATGGATGGGGACACAGATGGATGGGGACACAGATGATGGGGACAAAGAATGATGGGGGCACAGATGGATGGGGACACAGATGGATAAGGAGACTGATGGGGACACAGATGAATGGGGAGACTGATGGGTACACAGATGAATGGGGAGACTGATGGGGACACAGATGAATGGGGAGACTGATGGGGACACAGATGATGGGGACACGGATGGATGGGGACACAGATGGATGGGGACACAGATGGATGGGGACACAGATGGATGGGGACACAGATGGATGGGGACACAGATGATGGGGGCACAGATGATGGGGACACATATGGATGGGGAAACAGATGGATGGGGACACAGATGGATGGGGACACAGATGGATGGGGACAAAGGTGTAAAGCCTCATGCACGCTGGAAGTTTAGCCCCGCTGCATGATGCTCCAGCGTTTAGGTGCCAGCAAATAATATAGGTGCACCATCCAGTCCTGCTGTCAGCAGTAAGTGAAATTCTATTCTTCTTCTACTGTGGATTTATTTATAAATTATTTTTCCGGCCCGCGAATATCTGTAAATTATAGAATGTGGCCCTCGAAGTAAAAAGTTTGGAGACCCCTGGGTTAGATGATAACATTGTGGATAGTGGGTTAACTTTCTACGGTGCGATTATTTGTGCTTATTGTTCTTTTATTTCATTATTTTAAATTATTCATTATTTCATTTCTAGTTCATTTCATATTCCTTATATTTTTCGTTTGTTTCCCCGCTGGTTAGCGGTGGAGACGTTACCTTGCGGCTTTTGTCTACTGTGTTTCTTTCCTTAACACAGGGCGCTGCGGTCGCCATTATCCCTTCGTTTCCCCCTCTCTGCCACAGGCCGTAGTCTCGCAGGCGGTCGGCATAGGGGGGGTGACGTATAGAATGCGCGCTCTCGTTCCCTCAGCGCGCCAACCAATCACAGCTCTCGCTTCGTAGTCTCGCGAGATTTCAGGCTACGTCTCAGCCTGTACTCACGTCTTCCTCACCGCAACGCTAGTCTGCTGCTGAGCGGTGAGGGGAACGGTTTGCTTGCAGGAAACTTTCTTCTTTTGGCCGGATTAGATCATAACTCGTAATATAATACTATATAGATACTTATTCCGGCCTCTGAGCGGAGCACTCGATTTAGAGTGGTCTGCTATAGTTACTCCCTTATATTTGGAATAATCTAATTTCATTGTATTTACTTTCTTCTCTTGTTAACATGGCTGAGGAAGCTGATATGCCAGTAAATGCCTTTACAGGTTTAACCCCTGAGAACCCGCAGCTTTTAACTGTTGCACAAATACAGGAGCTTATTAGCAGTTCCATACAGGCAGCTCTGGCTTCTCATACCAATCCTCCTATTACCCATCCTGAGGTGGTAAAAAAAAGGGCAAGGCCTTTTACAAGCGCAAACATTTGAATGCTTGTTCCGACTCCCCGGCAGGGGAAGTAGAATTTATGCTTGATGCAGGACCCCCCACGGCCTGCCGCCCTAGCCATGCTGAAAGCGAACGACCCTTGATAATCAAGGAGTTTTCCAAGAAAAAATTTAAATCTGTCCACTGGGCAAAACCGGACTCCTTTAATGAGGACTCAGAGGACAATGCTTCAGAAGGATCACTGATCGTTGCATCAGAGGACTCTGACTCCGATATGGAGGAGGCTGGGCAAATGAATACTGATAATGGGGCCAATCCAGACCTACCATCAGAAACGATTTTAGACTCGCTAGGCGAGCCATTTTTCAATCCAGAGAGTATTTCACACCCCAGATCCGGGGACTGGACTCCCCTCCCACAGGTATCCCAGTATGTGGAGCACTGGATACGAAAAAGTTTGGACAGAACGAATAGGAATAAACTAAGGGCAGAATGCCCCAGACCCGTTATTCCAAAGAAGGTGGCTACCACACCTGAGATCGACCCGGTACTGCTCAAGTATCTAACCAAATCTGGCAAACACGCCAAGAAGGGCATCGAACGCTCATTTAAATTAATTCAAGACCGTATTCTGGATCTTTCAGGCCCCTTAACAAAAATTCTGAATCTCTCAGAGCAAGCAGCTTCCACTGAGGGATCAGTAGATCTAGTTCAACTTCGAGGGTGGGCACAACGTGCCATTTGTCTGTTGGGCTCAGCCAACACGGCCTGCGCCGTTGAACGTCGCAGGTCGATCCTAATGAAACTAGACCCACAACTCTCTCATTTGGCAGAGTCGGAACCGGGTCCCTCAGCAGAGGGCCTACTTTTCGGAGATGACCTAATGAAAAATATTAATCGGTTTGTTGGCCTGTTTAACAGCTTAGACAAAGCCCAAACCTCATTGAAGAAATCAGGCTCGGGGTCCAAGGTTTTTGGTAGGACCGGCAGAGGGAGAGGCCGATCTGCCGGTCGAAACAATTATTACAGGGCCTACCCTAGAGCAACCGCTCAACCTTATTCGCCCATGAAACAACAATATTCAGTACCAGTGGCACAACCAGCACCATTTTTTCCTCCCAGAGGACGTCCATGGAGAGGACGCGGTGGCAGAGGTTTCCCCAGGTCACGACCACCCACTGGTAAGTTTATCAAAGAATTATGCTTCTCATATACCGGTAGGGGGCAGACTGAGACATTTTATCCACGTCTGGCACACGATTACGGCAGATGTTTGGATACTAATGGCTGTAGCAGGCTATCAAATAGATTTCGCCTCTCACCCAATCATGGCGATTCAACCGCATACGATTCGTTTTTCGGATCAAGATGTTCATCTCATAGACGAGGAAGTACAGGATTTGGTGTCAAAATTAGCTGTAATAGAAGTAGATCCTCTTTCCCCCGGGTTTGTCAGCAACCTATTTTTAGTAAAGAAGAAAGACGGTGGCTATCGCCCGATTATAAATTTAAAAGAGCTGAACCAATACGTGACTTATCGTCACTTCAAAATGGAGGGGATTAATTTATTAAGAGACCTACTCTCCCAGGGAGATTGGCTGGTCAAAATAGACCTGAAGGATGCATATCTAACGATTCCAATACACCATTCTTCCCAGAAATTTCTAAGGTTCCAATGGAGGGATCATATGTGGCAGTTTACCTGCCTGCCCTTCGGCCTTTCTTCGGCCCCATGGTGCTTCACCAAAATAATGAAGCCAGTGGTGGCTGCTCTACGATGCAGAGGAGTACGTCTTATCATATATTTAGACGATCTCTTAATCATGGCCCATTCAAAATCACAAGCCGAACTACACAAAAATTGGTCGGTGTCGCTGTTGGAGGAACTTGGTTTCCTCATCAACCACAAGAAGTCCGTACTACTCCCAACTCAGGAGATGGAATTTTTGGGTTTCACTGTAGACACCAGACAAGCGATCCTACGCTTACCCCAGTCCAAACTGTCTCTGATTCGGAAAGAAATCAGGGCAGTTTTGCGCAAAGGTCAGGTATCACTGAGAACCCTGGCATGCATAGTCGGACTATTGTCAGCCTCCATCCAGGCAATTTTTCCAGCTCCCCTACATTACCGGGCCTTACAACGTCTCACAGCCTTGCACCTGAGGCAGGGTCTCCGTTATTCGGACAAAGTCCTCCTCTGTTCGGAATCAGAGGAGGAACTGCGATGGTGGCTCCAACATGCCATAGAATGGAACGGCAAGACTATCTTCAATTCTCGCCCAGATGTCATCCTAGAATCCGATGCGAGCCGACAGGGCTGGGGGGCTCGTTGTGGGCAGGCCTCCACAGGAGGGACATGGTCTGTGGAAGAATTATCCCTTCATATCAATGCGTTAGAACTCTTGGCAGCATTCTTCGCCGTCAGGAGTTTCCTCTCCCAGAGGTCCAAATGTTGCGTTCTTTTACGCATGGACAATGTGGCGGCAGTACAATACATCAACCGCCTAGGGGGCACCAAATCCAAGATTCTGGCGGACATCGCGTCCGATTTCTGGAATTTCTGTCTTCTCCGAGACATTCTACCTGTGGCGGAATACATTCCCGGGGTATCCAATTATGTGGCAGATTGGAACTCCTGTTACTTGTCCGATGCCAGCGACTGGACTTTGGACAGATCGATTTTCCTGTCGATACAGGAGCTCTGGGGTCCGTTTCACACGGATCTTTTCGCTTCAAGACTCAACCGGCAACTTCTCCGCTTTTACAGTTGGAGGCCGGATCCCGAAGCAGCAGCAGTGGACGCATTCCTTCAATTGTGGCCGGAGGGGATACATTATGCGTTTCCCCCCTTCACGTTGATCGCCAGACTTCTCCTACACATAATGAATCAGTGTGCGACGGTGGCGTTGATCACCCCCTGGTGGCCGACACAACCGTGGTTTCCGCTAGTTCTGGGCATGTCAATCGACTACCCCAGACTGCTTCCCCACTCAACTCATCTATTGACAAATCCGACCAAGGGTCTTCATCCGTTGTTGCTGGAAGGCAGACTGCCGATTCTTGTTTGGTTGGTTTCGGGATGCCAGAATCAGATTCAGACTTTTCACAATCGGCTAGAGACCTCCTCGCCTTAGCCTGGGCCCCAGGGACTAGATCGGCATGTCGATCTGCCTGGGGGTTATGGGTCCGTTGGTGTGATCAACGGCAGGTTGATCCCATTCATGCCCCTGTCTCCTCAGTGATAAATTTCCTTGCGGAATCTTACGAACTAGGAAAGTCATACAGTTCCCTCAACGTGTATAGATCGGCCATTTCGGCATACCATTGTCCGGTGAATGCTGTACCTATAGGCAAACACCCTCTTGTGTGTCGCTTATTACGCGGTGTTAAATACAAGCGTCCACCCCGTCCACGATACCAATCGACGTGGAGTACTCCGATTGTTTTCCTCCTGGGAAGACAATGACCGGTTAACCCTGAAGAATTTGTCTCTAAAGCTCACTACTCTACTATGTTTAATTTCTGTTAAACGAATATCTGATGTGAGAGCTTTAGATATCTCCAGGCGACAATTTTCGCCTGACGGGGTCAAATTTTCTATAGTTCGCAGGACAAAAACCAATCTACACTCAGTTTTTTACCCTTTCTTTCAAGCGCACCCGCGCCTCTGTGTGGTCCGTTGTCTGCAGACATACGAATCCTTTACTTCGACCCTACGATCTCCAGATTTTCCTCAGTTGCTAATCTCATACGTGCAACCACATCGTCCGGTGTCTTCAGCCACCTTGGCCAGATGGGTACGGTCGGTGATGGAGATGTCGGGTATAGATACAGTGCAGAAAATAAGTATTTGAACACCCTGCTATTTTGCAAGTTCTCCCACTTGGAAATCATGGAGGGGTCTGAAATTGTCATCGTAGGTGCATGTCCACTGTGAGAGACATAATCCAAATTTTTTTTCCAGAAATCACAATGTATGATTTTTTTAACTATTTATTTGTATGATACAGCTGCAAATAAGTATTTGAACACCTGAGAAAATCAATGTTAATATTTGGTACAGTAGCCTTTGTTTGCAATTACAGAGGTCAAACGTTTCTTGTAGTTTTTCACCAGGTTTGCACACACTGGAGGAGGGATTTTGGCCCACTCCTCCACACAGATCTTCTCTAGATCAGTCAGGTTTCTGGGCTGTTGCTGAGAAACAAGGAGTTTGAGCTCCCTCCAAAGATTCTCTATTGGGTTTAGGTCTGGAGACTGGCTAGGCCACGCCAGAACCTTGATATGCTTCTTACAGAGCCACTCCTTGTTTATCCTGCCTGTGTGCTTCGGGTCATTGTCATGTTGGAAGACCCAGCCTCGACCCATCTTCAAAGCTCTAACTGAGGGAAGGAGGTTGTTGCCCAAAATCTCGCAATACATGGCCCCGGTCATCCTCTCCTTAATACAGTGCAGTCGCCCTGTCCCATGTGCAGAAAAACACCCCCAAAGCATGATGCTATCACCCCCATGCTTCACAGTAGGAATGGTGTTCTTGGGATGGTACTCATCATTCTTCTTCCTCCAAACACGGTTAGTGGAATTATGACCAAAAAGTTCTATTTTGGTCTCATCTGACCACATGACTTTCTCCCATGACTCCTCTAGATCATCCAAATGGTCATTGGCAAACTTAAGACGGGCCTTGACATGTGCTGGTTTAAGCAGGGGAACCTTCCGTGCCATGCATGATTTCAAACCATGACGTCTTAGTGTATTACCAACAGTAACCTTGGAAACGGTGGTCCCAGCTCTTTTCAGGTCATTGACCAGCTCCTCCCGTGTAGTCCTGGGCTGATTTCTCACCTTTCTTAGGATCATTGAGACCCCACGAGGTGAGATTTTGCATGGAGCCCCAGTCCGAGGGAGATTGACAGTCATGTTTAGCTTCTTCCATTTTCTAATGATTGCTCCAACAGTGGACCTTTTTTCACCAAGCTGCTTGGAAATTTCCCCGTAGCCCTTTCCAGCCTTTTGGAGGTGTACAATTTTGTCTCTAGTGTCTTTGGACAGCTCTTTGGTCTTGGCCATGTTAGTAGTTGGATTTTTACTGATTGTATGGGGTGGACAGGTGTCTTTATGCAGCTAATGACCTCAAACAGGTGCATCTAATTTAGGATAATAAATGGAGTGGAGGTGGACATTTTAAAGGCAGACTAACAGGTCTTTGAGAGTCAGAATTCTAGCTGATAGACAGGTGTTCAAATACTTCTTTGCAGCTGTATCATACAAATAAATAGTTAAAAATTCATAAATTGTGATTTCTGGAATTTTTTTTTTGATTATGTCTCTCACAGTGGACATGCACCTACGATGACAATTTCAGACCCCTCCATGATTTCCAAGGGGGAGAACTTGCAAAATAGCAGGGTGTTCAAATACTTATTTTCTGCACTGTATATCCCTCTTTGGCGCAGACTCGACCAGGGGTGCGATGGCCACTAAGGTGGTTATGTCAGGGGGCTCATTATCAGATCTGTTATTAGTGGCCGATTGGTCTTCAGAAACGGTTTTTCGTCACTTTTACTTCAGACCGGAGGATCATGTTTCCTTATCTGTCCTTCTTTCATAAGGCTGTTTACTGGATATTAGGCAGGCATGATCAGGTTGGGTTGTATTACATGGTGTGTTTGCTTGTATTACATGATGTGTTTCAGTATGTGCAGCTTTGAACTTGCAAGATATGAGCCTCCTTTCTGAGATATAATTCGAGATTTTCCTAGTGTGTGACGGAAAATATTAATTATATGAAGACAGGAGGCGAGTATCTTCCCTCCCTACCCTCCCTATTACGGATATTTTCTATTCTCTCTTTCAGGGTACTGAACTTCACTCTGGGTTCCTGTAGGCGCTTGACGAAGTGATTCCTGGGTCCCCGTTGGGACGAAATCTTGGTTATGATCTCCCGGTTGGAGTTTTTTCTTGAGGACAAGGTTATCACCAGTTACTTCCTGGACTGACGTCGTCGTCGGTTGACCGGCTGGCCGAAGAGTCATGGCGCTGTTTTTCCTCGAGTTATCCTGTATTGGACATTCGCTTCCAGAAAGAGGAGGATACACATAAGGACAGTCCTAGTTATAGGTTCAGGCCACCAAAGGGGTGGGAGCTACACGGACGCTGGGGCTGATGGGAAATGTAGTTTTTTCTTCCATCATTCCATGTGGAAAAGTTTTTAGTTTGTTTAAAATGTAAAAATGTTCTGCTATGAGCATTAAAAGGAAAGATTAATGCAAGATACTCGCCTCCTGTCTTCATATAATTAATATTTTCCGTCACACACTAGGAAAATCTCGAATTATAAAACTTATCTTGTATATTGACTGTCAGTCACTTTATAGTAGGCAAGTAGGCATCACTTTAGCAAGTCATGCAGACATACCAGAGTGTTTACATTTTCTGGAAGCAGACATGATCGCATTTTATTGACAATATACCCTGAAGAACTGAACAGTCTTTCGCACAGAACAGATGTTGCCGATATACAAAGAATTGTCTGCGGAAAACTGCTTAGGACAGGAAAACAATGGTTATTTATGCCCCCTTCCCCTGATGGAACCTGATGCATCCTCCTGCTGCAAAGATGCAAAGGTACCTCAATCCAATGGGTGCAGTTTGTTCGCATCCAGCAGGTTAAGTCTCACTGTCCAGGCTGTTTGGTGACGTCAAGAATTGTGATCGATCAAAATTATTTTGATCGATCAAAAAAATTAAAGATTTTTCGAGGAATTAATCTTTAATTTTCCCAGCCCTACTAAATTTATAAACAATTTTTTTTTTTATTATTATTATTATTATTATTGGATATGTTTTATAGCAGAAAGTTAAAAATACAGTTTAAAAAAAAAAATGTCAGTGTTTTTTTGTTTATAGCGCAAAAAATAAAACCGCAGAGGTAATCAAATACCACCAAAAGAAAGCTCTCTTTGTCGGGAAAAAAAAGGACATACATTTTGTTTGGGTACAGTGTTGCATGTACGCACAGTAACCAGGTAAAATAGCACAGTGCCACATTGCAAAACATGCTCTGGTTAGGAAGGAGGTGAAACCTTCTGGGGCTAAAGTGGTTAAAGTTGTTTTTACAATCAAATAATTTTTTGTAAGCCTTCCTTTTCTTCCTTCTATATAGCCAGGGCCTAGAAAGGCTATATTACCATTGACTTCTAGGGAGATCTTGTCAGTTATTGCATTTTGCACCGTACAAGACCTAGAGTGGTTTTAACAATAACAAGCTCATAGATTTTGCACAGCACACACACCATAAGAATTTTTTTAAGGGTTTGACATGAAAGTGGAAAAAAACAAAGAAGCTAAAAAAAAAAAAAGGGTAAGCAACTAGATTTATTGATTTTGAAATAAAGATTGCATTGCTGTTGTTAGATTCAGTAGGAGGAAGGGCCCACTTTAAGGTATTAGAACATCTTCACCAACTCACTTTTTACAACAAAACTTTTATGCATTTTAAGTAAACAGTGTGACACACCATTGCAAACTAGATATCTTTATACTTTCCTGTACTACTGAAGTGATTTTAAAAGCTCATAATTAATCTGTTGGCATGTATATGTGAACAAAGCAATTTTGATTTTCCTGTTGTCAAGCAATTTTGATTTTCCCTGTTGTCAATTATTTAGATATTCTTAAAATCTTACAGGCTTTTAGACTCCCTGGTGTGAATATTTATGGATCATGTCACATTACATATACATAATACATTAATATAAAAGCTTTCACATCTGTCTTAATTACAGTATATTACAATATAGAACATAATAGTTTTTTTTTCTTTTTCTGAGAGCAGAATAAGGCAAATATTTACGTCAAAGCAAAAATGGTTTTCTAGTGCTTCTTTAAAAGGTAGCAAATTATTTCCTTGTGTTAAAGCTATGGACAAAATGGAAGGCATACGAAATAGGTTTTACAACACAGTTAAAACATTTTTATTTAAGCATCCACTTTTCAGCGCCATTTTAAAATGAATTGGCTGCAGCAGATACCAGCAGGTATTTTTGTGATGGCAGTTGGGATTAAGCACTATGTCAAGGAACAAAGGGCCAGATTCACATACATTGGCGCATATTTTGACCGGAGTAGCGCACCTCCTTTACGTTAGACCGGCTCAATGTAGAGGCGCAATTACCGTATCCTCGTAGTATTTGCGCTGAAATTTGCGCCGGTGCAACGTAATTTCAGAGGCGTAAGGCAGAGTAATTAAAATTGGGAAGGACATGGGCGTGTTCCATTGAAATGAGCTGTGACCCCATGCAAATGAAGGGCCGGCCAGATTGCGCATGCGCACATGAAACAGACCATGGTCAGCACCTCTCTGCGCATGCTTACAACTCGGGAACGGCGCAATCAGTGAAATTGGAACTAAGCTTGGTCAACTTAGTGAGCTACACAGAGAGCTTAAATAGACAGAGACAAACGCCCTTCCTTTGCAAAAGTACATCCATTTGTATCCCTTCCTATACAGCAAGGTGCTTTTGTTCTGTTGTTTGTTAGCGTTTGTTGGTTTGTGACATGTCTTTGCGTTATTTTGTGACTGTTTTGGAGAGAGATTTTTGTTTTTTGTTTTTACTTTGCTGTTTTTATATATATATATATATATATATATATATATATATATATATATATATATATATAATTTTGCTGGGCATTTATTTTTTTGCTGGGCATTTTTAAAAAATTTTTTTTTTTTTTTTTTTTCTGTTTGTGAATGATTTTGGAATGTGGGGGTGACATTCCTGCCGGAAAAGGGGTGTCACCCTCATTTGTGGTGGAGAAGTGATCCCCAGGTCCGTGTGAATGGTGTATGAATGTACAGTGACATAATTGGAGCCGTGGCATGGCCTTGCTGCTCACAAGTCCTGCATGGTGGGATTTGTGCTAATCCAATTTGATGAGGATGTGGGGTGTGTGTGCTATGGTCCCCAGTGGTGTGCATGCATGCATTCTCATTGTGCCATGATTAATGTGTGTGTTTAACGTGCAAAGATGCCTAATGTGAGCTGTCTCCTGGCTGCTCTTCCCTCAGAAGAGGGGTAGCCTCGGTTAGGGGGGGGATTGTCTGGTTCGGGGGTCAGGTCATCACTTATGTCAATCTCCAGGCCCTTTCTCACTGCGAAGTTGTGCAGCATGCAACATGCACTGATGATCTGGCATACAAAGATTGGGGAAAACAACAGGGTACCATGGGGGGTTCCACATAGAAGACATGAGATGGGGTCCCAGTGCATATGCAGAGTCACCTTGAAGGGAAAAGACAGGAGTATGTTAGTAGTGCATGTGCCCCTTGTGATGTTTGCATCATGGGGGGGATAGTCATGCCTGCCACCCATGTCACTCACCAACCAGCCAGCTGTCCCCATACATGTTCTGTTCGAATTCCATTGGGATAGAGCTATGATTGTATATGTAGCTGTCATGGGTGTCATGGGTGGTGTCATGTGTTGGGCTGGTGATGTCCTCCTGCAGGGTTGTGGTTAATTCCATGATGGCATTAGGGGTGAATTTGAAGATGCGAGACACCTCCGGATCACTCATGCCAAAGATGTCTATGCGTGTGCGATATATCCTCCTCCGTGCCCTCCTCCGTGCCCTCCTCCTTCTGCGCTCCTCTAAAGTCAGTAGTATAGCTATGAGCAACGATGCCCCTGGCATGGTGGCATACAGATTGTTGTCCTGCAAGTGTGGCTGCTCAGCTCGTCCCTAATGGTGTTGCTTTAGCTGACATGTAGACGGATTGTCTAATTTTAAGCAAGCTTTTATATTGCCTAATATTAGACAGGACGTGCAGCTGATGCACACAGCGCGTAGCCTGCGCTGCACAAACTTACTTTTGTGGATCGCCGTAACTCCCTCATTTGCATATTTGCCTAGCAAATCAATGGTGTGTCTAGCGCATTTTTTGCGCACACGATGCGCCGGTCTAACGAAATTACGTCAGTCTAAAAAGTCTAGATTTCTGGCGCATATCATTTTGGGGATACGGCATAACGATACACAGGCGCATATTTCCAATTGCGCAGGCGCACCTCCTGATACTCCAGCGTAAGTGCTTTGTGAATCTGGCCCAAACAGTTTATTCTTGGTGGATACAGAGTATCCAAGGAGCGTGATCCAAAAAACTCTGATTAAAATTGCTACTGCCCCATTTGGTGCTAAGGTCGCAATGTTTATGACAAGTGTATAAGTCATATTCTGATAAAGGAAAAAATCTACTGTGACTGGAACTAGCTCTTATTTACGTATGTATTTTGTAAATGTGTGCAAACAAAACCCCTGTTTTTAAAGCAAACTGCTAGACAAGACAATTTGATTTGCAGGCTAGTCAGTTAGTTGAGCTGGGAATTTTCTTTGGTTTATTTGATTGTTTGATATGAGTTGCCCTTCCATGTTATCCTTGCTGTAAAGGCCAGTTATAGATTTTGGCAGTGGTCATTTGTTTGTACTGGTGGAATACTGGTAAGGGGAAGCACGAGATGCCTTTGCTGCCATTGTGCTATATGCTGGGTGTCCAGTGCACCCATGTGATTTAAGGAGGGGTGGGCTTCCTCCAGGCTCACCTTCCCTATATCTATCCATTATTATGCAACTGTGGAGGCTCTCAAAAAATATTTAGAGCTAGGACTGCAGATAACACTGAGGTGCAAATGGCTTTGTAGCTTACACATGTACACTGTATTTGCAAATGTGTGCAAACTAAACCCCTGTTTGCAGGCTGGTCAGTGAGTTGAGCTGGGAATTTTCTTTGGTTTTGTTTGACAGAGGTCTGTAATTGCCCACCAAGTTTTTCTGGAAAAAGTGCCTGCTGCTGTTATGCCCTGGGGCAGCATGGGTGGAATGAAAGATTCAACAGGGAAAGAGAAGTCGACTGAAGTGCTGCAGCTTCAGTTGTCTCCAATGAAGGAGAGATATACAGTAATAAGACTGTCTTTAACCACTTCAATACAGGGTATTTTCACCCCCTTCCTGCCCAGACCAATTTTTAGTTTTCAGCGCTGTTGCAATTTGAATGACATTTCTGCGATCATGCTAAACTGTACCCACAAATAGAGCTTTCTTTTGGTGGTATTTGATCACTTCTGTGTTTTTTGGCGCTATAAACAAAAGTAAAAAACTATATTTTTTACTTTTTGCTATAATAAATATCACAATTTAATCACTTCAGGCCCAGGCCAATTTTGACACTTCATTTGTACATGTAAAAATCATAATTGTTTTGCTATTTTTTGCTAGAAAATTACATAGAACCCCCAAACACTATATATGCTTTTTTTAGCAGAGACCCTAGAGAATACAATGGCGGTCATTGAAACTTTTTATCTCGCACGGTATTTGCTCAGCAATTTTTCAAAAGCGTTTTTTTCATGCTGTAAAAAAAAAAAAAAAAAAACAGCCCAATTTTGTATAATGTGAAAGATGAAGTTACGCCCAGTAAATTGAACCAACATTTTTAAAAAAATGTGTGGGGGTCCCCCCAAATTCCATATAAGGCCCTTCAGGTCTGGTATAAATATTAAGGGGAACCCTGCGTAATAAAATAAAAATGGCGTGGGGTTCCCCCAAAAATCCATACCAGACCCTTTATCCGAGCACGCAACCTGGCAGGCCGCAGGAAAAGAGGGGGAACAAGAGAGCACCCCCCCTCCTGAACCGTACCAGGCCACATGCCCTCAACATGAAGAGGATGCTTTGGGAGTCTGTGACCCCCAAAAGCACCTTGTCCCCATGTTAATGGGGGCGAGGGTCTCATCCTACAACCCTTGTCCGTGGTTGTTGGGGTCTTATCGTAATCTGGAAGCCCTCTTTAACAAAGGGGACCCCCAGATTCCGGCCTCCCCATGTAAATAGGTAATGGGGTACATTGTACCTCTACCATTTCACAAAAAAGTGGCAAAAAAGGTAAAAAAAACACAGACAGCTTGGGCAAAGTCCTTTAATAAAAAAATAAATTCCAGCGATGTACATCCTTCCACGAACCGCGATACCCACTGCTATGAGCAATACAGCCTCCTTCATAGAAGGCTCCCGGGCGAATGACGCGTGAGCTGTGTGACATTTCTTTTAAAACCGAGGGCAGGGCCACCCGTGACATGGACGAGTGACCCTGCCCCGTTCTGACGTAACAGGGATTTCTGGCAGCTTCCACGTGGTGTCAAGGGTGACCCCACCCCCCTCTGACACGTCACGGGAAACCCAGGGAAATAGAAATGTCACACGACTCACACGTCAATCGCCCAGAAGCCTTCTATGGAGGAGGCTGTATCGTTCGTAGCGGCAGGTAGCAGCGGGTAGCGGCGGGTAGTGCAGGTCCGAGTCGTGGAAGGATGTACATCACTGGATTTTATTTTTTTATTTTTTATTAAAGGACATTTCTCAAGCTGTCTGTGTGTTTTATTTACCTTTTTTGACACTTTTTCTTTGTGAAATGGTAGAGGTACAATGTACCCTGTTACCAATTCACATAGGGGGGCTGGAATCTGGGGGTCCCCTTTGTTAAAGGGGGCTTCCAGATTACGAGAAGCCCCCCGCCCGCAGACCCTCACAACCAACCTGCAGCCTGCAAGGTTGCGTGCTTGGATAAAGGGTCTGGTATGGATTTTTGGGGAACTTCAGACCATTTTTTTTATTTTGGCGCAAAGTTCCCCTTAAAATCCATACCAGACCTGAAGGGTCTGGTATGGATATATTGGGGGAATCCTACGCCATTTTTTTTAATTACGTGCGGTTCCCCTTAATATCCATACCAGACCTGGTTCCCTGCACAAAACTTAATTTTTGAAGGAAAAAAAGTAATTTAAAACTACTTGTGCTATTAATGAATTGTCGGGTCTTGGTAATACAGATAAAAGTAATTGAAAAAAATAGCAGGGGTTCCCCTTAATATTCATACCAGACCCAAAGGGCCTGATAATCGACTGTGGAGGGGGCCCTGTCATTTGTGTTTTCAATGACTTTTCTCTGTATTACTTGGCCTGTCAATTCATGAATAGCCACGAGTAGTTTTAAATTACTTTTTTTTCCTTCAGAAATGACACTTTGTGCAGGGACAGTTCTAAACATGGGAAACATGCGCTACTTTACATGCATACTTTAGACACCCCCCAGGTATGACATTTAAAGAAATATTTCACTTTTATTGTTTCACTTTAAGCATTATTAAAATCACTGCTCCCGAAAAAACGGCCACTTTAAAAAAAAATTGCATTGATACATGTCCCCTGGGGCAGGACCCAGGTCCCCAAACACTTTTTAGGACAATAACTTGCATTATAGCCTTTAAAATTCACACTTTTGATTTCTCATGTTCGAGTCCCATAGACTTTAACAGTGTTGGCATGAACTTTTAGTCTGTTCGCATGTTCTGGATGCGAACCGAACCGGGGGGTGTTCGGCTCATCTCTACACAGGACTTTTTTTTTATAATCAAAATTTTTCCTTTTTGTTTATTTTGCTCGATATAAGTCATACAAGATTAAACATTCTTATCTTTTGTTAAGTACATCATTACATTTATCTTGTAAAAAAAATAATAATCCAAGCTTACATTTTCCATGGATGCCTATCAGTCATTTTTATCCCCCCCCCCAGAAAAAAAAAAAAAAAACAATATAAAAAACCATTCCCCCTGTTGCCCTTCCTCCCTTTTCTACTGAGGTATAGCTGTTCTAACCCTGTAATCTCTTGATTTCCATTCCCAAAGGACAGAGAAACAGGGGCCTCCTATTGGAGTCAATATTGGAGGGGGGGAAGAAGGGGAGCAAGAAAGAAAGATTTTATATAACCGTAATTTTTTTAATGTCTCCTCTCTGGTCAGTATTTTTACACAGGACTACACAGGACTTATCACAGTGGTCTTCTCCAAAAACTTCAGTGCAGGATGATGAAATTAAAGTGTAATTAGGCACTTGGTCTGTATTCTCCCCCCCATGTGTTGACCTGGGAGGAGAGCTATCAGGCTGTGCAGAGCTAGGATCAAGCGGATGGAGGGCTTGCACATGTCACTCAGAGCCACACTCTATGCACTTTATGGGCTCATTATAGTCCTTCAAAAAATGTTCAGTAGAAGCACAAGACCTGAAACATACCCCAAATGTCTTTAAAAGCACCTTACGCTCTTCAAGAGGCCTTTTTCTCAAGCCGATTTTTTGAGGGGGTGTGGCTTCTTGTGAATGGAACACTCTTGGTTAGGGTTTTCAATCTTCCTACTCTGTTTACAGCCACAACTGTGGTAGGAGATGAAAGGTTTTAAGTATGTGTCACGGATACTGGGACTCTAGGGTTCCTATAGTTGTCCTGAAGACTGGTACTCTTAGGAAAGTGTGAAAAGAGACTGTACTCACCGTAGGAATAACTTGGATCGTTCTTGGTCTCTGCAATATTCCTGATGAGAATAGAGGGAAGGAAACCATGTTCTCTTTTTTTATATCATGACCCTGGGGCAGACCATTTTTCTTGAAAACCTTACTGAAGCTTGGAGACAATTGAAGAAAAGGTCACCCAGTCTCTGAAACTCCTGGTTGTCCTTACCAGATATCTTTGGGAAAGTTTCCAGACGTATGAACAAAGCATTTTCTATAGCTTCCGGACTGCATAACTTTGCTATAGTCAATCCCATGCAGCTGTGAGGCCTGCTGTAGGATTGTCCATTAAAAATGATCTTAATGGCTTAACACATGCAGCAGGTAGAGGACCAAGCCATCTGATCAGCAGATCCAATTCTTCAGTCGCTGTAATTCTTCAGTAGCTGCAATGCCAATATCACTAATTGCAGCTATGAAGGCACATTTCCAACTTATGTAGTTTTTAGTTTGGTCATAAAAACTTGTAATACCAGTCTTTGCGAGCTCTCTGCGAAGTATGTACCTCACAAACGCTGCTGTCTCAGTTGTCTCTGACTTTATGCAAGACTCTGCTGGCTGAATGGTGCTGATTGCACTATCTTTGACATTGTTGTTAAAGGACAAAAGAAAATATGCTGCAGCACTTGCATTCAGGTGAGTTGCTTGCTTGAAGTTGGTTGTTTCAGCGGCATGTTGATTTTAGGTTGTACTGATGACAGAAGATTAATGACTAAGCTTAGCTTAGCTTAGCTTGCACTGATGCTCTGTGACAAAGGAAGGTTAGGTAGGCTTGCAGGAAAGGTACTGGACTGATTTTGCATTCAAGAAGTTGCTGGAACCACTTTAACTTGATGCTGTGAAAAAGTATTTTTTATGTTTTTAAGAGCATTGGAGGCAATAGAATGTACACTGCAGTGGCTTACAACACAGGGCCAGATTCTCTTACAAATTCGCCGGCGTAGCGTAAGCTATTTACACTACGCCACCGCAACGTAACAGAGCAAGTGCCGTATTCTCCATGCACTTGCTCCGTAGTTTGCGGAGGCGTAGAGTGAATCGCCCAGCGTAATTCAAAGGGGGCGGCTTGTATTTAAATTAAGCGCGCCCCCGCGTCGAACGAACTGCGCATGCGCCGGCCGGGGAAAAAGCCCAGTGCGCATGCTCCAGCTCACGTCGGAAAGCGCCGTGGAAACCGACGTCAAAACGACGTGATCGACACTACGCAATGCCCTATTCGAACGAGTTAGTAAAATGACGTAAGCGACGGAAAAAGCCGACGCTGACCTGACGCCATACTTAACATGGCATCCGACGGCACCCGACGGTACTGCGTAAGGTTAACCCTCATATTAGCAGGGGTAACCTTACGCGGACGAAAACGACGTACGCGACGACGGGGCGGCGTAAAAGCGATCGGGAATCGGCGTAGTAGCCTCATTTGCATAGGCAAAAGAGAAAACAACGTAAAGGCCACCTAGTGGCCAGAGTTGTCATTACAACTACGATCCGCAAGTGTAATGGTATTACACTTGTCGGATCTTCAGCCGTATCTATGCCAAAGTGATTCTAGGAATCACTCGCATAGATACGAGGCAAAAAAAAACGCGATACGTCGGGGTATCTGAGATATTCCGTCGTAGCGCCTCTGAGAATCTGGCCCACAGTCTTTAGTGCGTTTGAGGGGATCTTCTTCTGCTATGTTTAGGTTGATGTTGTCTCTCACTTGCACCTTTGTCTGCACTGATAGCTTGCTCTAGGACCCTTAGCTTTGCCATAGCTGCATCATGTTTACTAGACGTGCATTCGTTTTCGTCTGAATGCTTTTTCGTCCGAATTTCAGTTATTTTTGTTATCGTTTTAACAAACACAAACAAACGCACAGAATATGAAAACCAAAAGATCCGACATAAACAAATGCTTTATTTTCGTTTTCGTCGGTCAAATGTGCCTAACCTTAACTATTAGTCCAAGATTATTTTACATAAAGAGAAAAGATTCAACATTATAGAGAGGAAAAAATCGATATTATAGAGAGAAAATATTCAACATTATAGAGAGAAAGGTTCAACATTATGGAAAGGAAAGTTTCGATGTTATAGAGAGGAAAGATTCGACATTATAGAGAGAAAATATTCGACATAGAGAGAAAAGATCACTGCTGGAATTGGGTGGGGGAAGTAAAATAAAAATAGCGATGATGATGAATGTTATTGGCTTATTGTAACCAAAGAGGAGGAGCAGTAAAACACGAATGACGAATTTTCAACAAAGCATCAAAAAACTTTGAATCTGTCATTGAAGGCTTATGGTGTCTGTTGATAGATCTAAGAAGATTCGACGAAGCAGCTAAACAGTACGACGCTACAATCATGCATTTACAGTCAAATGCTCGGCCCATAGGCTATAGAAAAATTCTATTGTTGGTTGACTAGTAATAATAATTAATAAATATAATTATTACTAGTCATACAACATTAGAATTCTACTATAGCTTGTAGGCGGAGCATTCGACTGGAAAAGTATGATTGCAGCGTCGTACAGTTTCGCTGCTCCGTCGAATCTTCTTTGAACATTCGCCAGACAGTCAGACACCATAATGACATATTCAATTGCAATTTCCAACTACATAAATAAAAACTAATTTCGGGAGTAGCTAAAATACTTTTTTTGTACGAAAAACGAAAATCCAAAACAAAATATTTCAGTGTGTACATGTCTAATGTTTACACTGTTCTATTGCTGCTCTTTGATGTGCTGTCTAAAGCACTGACTCTTTTTGAATATGTCACCTGCAAGTTGCTGGCTTCCACTTCAGTGTGGGCACTAATAAGTCACTCACTGAGTTTTGAGTATCTTGAACTATTGGATTTAGAGGACTTTTTGGAATGTCTGGTGGGAACTGATCTGTGAGATGCAGTGCCTGGAAGCTATTTAATTTCTTCAGTGAATCTTTTGTGTTTATACTTTGTAAAAAGTTAATAAGGTTGTTACTGGTAGGCTGATAAAGCTGATAAAGCTCATTTGAGGCAGAACAATGTTTAACCACTTCAGCCTGGAAGGATTGGTTCTGTCTCAAGGACATATAGCTAAACCTGCTTGTCCCATAAACTTCAGATACCAGATACCATATTTCATATTTCTTTGATCTCAGTTTTATTAGAACAAGCCAGGTGAAACTACAAAATATCAAAAATAGACCTCAATAAGTACAATATTGCATACATTACAGCATACATTACAGAAACAATGATCTACAATATAAGATTAGATAGTAAAAACATACTTTTTAAGTGCTCTAAGGGGTGATGGCGATAGATTGAGAAATGTCTTGCTTCCTGCAGTATCTTCTCAAAGAATGGTGGCTGCTTCACTTCCTTACTAACAACTTCCTTAATTACACATACAGTAAATCAAACAGAAAAACTGCAGCAATACCAAAAAAGAACACTAGATGGAGTCTGCACTCCACATATGATTGACTTATGTAAATTAGAAACCTTACATGTAATTTTAACAGTACAGATACAAATAATCAGCATAGACATCTAGTGGACAGAACAGGATTTACCCCCTTAATGACCGGGCAATTTTTTTGCTATACAGCACTGCATTGCTTTAACTGATACGTTCAAGAGTACCTGTGGGGCATAGATCTTCCAATGGTGCCTACAGAGGATTTGGAGCAACTAGAGGCCCCAACCATGCAATAAAAAATATGGCCTAGTTCTAAAATGACTGATCCCGAAATTATGTCAACACCTGAATGCATTGGCAGAGGGGGAAAACGTATGGGAAGAGTCACTGCTGGCCTATATACCACTTATTTTGAAGGAGTGTAAGGATCCAATGGCACCTGAGAGCTATAGACCGATATCGCTATTAAATACGGATATATAAATATTTTTGCAACCAGTTGGGGTTTGTGACAGGGAGGGAGGGGAAAGACAACTGTCTCCAGTCCCTGTTCCTGATACACGAGGTGAGAGAACGGGGGGGCCCGGCCGTACTATTACCGGTAGATGCCAAAAAGGCTTTCAACAGAGTGGACTGGGGCTCTATGTTGGGAACCCTAAGTCACCTAGGTGTTGGGGAAAGGATGATGCGATGGGTATCCGCATTTATTAAAAAAAAAAATATATATATATTATATATATATATATATATATATATATATATATATATATACAGTACACATCTCCTGCAATCAGTCTCAGGTGACGCCTAATAGTAGATGTCGGCCCCATACTGCCAGAAACCCCCCGCTGGTGGACACCAGTACTGCGGCCCAAAGATACCACCATCAGGGTAGAGCTCCCCTGGCAGTTCCAGACTGCCAGGAGACACCTGGTGGTGGACCACAGTACTGCACGCCAAAATCCTGACAGTTTGTGTGTGTGTGTGTGTGTGGGCGGGGGGGTACAGACATACGGTAAGAGAAAGAGTTTAGCTTAGACAGCAGAACAAGATAAATGATAATAGCCACATAGTGTAACACAACAGTATAAACTGTACGTAGCATTAGCTGCATACAGTATACAGCGCTGTGTTCCAGCAGTGGTATGAGAACTTCCTGTCTGCTGATGGACTTCATTTTTCAGGTCAAAATAATTTGTTTCTATAGGATAACCTTTTCATTCAGGTAATTGGCAGAAAATAATGTTGCACCAAAAACCTTTACTCCTTTCTCGGTTCTCCAGTCTGCATCGAATGCCCATTCCAGAGTACATCCTCGCTCTGTAGCAATGCATCTGGAAAGAAAGGAAAGCTCTGCATACAGATGAGGTCACAGTGGTTAAAAAGCCTTATTTCTTTAACACTAATCCACAATGTGATTTGCCATTTGTCATCCACCTGCTCCAATGCATTTCATGCAAAATGGCTTAAAGGCTAAATTCACCAAAACATTTTTTCCTTCTAAATTCTGGCTCCCCTAGTTACCAATATAGCATTAAAGTGGATGTAAATCTGAAAAATTATGTCACAATGTACAGTATAAGATTTCCTATCATCTGTGCCCAGTCTTGCTACACAGAGTTAATCCAGCTCTGAGCAATCCTAATTTATTGTTCAGTGAAATAAAATGGACTTACATAGAAAAACCTTAGTCCGTTCCGTCCCCTTGCTGTGAGTGACAGGTTATTTACATCTCTTATGCACTAGCCTGGATAATGTTTTTTAATTCCCACCCCCACTCCTTTCCTGAAGCCATGTGGTTACTTTTCTGGATTTTGACTTAATGTTAGTGATCATAGCAGAATTTAGCGTAAGGAATTCACTACTGACATCACAACTCCACCCACAGAGCTGCAGACAATAGATCCACCCACAAAATCTGCAGTTTTTCAGTTCTTATAACAGACAGAGGGGAGACATTTGACAGTAAAGTATACATGCAGGAGGCATCTATATCCTTATAGATCAGCACTATGGCAGTAGTTTAGAAAGGATGAGAGTAGGTCTACATTCCCTTTTTACCTCCCTGGCGGTATGATTATTTCAAATTTTAGGTGCTGAAAGCGGTAAAATTATTTGCAAGGGAATTTGGCGTTTTATACTGTAGGCCTGTAATTCTTAGGATAACTCACTTAAATCTGACCAAACAAGAGTCTAGTAGGCATCCTGGGTATGACTTTTTTTTAAAACAAAATTATAAATGATAATATAATAAATAATTAAAAATAATTATAACAAATAATAATATAATTATAATAAAAATTATTCAAAAATGTAATTAACTCAAAAACACTGAAATTTGCTCAGTTGCAGAATTGTCGCTGTCATTACATTTATTTTTTTATGATGAATTTCCCCACAAATCGCTATTGCTCAATTCTGCAAGTGATTATAATTTATTATTGCTGTTTTCTAGCTGCTCTAAAACCATTTTTGAAATAAAGGGACACTTTTGGTTGCTATAGACAATTTACAGTTTGCAGGCAGAAAGAACAGTTTTTATTATACAAAAGAACATGTAGGGCACTGGGCAGACCACTAGGGACAAGGGGGGTGTGTATTTTTTACATACAGTACTGAAATCTATAAGATTACAGTATACTGTATGTAATGTGTTTGTTTACTTTTTTGAATTTGGCGCCGTTCTCCGCCCCTCGTAACGTCGCAGGGAGCAGAGATCGGAGGCACACGGGGACACTGAGTGAATCGAGCGAGGACGCCGCTCGCTCACACAGCAGGAATGCATTGCTGGATCCAGGGACAAGGTAAGTAAACCCTGCCTGTGGACAATGCGAGGCGAGCCCGAGTCTGACTTGGGGTTACCGATCGCAGCACAAAAATGTAACCCTGAGTCAGACTCGTGTCATGACATAAAGTCTGACAAGGAAATGTGTCTCCAGTAAAGTTATGATGAAAAGATATTATTGAATCATTATAAAATAGTGATACACATTGGGGGTTATTTACGCTAACCAAAACCACTTTGCACTACAAGTGCGCTGCAAGTGCACTTTAAAGTGCAGTACAAGTGCATGTGGAAGTGCAGTCGCTGTAAATCTGAGGGGTAGAAATTAAATGAGTGGAAAGCTCTGCTGATTTTATCATACAATCATTTATAAACTAAAATGTTGTTTTTTATTATTTTTTTGCATTTCCCCCTCGGATCTACAGCGACTGCACTTCCAACTGTACTTTCAGTGCACTTTCAAATGCACTTGCAGTGCACTTGTAGTGCACATTGGATTTGCCTTTAGTAAATCAACCCCATTGTGATAGTCCAAGCAACCGATAATATTTACATGGAGTGAGGAAATTTAGGGTATACTGTAAGCAGTACTTCTAAGAACAATTAACTGTGAAAGGCAATTCAGCCTAAATTTAACGGTCACTTTGTTTTATCTTATTAGAAGAAAGATTACAAAGAAATCATTAATCAAGTAATTTATATCTCTTCTTGAAGGCAAATAAAGGCGCGTTTGCCTTTGCAAAAGTTCAAACAAGTTAATTACGTGAGATAATATAATAGATCCTATTTTTCAAAACCATATAGTTAGAATTCTAACTCATTGTTTAACAATGAAATGCAGTAATAATAAACACAAATTCCCAGAACTGTGTCTTTGGGGTTGTTCTTTACCTTGGTAACACATACAATACCATATACTACTGGATCAGCGGATTTGCAATTTCATTTCAACAAAATCATGATTTAATCAAGATAGGATTTTGAGCTTTTTTCTCTACATTCCTAGAAAATGCTTAAACATGGTTTACTTCTCTATGGCATATAACTGGCATATGAAGTGAGATGTTCAAGGCTGGAACTGAAGCATATATGAGTAACAGGTGAACTATCCTTTAAACCAAACTAAATTTGAAACTGAATAGTAACCATATTGATAAGATTTTAACCACAAAGTGGTTCTTTTATTCCGATTGGACGTCATATGACGTGATCAGGATAACCAAGCAGCGCATGCCCATGGGGGCAGTGGCACGGTGATCCATGGTGCTGCGTGTCAGTCTTAAATAGGGATAAGCTTTGTGTTCGATGCGAACACATGTTCGCATCGAACCTTGGGCGTTTGATCGTTCGTCGAAAACGAACAAATCGGGTCGTTCGCGCCAAATTCGAATGACCCATAATTCACTGCGGCGTTGCGCGCTGATGATTGGCCAAGCATGCACCATGACCCCGCATGCTTGGCCAATCACAGCGCCCAAAAAACAAAGAGACCTAATTGGCAAAAGCCTGGGTGCTTTGGCCAATTAGGGCTCAGGGCTTTAGCACACGCCCCACACTATAAAAGGCCGCCTCCCGGGCGGCCTCGTGTAGTGTGTTCTGGCTTGCTTTGCAGTCAGACAGACAGAGATAGATAGATAGAGACACAGGCCCAGATTCAGGTACATCTGCGCATTATTGGACCGGCGTAGCGCACCGCCTTTACGTTAGACTTGCCCAATTTTGCCGCGTAATCACCCTATTCTCGTAGCTTTTGCGCAGGAAATTGCGCATGCGTAACGTTTTTTCAGAGGCGTAAGGAGGAGTAATACAAATTGGGAAGGACGTGGCAGTGTTACATTGAAATGAGCCGTGACCCCATGCAAATGAAGGGCCGGCCGGCTCGCGCATGCGCGCTTGAAGGAGACCATGGTCAGCTCCGCTGTGCGCATGCTCACAACTCGGGAGCGGCGCAATCAGTGAAATTGGAAATGGACTAGGGCAACGTTGCGAACTACGCAAACAGCATAAATAGACACACACAAACGCACTTGCAAAAGTACATCCCTTTGTCCCTTCCCATTTAACCAAGTGCTTTTGTCCTGTTGTTCATTGCTGTGTGTTTTGTAGTTGTCAGATTAGTGTTCTGTGTGATCAAGTGTTTGTTAGTAGATTTTTGAAAGTGGTTTTTGATAAGTGTTTGAGAGACTGTTTGTTTGATTGATATATTTCTGTTAGTTTGTTTTCCTGCTGTTTTTTTGTTTTGTTTTTTTGTGACTGTTTATTGCTGAGTAGTTTTCTCTCTGTGTGTGTTTTTGCTTGATTGGTTGTGCTTGTTTTTGTGAGTGAATTTTGTTGACTGGGAGTGAGTTTTTTTGGAAGTATGACAGAGAGAAAACACAAGCTCAATTTTACAGTTGGGGAAAAACAAATTCTTGCCCGGGCCATTAGCGAGTATGGGCGTTACCTCCACGGCCCAGAGAGTGCCAACACCACCCCGGCCAGGAGGAGGGAGATTTTGGATAGGATCACTGAGCAGGTCAATTCAGCGGGGCAGGGGGAGACACAGACCCGGTCTGGGATTGACAAAAAAATCAATGACCTCCGGCGTCTGGTCAAACAGAAGCTGGCCAGAATGCATGCCCATGCCAGGGGCACAGGAGGGGGCCCACCATGCCGTATTACGCTGACAGCGGAGGAGCGTGCGGTGGCCCTGACCTTTCATCAGCATGAAGTTGAGGGCCTGCCCGGCTTTTACTCAAGTCCGGAGCCCGTGGTGCCAGGTAAGTTGTTTTTTCTTAATATCAGGTGTGTAGCATGTGTGGGGGAGGGGGTGAAAGGGAATATGTGGCAAGTGTGTGGATCCTCCAACCTGTGAATGTTTTGTGTCATCCACAGATGTGCAGGAGGGTGCAGGGCCATCTGGCCTGACTGCACCAACCCCAGGACAGCAGCCTAATGAGGCCCCCCCAACAAGGCCGGAGTCCGCGGAGGAGGTTCAAGAGGAGCAGGAGAATCATGAGGAGGAGGAGAATCATGAGGAGGAGGAGTCCATGTCAGGCACTGGACGTTTGGTTTTTGAGGACTCTTCCCCTCTGGCTGGCAGCAGGCAGGCCTCCCTAAGGGGGAGCCCCCCCCCCTCCTCCCCCAACATGGCTCCCCTCACAAGGGCCTCCCCTTCTCCCCGGCCACAAGCATCAGCTGGAGGCAGGATTTTGTCCCAGAACACCAGGGGGTTGGCCGATCTCCTGCCCGCCACTCTGAGAAGGGACCAGGCCCTTCAGACCCGCCATCTGGGACAGGTCAGCCAGACATTGGTGCGGATGGAGGAGAGCCTGTCCTCCATCAAGGATACGCTGGGGAACCTGGACTCCCACTCCCGGGCTTTCACAACCTGCCTAAACGAACTGCAGACGACATCAGCAGGCGTTGGGCAGGATGTGAGGGCCCTTACCCTGGCTATCCAGGCCAACACGGCAACACTTGGTGCTGCCCTGGCCAGAATAGCCGTGGCCTTGGAGGGCAGGCCGCCAGGTGGGCAGAGATCAGGGGCTGCTCCTCCTTCCCCGGTTTTACCCCTCCCCCATGAGTCTCCCCTGAGAAGCCGGGGCCGTGGCCGGGGGCGCCCCAAGCGTGGCTCACGCAAAAGGCATTAATTTTTTTTCCCCTTTTTTTTTTTTGTGCTGGAAAATTTTTGCTTTTGCAGGTAATTTTTTTATTTTTTTGGGTTGTGAATGCTGTTTGAATGTGGGGGTGACATTCCTGCCGGAAAAGGGGTGTCACCCTCAATTTTGGTGGAGTAGGGTTCCCCAGGACCAGGGAGAAGTGATCCCCAGGTCCGTGTGAATGGTGTATGAATGTACAGTGACATAATTGGAGCCTTGGCGTGGCGTTGCTGCTCACAAGTCCTGCATGGTGGACTGGTGCCAATCCAATTTGATGTGGATGTGGGGTGTGTGTGCTAGGGACCACAGTGGTGTGCATGCATGCATTCTCATTGTGCCATGATTAATGTGTATGTTTAACGTGCAAAGATGCCCAATGTGAGCTGTCTCCTGGCTGCTCTTCCCTCAGAAGACGGGGTAGCCTCGGTTAGGGGGGGATTGTCTGGTTCAGGGGTCAGGTCATCACGTAGGCCAATCTGCAGGCCCTTTCTTTCTGCGAAGTTGTGCAGCATGCAACTAGTGTTGCTCACGAATATTCGCATTGCGAATATTCGCTACGAATATTGCATATTCGAGTATTCGCGAATAACGCGAATATCGCGGCGAATATTCGCTATTTCGAATATTCGTATTTTTTCAATTTTTTTTTAGAACAGATCACATCCTAGAGATCACCATCGACGTCTAAAAGCATTGCTGGTATGATTAGAGACCTTGGGCCGAGTAGCTGCAGCGCTCATTTTATATTCCCGAAAAATCGCAATGCGATTATTCGGCAATAACGATATCGCGCGATTATTTTGTATTGTAATATATCACGAATATTCTGAGCCAGAGTGCTCCATTCCGCATTTCTCGAAATTTCGCAATTATTTTATATTGTAATATCACGAATATTCTGAGCCAGAGTGCTCCATTCCGCATTTCTCGAAATTTCGCAATTATTTTATATTGTAATATATCACGAATATTCTGAGCCAATCAGAGTGCTCCTTCCGCATTTCTCGAATATTCGCAATTATTTTATATTGTAATATATCACGAATATTCTGAGCCAATCAGAGTGCTCCTTCCGCATTTCTCGAATATTCGCAATTATTGTGTATTGTAATATATCACAAATATTCTGAGCCAATCAGAGTGCTCCATTCTGCATTTCTCGAATATTCGCAATTATTTTATATGGTAATATATCACGAATATTCTGAGCCAATCAGAGTGCTCCTTCCGCATTTCTCGAATATTCGCAATTATTTTATATTGTAATATATCACGAATATTCTGAGCCAATCAGAGTGCTCCTTCCGCATTTCTCGAATATTCGCAATTATTTTGTATTGTAATATATCACGAATGTTCTGAGCCAATCAGAGTGCTCCTTCCGCATTTCTCGAATATTCGCAATTATTGTGTATTGTAATATATCACGAATATTCTGAGCCAGAGTGCTCCATTCCGCATTTCTCGAATATTCGCAATTATTTTATATGGTAATATATCACGAATATTCTGAGCCAATCAGAGTGCTCCTTACGCATTTCTCGAATATTCGCAATTATTTTATATTGTAATATATCACAAATATTCTGAGCCAATCAGAGTGCTCCTTCCGCATTTCTCGAATATTCGCAATTATTTTGTATTGTAATATATCACAAATGTTCTGAGCCAATCAGAGTGCTCCTTCCGCATTTCTCGAATATTCGCAATTATTGTGTATTGTAATATATCACGAATATTCTGAGCCAATCAGAGTGCTCCATTCCGCATTTCTCGAATATTCGCAATTATTTTATATGGTAATATATCACGAATATTCTGAGCCAGAGTGCTCCATTCCGCATTTCTCGAAATTTCGCATTCGCAATTCGCAATTCGCATTCGCGATAGCGAAAATTCGCAATGATTTCATTTCCAAAATATATCACGAATATTCGTATTTAGCGAATATATCTCGAATATTCGACTATATATTCGAGATATATCGCAAAATCGAATATGGCATATTCTGCTCAACACTACATGCAACATGCACCGATGATCTGGCACACGAAGTTTGGGGAATACAAGAGGGTACCCCCAGACTTATCCAGGCATCGGAAACGTGACTTTAGTAGGCCAAAGTTGCGCTCCACCACTGCTCGTGTTTGGGCATGTGCTTGATTGTATCTTTCCTCTCCTGGGGTTTGGGGGTTCCGGATAGGAGTCATGAGATGGGGTCCCAGTGGATATGCAGAGTCACCTGTAAGGGAAAAGACAGGAGGATGTTAGTCATGCATGTGGCCCTTGTGATGTGTGCATCATGGGAGGGGATAGTCATGCCTGACTCCCATGTCACTCACCAACCAGCCAGGTGTCCCCATAAACGTTCTGATCGAATTCCATTCGGATGTGGCATTGATTGTATATGTAGCTGTCATGGCTGGACCCTGGGTGTTTGGCACGGACGTGCCATATGAGGCCTTGGGCATCGACTATCACCTGTACATTGATGGAATGCCAATGCTTCCGATTGCGGTACATGTGCTCTGTCTCCTGGGGGGGCTGGAGTGCCACATGTGTGCAATCAATGGCCCCCACAGTGCGTGGGAATCTGGCAATTCTGTAGAAATCTGTCATTGCCTTCAGCCGCAGGTCCTCAGTGGTGGGTTTGATGATTTGGTTGGCCATGCGTCTGAGGATTGCAGGGACAACCTGGTGCACACATCTGCTCATGGAGGATTGTGACATCCCAGCCACCACTCCACTTGTACGCTGAAAAGAGCCACTGGCAAGGACATGGAGTGTTGCCATGACCTTGACCAGTGGCTGCACTGCATGTGAGCGGTGTGTTGGGCTGGTGATGTCCTCCTGCAGGGTTGTGGTTAATTCCAGGATGACATGAGGGGTGAATCTGAAGATGCAAAACACCTCAGAATCACTCATGCCAAACAGGTCTATGCGTGTGCGGTATATCCTCTCCCATGCCATCCTCCGTGCCATCCTCCATGCCCTCATCCTTCTTTGTTCATCTAAAGTCAGTAGTATAGCTATGTGCGACGATGCCCCTGGCATGTTGGCATACAGATTGTTGTGCAACACGTGTGACTTCTGAGCTCCTCACTAACAGTGTTGCTTTATCTAACAAGTAGACTTTTTTTCTCTTTTTAGACCAGCTTTTATATGGTCTAATTTTAGACAGGTCATTTTGCTGTTGCGCACACTGCATCGCCTGCGCTGCCCCAACGTTCTTTTGTGGATCCCCGTAAGTCCCTCATTAGCATATTTGACTAGCAAATCAATGGTCTGTCTAGCGCACTTTTGCGCGGACGGATGCGCCAGTCTAACGAAATTACACGGGACAAAAAAAAGTCGATTTTTTACGTATCTCGTTCTGGGGATGCCGTGCATCGAAACGCACGCGCACATTTCGACTTACGCACACGCATCTCCTGTTGCGCAGGCGTAATCGCTCTGTGAATCTGGGCCACAGTGTCTTTTTAGATAGATAGATAGATAGATAGATCCCTAGGAGTTGTCAATATATTTATAAACTGTATAACTTAGCTAGTTCTGCTATTAGTATCTGTCAGGCAGGAGATTGTGCTTGATGCTCTAACGTGTTAGTCAACGTGTGCTAGTTAATTGCACATAGACGCATTACCTGTTACTGCACGTGTGCTATTTATTTGCACAGAAAGGCAGTTGCTGTTAATGCAAGTGGGCTATTGAATTGCACAGAAACGCAGTCGCTCTGACTGTGCGTGTGCTGTTTAATACCACCTTAGCGCATTTGGTGTCACCGCACGTGTGCTGTTACATACCACCTTAGCGCATTTGGTGTCACCGCACGTGTGCTGTTACATACCACCTGAGCGCATTTGGTGTCACCGCACGTGTGCTGTTACATACCACCTTAGCGCATTTGGTGTCACCGCACGTGTGCTGTTACATACCACCTGAGCGCATTTGGTGTCACCGCACGTGTGCTGTTACATACCACCTGAGCGCATTTGGTGTCACCGCACGTGTGCTGTTACATATCACCTGAGCGCATTTGGTGTCACCGCACGTGTGCTGTTACATACCACCTGAGCGCATTTGGTGTCACTGCACGTGTGCTGTTACATACCACCTGAACGCATTTGGTGTCACCGCACGTGTGCTGTTACATACCACCTGAGCGCATTTGGTGTCATCGCACGTGTGCTGTTACATACCACCTGAGCGCATTTGGTGTCACCGCACGTGTGCTGTTACATATCACCTGAGCGCATTTGGTGTCACTGCACGTGTGCTGTTACATACCACCTGAGCGCATTTGGTGTCACCGCACGTGTGCTGTTACATACCCCCTGAACACAGTTGGTGTGACTCCGCTTGTGCTGTTACATACCACCTGAACGTCCTTCTTTTCGGGAGCTGGCCGTGTTGAGCCTCAACATGCAGAGAAATTAGTAGAGTGGATGACCAAGCCGTCCTCATCCTCCTCATCCTCTCTCACACAGACTGATCGAAGTTTATCTGGCAAAGCAGCTGCCAAGGCGTCCTATTCCCTCTGCACAATGGCTTCACACAATACTTCCCTAGTACCACCATGTCCTCCTGAGGAGTCCCCCGAACTGTTTCAACACAGTGTTGGGTACATGCTGCAGGAAGATGCGCAGCATTTTGAAGACTCCGATGACGGAACACAGATAGAGGAAGGCATTGATGTGAGCCCAGGGAGAGGGGGTGGCCTAGAGGGATAGCAATCTGGCAGTGATGATGTTCCCCCAGCTGGAGCATACTGCCAGGTTTTTGACAGTGATGAGGAGGGAGGGGATGATGAGGTCACTGACTCTACCTGGGTGCCTGATAGGAGAGAGGAGGAGGAGGACGAGGCACAGGCACATCTCCAAAGAGGCAGGATGCCCTCCAGGGGTCAGCTTAAGGTCACACCCACTGCATTACAGCGCACATCTACGGAGCTTGTGCAAAATAACAATTTTTGATGCAATACTTTGCACGTGGCTCCTTGTTGCGCTCCAATTGGAGTTATTGGGAGGGGTTGCAGTGTTGTGTTGTACCCAAGGCACAATTTTTTTGCCCCTGTTTAACAGGGGCGCCTAATAACAATTTTTTTGTTTACAACGATTTTAATGTAGAAAAGGTCAGGTTACAAAAAAAAAAATAACAATGATGGTACAGGAATGTATACAATTATTATTAACGGTGAACATTGTACAGGAAGAAAAGGGTATGGTTAGTAATTATTAATCATGAATCAGATAGGTGGTGTCCCAGAGAAACCATTTTTTTTGATACCGAGGCATAGAGTCATATAACGTATGATGAACGTATGATGAATTCTCTCAGAGAGTTTGATGTTTGTCATACGATTGAGGATCTGTGGCCAAGGAACTGAAGCGGAGCGCCAGTTAAAGGCTATGGCCCAGTGAATAGAGGTGAGAAATGTGTGGATAAGCCTTGTGCTAGATGTTGGAATGTCCTGAATAGTGGAGAATAAAAGGCATACTTGTGGTGTGAGAGGGATCCTATGGCCGGCAATTTTATTGATCACGATGCTGGCTTTGTGCCACGTGTCCTTTAGGTGGGGGCAGTCCCAAAAAATATGTAATAGAGTACCCTGGGTGGGACATCCCCTAAAGCAGAGTGGAGACAGTGAAGGATAAAATGAATTAAGTTTAGCCGGTGTAAGATACCATCTATAGAGCAATTTGATAGCGGATTCTCTGATAGATGTTGTCTTGGTGCATCTATGAAGGTTAAAGAACATGGTATCCCATTGCTCCAGAGTAAATGAAGTATTTAGATCTGATTCCCATTGTAATATAGGATGTGATTTCTCAGGCATGTTTGTTTCATTCAAACTTTTATATATTCTGGAGATCAAACCCCTGGCACGAGGAGTGGAAATACAAATTTGTTCGAATTGTGTATAAGGGGGGTGAAGTGTGAGAGAGTAGTATTTCTGATAGAATTGTCTAAATTTTGTATAATTTTCTAACTCATTAGGAGAAAGATCATACTTTATTTGTAGACTAGGGAAAGTAAGAAATTAGTTAATGTGAGATAGCGATTTTAAATTAGTTAAGTTACGTGTTTTCCAAACCGTTGGCAAGTAGGATTGGGGTGCAGAAGATGTAGTCAAGACGGGCGAAGCTGTTGTGAGGGTGAGAGTAGAATGTGTAAGACTTGATGGCAATGTTGTGGGCTCTCCAGGTGTCCACTAATTGGTGGTTATATAGTGTTTTGTTCAAAGATTTGAAAGCAGGGTCAGTAGCAGGGATGTTACCACTAGGTGAACCATGCTTTAGGAGTCCTTTGTGAGTCCTTTGTGAGTGGGGGAACAAACAAGCTGAGGCGGAGCGGAACAGCCTCGGCGAGGATTTTTTAAACAAAAATATAAGTACATACTGTAACATATCAAACATATTATCAATGTATAGCTCCACTGTTAGGCCTCGTACACACGATCAAATCTGTCCGCTGGAAACGGTCCGCTGGACCGTTTCAGCAGACAGATTTGATCGTGTGTACGGCCGAGCCGACGGATTTGGCCACCCGACAGATTTCAAAGCATGCTTTGAAATCTATCGGGTGGGAATCCTCCCGCCCGACATGTCTGCTGGTTAGTACACTTACCAGCAGACATGTCGTCCCGCACCGCCGCCGAATGGATTCGGCGCATGCGCAGAAGTGTTTTACTTCCTGGTGCGGTGACGTGGCGGCGTCAATGTCACCGCCACGTCACCGACACGTCAGCGCGCTCTCTGCTGGCGGGGATTTTGGTTTGCTCGTGTGTACACGCGAGCAAACCAAAATCCCAGCAGACAGATTTGTTCAAATCTGTCGGACGGACAGATTTGAACAAATCTATTGCCTCGTGTGTACGAGGCCTTAAATTTCACATGGACAAACGAGCTATCATTTTTCAAGAACTGTAATAACTTTTCCCTGAGTCCTGTGACAGGCAAAACAAAACAAAAAACACACAAAAAAAAGGGGGGGGGGGGTTATCTGCATATATATATATATATATATATATATATATATATACACACATACATGCACACAAGAGCGTACTGCAACATATTAAACATACTATCAAAATGTATATCATTTTGAGACAATGTATATATGTGTGTGTATATGTATAATGTATATTTATTTGTTGTGTAGTTATTTATGTATAATGTGTAATTATGTGATGTACAGTTGGAAAATTATGTTTAATAAATACATTTTGGAAAAAAAAACAAAAAAATAAAAAATAAATATGTAGATCAGCTGTAAGCTTGGTACTGTCGATCTATCATATTTTAGGAACTATTGTGTAATTTCTTTAAGTCACGCAAAAGGGTAAAAAGGAAGGGATGAGAAAAAAAAAAAAAAACCCAAAGGAGATATCGCCCCTCGAACTCCAAGTATATACACATATATACACACACATGCATGTATAGGTGCAACTTGTAGCTTATTATCAAAGTATATATCAGCTGTGCGCTTTGCACCTTCCAACTATCGTATTTTCTGGACTGTAGTCACTGATCCTTGAATCTTAAAAAAAAAAAGGGAGGGGGGGGGAGTGTTCTTGGCAAAGAACAGGGAAAGTTGGTAACTGTAGGAATGAGACTGCTTCATACATGTTCAAGCCTCTTGGTTTCTGAATGGCTGTCGCCATCTTCTTTGGTCACGACGTGTAGCTGGGGTGGCCCAGATAGGTGAAGTATGTGGAGTAGAGGGAGGTCTTGCATCTGCACTCGGATCTAAAAGGCCCAGTTTCATAAGGAGATTTTTTCCTTCTGAGACGTTGTAGACGGTGTAGGTTGTACCATTGTGTGGCACTGTTAATTTAAACGGGAAACCCCAGCGGTACCTAATTTGGGCTGATTGAAGAACCGATGTTATCTCCTTCATGTTGCGTCTCCTTTCTAGAGTAGCTTGAGAGATGTCTGGGAAAATTTGAATTCTTGTGCCATCTAATTCGATGTTATGCATATTCCTTGATGCTCTTAAAACGTTTTCTTTTGTGATAAAGTCTTTCATGCATAGAATGATATCACGTGGAGGCTTATCTGGGGGAGGTTTAGGACGCAGGGCCCTGTGAATTCTATCACACGCAAAAGAGGATGGGGGTGAATCAGGAAGGAGATTGTCGAACAATTTGGAGACCGCCGGCATCAGTTCGGTAACCGTCTCCGGGATACCACGAATCCTTAGGTTGTTCCTTCGGTTTCGGTTGTCCAAATCTTCCACTTGCGATTGTAAGTAAGTGTAATTTTCTGCTAAGAGCTCAAAGTCCTTTCTGAGGTCATTATGCGCAAGTGAAAGTTCATCGTGTGTGGTTTCCAGAACATCTGTGCGACCTCCCAGGGTTGCTATTTCTTGCGTGAGCGTGTTTGTTGTTTTTTGAAGTTCACATTGTATTTTGTCAACAAGTTTTTCGTAAATCTTAGTTAAACTGAAATCCAAATCTGCTTTCGTGATTTGGGCGTAGGGTTCATTTTTATTTTTTGAGGAAGCAGAGTTCTGCAAGGGGTCATTACCAGATGAGTGCTGATGCACACGGCGATTGTACGCCTTCCTGACGGACGGCATGCACAGGTGTTAACTGTACTTTTCCCTTACAGTGTGGGTAAAATCCTCGCCGAGTCGGTGGGGTGTTTAATAACTGATGTTGAAGTGCATCTCGCCACGCATGCGTCCCCACTTAATTGTAAGTGTAATTTTCAGTACATTATAAATGCTTTAAATTCGGGCAAAGGATTTGTTTTTCAGGCCTCTATGGGGTTGGATGCACATTAAAGAGGAGGTCCCAGGACATCAAGTGGGCAGAGATTAGGTGCATAGGGTTTGTTAAATCGCAAGCCTGCGAGGTGTAGCTATATGACCGTTCTTGAGTGTGTCACAAACTGTAGCCCAATTCAAAGTAGAGAGGGAGGACCTAGATGAGGATAGTGAGAGGTATATTAAGAAGCTGCAAAAATGTATTTTGGTCAGATGATTGATCAGTTACAGTGATGGTTGGGGTAGCAGGATGGCCCCACCCCTCAGTCCCGGGGCAATGGGTGATGCAATATGGCCACTCTACGAGTGTATGAGGACTGGGCCGATTTATGGATGGGCAGGTATTTTGAAAAGCAGCCCAGGATAAGCCAAAGTGTGTCCTCCGCTGTCAGAAGGGGGGGGCGATTGATGGGAAAATGTTACCCTAGTCCCCCACTGAGGTACAGCTCCGTTTGATCTGGGGGCTTTGGTGAAAGGACAGAGCCTGGTTCAGTTTGCTGGAGGTCTATAGGCCTCGGGTGTATCAAGATGGCCGCCGCAAGTCTGCAGTATAGTGATTGTACAGTCTGGTATATGCATCCAGATAGCGGTGCTAGCAGAGCTCAGGATGGGTGTTAGGGTGGATGCCAGAGGGGGTCTGTATGCCAGAGGGGGACCGCCCCACCGGAGGTGGTTCAGCCGATGCACGCTTTCGCTCCCGCGCGGCACAGCGCTAGGAAAGTCCAGGGATTCTCAGGCCCTGCTAGGCCGCGTCGAACCGCGGCGGTTTGCGGACGGCTCCGGGGGCCCGGTGCGGCCACCAAACAGTGATAGGTAGGTGGGGAGGAGGAGGGAGATGGCTGGAGGTGGTCTCTTACCTCCGGCGATGTTTAGAAACGGCTCCCTTGGTAGGCAGTATGGCGGCGGCCTCGAGAACCGGCGGTGTGGTATCTCCGGCGCAGGCCGGCCAAATTTGATCAAAATAACCGAGCCAGACTGCAGGGATCTGGAGTAAAGATGCCTGTATTTTTGGGGCTCAAATGAGTAGTTAAATGCCCCAATGGCTGCGGATGATAATGGTGGGACTCGGAGCTCCTCTCTAAGACCCCTAATAACAATTTTTGATGCAATACTTTGCACGTGGCTCTTTGTTGTCCTCCAATTAGAGTTATTGTGAGGGGTTGCAGTGTTGTGTTGTGCCTAAGGCCCAATTTGTGTGCCCTTGTTTAACAGGGGCGTCTAATAACAATTTTTGATGCAATACTTTGCACATGGCTGTTGTCCTCCAATTGGAGGTATTGTGAGGGGTTGCAGCAGTGTTGTGTTGTGCCTGAGGCACAATTTTTCAGCCCCTGTTTAACAGGGGCGCCTAATAAATATTTTTGATGCAATACTTTGCACGTGGCTGTTTGTTGTCCTCCAATTGGAGGTATTGTGAGGGGTTGCAGTGTTGTGTTGTGCCTAAGGCCCAATTTTTGTGTCCCTGTTTAACAGGGGCGTCTAATAACAATTTTTGATGCAATACTTTGGCACGTGCCTCTTCATTGCGCTCCAATTACAGTATCTGTGAGGGGTTGCAGTGTTTTAGGCAGCATTGATATAATAAGAAGCCAGACATTGTTGAGTATCCAAAAATATTTATTGTATCACACTGAAAATGTGTGAAATTTTTATTTATTTTTTTAAATATCAAACTAGAAATGTTTTATTTTTAAGACCTATATTTTTGCATTTAAACAATTGTCTACATCTACTGATTTTTATTTTATTTTTTATGTTTTTTTTTTTTTATTATTATTTTTTTTAAACCCTCCCCAGAATGTCAACAAGATTTTTCAGGTTTTGGAGCACCTTCTTGTTGTTCTTTATGGTCTTCAAGAGGGTGAGGTTTGTGTCCTCATGCAGCAAATTATCCCCCCAATTAGCACCTGGGCACTGTCGGTGTCTAAGCCGCCCCCAACAGCTCATACACCTGAAATTTGGAAAAAAAACATGTAATTAAAATTATGCAGGCCTACATGTATTACCTGAAGCTGTGCTGTATGACACTGACCTGATGTGGTGGCATTTTGCACTTCCTGCACATCCGGCGAGGGTGGGGCTTGGCATTGTGTGGGGTTGGTCGGCTCCACTGCTGCAGCTTGATTGCGGCCTATGAGATTGTAAAAAAAGGGATAGATGTATCAAAAAGATTAGAGGCCTGAAAGAGGAATATCAATCATTCTTTTTAAAAAGTGTAGTACAATTGTGTGTTTTTACAATCCTAAGCTTAACACAGGATTTTATCCATTACCAAAGCTGCTGCATTTCTCTATCTTGGGCCAAGTTTCCTACATGGCAAAACAACAAGTTGACACTGGATCACCTCTGTGTGAAACGCTAACTAACTAGGTTGTTCTTGTGACCAACACTCAGTGCCGATCCTGACCTCCCTGGGGCCCGAAGCAAAATGACATGGCACATTAAAAATGAGAAGCGGGGGGTGCTAACGACAGTGACATGTCACATTAAAGAAAGTTAAGAAGTGGGTGGAGGGGGTGTTCTGCTGTCTGAAATGACATCTTACATTAAATTGAGAAGCAAGGGGTGCTGACTTCTTGCCTCTTCTCCCATGCAGCCAGTGAGTTGAGAAGCGGGGGTTAGGGGGCGAAAATCACTTCTTACCAGGCGGGGCCTCTAGTTATTTAGGGGGCCCTTCGCAGCTTTGCGGGGCCCTAAGTGGCTTGCATAGTGAGCCTATAGGGTGGATCGGCCATGCCAACCATTGTGCTACTGAGTGCATATGTGTAATCAACTGCTTTGCTGAGCATACTCTCCTTTTAATGTATATTGACTTAAGTTGGATTATTTAAATCAACTTAATAACACATCTACATTAATTAAAAAAATTGTCTCACATAAAAAGGTCTTAAATAGAATGACCAACCAATTAGTATGCCCACACAAACATGAACCTTCAAACATCTGTTCTTGAACTGTATATATACACAACCTGCGATAAAAAGCACATGCCACAAATTAAAATAAAAATAATAATTCAGAGCAGACATGAAAATGACTTACGTCTTCTGAGGACTCTTCAAATTCTCTCCATCTGCTCTGGCTCTCGGATTTTCAAATCACTCCATTTCTTGCGCAACTGCTCCGTGGACCTCTGCACCCCGAATTTTGCATGGATAGCCCTCCGTACCTTATCCATGATCTGGGCCTTGAGTTTATTGGGGTTTTTGTAAGGCCCTTTTAAGCCGTCGTAGTCCTCCTTTTTTAAAATAGCCACCATCTCAACCATCTCTTCAAAGCTCATGTTGGTGGCTTTGTACCTCCTGCTCCTCCTGGTGAGTGCCTGGCCTGTCTCCTGCCTGGTTGCAGCTTGCTGTCTCTCCTCCATCATGTCTTCAGACTCCTCTAGTCTCCACATTGACCGACTAAAAAGGGGCGTGGCAATCACTAGGATGAACGTCATGGGCGTGGAAACGTGCAGAGCTTCTCACATGCGCAGTGTATAAAGGGATAGAGAACGTTGTTTACACGTCGGTAGAAAACATCGGAAAAACGATCGTGCAATACGACGATACAAAAATTTTTTTTTTAGACTTTATGATCAGTGGATGAGTTTGTGGGTTAGATATGGAAAGAAAGCTAAGGCTTGACTGACATTATTATTTTTTTGCTACATTTTGACTTGCAGAAATAATGGAGGCTTTCAGAGAACAAGAGTTCTTCACAAAATTTGTTCAAATGGGGCCCCGGATGGCAACCCCCCTTTTTTCTTCAATTTTTCTTTCACAAAGAAATAATTGATTGAGCCAAGATCTGTCATTGTAATGGCCCCCCACCACCCCTAAAATAATCGACATATTGTTGCCACACAGCATGTGCACTTTGGGGGGCCAAGCCTGTATGGCCACAGGCTCACGGGCCTCTACTGGAACCTCAATGGCCTCATCACCAGGCACAAGTGTCATGTAGTTTGTTGAGGGTCTCTAGGAAATTGTGCAATATGCAGCAGCAAAGTATGACATGGTTCAGATTCTACGTAACAAACCTACAGTCCTTGTCTTGTTTGCACCGCCTGTATACTGCTGTTTAAAGTATATAGGGCCATAGGGTCTTGTCAGGGCCGATTCCTCGCACTATGCAAGCCACTTAGGGCCACGCAAAGCTGCAAAGGGCCACCAAAATTACTAGAGGCCCCGCCTGGTGAGAAGTCATTTTCGTACCCTCAACCGGCTTCTAAACTCGCTGGCCGAGTCATTTCCGACAGCAGAACACCCCCTCCCCCCGCTTCACAACTTTCTTTAATGTGACATGTCACTGTCGTCAGATTTTGCTTAGGGCCTCAGGGAGGTCAGAATCGGCACTGGGTCTTGTAAAGACCTGGGGGGAGTGGTGGCGGGGAAACTCATGCTATTTTTTTCCATGATTTTTATCCATATTGCAGGACCAAACATTACTTTGAAGCCGCAAGCAATATTAAATTACTTTTTTCTGAGAGTAATCTCATGTTGTGTAGGGACATTTCTAAACACGTACCACTACTATAGACACCCAGCAGGTACTTTTTTTAAAGGGGTTTTTGATAAAAAAAATTCACTTTAAGCATGATTAAAAGCGATGCTCAAGAAAAAACTACAGTTTTTAAAACTTTTTTTTCCAACAATAACTTGAATATTGGTCTTTAAAATGAGCCTTTTTGAATTCGAACATTCGAGTCCCATAGACTTCTATGGGGTTCTAAATGTTCGTGCGAACCCGCGGTCTGTTCAAAGGTTCTGGTGCGAACCGAACGCGGGTATGTTCGGCTCATCCCTAGTCTTAAACATCGCAACTCCGATCTAGGGAGAGTCTCTGACAGACTCTACCACCCGATCAGCCGTGTCCAATCACGGCTGATCACAGTGTAAACAGGAAAAGCCATGTATCGGCTTTTCCTCACTTGCGTCTGTCAGACGCAAGTAGAGGAGAGACGATCGGCTGCTCCTCTGACAGTGGGGTCTGTGCTGATTGATTATCTTCACAGCCCCCCTAGGTTGCCCACACTGGACCACCAGGGACACCACCAGGCCCACCAGAGATGCCCACCACTTATGACCACTAGGTATGCCACCCATGGCCACCAGGGATGCAATCAGTGCCCACAATGGATTCCAATCAGTGCCCATAATTAATGCCAATCAGTGCTAAAACAAATGCCTGCCAATCAGTGATGCCCATCAGTACCATCCATCAGTCTTCATCATTGCCACCTATCAGTGCCCATCTGTGCCACCTATCAGTGCCACCTTTCAGTGTACACCAGTGTTACATGTGTGTGCCCATAAGTGCTGCATATCAGTGGCAACTCTCAGTGGCAATTAGTGCCCATCAGTGCTGCATATTTGTGCTCATCATCAGTGCCCATCAGTGCCACCTCATCAGTGCTGCCTCATTAATTCCACCTTATCAGTGCCTATCAGTGAAGGAGAGAATGTACTTAAAGTGGAGCTCCACCCTAAAGTGGAACTTCCGCTCATCGGAACCCTCCCCCCCTCCAGTGTCACATTTGACACCATTCAGGGGGAGGGGGGTGAAGATACCTGGCTAAAGACGAGTATTTCCACCCAATTTCGGCCACACAGTCTGCGGGTAGACTGCAGCAGAGTGACGGAGTGATGAGCGATTTATCGTCCTCTGCTGCCGACGGCTCTGGACTCCAGGACAGGTAAGTGTGCTAACATTAAAAGTCAGCAGCTGCAGTATTTGTAGCTGCTGGCTTTTATTTATTTATTTTTTCGGCGGAAATCAGCTTTAATTACAAAGTTTTGTAACAGAAACAGAAAATAAAAATCCAAAAGGTGATTAAATACCACCAAAATAAATCTCTATTTGTTGGAACAAAATGATAACATTTTATTTGGGTACAGTGTAGCATGACCAAGCAATTGTCAAGCTGAAAATTGATCTGGGCAGAAAGGTGTATAAGTACCCTGTATTGAAGTGGTTAAACTGAATGTGCAGTTGTTTACACTGTCAGGATTAAAAATAGGATATAAACACCTTTTTTTAATGCAATTTCCTGTATCTTCTTACCCTTTGTTGTAAAACGCCTGTTTATAGAGATGGGGAGGGGAGGGGGGCTGGCTTTAACAAAGACATGTGCAAGCACAATGTTTGAACAAATCTTCTAAACTGAGACCTTGAAGCAGATGCTGCTCCTAATAGCAATTAATAGGTAATTTATAATAGTTAATTAGGAGCAATCTGTTCTTTGTTCTGAAGCTGTGACAGGCACAGCACAGAGCACAGAAAATGGAGCTGCATGCGCCAGTCTCACAGCTCAGAACAGAGGGAAGAGGAGAGTGTTAACCCTGTGCTGTATCTGCTCGTGCTGTGTAATCACTGCACGGGCAGAAAGAGTGAGAGAGATTCTGACAGCTTACATCCCATGTAACAAGGTCACACCTGACAGGAATTTGAGGCAGTTTCTAAAGGGAATATTGCTGTATTCCCTCTGTTAATCAGGGGCAGACCTGCACTTGCTTCTATTTAATTGTGAAATAGAAAGTGGCACTGGTGGCGCAAATACACATGAAATAGGTCTTTATTGTCACTTTGTGGTGCATGCTTGACAATTTTCTGCACCATTATAATAGCACAGGAAGCTTAATTATTTCCCCATAGGAGTTATGGGTGAAATTCACTCACAAGCAAGTGTGTTGTGATTTATCCCCCATACTCCCCTCTGTAATGCAGTTCTGTCCAAGGTTTCATTGGGGCTGATTTACCAAGCCTGTGCGCCAAGACTCATGGTGCACAAGCAGGAGTAAACCTGTTTTTGAGATTTACAAAAGAAACACGCTGCCAGTGCAGCGTGTTTCCTCATTTACTAAAGTGCCTAATGCGCCCAGGAGAGGGCGCACAGCACGCCAGTACAGAGCTGGCGTGCGGCATTTAGTAATGTAAACATCGGGGATTCGGGCGGGAGTTTATGAGGGGAGGGAGGGGGGGTGATGCAGGGGAAGTGTAGTGACATGTGTTTAAACTTGTGTGGTCGGGCCGATTTGAAAGGGAAAGTGACTTTTGGGACCCGATCCCCGTGCCCTTGCAAAGTACGCTAGAACCTCGGAAGGTTCACTTGCATACTGGGCATGCGCAGAGGGAAAAATCGGAGCTTACCGCGCGCCTCTTCAGTACGCCGGGAAATCCTTGGTAAATACCAGGCGGCGTAGCAGTGTTTGCACTGCCTGGAGCGGCGCACGGCAAGCTCCGAGCTGTTCTCGGGCTGCGCTGACACTGAAGGGGAACTCCGCGCCAAATTTCAAATGTGAAACCGGCGCGGCTTCCCCCCCAGGGGTACAATAGGCTCTCCGGCTTGGTCCGGAACGTGAGGGGTTAACCCACGCCAAAATCGGCGTGGGGTTCCCCCCCAGATCCGTACCAAGCCCTCATCCCAGGCATGCAGTCTGGCCGGACAGGAATGGGGGTGGGGACGAGCGAGCGGCCCCCCCCCTCCTGAGCCGTACCAGACCACATGCCCTCGACATGGGGGAGTGTGTGCTTTGGGGTAGGGGGGCGCTGCCCCCCCACCCCAAAGCACTCTTGTCCCCATGTCGATCGGGACAAGAGCCTCTTCCCGACAACCCTAGCCATTGGTTGTCGGGGTATGCGGGCGGGAGCCAATCAGAATCTGGGAGCCCCGTTTAATAAGGTGGCCCCCAGATTTCGGGCCCCCACCCTATGTGAATGAGTATGGGGTACATCGTACCCCTACCCATTCACCTGGTGAACGTGGTTTTAACTTTGAGGGTCTTCTGCCGCCGCCCCCTTCGAATTTTTCGGCCTGGACGGGGGTCGCACATCCCATCCAGGACTTGGACGTGGCGGGCTTCTCGTCGCTCTCTTCTGCCGCTGCCCCCTTCACCACGAAGCTCCGTGCTTGTTTAATGAGGGCAGCGGGCTTCCGTCGTCTTCTCCGGGGCGAGGGTCGTACATCCCACCCCGGATTTCGTCGCCGGCTTCTGCCTGGCTCCTACTAGGGGCCAGGGCTTCTTTTGCCGTCTTCCGCCGGAGGGCGCCACTCTCCGGGCTTCTCGTCGTTGTCTTCCGCCGCGGGGGCCAGGCCTTCTTCTTTGCCGCCCCCTTCGAATTTTTCGGCCTGGATGGGGGTCGCACATCCCATCCAGGACTTGGACGTGGCGGGCTTCTCGTCGCCGTCTTCTGCCGCTGCCCCCTTCACCACGAAGCTCCGTGCTTGTTTGATGAGGGCAGCGGGCTTCCGTCGTCTTCTCCGGGGCGAGGGTCGTACATCCCACCCCGGATTTCGTCGCCGGCTTCTGCCTGGCTCCAGAGAGCAGCCAGGGCTTCTCGTCGCAGTCTTCCGCCGCGGGGTGACACTCGCGGGCTTCTTCTTCCATTCGATGTTGACACGGCGAGGTCCGGCGCTGAAATGCCTTCTGAGCGGCGGGCAAGGACTTATATTGGCATTGGGCGTGGGCGTGGTTATGCCAACACGTGACCTTAACCCATGTGACAGTGATGTGATGTGACATCACTGTCACATGGGTTAAGGTCACATGTTGGCATAACCACGCCCACGCCCAATGCCAATATAAGTCCTTGCCCGCCGCTCAGAAGGCATTTCAGCGCCGGACCTCGCCGTGTCAACATCGAATGGAAGAAGAAGCCCGCGAGTGTCACCCCGCGGCGGAAGACTGCGACGAGAAGCCCTGGCTCCTCTCTGGAGCCAGGCAGAAGCCGGCGACGAAATCCGGGGTGGGATGTACGACCCTCGCCCCGGAGAAGACGACGGAAGCCCGCTGCCCTCATCAAACAAGCACGGAGCTTCGTGGTGAAGGGGGCAGCGGCAGAAGAGAGCGACGAGAAGCCCGCCACGTCCAAGTCCTGGATGGGATGTGCGACCCCCGTCCAGGCCGAAAAATTCGAAGGGGGCGGCAAAGAAGGCCTGGCCCCCGCGGCGGAAGACAACGACGAGAAGCCCGGAGAGTGGCGCCCTCCGGCGGAAGACGGCGAAACAAGCCCTGGCCTCGGGAGGAGCCAGGCAGAAGCGGAGGAGCCCGAGGTGGGGCGACACCACCGTTGTTCTCCGCTGTTTTCGGCCGGCCCCCCCCGGATGTAAAAGAGCTTCATTTTGGAGTGGGGGCACAGTCGAGCATGGCGGAGAGCATGGGTGGGTGTTTCCCCCCCCCCCGGCAGAAGACGGCTAGAAGACCGAGGAGTGGCAATTTTTTATTGAAAATTCTACGACCAAAAATGTATACAGAAAAGACAAAAACAATTAAACCAAAACGACCCTCTGCCCCAATACATTTTCTTTACATACAAATATTATCCCACCATGCTATACATATACCATCTATACATCACTAAAAATTAGCACCAATACCCGCCCCACTCACTTGCATTTTTATACTCTTTAGTCATTACCACTTCCCAAGTACCAAAGCAACCCTCTACCACTAAACATTTTCTTTACGTACAAACACTATCCCACCATACTATACATATACCATCTGCACATCACTAAAATCGCACCAATACCTGCTCCAATAACTTGCATTATTATACTCTTTAATCATTTCCACTTCCCAAGTAACCCCAACCCCTAAAACATACATACTTCTATTATGCATAAACAAATAAAACAAAATCATAACCCCAACCTTCCCCAAAACTTTAAAATCTACGCAACCACGCAATTGTACATACACATGCTACCACATTACTGCTTTTTTTTTTTTTTTTTTTTTTTTTTTAGTAAAATTACTCACCCCAGGACTGCTTTTACACCGCCCCTTTCCCACCGCCACCCAACATTGCTCATTCACATGTTACCACATTACTGCATTTTTTTTTTTTTTATAATAAAATTACTCATTTACTTCCATCAGCACAATCCCCTGCAACCATACCCCCACCAGAATCCTCCACAGGATCCAAGGTGGAAAACCTGTTCTGCAGGGCTATACCAGGGGGAGTCTGGGCACTACTTGTCGCCCCAACTCCACCTTCTGGAGAGGAAACACCCGGACCAGGACCTGACCCAGAACTGGGGATCACCCCAGGACTGCTTTCACACCGCCCCTTTCCCACCGCCACCCAAACATTGCTTTTACTCTCCTTACCTGGCTGAGAAGGCAAGTCTACAACTGGCTGGGGATCTCTAGGAACCTTACCCCTTCTGCCCTTACGAACAGGTCTCGTACTAGGGGTATCAGAATCAGAGAAACGACCCGCCTCTTGATCCCCCCCACCACCAGACACAGGGACAGAGGACCCAGACCAAGTAGGAATGGGCTGCGAATCCCGAGAAGGGGGATGCAACACCACCCTAGGCATCTTAGCCTTGCCACGAGATACCACAGATTGCACCAAAGGGGCCTTACCCCTCCCCCCAGATTTTAAAGGGGAAACTCTCGAGCCTCCCGACTTATGACCCAATCTTCCTGACGATGGCCCCGGACTCCCGGAACCCATCACAAAAGACTGACCCTCAAGAGTCACTGCGCCAGCCAGCTGGAGCGGGGCAGGAGGCCCGGCCGACGAAACAACCGGAAGCACAGACTCCCTAGACCCCCCAGGCCCCGCAGGGGGAGACATCCCCCCAACAGGTGCCCGAAAGGCCGAGGGGCACCGGCTAAAAACGTGCCCCATAACACCGCACAGATTGCATTGAAATTTATTGCACCCGCTGGCCAAGTGCCCAGCTTCATTACACTTTGTGCAAAAGGGTTCCCTACAGTCCCTACTGAAATGCAAAGGACTGTTACATCTAAAACAGAGCTTGGGTTGCCCTGGATAGAATGCAAGGATCCTATCCCTCCCAATATAACCTGACGCAGGCACATGTGTCACTGATAACCCGATGCGTCTAAGCCTTACTGAGACAGACCAGGCACCAGTCCAGATCCCCTTGGCATCCAAAACTTTCCCTGGCGGGGCCATCACCTGGCCGTACCGCCCCAACCATGTTGTGATATCTTCTGCGGGAATAGATTCATTTCTAACCAGGACTGACACCCTTTTTATTTCTTCCTGTCTAGACAGGGGGACTGCTCTAAAGGATTTCCACGAGGACTGATTCTTCACCACCTCCCGTCTGGAGATAAAACTCTCCATTAAGACGGGGGTACCAAAACTTACATCATACTCCAGGGAGCCCGAGGGGTGGATAACAGCAAAGATGTCTGATGCCTTAAACCCAAGGGCCAACACCATATCCACCACCTCGTCTCTCCCCGGAGGACGACCAAACTCTTCCAACCAGCGCAGCTGCACAACATTATGGCGCTTACGCTCCACTCCCCCCACCCTAGTGGCAGCTGGCACTGAGCCCCTAAAAGCCATCGTACCGTGGGCACTATAAAAACGCCCAAGCTGTACCCTGCCACCAGTGACATCTGCAAAAGACAACCCCACTTTTAGGGCCGACATAACCCCGGCCTCCTGGGACCCACTGATTTGGGGAGGAGGCGGGGGGAGATCAGAAACAACAACATTGCTAGAATCAACATTATCAACAGCTATACTTAAGTCTTTCCCAGGGGCCCCGGGCACAGCAGGTGCACAAGCACCGGAAACACCCCCAGCAGAAATAATTGCTGCCGGAGGGGTCCCCGCACCGCCTAGAGGACCCACTTGGGGCTGACCCGTATGCTCCAAAACCCCAGAGGGTACCCCAATGTCATGAAAACCAGTACTCTGGTCCGCTTTAGTTGGCTCACCCTCCAGCAGCCGTATGTGGTCCATCGCAAGACATGGGCTAGTTATACTACCCTGTTCGCAATCACCCCACTCCATGCGCTGGGGGGTCATCGCCACGGACTCAGAAACTGAAGGGCCGGAGGGGGAAACCACAAGAGGCACCCCACCACCCGGCAGCAGGTCCACAGGAAAAGATGACCCAACAGTCTCCGCAACAGTGGCCACCCCCAAAACCCGGGATGAGACAATAGTAGGTATCTCACCCCTCACAGTGTCCTCGGCAGAAAACCCACGATCCATGGCACTCACACCCGCGAAACCGTCCTTCATTGCTCCATCCTTCTCAGCAACAGCCTCCACAAGTCCCATCTCCTCACCCGCAGCTGTCCCGGGATCCGCTACTTCCGGCTCCACACCTTCAGCGGTAACCCCGCAAACCGCGGTATTCACTTTCGCGGCCATACCCTCCGGCTCCACACCCGCAGCGGCAGTCCCGCGACCCGCGGCATCCACCGCAGCAGTAGCCTCGCGACTCGCGGCACACACATTCACGGCAATACCCGCCGCGACTTCGTCCTGCGTTCCTTCAACCTCCATGACTTCCTCCTCGTCCGCAGCAGCCCCGGGACCCGCCACTTCCGGTCCCGCGGTGATCGCGGGGGATCCGACCAGGCCTCCAGGCTGGGCGCCCCCTGATGGCAAAGGGGAAATTGGCACCTCAGCCTGGGAGCTACGGCGAGCAGCCTGGCTTCCCTTATCACAAACCTCCATCAGGCGTTCCTCCAACTCATCCATCTCATCAGTGTCCATAGTAGACTGATCCAACAGCCGGCTCCAATAAATGACATACTCACTCAGGGTCGTTTTCAATGTCTGAACACTCAGGCGATAGCCCTTCCGCTTCTTTTTGCCCACCCGATCTCTGGCTGTTCTTAAGCGTGCCAGGTCTTCATGCACTACCACCAAAAAGTCCATAAGCCTTCCCAAGACTGCATAGACTTCCATCCGACGGCCTATAGCTTCAAAATCACTTTCACCTGGCTGCTGCTCCTGCCATGCAGAGAGAGCAATCTGGGACTCCAGATACCTGAGATCCTCATCTGATGGTCTCAAACTCTCCACTGTCCTTGAAATGGTATCCGATCCCTCCACAGGCATAGCTTCTCTCACAGCCCGGGAAGTAGAGCCTCCCCCTGGGCTGATAGCTTCCATGGCTCTCTGGAAGTCCAGAGAGCCTCACACACACGCCCTCAAGACCGAGGAGTGGCGACGCCCCCGTTGTTCTCCGCCATTTCCGCCGGCCCCCCCCGGATGTAAAAGAGCTTGATTTGGGGTAGGGGGCCTGGCCGAACATGGCGAAGAGCATCGGTGGGTGTCTCTCTCCCCGGCGGAAGGCGGCGGCGAAGACCGGGGGGGGGTAGGTGTACCCCCCCGGCGGAAGGCGAAGACCGAGGAGGGGTAATTTTTTATTTATAAAACTACGACCAAAAGGTTAACAAATATATAAAATAAACAAAATAACGAAATAAACCAAATAACACAAAAACAAACAACAAAACACAAACCATCAAATCACCGACCTCCACCCACCAAGAAATAACTATAAAGAAAAAAAAAAATATAGCACCAGAACAGGTATTTACAACAGGCTCACTGGTACAAGAGAAAGTCTTTATAGTCCATCAGGAAAAGCTTGCCCAGATCATTGCCAAAAAAAAAAAAAAAACACTTAAAACGGCTCACTGGTACAGTAGGGAGATATTAAAGTCCATAGAAACCACTACTGTCCAGATCATCGCCAACCCACAACACACCCCACCATCACAACAACAAATACCTACAACCCACGTATGAGCAAGAACATGATAGTCAGACATGTCTGTAGCCTTATTTCAAAAAAATACCATAAACAAAATCTAAGGGGGTGAAAAAGGATAGATGCCCCTACCCATGGAGAGGGGCAGAGCCGTGACCTAAGGGGGCTGGAAGAGGAACCCCCTCCATAAATGGGCACACCTCTCAGGCCCAACCCTGCTCCTTTCCAGATCCCGCACCTTCACCAACTCCCGAAAGATACCGCCCACCACCTCATGCACAGGCAGGATTTTGTCCCTAGTGGACACCAAACACCGAGCGTGCCAAGTGTAATAAAGCACAACTAGGCTGACTAAATAAAGTGACGATAACTCAAATCCCCTGCGGACCCCAAAATCACCATACACTCGCTCAGCATAGGTCAGGGCCGGAAGGCGGGGGTAGCCAATGGCACCCCCTACCTTCGTAAGAACCTCCATGTTGAAGGGACATTGGACCAGAAAATGGTCCATGGTCTCCAATGTCCCACCACATTCCTGACGGGGGCAGTCCCTGTCCCCCAGGTTCCTGTATTTGAGATTCGCACGGACATAGAGTCGTCCATGGAACGACCTCCATGCGAGATCCCAAAACTTACTTGGAACTCTAGAAGAATTCAAGAGGGCTAGCCCCTCCGTGAGGACCCTCTCAGGGCAGTCCCTCAATGACAGGGGCTTCAAAATGTCCGAGGCCATGACCCTCAAGTACAGCTCCCGCCGACCCAAAGAGCCCACCTCCAGGGCAGTTAACCGCCACTGCCTCAGTACCTTTAATGCCAGGGGGACATAGGAAGGGAGATACCCATGCGATCTCCTCAGATCGCCGGGCCTCCCCCCCTCCCCCCACTGCCTCAAGAACAGCAAGAGCCAGTCCTTGCATGAACACTCCCACCAGGAAGGCTCGTCCACAAATATGGACTGCAAATTGTATTTAACAAAGATGGTGACAAAGAACACCACCGGGTTGACCATGTCCAACCCACCTTGCCGTCGCTGGCGGTATGTGACCTCCCTCTTGATCAGGTTCAGTCTGCTTCCCCACAACAGCAGGAAGAACAGACCATAGACCCGAGCATAGAGAGATGCTGGCAAAAGACACACATAGCTTACAAAGAGAAACTCAGGCAATAAGTACGTCTTGACCAAGCTTACCCTTTCCCTCAGGGAAAGTTTCCAACCTTTCCAGGCCTTCACCTTCCGAGTGGCACTCACCAGCCTGCGCTCCCAGTTTAGCTTGGGATAATCACCCGGGCCGAAATGAATGCCAAGAACTCGAATCTCTGGTACGGGCGTGGGAAACACGTCCGGAAGGGGGAACTGCTCCCCCTCCTTCCCCAACCAGAAAACTTCACTCTTGTCCCAATTGACCAGCGAGCCTGACGCCTCAGAGTAGCACCCGATCTGGGACTCCACATAATGGGCCTCCTCACGACCAGATACCACCACCGAGACGTCGTCCGCATAGGCCACAACCCTCACCGCCGAAACCGGACCCCCGACAGGTGCCACCGGAACCCCCCCCAGACGCCCGCAGTCTAGCCTCCTTACGAAGGGGTCGACCGCAAAGATGTACAGGAGGGGGCTCAGCGGGCACCCCTGCCGGACGCCAGAGTCCACGGCAAAGGCCCGGCCCACCCAACCGTTGACAAGAGGGAAGCTCTCAGCTCCCCTATACAATACCTGCAGCCAATCAACGAATTGATCAGGCAGACCGTATCTCCTCAGAAGCAGCCAAAGGTACTCGTGGTTCACCCGATCAAACGCCTTAGCCTGATCCAATGCAAGCAGATACCGCTCGCTGCCATCAGCCCTGCACCTTTCCACAGCCTCCCGGACGCTCAGGACGGCACTAAAAGTGCCCCGGCCAGGAATTGTGCAGTGCTGAGAGGGAGACAGCATCCTGCCCGCCAAAGCAGACAGACGTGTAAACAAGATCTTTGCCAGTATCTTCCTATCTGTGGTAAGAAGGGCGATCGGACGCCAATTCTCTACCACAGACGGATCTTTCCCCTTTGACAGTAGGATCAGAGCTGACCTTCTCATTGAGGGAGGCAGCAGGCCATAGGCCAAACATTCACTAAACACGTCCCTCAGATGAGGAGCCAAGAAGCTCTTAAAGGTTTTGTAGAACTCGGCCGTGAGCCCATCGGGCCCAGGTGACTTTTTAGAAGCTAAAGAGCTAATAGCCTGCTCAACTTCAGCTACCGAGATCTCTTCTGTCAGAGAGTCAGGAAGGTCAGACCCCACTTCCAGCGGGGTCTCATCAAGGAATTCCCTGACCTTCTCCATGTCTAGAGGCCGCTTCTTCAGGAGGTCCGAAAAGTGGTCTCTGACGACACCCAGGATCCCCGATCTGGACCGGACCAGAGACCCTGAGGCATCCTTCAGGCCATGTACGACCTTCGACCTCGCCACCTCACCACAGCTCCTGTAGGGATCAGGAGAGATAAACTTCCCATAATCCCTCTCAAAAACCAGGGAGGCGAGACGGTCGTACTGACACTCCTTCATCTGCGCCTTCAGACCGGATATCTGTTCCTGAGAGCCCCCAGAGGACACCAGGCGGTCAAGCTGCCTGCGTAGTCTCTGGTAAGCCTGGTACTTGGAAGCTGCCCTGTACCCAGAGATTTCCCGGAAAAAGTCGCCAGACCTCTTTTTAACTACTTCCCACCACTCAAGGCGGGAGCAGTTGCCCTCAAGGAGCGAGGTCTGGCCCAGGAAGAAAACCTCATAGGCTTCCCTAACCTCAGGATCCTCCAGTAGCGACCCATTCAGGCGCCACAAACCCCTCCCTTTCTGAGGAGTGTCAGCGACATTCAGGGCCACAGATACCATACAGTGATCGGAGAACTCTACCGACTGCAGCTCAGGAGCCGAGCAGACAGAGTCCTCCTTTAAAAAAAACCTATCTAATCTACTCTTACTACTACCTCGGGAAAATGTGAAACCAGTGAGGTTGGGGAGGTGACGAACGTGCACATCCACCAACCTGGCCTCCCTCACTACGTTATTCAAAAAAATACTATCATATCCCAGAGGGTTGGCGGCACCTGCCCGGTCTTTGGGCCTAGTGATCATATTGAAATCGCCACCAAAAATCACCTGCTGGGACGTAAAAAGATAAGGCTTAACCGCCGTAAGGAGGCTCCTCCTCTCCCTCCTAGTTTGAGGCCCATAAAAATTTATGAGCCGGAGGAATTGCCCCCTCACGACAGCGTCCACCACCAGACATCTACCGATCTCCACTTCAATCACTCGCCGGCAAGCCACCGGACCAGTCTTAAAAAGGACCGCAACCCCACTGCAGGCCTCGGCCGCAAGAGACCAGAGGGAGGGCCCACATCTCCACTCCCTCTTTGCTAGATGCATCTCTGCCACAGATGCCAGCCAGGTCTCCTGCAAAAACAAAATGTCAGCTTCAACACGGCTGAGAAAATCGAAGGCCATAAAACGAGCTCCCGCAGAACGAATACTTGCGACATTAATGGTCGCAAGCCGTATTGGAGAGGGTACCGCCATCAGAATGATTGAAAGTGGTCATGTTCTCCTTCATACTACAAACACAAAAACATATTTACATATCTACACTTCCTCCTCCTCTGAGCCCGAGGAGGAGGAGAAGATACTAAACGGGTTCCCCAGGGACACCCCACTTCGTGCCCCTGGGGGAACCCCACCTTTCACTGGGGACTTCCCGCCCCCAGATCTGGCAGCCTTCCCCTTCTTCTTTTTGCGTCTCACCTGCTCCCACTCCTGCCACCTCTCCGAGATGACTACACCACCCCCCTCCTCGGACCCGCTGCTCGAGATTTCCCTCTTGGATGAGGCTCGAGCAGCTTCCATCTCCATGGCCACAGGGCCAGAGGAGACTCTGGGTCCAGAAGGGGGGGGAATGGAAGAGGCAGGAGGGGGGCCAGAGACAGGGGAGAGGACAGGGGGGGGACCAGACTTAGCTGGACGGGAAGAAGAAGGGGGAGGGGGGGGACGGGACTTGGGAGGGGGGGGACGAGGGGGGGGGGTACGAGGAGGGGAAGATGAGGGAGGAGGGCATGGGGAAACAGATGGAGGGCCAGGTGGAGGGGAGGGGCAATGGTGAGGAGGGGGAGAGGGAAGGGGGATGGGGATCGGCCCTGCAACATTAGGAGGGGAAGGCCCTGGCCCCGGACCCTCAGGCCCGGGACCCCCAGGCCTCCCCGACTCCTCCCCACCGGCTCCGCCCTCCGGAGGATCGGGAGCCTCCTGGCCAACCGAGCCCGTGTCCCCCAAGGGGGGAGCCCCACGCCCACGCCTGCTCCGCCTTCTTTGAGGCAATGGGCCTGTTGGTCCCTCCGGAGTAGTACTAGGGGCTCCAGGATCCCCACCCCCCCGGCCATCACTCGCCGGGGGGGCTTCGGCCGCTCCCGGCCCGGGAGGTCCCCCCCCTGAGGAAGAACCCCGATATGCTTTGGGACACCTGCTAAATGGGTGCCCCATCTCACCACACAAGTTGCAGCATATCTTCCCACATGACTCGGACTGGTGGCCAAACTCGTGGCACCGGCCACATCTGACCACCGTGCAGTCCGAGCTCATGTGGGTCGGGCTGCCGCACTTGAAGCAACGACGGGGCTGTCCCGGGTAGAACGCCAGGATCCGGTCTCTGCCTAGAAAGGCGCTGCCAGGGAGGTGGGCAACACTGTTGCCCTCCCTCTTGAGCCGGATCCTGGTCAACCAAGCCCCGGTCCAGACCCCGCGCTCATCAAGGTTCTTCCTCAGGGGGGTCTGCAACTGCCCGTACCTCCCGAGCCAGGTGGCAATGTCCTCCGGAGGGAGCGACTCATTCCTCACCAGGATGGTGATGTTCTTAACCTCCTCCTGCCTGGAGATGGGAATGAGCCTGTACCTCTTCCAAGGGTCAACGCCCCTCACCAACCCAAAGCCGGTGATAAAGCGTTCCATACACACGGGAGTGACAAAACTTATATCAAACTCCCGTGTGTTGGTGGGATGGATGACAGCAAAAAGGTCATCCACCCCAAAACCCAAGGAGAGTACCAGGCCCACCACCTCACCTCGAGCGGGGCAGGGGTCCGGACCCTCGTACCGAAGCTGGACAACATTCCTACGCCTCCTCTCTGGACCACCTGTACCCCTCGTCCACGCCGACCCCTGCGTCCTCTCCTGGTCAGCAGGGGGGGCGCGGAAATTCTGGGCGCCAAACCGGCTGTACAGGTGGTCCAGAGGGGCACGAGAGCCCAACACCTGGGCGAAAGAGCGACCCCCCTTTAGGGCAGACAATAAGTTGGCCTCCGGAGACCCCCGAAAGATGTTCTCCGGAAGTGGGGCACCCCCCTCAGCACCCCCAGAAGTGGGGGGGGACGGGGGGGCCCCCATCCCTGCCGGTGGTGTTGCACCCACCCCCCGCTGATATACCCTGACCACCCTGACCCACCACCTTTGGCCTGACTACAGGCTCCCCCCCCCCCGGGACCACAGCAGAGGGGGGTACCACCCCCACCAAACTCCCCCACCCAGACCCCTCCGCGACCACACCAGCCCCTTGGGACTCCACCTGTACTGGGGGGGAGCCCCCCTGGGACCCCTCCAACTGCCGGATATAATCATATGCTATACAGTCCACTGGGAGGGGTAATTTTTTATTTATAAAACTACGACCAAAAGGTTAACAAATATATAAAATAAACAAAATAACTAAATAAACCAAATAACACAAAAACAAACAACAAAACACAAACCATCAAATCTCCGACCTCCACCCACCAAGAAATAACTATAAAGAAAAAAAAAAAAATAGCACCAGAACAGGTATTTACAACAGGCTCACTGGTACAAGAGAAAGTCTTTATAGTCCATCAGAAAAGCTTGCCCAGATCATTGCCAAAAAAAAAGAAAAAAAAAAAAAAAAACCCTTAAAACGGCTCACTGGTACAGTAGGGAGATATTAAAGTCCATAGAAACCACTACTGTCCAGATCATCGCCAACCCACAACACACCCCACCATCACAACAACAAATACCTACAACCCACGTATGAGCAAGAACATGATAGTCAGACATGTCTGTAGCCTTATTTCAAAAAAATACCATAAACAAAATCTAAGGGGGTGAAAAAGGATAGATGCCCCTACCCATGGAGAGGGGCAGAGCCGTGACCTAAGGGGGCTGGAAGAGGAACCCCCTCCATAAATGGGCACACCTCTCAGGCCCGACCCTGCTCCTTTCCAGATCCCGCACCTTCACCAACTCCCGAAAGATACCGCCCACCACCTCATGCACAGGCAGGATTTTGTCCCTAGTGGACACCAAACACCGAGCGTGCCAAGTGTAATAAAGCACAACTAGGCTGACTAAATAAAGTGACGATAACTCAAATCCCCTGCGGACCCCAAAATCACCATACACTCGCTCAGCATAGGTCAGGGCCGGAAGGCGGGGGTAGCCAATGGCACCCCCTACCTTCGTAAGAACCTCCATGTTGAAGGGACATTGGACCAGAAAATGGTCCATGGTCTCCAATGTCCCACCACATTCCTGACGGGGGCAGTCCCTGTCCCCCAGGTTCCTGTATTTGAGATTCGCACGGACATAGAGTCGTCCATGGAACGACCTCCATGCGAGATCCCAAAACTTACTTGGAATTCTAGAAGAATTCAAGAGGGCTAGCCCCTCCGTGAGGACCCTCTCAGGGCAGTCCCTCAAAGACAGGGGCTTCAAAATGTCCGAGGCCATGACCCTCAGGTACAGCTCCCGCCGACCCAAAGAGCCCACCTCCAGGGCAGTTATCCGCCACTGCCTCAGTACCTTTAATGCCAGGGGGACATAGGAAGGGAGATACCCATGCGATCTCCTCAGATCGCCGGGCCTCCCCCCCTCCCCCCACTGCCTCAAGAACAGCAAGAGCCAGTCCTTGCATGAACACTCCCACCAGGAAGGCTCGTCCACAAATATGGACTGCAAATTGTATTTAACAAAGATGGTGACAAAGAACACCACCGGGTTGACCATGTCCAACCCACCTTGCCGTCGCTGGCGGTATGTGACCTCCCTCTTGATCAGGTTCAGTCTGCTTCCCCACAACAGCAGGAAGAACAGACCATAGACCCGAGCATAGAGAGATGCTGGCAAAAGACACACATAGCTTACAAAGAGAAACTCAGGCAATAAGTACGTCTTGACCAAGTTTACCCTTTCCCTCAGGGAAAGTTTCCAACCTTTCCAGGCCTTCACCTTCCGAGTGGCACTCACCAGCCTGCGCTCCCAGTTTAGCTTGGGATAATCACCCGGGCCGAAATGAATGCCAAGAACTCGAATCTCTGGTACGGGCGTGGGGAACACGTCCGGAAGGGGGAACTGCTCCCCCTCCTTCCCCAACCAGAAAACTTCACTCTTGTCCCAATTGACCAGCGAGCCTGACGCCTCAGAGTAGCACCCGATCTGGGACCCCACATAATGGGCCTCCTCACGACCAGATACCATCACCGAGACGTCGTCCGCATAGGCCACAACCCTCACCGCCGAAACCGGACCCCCGACAGGTCCCACCGGAACCCCCCCCAGACGCCCGCAGTCTAGCCTCCTTACGAAGGGGTCGACCGCAAAGATGTACAGGAGGGGGCTCAGCGGGCACCCCTGCCGGACGCCAGAGTCCACGGCAAAGGCCCGGCCCACCCAACCGTTGACAAGAGGGAAGCTCTCAGCTCCCCTATACAATACCTGCAGCCAATCAACGAATTGATCAGGCAGACCGTATCTCCTCAGAAGCAGCCAAAGGTACTCGTGGTTCACCCGATCAAACGCCTTAGCCTGATCCAATGCAAGCAGATACCGCTCGCTGCCATCAGCCCTGCACCTTTCCACAGCCTCCCGGACGCTCAGGACGGCACTAAAAGTGCCCCGGCCAGGAATTGTGCAGTGCTGAGAGGGAGACAGCATCCTGCCCGCCAAAGCAGACAGACGTGTAAACAAGATCTTTGCCAGTATCTTCCTATCTGTGGTAAGAAGGGCGATCGGACGCCAATTCTCCACCACAGACGGATCTTTCCCCTTTGACAGTAGGATCAGAGCTGACCTTCTCATTGAGGGAGGCAGCAGGCCATAGGCCAAACATTCACTAAACACGTCCCTCAGATGAGGAGCCAAGAGGCTCTTAAAGGTTTTGTAGAACTCGGCCGTGAGCCCATCGGGCCCAGGTGACTTTTTAGAAGCTAAAGAGCTAATAGCCTGCTCAACTTCAGCTACCGAGATCTCTTCTGTCAGAGAGTCAGGAAGGTCAGACCCCACTTCCAGCGGGGTCTCATCAAGGAATTCCCTGACTTTCTCCATGTCTAGAGGCCGCTTCTTCAGGAGGTCCGAAAAGTGGTCTCTGACGACACCCAGGATCCCCGATCTGGACCGGACCAGAGATCCTGAGGCATCCTTCAGGCCATGTACGACCTTCGACCTCGCCACCTCACCACAGCTCCTGTAGGGATCAGGAGAGATAAACTTCCCATAATCCCTCTCAAAAACCAGGGAGGCGAGACGGTCGTACTGACACTCCTTCATCTGCGCCTTCAGACCGGATATCTGTTCCTGAGAGCCCCCAGAGGACACCAGGCGGTCAAGCTGCCTGCGTAGTCTCTGGTAAGCCTGGTACTTGGAAGCTGCCCTGTACCCAGAGATTTCCCGGAAAAAGTCGCCAGACCTCTTTTTAACTACTTCCCACCACTCAAGGCGGGAGCAGTTGCCCTCAAGGAGCGAGGTCTGGCCCAGGAAGAAAACCTCATAGGCTTCCCTAACCTCAGGATCCTCCAGTAGCGACCCATTCAGGCGCCACAAACCCCTCCCTTTCTGAGGAGTGTCAGCGACATTCAGGGCCACAGATACCATACAGTGATCGGAGAACTCTACCGACTGCAGCTCAGGAGCCGAGCAGACAGAGTCCTCCTTTAAAAAAAACCTATCTAATCTACTCTTACTACTACCTCGGGAAAATGTGAAACCAGTGAGGTTGGGGAGGTGACGAACGTGCACATCCACCAACCTGGCCTCCCTCACTACGTTATTCAAAAAAATACTATCATATCCCAGAGGGTTGGCGGCACCTGCCCGGTCTTTGGGCCTAGTGATCATATTGAAATCGCCACCAAAAATCACCTGCTGGGACGTAAAAAGATAAGGCTTAACCGCCGTAAGGAGGCTCCTCCTCTCCCTCCTAGTTTGAGGCCCATAAAAATTTATGAGCCGGAGGAATTGCCCCCTCACGACAGCGTCCACCACCAGACATCTACCGATCTCCACTTCAATCACTCGCCGGCAAGCCACCGGACCAGTCTTAAAAAGGACCGCAACCCCACTGCAGGCCTCGGCCGCAAGAGACCAGAGGGAGGGCCCACATCTCCACTCCCTCTTTGCTAGATGCATCTCTGCCACAGATGCCAGCCAGGTCTCCTGCAAAAACAAAATGTCAGCTTCAACACGGCTGAGAAAATCGAAGGCCATAAAACGAGCTCCCGCAGAACGAATACTTGCGACATTAATGGTCGCAAGCCGTATTGGAGAGGGTACCGCCATCAGAATGATTGAAAGTGGTCATGTTCTCCTTCATACTACAAACACAAAAACATATTTACATATCTACACTTCCTCCTCCTCTGAGCCCGAGGAGGAGGAGAAGATACCAAACGGGTTCCCCAGGGACACCCCACTTCGTGCCCCTGGGGGAACCCCACCCTTCACTGGGGACTTCCGCCCCCAGATCTGGCAGCCTTCCCCTTCTTCTTTTTGCGTCTCACCTGCTCCCACTCCTGCCACCTCTCCGAGATGACCACACCACCCCCCTCCTCGGACCCGCTGCTCGAGATTTCCCTCTTGGATGAGGCTCGAGCAGCTTCCATCTCCATGGCCACAGGGCCAGAGGAGACTCTGGGTCCAGAAGGGGGGGGAATGGAAGAGGCAGGAGGGGGGCCAGAGACAGGGGAGAGGACAGGGGGGGGACCAGACTTAGCTGGACGGGAAGAAGAAGGGGGAGGGGGGGAACGGGACTTGGGAGGGGGGGGACGAGGGGGGGGGGTACGAGGGGGGGAAGATGAGGGAGGAGGGCATGGGGAAACAGATGGAGGGCCAGGTGGAGGGGAGGGGCAATGGTGAGGAGGGGGAGAGGGAAGGGGGATGGGGATCGGCCCTGCAACATTAGGAGGGGAAGGCCCCGGCCCCGGACCCTCAGGCCCGGGACCCCCAGGCCTCCCCGACTCCTCCCCACCGGCTCCGCCCCCCGGAGGATCGGGAGCCTCCTGGCCAACCGAGCCCGTGTCCCCCGGGGGGGGAGCCCCACGCCCACGCCTGCTCCGCCTTCTTTGAGGCAATGGGCCTGTTGGTCCCTCCGGAGTAGTACTAGGGGCTCCAGGATCCCCACCCCCCCGGCCATCACTCGCCGGGGGGGCTTCGGCCGCTCCCGGCCCGGGAGGTCCCCCCCCTGAGGAAGAACCCCGATATGCTTTGGGACACCTGCTAAATGGGTGCCCCATCTCACCACACAAGTTGCAGCATATCTTCCCACATGACTCAGACTGGTGGCCAAACTCGTGGCACCGGCCACATCTGACCACCGTGCAGTCCGAGCTCATGTGGGTCGGGCTGCCGCACTTGAAGCAACGACGGGGCTGTCCCGGGTAGAACGCCAGGATCCGGTCTCTGCCTAGAAAGGCGCTGCCAGGGAGGTGGGCAACACTGTTGCCCTCCCTCTTGAGCCGGATCCTGGTCAACCAAGCCCCGGTCCAGACCCCGCGCTCATCAAGGTTCTTCCTCAGGGGGGTCTGCAACTGCCCGTACCTCCCGAGCCAGGTGGCAATGTCCTCCGGAGGGAGCGACTCATTCCTCACCAGGATGGTGATGTTCTTAACCTCCTCCTGCCTGGAGATGGGAATGAGCCTGTACCTCTTCCAAGGGTCAACGCCCCTCACCAACCCAAAGCCGGTGATAAAGCGTTCCATACACACGGGAGTGACAAAACTTATATCAAACTCCCGTGTGTTGGTGGGATGGATGACAGCAAAAAGGTCATCCACCCCAAAACCCAAGGAGAGTACCAGGCCCACCACCTCACCTCGAGTGTTGCACCCACCCCCGCTGATATACCCTGACCACCCTGACCCACCACCTTTGGAACAATAATCATCACTTTTATTTTTTGGATTTCTTTCATTTTGGATAGAGTTGGGGGGGGGGGGGTTAGAAGCTCTGTCAGTTTATTTTGTATTATCCCTGTCCGTTTGGGGAGATTGGCCTTCACTTCCTGCCCCATAGCCAAACAGGAAGTGATCGAAAAACTAGGCAAATTAAGGGTCTCCTGTGCCCCCCCCCCCCACAGAACTTGTGTGTGTCCCCTGAAAATTCCTGGGTGGGTCATAAAAAAACAGGGTGTGGCCTTGACAGGAAGGGTGGGTCATTTTTCTATTAGGGGGGTGCCAAAATTTGGTCAGGCCTAGGGCAGCACCAAACCTAAATATCCTACTGCATATTAGGGCTTATTTAGACCGGATCACATTTACAGCATGTTTTTAGATTGTGGGAGGAAACCCGCACAGGGAGAACATGCAAACTCCAGGCAGATAGTGTCACGGGCGGGATTCGAACCAGCAACCCTTTTGCTGCTAGGTGAACATGCTACACACTACACTACTGTGCTGAACGAACATGATCGCAGCTGAAAGCATGAGATGTTTTTTTTTTTACCAATTCCATGCTTTCCAGCCTGGAGGACAGATGTGGGGTCTAATTGACCCAGCCTTTCTCTATAAAGAGGACCTGTCACACACTAGTCCTATTACAAGGGATGTTTACATTCCTTGTAATAGGAAGAAAAGTGAAAAATAATACAAAAAAAGGGACAAACAAGTGCAAAAATGAAAATATTAAGTTAAAAAAAAAAAAAGGAATTTAAATGCTCCTGTCCCTAGTAGCTTGCACTCAGAAGCGAACACGCATGCAAGTCCCACCCACATATGTAAACATCCTTCAAACTCCACATGTGAGGTAACATAGCGTGCGTTAGAGTGAGAGCAAGAATTTTAGCACTAGACCTCCTCTGTAACTCAAAAGTGGTAACCTGAGAAAAAAAGTCAAGCGTCGCCTATGGAGATTTTTAATAACGAAGTTTAGCGCCATTCCATGAGTGTGCGCAATATGAAAGCGTGACAAGTTAGGTATCTATTTACTCGGTGTAACATCATCTTTTACCTTATCCCTAAAAATTGGGCTAGCTTTACTGCTTTCTTATTTTGTCATTCATGAAACAGGTTTTTTTTTGAAAGCCAAAAAAAAAAAAAAACGTTTGCAAATTTTTGGCACAAATACTGTTGGAAATGTGTCCGAAAAAATGGCCGCCACTTTATTCCCTAGGGTGTTTGTTAATAAAATATATATAATGTTTGGGGGTCCTGAGTAAGTTTCAAGGAAGAAAATATAATTGTTACATGAAGGAGAGAAGTGCCAGAATAGGCGCGGTATGGAAGTGGTTAAAGTGCAACAATAAAAGTGAAAAATTCCTTGAAATTTCGTACCATGGGGGGGGGCAATTAGGGCCGCCATCAGGAATTATGGGGCCCCTTACACAGCTTCAGGCATGGGCCCCCTGGAGCAGAGAACAGGGGGGGGGTGCCGCCTGATATTAAGAAGGGGGGGGGGCTGCCGCAATTTGATAAGCGGGGGGTTCCTTTACTAAAAAATACATATAGAAAAATATATATTAAAAAGGGTGGTAGCCATCCGGGGGCCCTGGGGACCACTGGGCCCTTTAATAAAAATAAACCTCTGGGCTCTTTAATGAAAAAATAAATTACAATATATATCTATATATATAAAATAATAAAAAAGGGGGTTGCCTTGGGAGCTCTGGGCCCTTTAATAAAAAATAACTACCACAAATCTAAAAAAAAAATAACATTGGGTGGGAGCTGCGGTGGCTCAACGTGAATGGCACTGCGCTGACAAGCTGTTCACCTCTGCAGCCAAGGGTTCGGATCCCGGTCTCGGCTACATGTGAATTGAGTTTGGTGGTGTCAGCCCGGCTCCCGGTGGGTGTGCTATGCAAGGTACGCCTGTGCTTAGTACGCCCACCCCCCCCCCAAAAAACACCACACTTGCACGCACTTTGGCCATGAGGTCTCCTAAAATAAAGGGAGGCGAAGGACCTACAGGGCTGGCTGGGTGGGCTACACTCCCTCATAGGGGGAGTCCCTCTGTCCCATCGGGCTCCCAAGTGTAGCAGGTGGGGTGAGTGGGAGGCCCCCCTCACACCCACCGGGGGCATGGAGAAGGATGGCGATTGCAAGTCCAGCTCCTCTCTCTCGACTTCACGCACAAAATACACTTTAAAAAAGAAATTAAAGTAAAAAGTAACAAACCTGGGGAAAATGTTTATAACATTATAACATTGTCATCTGGGGCCCTCTGGGAGCTTTCATAATTATATTATATATATATATGTTAAAAAAATAACCAAAAAATATTTAATTTTTTTTGTTTTGTTTTTTTTTTTAAAGGTGGGGGGTTGTCATCTGGAGCCCTGGGGATCTCCGGGCCACTGGGGACCTCCAGACCCCTAAAACAAAACATTGGCCCTTTAATAACAAAAAATATGGGGGGTTGCCACCCGGGGCCCTGGGGGCCTCTGGGCCTCTGGGGACCTCCAGACTGCTAAAAAATATTAAATTCCAAAAATTGGCCCTTTAATAAAAAATCCTACAAAAACCAACTACCAAATATATATACAAAAAAAAAAGAGGGGGGTTACCATCTGGGGCGCTGGGGGGCCTCCAGGCATCTGGGCACCTCCGGACCCCCGGGCCCCTTACAGGTGTACAGGGCCGCCATCAGGAATTTTGGGGCCCCTTACACAGCTTCAGGCATGGGCCCCCTGGAGCAGAGAACCGGGGGGGGGGTGCTGCCGCATGAAATTGAGAAGCGGGGGGGGGTGGTGCCGCAAATTGAGGAGCGGGGGGGCCCTTTACAAAAATTTTGACAGAAATAAGAAATAAAGAAAAATATATATAAAAAAGGGGGGTAGCCATCCGGGGCCCTGGGGACCTCTGTGCTCTTTATAAAATAAAAATAAAAAGAGAGAAAATACATATATATATATTTTTTAAATATAACATTTTTCGAAACAAATTAAAAAAACAAGGGGGTTGCCTTCCAGGGCCCTGGGGACCTCTGGGCCCTTTCATTAAAAAAAAAAAAAACAAATATATTAAAAAAATATATATATTTTTTTAAATATATATATTTTATTTAAAAAAAAGGGCTTGCCATCTGGGGCCCTTAGTGGCCTCCGGGCCCCTGGGGACCTTCGGAGCCCTTAAAAAAATAAAACTAAAAAAAAAAGTTTTTTTTTTGTTTTAGGGTGGTTCCCATCCGGGCCCCTGGGGGCCCCTGGGGACCCCCGGGCGGTGTAATCCCTGTACCCCCCTAATGGCGGCCCTGCAGGTGTACTGCCTGTACCCCCCTGATGGCGGCCCTGGGTGTAATGTCAGCATGTGAAAAATGACATTCTGAAGGAAAAAAGCCATTTAAAACTGACTCGCGGCAATAATGAATTGTCGGCTCCTGGAAATTGCAGGAGAATTCATTCATTAAAAACACCAATAAAAAAGCGTGGGGGTCCCCCCAAATTCAATAACCAGACCCTTTAGGTCTGGTATGGATATTAAGGGGAACCCCGCCGTCAATTTAAAAAAAAAATGACGTGGGGTTCCCCCCAAATATCCATAACCAGACCCTTCGGGTCTGGTGTGGAATTTAAGGGGAACTCCACCCCAAATTAAAAAAAAATGGCGTGGAGTCCCCCCTAAAATCCACACCAGACCCCTTATCCGAGCACGTTGACCTGGCCGGCCGCAGAAAAAAGGGGGGGACAGAGCGCGGCCCCCCCCCTCTCCTGAACCGCACCAGGCCACATGCCCTCAACATTGGGAGGGTGTTTTGGGGTGCCCCCCAAAACACCTTGTCCCCATGTTGATGAGGACAAGGGTCTCTTCCCCACAACCCTTGCCCGGTGGTTGTGGGGGTCTGCGGGCAGGAGGCTTATCGAAATCTGGAAGACCCCTTTAACAAAGGGGCCCCCCAGATCCCGCCCCCCCCCCTGTGTGAAATGGTAATGGGGTACCTTGTACCTCTACCATTTCACGAGAAAAAAAAACGTGTCAGTGTAAAAAAAGACAAGAGCCGGTTTTTGACAAGTCCTTTATTATCTTCTTTTCTTCTTTCCTTCGGGCTTCTTCCTCCATCTTCTTCTTCCTCTGCTTCTGTCTTGGGTCTTCTATTCCCGCATCTTGCCCGGCGTGTTCTTCCATCTTCTTCCGCTGTCCTTCTCGTCCGCATCTTCTTCTCCTTCTTCTTCTTCGCCGGAGGCGCCGCTTCCAATTGAAATCCCCGCTGTCTGCCGGACCACGCCCCCCCCCTCTGACGCCACGGGCAAGCTCTTAGGAGTGTGCTGCCAGTGCGTCAGAGGGGGGCGTGGTCACAAGTCAGAGGGCGGGCAATTCAATTTGAAGCTTGTGCGCGGCTTTTTCTTTGCCAGAGTCGCTGCTTCCAATTGAATTGCCCGCTTTCTGGAACATGTGACCACGCCCCCCTCTGACGCACAGGCACCACACGGGGACTTTCCTAAGAGCTTGCCCGTGGCGTCAGAGGGGGGGGCGTGGTCCGGCAGACAGCGGGGATTTCAATTGGAAGCGGCGCCTCCGGCGAAGAAGAAGAAGGAGAAGAAGATGCGGACGAGAAGGACAGCGGAAGAAGATGGAAGAACACGCCGGGCAAGATGCGGGAATAGAAGACCCAAGACAGAAGCAGAGGAAGAAGAAGATGGAGGAAGAAGAAACCCGAAGGAAAGAAGAAAGAAGATAATAAAGGACTTGTCAAAAACCGGCTCTTGTCTTTTTTTACACTGACACTTTTTTTTTCTCGTGAAATGGTAGAGGTACAAGGTACCCCATTACCATTTCACACAGGGGGGGGGGGGCGGGATCTGGGGGGCCCCTTTGTTAAAGGGGTCTTCCAGATTTCGATAAGCCTCCTGCCCGCAGACCCCCACAACCACCGGGCAAGGGTTGTGGGGAAGAGACCCTTGTCCTCATCAACATGGGGACAAGGTGTTTTGGGGGGCACCCCAAAGCACCCTCCCAATGTTGAGGGCATGTGGCCTGGTGCGGTTCAGGAGAGGGGGGGGGCCGCGCTCTGTCCCCCCCTCTTTTCTGCGGCCGGCCAGGTCAACGTGCTCGGATAAGGGGTCTGGTGTGGATTTTAGGGGGGACTCCACGCCATTTTTTTTTTAATTTGGGGTGGAGTTCCCCTTAAATTCCACACCAGACCCGAAGGGTCTGGTTATGGATATTTGGGGGGAACCCCACGTCATTTTTTTTTTAAATTGATGGCGGGGTTCCCCTTAATATCCATATCAGACCTGAAGGGCCTGTAATGGAATTTGGGGGGACCCCCACGTCATTTGAATAATTTTTTTAAATTTCGTACCATGGGGGGGGGGGGATGTCAGCAGGTGAATAAAGTGCACTTTTCCTGTGGTTAGAAATATGTCTTTGCACAAAATGACATTCTGAAAAAAAAAAAAGCCATTTAAAACTGACTCGCGGCAATAATGAATTGTCGGCTCCTGGAAATTGCAGGAGAATTCATTCATAAAAAACGAAAAAATAAAGCGTGGGGGTCCCCCCAAATTCAATAACCAGACCCTTTAGGTCTGGTATGGATATTAAGGGGAACCCCGCCGTCAATTTAAAAAAAAAAAACGTGGGGTTCCCCCCAAATATCCATAACCAGACCCTTCGGGTCTGGTGTGGAATTTAAGGGGAACTCCACCCCAAATTTAAAAAAAAATGGCGTGGAGTCCCCCCTAAAATCCACACCAGACCCCTTATCCGAGCACGTTGACCTGGCCGGCCGCAGAAAAGAGGGGGGGACAGAGCGCGCCCCCCCCCCTCTCCTGAACCGCACCAGGCCACATGCCCTCAACATTGGGAGGGTGTTTTGGGGTGCCCCCCAAAACACCTTGTCCCCATGTTGATGAGGACAAGGGTCTCTTCCCCACAACCCTTGCCCGGTGGTTGTGGGGGTCTGCGGGCGGGAGGCTTATCGAAATCTGGAAGACCCCTTTAACAAAGGGGCCCCCCAGATCCCGCCCCCCCCCCTGTGTGAAATGGTAATGGGGTACCTTGTACCTCTACCATTTCACGAGTAAAACAAATGTAAAGGGTTAAAAACGACAAGAGCCGGTTTTTGACAAGTCCTTTATTATCTTCTTTCTTCTTTCCTTCGGGTTTCTTCTTCCTCCTCCTTCTTCTTCCTCTGCTTCTGTCTTGGGTCTTCTATTCCCGCATCTTGCCCGGCGTGTTCTTCCATCTTCTTCCGCTGTCCTTCTCGTCCGCATCTTCTTCTCCTTCTTCTTCTTCGCCGGAGCGGCCGCTTCCAATTGAAATCCCCGCTGTCTGCCGGACCACGCCCCCCCCCTCTGACGCCACGGGCAAGCTCTTAGGAAAGTCCCCGTGTGGTGCTTGTGCGTCAGAGGGGGGCGTGGTCACATGTTCCAGAAAGCGGGCAATTCAATTGGAAGCGGCGACTCTGGCAAAGAAAAAGCCGCGCACAAGCTTCAAATTGAATTGCCCGCCCTCTCACTTGTGACCACGCCCCCCTCTGACGCACTTGCAGCACACTCCTAAGAGCTTGCCCGTGGCGTCAGAGGGGGGGGGGCGTGGTCCGGCAGACAGCGGGGATTTCAATTGGAAGCGGCGCCTCCGGCGAAAACCAAGAAGGAGAAGAAGATGCGGACGAGAAGGACAGCGGGAGGAACAGAAGATGGAAGAACACGCCGGGCAAGATGCGGGCATAGAAGACCCAAGACAGAAGCAGAGGAAGAAGAAGGAGGAGGAAGAAGAAACCCGAAGAAAAGAAGAAAGAAGATAATAAAGGACTTGTCCAAAACCGGCTCTTGTCGTTTTTAACCCTTTACATTTTTTTTACTCGTGAAATGGTAGAGGTACAAGGTACCCCATTACCATTTCACACAGGGGGGGGGCCGGGATCTGGGGGGCCCCTTTGTTAAAGGGGTCTTCCAGATTTTGATAAGCCTCCTGCCCGCAGACCCCCACAACCACCGGGCAAGGGTTGTGGGGAAGAGACCCTTGTCCTCATCAACATGGGGACAAGGTGTTTTGGGGGGCACCCCAAAACACCCTCCCAATGTTGAGGGCATGTGGCCTGGTGCGGTTCAGGAGAGGGGGGGGGCCGCGCTCTGTTCCCCCCTCTTTTCTGCGGCCGGCCAGGTCAACGTGCTCGGATAAGGGGTCTGGTGTGGATTTTAGGGGGGACTCCACGCCATTTTTTTTTTAATTTGGGGTGGAGTTCCCCTTAAATTCCACACCAGACCCGAAGGGTCTGGTTATGGATATTTGGGGGGAACCCCACGTCATTTTTTTTTAAATTGACGGCGGGGTTCCCCTTAATATCCATACCAGACCTAAAGGGTCTGGTTATTGAATTTGGGGGGACCCCCACGCTTTTTTTTTCCTTTTTTTAATGAATGAATTCTCCTGCAATTGCCGGGAGCCGACAATTCATTATTGCCGCGAGTCAGTTTTAAATGGCTTTTTTACTTTGAAAAATGACATTTTGTGCAGAGACAGTTCTAACCACGGGAAACATGCGCTTTTTCACATGCTGACATTAGAGCCCCCCATGCTACGAAATTTAAAGGAAAATTACACTTTTATTATTGCACTTTTAGCATTATTAAAATCACTGCTCCCGAAAAAACGGCCGTTTTAAAAAATAAAAAAAGCATTGGTACATGTCCCCTGGGGCAGAACTGAGGTCCCCAAACACTTTTTAGGACAAAACTTGCAGATTAGCCTTTAAAATTCACTATTAAGATTTCCCCCCATAGACTTATACAGGGAGTTCGGCGGCGGCTTTACTTATCAATCACATCGCGCTGCTGCTGCCGCCGGTTCATGCGCCTAATTAGGGATTCATCCAGCGCACTAATTAAGGCATGTACCGGCGCAGCGCAGATTCATTAGTAAATCAGCCCCAATGAGTCTCTTTAGATAATCCATAGTGCTTTTTCTTGTATAAAACATTTAAAAATAAAAACACAATACACTAAAATATGGAGAAAGGCTTCCATTAAAAACTAGAATGAGAAAGTGTGTAGTACATAGCAACAAATATATTCCAGTTTTTGTTTTTCTGATATAAGCTATATAGACACAGAAATAAGTATCAACAGAGGCAACTTTATTGTATTGCATTTTATAAAAAACATTTTCACTGAGATAGAAATATTTGATGAATGTTTTTGTTTAAAGGGGTACTCATTTTGGATAAAGTAAGGTAGACGTGAGAGGAGAAAAACTTCCCTATTGGGACATATACAGTGCCTTAAAAAAGTATTCATACCCCTTGACATTTTCCACATTTTGCCATGTTACAACCAAAAACTTATGCCGCGTACACACGGTCGTTTTTTGCGATGAAAAAAAACGACGTTTTCTGTGAAGTAAAAAACGACGTTTTTGAAACGTCACTTTCAAAGACAATTTTGCATACACACCATCGTTTTTTCACAAAAAGCGAGGTTACGTTCACCACTCTTTTCCATTGAAGCTCACTTCATAACTAGCTTCTGGGCATGCGCGGGTTGAAAAACGTCGTTTTAAAAGACGTTTTTGCTACACACGGTGACTTTTTGTGAAACAAAAAACGACGTTTTGAAAAACGACACAAAAAATTCAAGCATGTTGGAATTTTTTTTTGGTCGTTTTTTTGAAGACAAAAAACGACGTTTTGCCCACACATGATCAATTTAAATGACGTTTTAAAAAACGTCGTTTTTTTTCATCGCAAAAAACGACCGTGTGTACGCGGCATTAAAGATAATTTATCTTATGTGATAAACCAACACAAAGGGGTTAATTTACTAAAGGCAAATCCACGTTGCACCACAAGTGCACTGCAAGCACTTGGAAGTGCAGTCTCTGTAGATCTGAGAGGGACATACAAGAAAAATAAAAAACATAATTTTTGCATTGTACATGATTTAAATTTTTTTTTACAAAAAAAATGTCTAAAAAGTGTGGCGTGCATTTGCATTCAGCCCCCCTGAGTCAAAACTTTGTAGACCCACCTTTCGCTGCAATTACAGCTGCAAGTCTTTTTGAATATGTCTCTACCAGCTTTGTATATCTAGAGAGTGACATTTTTGGCCATTCTTCTTTACAAAACAGCTCAAGCTCTGTCAGATTGGGTAGAGAGTATCAGTGAACAGCAATTTTAAAGTCTTGGCACAGATTTTAAATTGAATTTAGGTCTGAACTTTGACTGGGTCATTCTAAAACATGAATGTGCTTTGATTATCACCATTCCATTGCAACGAGAGCACCTTCTTCCACATGTTTGCCGTGTTCCCCACATGGCTTCTCGCATACTGAAAACTTTACTTTATTTTCCAACAATGACTTTCTTCTTGCCACTCTGCCATAAGTGCCAGATTTGTGGAGTGCACAATAGTTGTTCTGTGGACAGATTCTCCCACCTGAGCTGTGGATCTCAGAGCTCCTCCAGAGTTACCATGGGCCTCTTGGCTGCTTCTCTGATTAATGGTACATAAATCTATGTCTGCACTGGACAATTCTTTTCTTCATGCACTCATTTTCACAAGCCCTCCCTGGCCAATGTGCCCATCACACTGATAGATGCATGGCTTTTGTAATAAGGGTGGGCAGAGCCTTATGGAGAACTGAGAGATTAGCTCCTCATCATTTACTTTTGATTGACAGCACACAACAGTGGGTGAATCCATAGCCACTATTCAGTCCAAAAGCGTCTTTTAAAACCACCTGCTGCAGTGCATGGCCAATCACTCTGTTTACCCGGTGACAAGTAATTTCTAAATATGGGCATTGCCACGTTTGGATGATGACATTACATGTGTTTACATTTAGATTTAGGCCTGAGCAATTTCATGGCCAACAGCTAAATAGGGTCAGGGATACAGCCCTGTGCAGGAATACATGACAGTTTCCCATCACAGGCAAGGCCCACTCTGAATATTGGTGTACTTCCTGTATGACAGCTCAGAGTTGGTCCTAATTGCTGCTAGTTTCCCAACCTGCAAACTGATTGTAATTCTTAAAAAATGTGATACAGCCATATCAACAGGTTCTTAAATTATCAGTAGTGAGAACCTTTATTTGCTGCAAGTGTAAGTAATATTACTGATACCGGTGTATATCCTTGCCTGAATTGGGTAATTCTTGAGGGAACAACTGCCAAAAATCTGTTGTATGTGTTGGTAATGTTACCAACACTAGCTCACGTGCTTTCCTGGGTTAGCTGCAGGTAGTTCTTCAGGGAAATACTGCAAAAAACAAAAAAACATTTTTGGGGACTACTTTGACTTATGCTGTGTTTTTACCATTACTCTTCTGATGGCTCTTCCTACTTTCCACTCTTCTCCACTTTTCTGTTGGCTCATACATTACAACCTGATGCAACTCCTCCCATATTGCAAGTAAAGTTTCTTTGGTCCCCATCGACAACATCCTCATGTCCAGTACAAAATTCAAATGACTGATTATTGCCTATTTATTTATATATTTATATATTTATATATTTATAAATATATATATATATATATACATATATATATACATATATTTATATATATATATATATATATACATATTTATATACATATTTATATATATATATATATATTTATATTTATATTTATATATATATATATATATATTTATATTTATATATTTATATTTATATATTTATATTTATATTTATATATTTATATATATTTATATATATATATATATATATATATATATATATATATATATATATATATATATATATAAATATAAATATATAAATATAAATATATAAATATATATATATATATATATATATATATATATATATATATATATATATATTCTCACAAAAGTGAGTACTCCCCTCACATTTTTGTAAATATTTTGTTATATCTTTTTCATGTGACAACACTGAAAAAATGATACTTTGCTACAATGTAATGTAGTGTGTGTACAGCTTGTATAACAGTGTAAATTTGCTGTCCCCTCAAATGACTTAACACACAGACATTAATGTCTAAACCACTGGCAACAAAAGTGAGTACACCCCTAAGTGAAAATGTCCACATTGGGTTCAATTAGTCTTTTTCCGAGTCACGTGACTCATTAATGTTGCAAGGTCTCGGGTGTGAATGGGGAGCAGGTGTGTTGAATTTGGTATTATCACTCCCACGCTATTATACTGGTTACTGGACGTTCAACATGGCACCTCATGGCAAAGAACTCTGAGGATCTGAAAAAAGCTGCATCACAGTGGCCAAGACCATACAGCGGTTTAGCAGGACAGGTTCTACTCAGAACAGTCCTTGCCATGGTCAACCAAAGAAGTTGAGTGCACATGCTCAGCGTCTTATATACAGAGGATGTCTTTGGGAAATAGACGTATGAGTGCTGCCAGCATTGCTTTAGAGGTTGAGATGGTGGAGGAGGGGCAGCCTGTCAGTGCTCAGACCATACGCAGTCCACTGCATCAAATTGGTCTGCATGGCTGTCGTCCCAGGAAGAAAGCCTCTTCTAAAGACGTTGCACAAGAAAGCCTGCAAACAGTTTGTCGAAGACAAGCAGACTAAGGACATTGATTACTGGAATGTCCTGTGGTCTGATGAGGCCAAAATAAACGTATTTGGTTCAGATGGTGTCAAGTGTGTGTGTTGGAATCCAGATGAGCAGTACAAAGACAAGTGTCTTGCCTATAGTCAAGCATGCTGGTGGGAGTGTCATGGTCTGGGGCTGCATGAGTGCTTCCAGCACTGAGGAGCTACAGTTCATTAAGGGAATCATGAATGCCAACATGTACTGTGACATACTGAAGCAGAGCATGATTCCTTCCCTTCGGAAACTAGGCCGCAGGGCAGTATTCCATCATAACTATGGAAAACACCTCCAAGACGATCACTGCCTTGCTAAAGAAGCTTAGGGTAAAGGTGATGGACTAGTTAATAGACATGTGCATTCGTTTTCGTTAGAATGCATTTTTGTCTGAAAATCTGGTATTTTCGTTATCGTTTTAACGAACGAAAACGCAAGAAACGAAAACGGAAAGATCCAACATAAAAAATGCTTTATTTTCGTTTTCGTTCAGATCCGACGATTTTCGTCGTTCAATACGACGAAGCATCGAAAATCGTCGTTCTGAATACAGTGAATAGGTAGAAATTAAACAACGAAAATTTTATGATGTTCGATGCTTTGTCGAATTTTCGTCGTTCAAATCGACAAAGCATCAAAAATCGTCGTTCTGAATACAGTGAATAGGTAGAAATTGAACGACGGAAATTCAACGATTTTCGATGCTTTGTCAAATTTTCGTCGTTCAATTCCTACCTATTCACTGTATTTAGAATGACGATTTTCGATGCTTTGTCGAATTGAACGACGATAATTCGACAAAGCATCGAAAATCATCGTTTTCGGACGAAAACTTTCCCGACAAAAACAAAATATATCAAAACGATTTTTGGGAGTAACAAAATAAATTTATTTTCCGGACGAAAACAAAATTACGAAACAAAATATTTCAGTCTGCACATGTCTACTAGTTAAGCGTATCTCCAGACCTAAACCCTATTAAGCATCTGTGGGGCATCCTCAAATGGAAAGTGGAGGCGTGCAAGGTCTCTAACATCCACTAGCTCCGTGATGTCGTCATGGAGGAGTGGAAGAGGACTCCAGTGGCAACCTGTGAAGCTCTGGTGAACTCCATGCTCCAGGGTAAATGTCCTTGCATGGCTTAGTCAGAACACAGACTTAAACCCCATTGAAAATCTGTGGAATGATTCGAAGACTGCAGTCCATAAACGGTCACTGTCAAATATAACTGAGTTTGAGCAGTTCTGCAAAGAAGAGTGGGCAAATATTGCAAAGTCTAGGGGCCAGATTCAGGTAGAGTTAGGCTGGAGTATCAGTGATACTCCAGCCTAACTCTCACTTTGAGCTAGCGTTTCTGTTTTCTGTAAGCAGAAAACATGAAACGCTGGGTTGGAGTTCCTATACGAGCAGCGTAATTGTATTTTGCTGTCGTATCGGAACTGCAATTTTAAAAATGGCGCTCGGGGCGTTCCCGCTGATTAACGCCGAGAATATGTTAATCAGCGAGAATCGGAAATTCACGATCGTACTCGGGCCCGACGCAATGACTTTCCAACGTTTCCGTAAGCGATACGCGGCGCAAAGAAAAACATGACCCCTAGGTGAAGTATCCTATGTTAAGTATGGCCGTCGTCATCGCGTCGAATTTAAAAATTTTCACGTCGTTTGCATAAAACGTCCGTGAATGGGGATTGACGTCATTGACGTTCCCTAACAGAATTTGGAGCATGCGCACTAACAGTCGACGCATGCGCAGTACGTTCGCCGCAGGATCGCGCATAGTTAACATAATACACGCCCCTTACCCGCCCAATTTGAATAACGCCGTCTCATTTTCGCAACGCCGCCGCAACTTTAGGAGCAAGTGCTATGTGAATAACAGTACTTGCTCCTAAAGTTTCGGCAGAGTAACGTAAATGAGAAACGTTACTCCACCATAAAGATGCGCCCATCTACCTGAATCTGGCCCTAGATGTGCAAAGTTAGTAGAGTATTTTTTTTATTTTCTGACAAGTTGGTGTTATATCTTAGACTTGCGAAAGTTGCGCTAGAAAATACAGCTGTATAAAACAAAAATGAAGTCTGTCTTCATTTCAGGATGCAAGGCAACAACATTTGATTATTTCAAAGAGGAGGGGGGTTCTTTTTTATACCCACTGTAATTATTTACTGGGGCAATGCACTCTAGGGGCCAGATTCTCATAGAATTTCGCTTGCGTATCGTAAGCCATTTACACTACGCCGCCGCATCATACTAGAGCAAGTGCCGTATTCTCTAACCATTTGCTCCGTAGTTTGCGTTGGCGTAGCGAAAATGGCCCAGCGTAAGCCCGCGTAATTCAAATGAGGCGGCTTGTATTTAAATTAAGCGCGCCCCCGCGTCGAACGAACTGCGCATGCGCGGGCCGGGGAAAAAGCCCAGTGCGCATGCTCCAGCTCACGTCGGAAAGCGTTGTTGAAACCGACGTCAAAACGACGTGATAGTCACTACGCAATGCCCCTATTCGCGAACGAGTTAGTGAAACAACGTAAGCGACGGAAAAAGCCGACGCTGACCTGACGCCATACTTAACATGGCATCCGACGGCATCCGACGGTACTTCGTAAGGTTACTCCACATAGAAGCTGGGGTAAACTTACGCGGACGAAAACGACGTACGCGACGACAGGGCGGCGTAAAAGCGATCGGGAATCGGCGTACTAGCCTCATTTGCATATGCAAATGAGAAAACAACGTAAAGGCCACCTAGTGGCCGGAGTTGTCATTACAACTACGATCCGCAAGTGTAATGGTTTTACACTTGTCGGATGTTGAAGCGTATCTATGCAAAAGTGATGCTAAGCATCACGCGCATAGATACGAGGCAAAAAAAACGGCGATACGACGGGGTATCTGAGATACTCCGTCGTATCACCGCTGAGAATCTGGCCCTAGGTGTTGAGTACCAAATTCTGCCTAACTATGCTATATACTACACTCAGTATATACTAGACATGTGCATTCGTTTTCGTGAATGCATTTTCGTCCAAATTTCAGGTATTTTCGTTATCGTTTTAACAAACGATAACGAAAGCACAGAAAACGAAAACCGAAAGATCCAACATAAACAAATGCTTTATTTTCGTTTTCGTTGTGGTCGAATGTGCCTAACCTTAACTCTATTAGTCCAATATTATTCTACATACAGAGAAAAGATTTGACATTGAGAGAAAAGATTTGAAATTATAGAGACATGAAGAAGATTTGACATAGAGAGAAAAGATTCGACATAGAGAGAAAAGATTCGACATAGAGAGACATGAAGATTCAACGAAGTAGCTAAAAACATACGATCGCAGCAAGCGGACATTTATGGTGAAATGCTCTGCCCATAGGCTATAGAAGAATTCTAATGTTGGTTGACTAGTAATAATAATTAATAAATATAATTATTACTAGTCATACAACATTAGAATTCTTCTATAGCTTGTAGGCGGAACATTTGACCGGAAATGTACGATTGTGGCTTCGTACGGTTTCGTTGCTCCGTCAAATCTTTTTTTTTTTTTAAGATTCTGTTGAATCTTCTTAGAACATATACTATACTATACTACACTACACAGTTTCCTACAGACTGTAAACTATACTGCATTCTATACTACACAATATACTTTAGACCAGCACTCAAATTTTCCACTCGCATTTTGCGGAAAGTGGAAAATTAGGGTTTGCAGGTGTGGACTGCCTGGGAGAGGGGGGCGAGCACCACCGGCAGGGAGCCAATCTCCCAGCAATCTAAGATAAAACAGAACTGTTACTATAAGAATAAGCAAACACAACAAAACAAGTCCTTGTGAATAAAATAATAGTCCAAATGTTATGGAGCGTGGGACAGAAAACACCCAGGTGCTTGCAAAATCCAGTGAACCACCACCACATGGGCAGAGGCTTACCAAAGGGTAATAAAGTGTCAACATAAACAAGATTCCACAGCCGCTCAGTGGTATACAGGACAGGTCACAGATCATAGGCAGATATCAGCAAGGTGAATCCAGGGACGCATTCATATAGAGAGTCCTCAATACCGGTATCTGTTTCAATCAGCCCATCCATAGAACCAAAAAATGAAGGAACCACACATAGTGTAATAACATCAAGAAACGATTTAATAACAATTAAAAACCTACTTACAAACAGAAGTTGTATTCGGTCACATAAAAACAGATGCCGGCCGGCATGAAGAGGAGCCCTTCCTCGTAGCGTCGAACGCGGTGACGTCACTACATGCCGTGTACCCAGACGCATTTCTTCATAAAATGACGTTCTCAATGGGGATCTCCCAGCAATCGCCCCAGGGAAAGAGAGAGTGGACTATGAGGAGAGCCACCGGATCACAGAGAGCAGATACAGTCCGCCGTAACAGCTTACATTACAATTGCCTTCTGCTTGTCATTACACACAGCCCCACCTCCAAACCTGTGCCTGTGATAGACAGAACGCCGGTCCAGTGCTGGGATGCGTTCTGTCTATCAAATGCGCAGGTCAGGAGGTGGGGCTGTGTGTAACTACGAGCAGACGGCAATTCTAATGTAAGTTATGGCACTGATAAAGTTGTTAATATTTATTTTTGTAACCTAATTCTGCATAAAACATTTAAGTGTAATGTCATGAGATCATTTATGAGGGTGTGTTTAGGGGCAAAATTAAGGGGTGGTGCAGGGTAGGGATTGGATGGGGAAACTGGTGGTGTGTAATTAATCCTTAAGGCCTGGCTAGTAGCTCAGGACTTGAAATGTTGAGCCCTGCTTTATAATATAAAAAAAAGCATTAACACATGCTGGATATGTGTATATAGGTAACTATGGTTTGGATATATCTGAGTTTGAAGAAAAGTTGCACTTCAGAAGACACACTCCTCATGTTTGTATCCAGATAGGTGAATTGTGGTTGCATAATCTCAAACAGGACATCAAAGTTGGGGACAGTTATTCTTATAAAATTACAAAAACATCTATGGGGGTTTACAAACCATGCTGTACATTTTGGCTACAAAACCAATTATCAGCTGCTATGACACCAAAGGATGGGCCCAGAAGTGACCCCCCTATCTCTTCTCCTCCAACTCCATCAACCTTCTTCACTGCCTCAACACCATAAGCAAGAAAGCCGTGCTCAATTGGTGCTACCTTTAATTTGATCAAGCAAGCCTATTTACAGGAATGGCTTTAATAAATCTAGCATGGCAAGATGTAGAGCATAAGCTTCTGTTACACCATATGCCCAGCACTTGTATGACTCCATTTTGAAAAACGAATCAAGTTGTTTTTTTTGCTAGTCTGTGTTGTGTCAGATGTTTATTTTTATCTGGGTTTCCCTGTTATGGAACATTCTTCAACACTTGTTCGATTGGGAGCACGGTCACTGAGACAGGGAGGGAGTGAAATCTTTACCTGGAGTCACAAACAGCCAAAAAAGCATAACAGAGGCTCCTGTTCCTCCCTGATCTATCCAAGTTATTTTGAATTCTTACTTTCCAGGGAAAAGTGTGCAGAAAAAAATATATGGAACTGCTATAATACATTTTAAGGGTAATGCAGGATATTCTTGGCGAAAAGCAAATAGAATAACTTGTTTATCAGACAAAGTTTATATGTTCAGCAATCTTCATAAGATTGCTCCATAATATGTGGCAGCGTAGCGTAAAGTGCCCGGCGTAAGGCCGCACAATTCAAATTTCTGAAGTGGGTGCGTTATTCATGTAAATGAATCATGACCCCACGTCATTTATGTTTTGTTTGGACGGTGCATGTGCCGTTCATGGACGTTCCCAGTGCGCATGCGTGAAATCACGTCGCTATTTCTCAATGTAAACGATGTGAACGTAACTTACGACGAGCCCCATTCCCGAACGATTTACGCAAACGACGTAACCGGCGTACAATTCGACGCGGTACCGACGTCCATACTTAACATTGGCTGCGCCTGCTATAGCAGGGGAGACTTTACACAGGTCTGACGCGTACGCAAACGATGTAAAATACGATGCGCCGCCGCAAGTACGCTCGTGAATCGTCGTAAATAGCTAATTTGCATAATTTACGCGAAAAACGACGGAAGCGCCACCTAGTGGCCAGCGTAAATATGCAACTTAACATACGACGGTGTAAGCGAATTACGCCACTCATATCTTAGGAGAAAGCCGGCGTATCTTGTTTTCTGAATACAGAAAAAAGATACGCTGGCTATTCTTAGTATTTACGCAACGTATCTATAGATACGCCAACGTAAATACTTTCTGAATCTGGGCCGTAATGTTTTATTTTATGTAATTTATCTGGAGATAAAGTAAAAAAAAAAAATGAAAATAAAATACAGAAAAATAACTCTCCCTAAAGAAAAATTATTGGGCCAGATTCACAAAGCACTTACGCTGGAGTATCAGGAGCTGCGCCAGCGCAATTGGAAATATGCGCCTGCGTATCGTTAAGCCGTATCCACAAAACGATATGCGCCATAAATCTAGTTTTTTACGAACGGCGTAATTTCGATAGACCGGCGCATCGTGCGTGCAAAAAATGCGCTAGACACACCATTGATTTGCTAGGCAAATATGCAAATGAGGGAGTTACGGCGATCCACAAAAGTAAGTTGGTGCAGCGCAGGCTACGCCCTGTGCGCATCAGCTGCACGTCCTGTCTAAAATTAGGCAATATAAAAGCTTGCTTAAAATTAGACAATCCGTCTACATGTCAGCTAAAGCAACACTGTTAGTGACGAGCTGAGCAGCCAAACTTGCAGGACAACAATCTGTATGACAACATGCCAGGGGCATCCTTGCTCATAGCTATACTACTGACTTTAGAAGAGCACAGAAGGAGGAGGGCATAAAGGAGGGCACGGAGGAGGGCACGGGAGAGGATATACCGCACACGCATAGACATCTTTGGCATGAGTGATTCTGAGGTGTCTCGCATCTTCAGATTCACCCCTGCTGCCATCATGGAATTACCCCTGCAGGAGGACATCACCAGCCCAACACACCACTCACATGCAGTGCAGCCACTGGTCAAGGTCCTGGCAACACTCCATTTCCTTGCCAGTGGCTCTTTTCAAAGAACAAGGTGAGTGGTGGCTGGGATGTCACAATCCTCCATGAGCAGATGTGTGCACCAGGTTATCCCTGAAATCTTCAAATGCATGGCCAACCAAATCATCAAACCCACCCAGGAGGACCTGCGGCAGAAGGCAATGACAGATTTCTACTGAATTGACAGATTCCCACGCACCGTGGGGGCCATTGATTGCACACATGTGGCACTCCAGCCCCCCGTGAGACAGAGCACATATACCGCAATCGGAAGCATTGGCATTCCATCAACGTACAGGTGAAAGTCGATGCCAAATGCCTCATATGACACGTCCGTGCCAAACACCCCGGATCCAGTCATGACAGCTACATATACAATCAGAGCCCCATCCCAATGGAATTTAAACAGAACATGTATGGGGACAGCTGGATGGTTGGTGAGTGACATGGGTGGCAGGCATGACTGCCCCCCCCCCATGATGCACACATCACAAGGGGCACATGCACTACTAACATCCTCCTGTCTTTTCCCTTCCAGGTGACTCTGCATATGCACTGGGACCCCATCTCATGACTCCTATCCGGAACCCCCAAACTCCAGGAGAGGAAAGATACAATGAAGCACACGCCAAAACCCATGCAGTCGTGGAGCGCACCTTTGGCCTCCTGAAGTCACGTTTCCGATGCCTGGATAAGTCTGGGGGTACCCTGTTGTATTCCTCAAACTTTGTATGCCAGATCATTGGTGCATGTTGCATGCTGCACAACTTTGCAGTGAGAAAGGGCCTGGAGATTGACATACGTGATGACCTGACCCCGGAACCAGACAATCCCCCCCTAACCGAGGCTACACCGTCTTCTGAGGGAAGAGCAGCCAGTAGACAGCTCACATTAGGCATCTTTGCACGTTAAACACACACATTAATCATGGCACAATGATAATGCATGCATGCACACCACTGTGGTCCCTAGCACAGACACATAACATCCTCATCAAATTGGATTGGCACAAGCTCACCATGCAGGACTTGTGTCACTGTACATTCATACACCATTCACACGGACCTGAAAAATAGAAAATTCCCCCAGGGAAGGGGCTTTTTAGGCAACAGTAGTAAGCGTAGACGTAATAGTGCGAGAAACAAAAATATATTTTATAATTATTTAATCGTATAAAATAAATCATACAATATAACACTTTCCAAATACAAAATCGAGACTGATCCACATGAAAAAACTCTACAAGGCCCTACGCGTTTCGGGTGTTTCCCTTCTTCGGGGGCCGGAGTCTGTGTGGAAACAAGATATATTACATCGGGTTTACATAACCGTATTATCAAATAGTTTTTACAATTACATCAAATTTTAAAACAGCGAGCATAAAAAGTGCAAAAAAACAGAATCATACCAGTCATGGGATGACACCTCTGTAAAAACACAGGGCAAAACGTCCATGGTAGAAAATATTCCTGAGTGAGATGGTATACAGGAATTGTTGGATAGGCACCTCACATCCAAAAGAAAGCAAACCCTGGGCCAAAACTGCCGGACTAGAGAAAATGTATAGTCCATAGAATAAAGGACAAATTACACAAAGTTGTATGCAAAATAAAAAAGGAATATATCAATTTTTGTTAAAGTAATGAAATTTAAGATATATACCGATCCAAGGGAAGTAATACTCAAGGATGGCCAGAGGGAGTCAGTATAGAGCACAGCAGAGAAAAACTAAAAAAATTCAAAAAACAACATTAAACTTGGATTGAATCGGAAAGAAGGAGTAGAAGAAAAGGCTTATGATAAAAGCACAAGCCATCAGCATACCTTTTTGTGAGCCTATTGCATGGTACCACCGCCATCAGCCAGGTCAAACATTCCTGGGAGACGGCGGTGTTTAAATAAGAAAAGGGGGCGTGATCGAGAAAGAGACGTGTGTGTGGCGGGCGGAGCTCTGACAGCGCGATCGCGTCACTGTCGCGTCATTGCGCACCGCCCTCTAGCCCTGGTATGATACCTTAGGGAGGGCGGAAGAGGGCGGACAGAGTGGGTTATTCCGGCTGCGCTGGCGCCAGGACGCAGACAGCGTCATGGCGCCAGACGCGGTGCGGATAGGCTGAAGGGACGTAAACATCGTCGCATCATGACGACATGCAGTGAATACCACATGACCCATAATAGTCATGTGAGCGGAAGTGTACACATGGGAGAAGGAAAAGGATGTTCAGAGGGATATAAGAACTATCAGCAAACAATGCTTAAGCAAAAAGCAATTGAAGGGTATAATGTTTAGACGAATGAGGTCCGAATAATGACACAGGACAACATATGTAAAAAATAAATATAATAACTGTGTTTACATGAAATCTCCCTGACTGACAAAGAAGAGGAAATAACTTAATTCGATGGTGGCAGTGGCCAATATAAGGGTCCAGAGATAACGTATGAAGAGGGGAAAGAATAAAAAGTCCCCTGTCCAAGCGGAATCACTGTATGGCGCAGGATTTTACCCAAAGTCGAGGGGCAGAATGTGCCATACGACTGGGTCAAGGAGAAGCCGCCATCTCAGGGATGGCGGCCTGGGTGCGCCATGCTTGCAATAGGAATGGGGGTGCCCAGTTCACCAAATCAACCAAAGGCAAGAGACCACTGTGTAAAATACCGAGGTGACATCACAAGTCAAGGGACATGATAACTAGATGATACTCATCAGAAAAGGCAAGAAGATAATAACAATCAGAAAAAACAACAAAAACAAAATTAACTAGACAGCAAATTAAATTAATGGTTATTACAACAACCGCGTCACCAATATAAATGTACTCCTTCTCACACCCACCCGAAGAGAAGCCCTCTAAAAAAGGCCTAAAACTAATTTGTTTGTTTAGGCCAGGGAAAGTAGTTGCCTCTAGGTCTATAATCCATCGGGTTTCATGTTGTAATAGGGTTTTATTCCAGTCACCCCCTCTGGGATTAGGGTGAATCCTATCCAAGATGAGGAATTTGGCCCCTGGAAAATGTCCATTGTGTTGGAGCAAAATATGACGTCCTAAGGGCAGATCAGGATTTGCTGAGCGCATGGTGTTAATATGTCGGGCAGCCAGTTTGAAAAAGGGCAATTTAGTCTTACCCACATAGAACCTGTTGCAATGGCAGGTAAGCAGGTATACTACCCCCGCGGTCTTGCAATTTGCAAAGTGTCGTGGTCTGAATGGTCGTCCATTGGGTAGCAGAACCTCTGAGTTGGTGTTAATGTACCGGCAGATGGAACAACCACCGCATGTGTACGTGCCCTTCCTTTTACAGGGGCCTTTCCTGAAATCCCCCTTGAATTCGCTCGTTACCAATTGGTCCCTAAGAGAAGGGGCCCGCCGGTACGTAATGGCTGGTTCCTTGGGGACGAATGGTCCCAAATTAGGATCAAAGGAGAGCAAATGCCAGAATTTTTTAAGGATCCCTCTCGTTTGTTGGTGTTGAGTGTGATATTACGTAATTAATCTTAGGGTATCTCCACCTGTGGTAGATTTTTTATTTGGTTGGGAGAGTAGATCTTGTCTGGCATGCGCATTAGCACGTTGGAAAGATTTTTTGAGGCACTTCTTAGAGTAACCTCTCAATAACAATCTTTCTCTTAGTGCTGCGGCCTCCAGTAGGAATACTTCCTAATTGGAGCAGTTGCGCTTGTGGCGTAAGTACTGGCTGTACGGTATAGACCTTATTAGAGGTATCGGATGGGCGCTGGTAGCGTGCAATATCGTATTGCCCGCTGTAGGTTTTCTGTAAAGACCTGTAGAAAGGCTACCGTCAGGATTCTTAGATAAAGTTACATCTAAAAAAGCAATCTGGGTGTCACTTGATGTCATTGTGAATTTTAAGTTCCAGTCATTGTTGTTCATGATAGACATGAAACATTTCAGTTCGTCAATTGTTCCTTCCCATATCACCGACGTCATCTATGTATCTAAACCAGGCCAATACTAGATGGATAAAAGGTTGTATGGCTATACTGGTCAAAAAGGACTTCTCCCACTCCCCCAGGTATAGGTTGGCATACGATGGGGCACATAAAGTCCCCATCGCAACCCCCTGTACCTGGAGGAAGTGGGAGTCATCAAACGAAAAGACACTGTGATGGAGTATAAATTCCAGGGCCATAATCAAAAATTCCCCAAGCTTGGGATCAGCCCTAAAAATTGGAAAAAGAATGGCAGCCAAGCCTAGGGTGTGTGGGATTGAGCTGTAGAGGGCTTCTACATCGATGGCTACTAGGAGTGTATTGGGAGATATATAAAGATGCTCAACTTTTTGCAACAAGTGGATAGTATCTTTGATGAAAGATAAAAGGACTACTACAAAGGGTTTCAAGTAGGAGTCAACATATATGCTAAGATTCTCAGTTAGAGCACCATTACCCGAAACAATTGGTCGTCCGGGTGGTTCGGTCATATGCTTATGAATTTTGGGAAGACAGTAAAAAGTTGGTATTCTTGGATATTTGATACGGAGGAATTCCCATGTATCATGATTGATTACACCATGGGAAAAGGCCCCGTCTACTAGAGCATAAAACTCAGTTTCAAATTTAATAACAGAGGCTTTAGAAATGGGTAAGTACCAATCTTTGTTAGAAAGAATTTTAAGGCACATAGCTTTATATTGTTGATTGGTTAAGATAACAATATTTCCCCCTTTATCAGAGGGCTTAATGGTTAGTGAATGACAATCTTTCAATTTGTCCAAAGCATTATTTGATTGATGAGTAGAGTGACTGGTACTTTGTGAGTGATGTAGTTTTTTAATTTCAGCGGTAGTAAGTGCTACAAACGCAGCCAGATTAGAGTTAGTTTGTAATGGTGGAAATTTGTCAGATTTATTTTTTAGAGTATTGACCGATGTTTCTGGAATGCCCACACTGTCTAATTCGAATGATAATTCATCCAGATCCTGCATTGCATTAGGATCGGAGATATCTGCTTCGCCACATAGTGACAGAAGTAGATCCATATCTTCCTTATGTTGTTGAATAGTCCTATAGGTAGATTCATTTTTAGGTTTAGAATAAAGACTTTTGAGTAACAGTTTCCTAGCGAATAAGTTAATATCTTTGATCAATTTAAATGTATCTAAATGTGCCTCAGGGCAGAAAGTGAGACCTTTGGCTAGTAAGATCTTTTCGTCTGATGACAATACATAATCGGAAAGATTTATGATGTCAAGCCCCAGAGTAGTGCCTGATTGATCATCAGGTTCACTATAATCATTTATGTATCTGTCGGTATATGAGTGACCTGGGGAAAAAACCCAGTATCACTAGTTTCTTTAATCTTGGGTCTTAACCCTTCATGAGTAATTTGCGTATTAAGTTGTTGAGGGGTCGAAAAGACGGAAAATAGTTTGGTCGGTTGTGTGGGTAAATTACCTTGTTGTCTAGATCTATCGGGACCACTAAGTGTATTGGTGGGACCTGATTGCTGTACTAGGCGTTTTTTGGTAGTATTATCATCTTCGCCCGACAGAGGCCATTTAGACTTGATATTTCTGTTCCTGGTAGGATTTTGTGATGGGGCATTCACACGGACCTGGGGATCACTTCTCCCTGGTCATGGGGAACCCTTCTCCACCACAAATGAGGGTGACACCCCTTTTCCGGCAGGAATGTCACCCCCACAATCAGAAATTATTCACAACCCAAAAAAAAATAAAAAATTGTCCAGCACCCAAAAAAATTTCCAGCAAAAAAAAATATGTAAAAAAAAAAAAACAACAACGCCACTAGCGTGACCCACGCCTGGGGCGCCCACGGCCATGGCCCCGGCTCTTCAGGGCCAACTCATGGGGGGGTTATCCGGGGAAGGAGGAGCATCCCCTGGTCTCTGCCTACCTGGCGGCCTGCCCTCCAAGGCCACGGCAATGCGAGACAGCCCATCATTGAGCATTGCCGTATTGGCCTGGATAGCATGGGTGAGGGCCCTCACATCCTGACCGAGGGCCCTCACATCGTGACCAACGCCTTCTGTGTTAGCCTGCTGGTCATTTAGGCAATTGATCAGGGCCAGGGAGTTGCAGGCCATGTCCCCAAGAGTATCCTTTATGGAGGACAGGCTCTCCTCCATCCGCCCCAAAGTCTGGCTGACCTGTCCCAGTTGGCGGGTCTGAAGATCCTGTTCCTTTCTCAGGTTGGCGGGCAAAAACTCGGCCACCCCCTAGTTTTGTGGGTTTCCTTCCTGCCTCCAGATGAGGCTTGTGGCCGGGGAGAAGGGGAGCCCCTTGGGAGGGGAGCTCTGTTGGGGGAGGAGTGGGAGGGGCTACCCCTGATGGAGGCCTGGCTGCTGCCAGCCAAAGGGGAAGACTCCTCCAAAACAAACAAGCCATTCACTGACAAGCCCTCCTCCTCCAACTCAAACTCCTCCTCCTCAACCTCCTCCGAGGACTGTTGTCCCGGGGATGGTGTGGTCAAGCCAGATGGCCCAGCACCCTCCTGCACATCTGTGGATGACACAATACATTCACAGGTTGGAGGATCCACACACTTGCCACATATTCCGTTCCCCCACCCACACATGCTAAACACCAGATAGAAAAAAAAATGACCTGTCCTCACGGCCTCCTGACTGGACTCGAAGCCAGGCAGCCCCTCTCTTGCTGCCTGTTGAAGGTCTGGGCCACCGCACGCTCCTCCTCAGTCAGCCTAACAGGGCATGGTGGGCCCCCTCCAGTGCCCCTGGCATGGGCGGCAATATTGCCCAGCTTCCCACAGACCACACGCCGGAGGTCATTAATCTTCTTAGCGATCCCCTGGCATGTCCGGGTCTCCCCCCCAACGTGTTGACCTGGTCGGTAATTTCCTGCAATATCTGTGCCTTCCTGGCCGGGGTGGTGTTGGCACTCTCGGGGCCGTGCAGAAAATGGCCATATTGTGTAATGGCTCTGGCAAGAATGCCCTTCTCCCCCAAAGAAAAATTCAACTTTCGCTTCCTTTCACTCATGTTGTCACAAACTGCAACCAAAACAATCACCAAAAATCAGTCACCAAAAATCAGACAGCAAAAATCAGACAGCAAAAAGCAGACAGCAAAAAACAGACAGCAAAAAACAGACAGCAAATAAGTATTAAAAACAGTCACCAAAAAACACTCTGAAAACCACTATCAAAAGCACTATACTAAACAGTCAAGAAATATATCAAACACAAGTCACAAACCGACAAACGCGAACAAACAGAACAAAAGCACCTTGCTGTATAGGGAGGGATACAAAGGGATGTACTTTTGCAAAGGAAGTGCGTTTGTCTCTGTCTATTTAAGCTCTCTGCGTAGCTCACTAAGTTGACCGGGCCAAGTTCCAATCTCACTGATTGCGCCGTTCCCGAGTTGTGAGCATGCGCATAGAGGTGCTGACCATGGTCTGCTTCATGTGCGCATGCGCAATCCGGCCGGCCCTTCATTTGCATGGGGTCACAGCTCATTTCAATGGAACACGCCCACGTCCTTCCCAATTTGAATTACTCCACCTTACGCCTCGGAAATTACGTTGCACCGGCGCAAATTTCAGCGCAAATACTATGAGGATACGGTAATTGCACCTCTACATTGCGCCGGTCTAACGTAAAGGAGGTGCGCTACTCTGGTCAAAATATGCGCCAATGTACCTGAATCTGGCCCATTCTCTCCTCATAGTCCATAAATGTTCTCTTTTCCATCCAATGAATCAGAAATACTGGAATGTTTTCTTGCATTACTGAATGATTAGTCATAAAACTAGTCATAATTCACCACGAGAATACAATGAAGAATGAAAAACATAATACACACACAGTAAAGGTCAGTCAGAGTAAAAAAAAAAAAAAAAAAACACACTATGCACAATAAGTCTTTGGATCGAAATATATTTAATTCAAAATATTTTTTCTATCTCAGATTTAGTCTCCATGCACACTGGACTTAAATAACGTTGATTCTACAGGCGTTTGGCGTTTTTTTTCTCCTGCCTCTAGAAGCACTTCTATTGTGCTCTATGTGTCTTTGCACATTATTGACTGCCACAGGCGTTTTCTGTCAGGGACGTTCAGAGGCAGGAAAAAAAACCCTTCTCTATCGCGTTTTCTGGAGGAGTTTAGAAGCTGTAAAAATGTCAGTCTCTCCTAAACTCCTCTGAACTCTTCTGAACGTCAAGTTCCAACGTTTTTTTAGGTGTGTTGTGGGAGTAAAAACTTTTGCAGAGGGGAGTGTAGTGCAAAAAACGCCTATAAACTAAACTCTCATAGACTCGCCTAAACTCTCATAGACTCGCCTAAACTTTGTACACTCACTATGCTTTAATTTTGCGTTTTTCAAGCTAAAAATGTTGACGTTTTTTTCTGCTCCTAGCGTGCATGGAGCCTTAAACATGCATTCTTTTTTAACATTATATCATTTTTAGGAGATTTATTTATTTTGTCTTACTGAACCCAACATAAATAGAATTAACTTTATAATCAATAATACCTTTACAGGGAGTGCAGAATTATTAGGCAAGTTGTATTTTGACCACATCATCCTCTTTATGCATGTTGTCTTACTCCAAGCTGTATAGGCTCGAAAGCCTACTACCAATTAAGCATATTAGGTGATGTGCATCTCTGTAATGAGAAGGGGTGTGGTCTAATGACATCAACACCCTATATCAGGTGTGCATATTTATTAGGCAACTTCCTTTCCTTTGGCAAAATGGGTCAAAAGAAGGACTTGACAGGCTCAGAAAAGTCAAAAATAGTGAGATATCTTGCAGAGGCATGCAGCACTCTTAAAATTGCAAAGCTTCTGAAGCGTGATCATCGAACAATCAAGCGTTTCATTCAAAATAGTCAACAGGGTCGCAAGAAGCGTGTGGAAAAACCAAGGCGCAAAATAACTGCCCATGAACCGAGAAAAGTCAAGCGTGCAGCTGCCAAGATGCCACTTGCCACCAGTTTGGCCATATTTCAGAGCTGCAACATCACTGGAGTGCCCAAAAGCACAAGGTGTGCAATACTCAGAGACATGGCCAAGGTAAGAAAGGCTGAAAGACGACCACCACTGAACAAGACACACAAGCTGAAACGTCAAGACTGGGCCAAGAAAAATCTCAAGACTGATTTTTTTAAGGTTTTATGGACTGATGAAATGAGAGTAAGTCTTGATGGGCCAGATGGATAGGCCCGTGGCTGGATTGGTAAAGGGCAGAGAGCTCCAGTCTGACTCAGACGCCAGCAAGGTGGAGGTGGAGTACTGGTTTGGGCTGGTATCATCAAAGATGAGCTTGTGGGGCCTTTTCGGGTTGAGGATGGAGTCAAGCTCAACTCCCAGTCCTACTGCCAGTTTCTGGAAGACACCTTCTTCAAGCAGTGGTACAGGAAGAAGTCTGCATCCTTCAAGAAAAACATGATTTTCATGCAGGACAATGCTCCATCACACGCGTCCAAGTACTCCACAGCGTGGCTGGCAAGAAAGGGTATAAAAGAAGAAAAACTAATGACATGGCCTCCTTGTTCACCTGATCTGAACCCCATTGAGAACCTGTGGTCCATCATTAAATGTGAGATTTACAAGGAGGGAAAACAGTACACCTCTCTGAACAGTGTCTGGGAGGCTGTGGTTGCTGCTGCACGCAATGTTGATGGTGAACAGATCAAAACACTGACAGAATCCATGGATGGCAGACTTTTGAGTGTCCTTGCAAAGAAAGGTGGCTATATTGGTCACTGATTTGTTTTTGTTTTTACTGTTCACATTTTTTTATTGAATTTCAAAAGTGTAAACACAGGTACACATTACAGGATATAAAGTTGACGATAGAGCAAAACATTCAATGCAAAACATGCGAATCTTAACGTTCAAAGATACCTGAGGAGCAAGTACATAAACAACATTATACTTATAATTTATATTCAATCGTACCTTAGGTGTATAAAATTACCACTTTAAGGTAGGTGGTGGCGTAGTCAACTGTATGAATTAGGTTTGAATTAGATTATTGAACATTTTTGCCAGAAAAAGAAAACATATAAGAACATTAAATAAAATACAGTGAACATTTACCCTTTTCCGCTAGACAGCCTCTGATGGTGACTATTTAAGTACCCTAATTGTCATGGCATTGCTGAAGTCCAAGCGTGCCATGGAGCCCACATACTCAATGCTTCTTCGTAGTTACCCATTGCTGATGCGTGTAATATTTCGTAAGTGCTATGTATTTTTACTGTGCCTATAACTTCAGATAGAGGAGCCTCCACATTTTTCCAGTGTCTTAAAACAACTAATCTAGCAGCCATCAGTATGTGTGCGATTACCGTCTGGTATATTTTAGGGAGCTCATCCAAGCCCAGGGACAGAATGGCCATGCCGGGACTCAATGGAGAGCCGAGGGCTGAGATGTCATTAACTATTTCTTCCCAGAATGGTTGGATTTTGCTGCAGCCCCAGAGGATGTGAATCAGTGTTCCTCTATCTCCACACAACCTCCAACATCCTGAAGAGGTGTCTGGAAAGATTTTAGATAGTTTGTGTGGGGTGAAGTACCAGCGAAGGAGTATCTTCTGGTGCATCTCCCGTAGATTTGTGCTCTTCGTGGTGGAGAGTTGCAGTCTAATGGATTTACCCCAGCGTGAGGGCGGATAGTCTATTGCCAGTTCCTGTTCCCATGCCAATATGTTCAGGGTTTTATAGCATTTCTTTATCTTGTAAGCCCTTATATATAACAGAAATACCTTTATATTTTGTAGTAAGCTGTTGGTAAAATTTAGCTATTGACACCGGAGATAGGTTAAAATTTGTGTGTTTTTCTCCATTAGATGAGACAACTGGGTATGTCTAAAAATTTTGGACGCAGGCAAATGAAACGCATGTTGGAGTGTGTGGAATGGCTTTAGCCTGGAATCGAGGAATAAGTCCTCGAGTGACACTACCCCCCCCTCTCTCCACACAGAGAGATTGATATCAGGGACTATGTAGTGAATTGCGGTGATGGGTAAATGGAAAGGGACCAAAGATCCCCCCCACTTATGTGCAGTGCGTAAGTATGTCCATGCTCTCACCGAGGCAAGTATGGGCGGTGCTAGGTTCCTATCTAAAGCTCTACTGTGATGCGCTGTCATTAGGAAGTCCTTTAAGTTTCCCTTCGGGATCTGTATCCTCTCCAGTTCTCTCCACAGTGCATTGGAGTAAGGATCCATCCACTGACGGAGCTGAGCCAGAACAGAAGAGAAAAAATAGTCCTGTAGATGAGTGTGACCTATCCCTCCCGCCGATCTAGTCTTGATCAGTTTGCCAAAGGCACACCTCGCCTTCCTCCCCTGCCACAAAAATCTATTGAGGGTAGATTGTAGTGTTGTAAAAAAGGAGTTGGGCAGAGGAATGGGTAAAGTTCTAAATAGGTACAACAGTTGCGGTAAGATTGACATTTTAAAGGCTGCTAACCTACCCAGCCATGATAATTCTAAGTGGGATCATTTCTGTATCTTGGCTTTAAGGGAGGTCATGAAAGGTAAATAGTTGGCTGCCATCAGGTCTTCAGGGTTAGAAGTTAAGGTCACCCCAAGGTAATTAATGCCCTGATCTTTCCATATGTAAGGGAATTTGCTCTGCAGAGTTTGTTTGAGTTCTGCCCCTATACCCATGTCCAATATGTATGATTTTGTCTCATTAACTTTATAGTAAGATACCGATGCGAAGGTCCGCAGTGCCTCAGTCACAGCAGCTAGTGATGTACTGGGTTTGCTAAGTATTAGAATGATGTCGTCTGTAAACAGACTTATAACGTGCCTTCTGGGTCCCACATCCAACCCCGTAATCTGCGGATGGGCTCTGATGTATGCCGCCAGGGGCTCCATCATCAGATTAAAAATGAGCGGTGAGAGGGGGCATCCCTGGCGCGTGCCATTTGTTATCGAGAACGGGGTAGACATTACCCCTGCTATGTACACCCGGGCTGAGGGTTGCGTATACAAGGCCATGATGGCAGTATAGATTAGATCTTCAAATCCAAATTTTTTCAGAACCCCCTTTAGGAATCCCCAATGTATTCTGTCGAACGCCTTCTCTGCATCCAATGATAGGAGCAGAGAAGGCGTTCCCCTCCTCTTGGCCATGTGGGTCAGATTTATCAAACGTCTAGTAGCGTCCGATGTCTGTCTGCCCCTGGTAAACCCGGACTGATCTATATCTACAACGTCAGGGAGAACATCAACCAACCTATTAGCTAAAAGTTTAGCAAACATCTTAATGTCATTATTCAATAATGAAATCGGTCTAAAGTTCTGCGGCACATCCGGAGACTTCCCCGGTTTTGGCAGCGCCACAATTGTGGCACTAAGCATTTCTGAGGTGAATGAGGAAGACGCAGCAGCAGACCTATAAACCTCAGTCAAGTGAGGACTCAGAATGTCCTGGAAGGCTCTGTAATATTCCCCTGTAAAGCCGTTTGGACCAGGGGACTTGTTAAGTGGAAGGGTCTGGATTGTCCTTCTTACTTCTGATTCAGTGATTGGGGAGTTAAGATGCAACAGGTGGTCCTGCGGTAATTTAGGGAGATTCACTTTATCTAAAAAAGCGTTGATAATGTCCTCTGTTGGTTGTAATGTGGCGGGATCGTCTTTCAAGTTATAGAGTGAGCTATAGTACTTGCTAAATTCGTCAGCTATAACCTGAGGGTGTGTTAACTTAACTTTAGTCGGTGACTGTAGTATATGTGAGATCTGAGTCCTGGTTCTGTGTCCTTTTAATTTGTTGGCCAAAAGTTTCCCTGCCTTATTGCCACTGGTATAGTAGGTCAGTTTTAGTCTCCTAGAAGCTTTTTCAAAGTCATCCAGAAACTTCAGTCTGAGCTCTGTTCTCAAAAGAGTTAGCTGGTCAGTCAGGGTTTGGGTAGGGCAAGATTTGTTTTGACTTTCCAACATTTCGATTTTAGAAATTAGGTTCTCTGTGTGCTGCTGCCTCTCCCTCCTGTACCTAGCTCCTTGTTGTATCATGACGCCCCTCATGAACGCCTTGTGGGCGTTCCAGACCACAAGAGGGTCAGGCACAGAACCCAGGTTATCATCAAAAAAGTGTTGCAGCTTACGCTCAATATACGACCTAGCCAGACCAGCCTGAAGTAAGCGAGGATTCGCTCTCCACACAAATGTCGCCCCCTGGGCGGAGGAACCACCCACAGAAAGTTTCACCGAGGCATGGTCCGACCAGGTGATATTATTAATTTTAACACATTTACATCTTAACAATAGCTGTTTATCCACCAAAAACATGTCAATCCTACTGTAGGATCTATGCCTGTTGGAAAAAAAGGTGTAGTCCCTCTCATTTGCATTCACCTCAACACCTCCAAGAGTCGTAGAGGTTGCAAGACCTCAGAGATGCCCCCAGGGATGGTGGGTTCCTCCTGGGTGAAGACGTAGTGTCCATGACAGGGTCTGGTGTGATATTAAAGTCTCCACAAACAACCAATAAGCCCTTTTGCACCCGACGGACCTTCTTTAAAATCCTGTGGAAAAAATTAATCTGTCTGGTATTGGGGGCATAGACATTTGCCACAGTGTACGTGACAGAATTGATATCACATATTAAGATGATGAAGCGCCCTAGGGGGTCGCAAATAACTTTGTGAGGGGAAAATGCAACTGAATCCCTAACTGCAACTATCACCCCCTTTTTCTTGGTGGCCGCATTGGCGTAGTAGTTGTAGGGAAATCTGGGGTGGGTGCATTTAGGGGGGAGCTTTGCATAAAATGGGTCTCCTGTACGCATAGAATGTCACATTGTTGTTGCAATGCCTCCTTCCACAGAGACCTCCTCTTGGCTGGGGGATTTAGCCCTTTGGCGTTCAAAGTAAGTATGTTTACTGCCATAGGAGGAAGATTAGAAAGTGCATAATGTTGCGACGTGCAGTGAAACACTTACGGTTGGCGAGCTGGAGAACCCTGTAAGGGCAGGCGAGGCGTCCTTGGCTGATCCATAGGGGTTGTACTGAGTATAGATCATTGGCTCCAAGCGTATTTGAAAACACATGCGAGTCTAGCTTAAAGGGCGAGAAAAAGGTTAAACCAAAAAAAAATGAAAAAGACAAAACATAGGCTAACAGCCAAAGAACGAGTCTGAACTGGGTGCGGCTCATTGCCACTTAAAAGGTAGGTGGGGTAACAAGAGAGTTCGGAGCAGGGAGAAGATTATTTCTCCAGCGGCCAAAAAGTTGAAAATGATGGCTTCCTCCAGGTCATTTGTGAGAGCGGGCGTTTCCACGGTTGACCGTGCTCCATTCTGATTCCAGGTTCCTGTTGCTGTGGCCTCGGTGCTGCTGAGTTGGGGAGTCAGGAACTATCCCCCATGATTTCAGTAGAGCCAAGCCCTTGGCAAGGGAGTCTATAACATAGTCCTTCTCTTCCTTTGTGACTATGAGTTTAGTTGGGAAACCCCACTTGTACGTCAGATTGTGGTTCCTAAATGCTTTTGTGATGGTGTTTAGATTCCTCCGCTTCTGGAGCGTGTGCTGTGAAAGGTCCGCGTAGAATTGCAGGTTGGAGTAGGGGGCTGGGATCAGCTCTTTTTTCCTGGATAATGTCATAAGCTTTTCTTTTGTATGATAGAAATGAAATCTGAGAATGACATCTCTCGGTACGTTTTCTGAGAGGTATGCGGGTTTAGGAAGTCTATGGATCCTATCCACAGTGAAATCTAATTCGGATAGGTCTGGCATTGTGGCAGCGAACAATCGTGCGGCGTACCCACGCAAGTCTTGTGGCTTAACTGATTCAGGAATCCCCCTGATCTTAACGTTATTTCTTCTAGATCTGTCCTCTATTTCTGCCATTTTGGATTGTAGTGCTTCGATATCATCCTCAGTGCTCTCATTGGCATCAACCAGGTCATTTATTGTCACTGCATACTCCCCCATCTTGTCTTCAATATGGGACACTCTATCTGCAACATGTCTTAGATCTGCACTGAATCTATGTACACAGGATACCATATCAGAATGAAGGGAGCTCCTGAGTGACACTAGCATTTCTTTTAGAACAGTGTCAAGTACAGGCTTATCAGCAGTAGGGAAAAGATCTATCGAATCAGGCAGATCCCTGGTATCATCCCCAGACTCAAGTACAGAGCTCACCTCATGTCCAGCAGCAGTTGCATCCGCCCTGAATCTTGTCTTTTCTGGGCTCCCAGATGATGGGGTAGCGGGTAGAGAGTGTATGCTTTTAGGAGGACTGCTTCTTTTGGTAGTTTTTCCCTTCTGAGAGGAGGGATGTGAGGTGCTGTTCAGCGGCGTGGAAGACGGACCGCCGCCATGTTGCCTGGCCTCCATTAGGAAAGCTTTGTGGGTCTCTTCCCTTCCTTCTTGCGCCTAGTCATGGTGGTGGTCTGCTCTGCGGGTCCCGTGGAGCACGATCGCCGTGTTTGTGTTGATTAACACCGCCTGTAGTAGCCGATTTGAGCCGTTGAAGTGCCGCTGGATCCGGAGCTCAGCTAGTGCACGTCCATCCGGGTCCCCGGCTAGCTCCGCCCCCCGTTTTTGTTTTGTTTTTGAATGTCAGAAATGTATATTTGTGAATGTTGAGATGTTATATTGGTTTCACTAGTAAAAATAAATAATTGAAATGGGTATATATTTGTTTTTTGTTAAGTTGCCTAATAATTATACACAGTAATAGTCACCTGCACACACAGATATCCCCCTAAAATAGCTAAAACTAAAAACAAACTAAAAACTACTTCCAAAAATATTCAGCTTTGATATTAATGAGTTTTTTGGGTTCATTGAAAACATGGTTGTTGTTCAATAATAAAATTAATCCTCAAAAATACAACTTGCCTAGTAATTCTGCACTCCCTGTATATTAAAATGTAGAAGTGGCTGCATTAGTTTAGTTTTTTCCCTTTTATTTTTACCAGGTAATTTTGCCAATAACACACTTCCTGTCCTTGGGTGGCTACACTCACTCTTTCACTGTATCTATGGAGGGACCTATGGATACCATCCAGACTGGATAACCATCATGTCTGCCTTTGTTTATCTCAATTACATAGGGGGTGGACCTACAGTATAACATATAAGGACTGTTAAGGGAGTATATTATTTTTTTTCTTGGGTTTAGTTAGCGTTTAATATCTCACCTTTTCAATTTTACACACCTAAGTCACTCAAAAAAATTGATGTACGCAGTAACTCCTAATTGTAATAATAAATATACCAAACACCAAATTCTTCTGGTTTGGACCCTTTGGATCCAGTATGAATTTAAGAAGTAGCGGCTCGTCCATAGAGGGTGCACGGGTACCACCTTTCCAATCCATGCGTCTTTCCCATTGATGTACATATAAGGGCACCAGACTATGCGGGGTGGGTGTTTTTATTGAAGCACCTGATTAGAGCCAGAGGCTGCAAAAAAAGGTGGACTCAGAGCCCTCCCAGTTGTGCGACAATAGCAAATACATTTTTGCTATTTTTCACACTAAAGTTCCTCCCCAACAATCAGGAGGCAGGCTGTGAGACCTGTTTCCCGATTGGCCAAAGCATATTGGATGCCTGGCACTTAGGTGGAAAAGAGAGGAGACAAGCAGCAGAGGGAGCTGCTGGAGGAGTGGACACCGGAGCCGCTGCCTGCACTCTGCCACCTGCAAGGACTGTACTGGAGGACACCACAGGGGGAAAGGGGGAAACCATCCATACCAGACCCTTATCTGAGCATGCAGCCTAGCTGACCAGGAAAGGGGGATCACCATGTGCCCCATTCGTGAACCTTAAGAATCCACTTTTCCCCAGAAGGAGGATCCCCCTGATAAAGCACCTTGTTCCCATGTTGATGAGGACCCAGTGGTCCCTGTTGATGGCTGTTTGCATTATAGCACCCCATACTGCTTTTATTTATGTGATCACTTTTTATTTTCCAATGTTTTGTCATTTTTTTATGACCTTTTAAATAAAACCTGTCATGGTTTGTTTTGACCTGCACCATTGGAGCACTCTTTTTTTTTTTTCGTTTCTGAGTCTGCTGGAACTACTTGTTCTCTCCGTTCCTGCATCTGAAGGACAATTTGTTTGGTTCCTGTCATTCCTGGTTCCATCTAAAGGATTGAGAAACGCACCAACATTCGAGTAATCGTTGTTGCAGCGACCTAGGTCCTAGGAGGCCATAAAGCGTTTTAGACTCACTGCTGTAAAGCAGCTGGAGTCCACCACACATGGTAAGAGTACCCTACTTTTCATGTTAGATGCTTTTATGATCCTTGCAGACATCCAGTCATTCGTCAGTCCATACCCGTGATTGGAGAGTCACATATTTGTTTGTTTATGGACTATTTTCACATTCAGTGTGTTATTCTTCCAGCATCACATATTAGTGATATCTGGTCTTCTCACATGGACTTTATTATTTAGTCATCATTATTTGTTATACACTGTATGTCATCACTATTATTGTGTTTTGATACACTTGTAAGCGCCACGCTTATTTATATTCTCCTGAGGAGTCCCCCGAACTGTTTGACCACAGTGTTGGGTACATGCTGCATGTGGATGCGCAGCGTTTTGAAGTCTCCGATGATGGTACACAGCTAGAGGAAGGCAGTAACGTGAGCCCAGAGAGAGGGGGTGCCCAATAAGGACAGCAATCTGGCAGTCATGTTCCCCCAGCTGCAGCATACTTCCAGGTTTTCTACAGTGATGAGGAGGGCGGGGATGATGAGGTCACTGACTCTTTGTGGGTGCCTGATAGGAGAGAGGAGGAGACACAGGCACATCTCCAACGAGGCAGGATTCCCTTCAGGGGCCAGCTTAAGGGCAGCACACCGACTGCATCACAACGCAGAGCTGCTGTGTCTCAGCGTTATTCGAAAAGTTCTTTGGTGTGGGCCTTTTTTGAGACGAGTGCATCAGATCGCACCGCTGCTATTTGCAACATATGTCTCAAGCGTATATCGCGTGGCCAAAACATCACCTGCTTGGGCACCACATGCTTGACCAGACATATGTCGACCTGCCATGCAGTTCATTGGCAAGCGTACCTTAAAGATCCACATCAAAGAACAAAGCGGACCTCCCCTTGCCCCTCATCAGCTGGGATCTCCAACCCCACTATACCCTCAGTCCTCTCTGAAGCCTGCACTGATATGTCTGAAGGTATAGAATTAGGTGTGTCACAGCCTAGTACATGCGGGCAATCTACTATCGGTACACCGGTACCAGGCAAATTTCCCTGCCTCAGCTGCTGCAGCGCCGAAAGAAGTTCTCTCCCAGCCATCCACATGCCCAGCGGTTGAATGCTAGCTTAGCTAAATTGCTAGCACTTCAACTGCTGCCTTTTCAGTTGGTAGATTCTACCCCCTTCCGCGAGTTTGTGGAATGTGCCGTACCTCAGTGGCAAGTTCCCAAACGACATTTTTTCTCACGGAAGGCGATTCTGGCTCTCTACCGCCATGTGGAAGGCAATGTCCATGCCTCGCTGAACAGGGCGGCCAGTGGTAAGGTGCATGGTCCAGCAGGCATGGACAGGGACGTTACCTATCTTTCACGGCGCATTGGATGACTCTGCTGACAGCTGGAAAGGACGCAGGACAAGGTACAGTAGTGTTGGAGGTTGTTCCGCCACCACACCTCCAAAATGCTACTACTGGTTGTGACACACCTCTCTCCTCCACCCCCTCCTCTTCTTCTTCCTCTGTGGCCTCTTCCTGTGCGGATGTGTCATCGGAACCAGCGGTGCTCCGTAGGGGTTCAGGGGGCTACGCAGGTACGCAGGCAAAGAGATGCTTGAGCTGGTGTGCTTTGGGGACAGGAGCCACACTGGGGCAGAGGTTCTGTCAGCTCTGCAGGAGCAGGCTCAGAGGTGGTTGACGCCATGCCAGCTTAAGCCAGCAATGGTGGTTAGCGACAATAGCACCAACCTCTCCGTCCTGCGACAGGGACAACTGACCCATGTGCCCTGTTTTGCTCATGACCTTAATTTGGTGGTGCAGCGGTTCTTGGGCAGGTACCCGGGCTAACAGGATGTCCAGGCCAGGAAAGTCTGTGTGCATATCCGAAGGTCATATAATGCCAGTGCTCGGCTGGCAGACCTCCAAAGGGAATACAACCTGCCCAAGAACCGCTTAATCTGTGACATTTCCACCAGATGAAACTCTACGTTGGCCATGCTGCAGCGGCTGCACACGCAGCAGAGGGCCATCAATGCCAGCATAACTGGGTCAGGGGAGCTTGTTTTTTCCCCCACTCCAGTGGGCCATGATCAGGGATGCATGCACTGTCCTGTCACCATTTGAGGAGGCCAAGAGGATGGTGAGCAGTGACAGTGCATGCATCAGTGAGACTGTCCCTCTTATTCACATGTTGGAGCACACGCTGCATGGAATAATGGACAGGGCCCTTGAGGCAGAACAGAGGGAGGAATAGGAGGACTTCCTTACCTCTCTAGGCCCCTTTATCCAGACAGTGTTCCTGCTTGCCTGACTATCACACAGAAAGAGGATGAGGAGGAGGAGGAGGAGGATTGTGTCAGCATGGAGGTGGAGCCTAGCACTCAGCATCAGCAGCAGTCTTCAAGGGATCAATTACAGTCCCAAGGAACCCATGGACTTGTACGTGGCTGGGATGAGGTGACTGCGGATCATGTCATCCTCAGTGACACAGAGGACTCTGCACCGAATGCCTCAGCAAACCTACGTTGTATCGCCTCCCTGATCCTGCAAAGCCTGCGGAAGGATCTTCGTATTCGTGCTATCAAGGAGAGGGATCTTTACTGGCTGGCAACTCTCCTTGATCCACTGGACAACGTGTTGCTGAGGCTTCGGTCAGTCACAGAAGGAGCGGTGGAGAAGGTGGCAGTCTGACCGATGCAATTTTTTAGTCCGCAGCCCCAAGGTGTGACCGGTTCCAGCAACCATCGCCAGCGTCTGTTCCAGCAACCATCGCCAGCGGGAATACCTAGGGGCAAGATCAGACTTGGACACCTTTCCCACCGAAAATCCTCAGGCTTACTGGGTCTTGAGAATGGATCACTGACCAGAGCTTGCACAGTATGCAATTGAGCTACTGGCTTGTCCTGCATCCAACGTTCTTTCAGATCGATCGACTGACCTATATAAAAATGAATCAGGCTTGGATCACCACCAGCTACCAAGCACCTGATGCTGATGTAACTGAATATTTTTTTTAAATGTCAGATCCTTTTAAGACTGCCTATGCTGATGCAGAGTGACTATCCTGTTATGCTGAGTGACTATCCTTTTCCTCCTCAATGATCATGCTGAAAGCTTGTAAAAACATTTTTGGTTCTGGGCACCGCCACCAGTGGCTAAGGCCCAATTTTTCTGCCCCTGTTTAACAGGGGCATGTAATTACAATTTTTGATGCAATACTTTGCAGCGGGCTCATTCCTGCACTCCAACTAGAGTATCTGTGAGGGGTTGCAGTGTTGTGGCACCAGCACCAGTGCCTAAGGCCCAATTTGTCTGCCCAGGGGCGTGTAATTACAATTCTTTATCTAATATTTCACAGCAGAGCCTATTCCTGTGCCCACCAAGAGTAACTGTGCGGGCTTACAGAGTTGTGGCACCAGCGCCAGCACCAAAGGCCCAATTTTTCTACCACTGTTCAACAATCGCATGTAATTACAATTCTTGATATAAAAATTCACACAGCAGGGCGTCCCACCAAGACTGTGAGGGCTTAGAGTGTTGTGGCAACACCAACACCTAGGGCCCAAATTTATGCAGAGTATATACGGCAGGCCCCTACTTTCAAACATCCAACTTACAAACGACTCCTACTTGCAAACGGAAGGAGACAACAGGAAGTGAGAGGAAATATACCCCTAGGAAGGAAAATTCTCTCTTGTAAGGGGTGTCTCCTGTCCACTGATGCTTTATCACCAATCCTTGTTTTACTAAAAAAAAAAACATTTTCAAAACATCATATAGACACCCAGCAGGTACGATATTTAAAGGAATTTTTCTTTTTTTTTCACTTTAAGCGTCATTAAAATCACTGCTCCAAAAAAACTATTGTTTTTAAAACTTTTTTTTACATTGATACATGTTCCCTGGGGCAAGCCCCGGGGCCCCAAACCTGTTTTCCCGACAATAACTTGCATATTAGGCTTTAAAATGAGCACTTTTGAATTCGAACGGTCGAGTCCTATAGACGTCAATGGGGTTCTAAATGTTCGCGCGAACGGTCTGTCCGTTCGAAGGTTCTGGTGCGAACCAAATGGGGGGGGGGTGTTCGGCGGAGGCTTCTAATGTTGGGCACACCATACACTTTTTCTGGCAGAGATTTCTTTATCCACATTGATTGATGTGAATGGAGGAATCTGCTAGGTCCTTTTTTCTAACAGACCATAGGCTGAACAAAAAACTTACAATACACGTATGCCCAACATTAGGAGTGTACCACAAATCTCCTAATGTTTTTAGAGGCCCTAAAATGCCAGGAGAGTTTAAACACCCCCAGCCCTTTTTGGAAAGTAATCATCCCAAGTTATTTGTTATAGTTAGTTGTTATTTATTGAGTCCATGGATTTTTTATTTTTTTTACCAGTTTTTGGAAGGAGAGTTTTTTTGTTTTTTTTTACACCAAGTTGTCACTTTAACCACTTAAGGACTGCCTACTGCACATTTAGGTCGGCAGAATGGCACGGCTGGGCACATCAACGTATTGTGACGGTATGCGAGGTGAGATACTTGACCATAGGTATATTTCACCACGCATACGGTCTATTTTGAGAAGCTGAACCGGAATCCGGGCCGGGTTTTACGGCCTCTAGTGTTCCGGTCCGGATATTTGGGTCCACTGGAGTTCAATGTCAGGTGGACCTTAAAAACAACCAGGAAGAGATCAGAAGGGAGCTCTCTGGTTTTGGGACACTGAGGAGGGAACCTGAGTGTGAGGAGCTCTAAAGACATTGCAAGAAAAAGGTTTGCGTTGTTGTTTATTTTATGGGTGGTGGGGACCAGCCCCACACTGTATAGATAGGAGACCCTGATGTTTAGTTAGCGCCGGACGGCAAGGATTTAAGTTTACTGTTTTGTTTGTTTTAACCTGCAAACCTTCTGTGAAATAAACCTGGCAGCTGCCAGACTTAAAAAGAAAGTGCCTGTTTACAGACTGTGTTTCAGAAAAGTAATCCCCACGAGCTAATCTCCCACAGTATACAGTATATACGTTGATTTTAGTACCCAGCCGTGGGTCACGGGCGCGCGCCCGCGGCGCGCACCTGTGACCCGGTCCGTAGCTCCAGGACCGGGATCGTGGGATTCGCGGACCCGATCGCCGCTGCAGTGCGGCGATCCGTCCCTGGAGCGGAAGAACGGGGAGAGCCGTGTGTAAACACGGCTTCCCCGTGCTTCTCTGTGGCTGCAGCATCGATCGCGTCATCCCTGTAATAGGGGGATGCGATCGATGACATCACACCTAACGCCACATCCCCCTACAGTTGTAAACACAGTCACAGCGAAAGTTACAGCGCCACCTGTGGTTAACTCCCAAACTGCAACTGTCATTTCCACAGTAAACAATGCAATTTAAATGCTATTTTTGCTGTGAAAATGACAATTGTCCCAAAAATGTGTCAAAATTGTCCGAAGTGTCCACCATATTGTCGCAGTCCGAAAAAAATCGCTGATCGCCGCTATTAGTAGTAAAAAAAAAAAAAATAATAAAAATGAAATAAAACTATCCCTTATATTTTTTAAATACAATGTTGTCACTTAACTGAGATATTTTTCATACACATCATGGGTTAATGTGACTTTTCACCCCAAAACACATTCTGGTACTTCTCCTGAGCATGGGTGATACCACAGACTTTAATTGATAATTGCGATGCTGTACCCAAACAATATTGACGTCCTTTTTTACCCACAGATAGAGCTTTCTTTTGGTGGTAATTTATCACCTGTGCAGTTTTTATTTTTTGTTCTATAAACAAAAATAGACCAGCAGTTTAAAACATTTTTTTTTTACTTTCTGCTATAATACATATCCCCAAAAATATACCGTATTTTTCGGACTATAAGACGCACTTTTTTCCTCCAAAAATCTGGAGGGAAATGTCCCTGCGTCTTATGGAACGAATATACATTAGGCCACGCCCCCCGTCACTGCCGGTCCCACCCCCCCCCGCGGCCGAACGTCATGAGAAGTAAGTGAGGGGCACAGAAATAAGTTCCTGTCTGTGTAAATCCCATCACCTGCTCCTCTCCTCCCTCCTCCGTTTGCAGCTCCGTCCTCTTCTCTCTGTCACTGTGTGCAAGACAGTGCAGCTGATGGCTCGTGAAGTGTAGCTGTCCTACATGAAGAGGATCCAATCAGCACACTGCTCTATCCAACTCCACCTCCAGCAAGCCTGCAGCCTGTCACGACTGAGAAGCTTCACACATCCCTTCTCACCCCTCCCTCCTTGCTTGTGTGTTCCGTCTGTGAAGGAGGTGGGCGGGAAGATTAAAAATAAGCAGCAGACAAACATGGATATACTACTGAATAAGCCAGAGAGCACCCAGGAGACTGTGAGTGTGCACTTCTCACCAACCCCCTCTATTCTCTCTCTCTTCCTAACCCAGCTCAGCATAAAGAACATCTTTTAGAAAATCAGCCTTTGCAGGGATAATGAAGTTGTCTCTCATTTCCAGGAGCACATATTCAGGGACAATCTCTCCTTCCTTTTTTGTGCATGTTTCCAACCTTTTTCAGCACAGTTCTACCTTGAAATCATTTGAAACAATGCATTTCTCTGTGCTGTGCAGAGCTATACATAGTACACTGATCAATGATTTGTAATTTCTCTTCCTGCAGGCAGCCAGTAAATACCTTTGCAGCAAAGTGCACTTTTTTTACTTAAATTGAATGGCAATTCATTATTCATTAATGGCACAGGTCAGGCTGCATTTCATGGGCACTGGTAAAAATTTTGGTACACCATTTGGTTCTGAATTTTTTTTTTTCTTGTTTTCCTTCTCCAAAACCTAGGTGCGTCTTATGGTTAGGTGTGTCTTATGGTGCGAAAAATACGGTATTTAAAAAATGAATATAACCATCAGTTTAGGCCGATATATATTCTTCTACATATTTTTGGTAAAAATAAGTCTCAATAGGCGTATGTTGATTGGTTTGCGCAAAAGTTATTGCGTCTACAAACTATGTGATAGATTTAGGGACTTTTATTTATTTTTAATTGTTTTTACTGGTAGTGGCGGGAATATGCAATTTTTAGCAGGACTGCGACATTGCGGGAGACAAATCTGACCCCAAATTAAACTTTTTAGGGACCAGTGACATTACTACATTATAGCACTGTTAAAAAATGCACAGATTAATGTAAAAATTACACTGGCAGGGAAGGGGTTAACACAAGGGGGCAATCAAGGGGTTAAGTGTGTTCCTTTGGGTGTGTTCTAACTGTAGGGGGGATGGGCTCACTGGGATATGAAAAAAAATCACTGTTCCTAATCACTATTTAAACAAGGCAATTCCCCATTCTGCCTAATGACAGTCTTAATAAAAGGTAGGCAAGGGAGAAAACAATCATGGACACCACATCCCATAGAATGCAATGAATAGGGAGGTGGGGAAAAAAGGGGGCAACAAGCCCCGGGACTTTAAACAGTGTCCAAATAAAACATTAAACTCAAGTAAAGAAAATATACAAAATGTATTTAATTTAGACATTCAAAACATGAAATAACATGATAAAATGAGATAAACAGTTGATGGTCCATAGAGGAACCAGCGTGGCTCACAATAAAGGCCACTAAAGTCCCTATACTCGGCAATTGCCCAACATGTTTCGCCCAGGGCCGGGCTTCATCAGGGGCTTGGTACAGGGAAAGACTATAAAATAGATAGAAAACACACATTAATTAAACAATAAACAATAAAATCATTGCTCATTGAAATAAATGGGGTTGGATAGATCCAATCCAAAAATATGGTTGTGTATCACAAAAAGAAATATTAAACAGTAAACGTTTTGGCAAAAAAAACGATAAACATAGGGTAAATGCATAATGTTAACAACAAAATAGCATGCATAGAATTTGCATAATAGCAATATAAGGCAGACACCACTCACCCTAGGACCTCAGCTAAAATCCAGGTGTATCATAAACCAATTATGTTTAAAATCGAGGTAGAAAAAATGAATCCTGATTACTAATTCGCCAGGTGGAAAAAAGGGGGAAGCAAAAATTGACCCTCAGATTCAGTCCAGTACCACCGAATAAAAAGGCTGCAGTAAGAAAAAGTGCATTTATTAGGAAGGGTTAACTAAAATCAACCAGATATTTGAAAAATAAATAGCAAGGGAGCCACTGAATGCAGCAAAGGGATCCCCCCAGATGCATAGCTTAACCTTGAAATTGATCAAAATACCTGGTTATTATATGCTAGTAGGGTCACAACACTGAATGTAGTTGGATGCAAAAGAAAAAGATCCAAAGCCACTAAGACCTCAGCAATCTTCTATTAGTAGTTAAATCTTTGCCAGGGCATAACAGCCCAACCTAAAGAAACATCAATTGGGTAAGTATAAATAAATAAATAGTAGAAAAACAAATTCAAAAATAGTCCATCATGTAGGTCTAAAGAGAACCTGCATGAAACATATAAATACATCTACCTTGGGCGTCTGGATCCACAGCAAACAAAATGCTGAGGGGAACAGCATGAGTTCAGGGATTTCAGGTGAGTGTTGACAGCCTGAATTAAACTTTTAAATACCCCCCGGCGGCGTCTGACGTAGCCGACGAGGGCGGGCAGAAAAATGAAGGCTAGGAGAGCCACAACCAATCGCGCCGCAGGCGCCAGAGAGAGGGTGTGCCCGTATGCTCAGGCACGCCTAGATAGGCGCGCCCGGCAGCAAGAGACACTCCTCCCGCAGACACAGTCAGCGCGGGATGTCCGGGCGCCATCTTTGATACTGGAGGATTGCCACTATATCCCCAGTAAACGATGGAACCTGACCCTTCCGGAGGAAACAAAAAGGGAACATGCTAGGGCTCATACAGGGCAAGGGATCAAACAAATCCCTCTGCCTTGGCAGCCCTATCTCCAAAAGACATCAGCCGTATGAATCGGGGAAGGGACCCCGTTGCTCCGCCTTAGATGGGCGTGGCCGGCCGGAGCATAAACATACCTAGGCTGACAGTTTGGGAGACACAGACGCCATCTTGGATAGTGGCGAGGGCCCACGATCTAATGTGGCCAAGCCACTACATAGTTGGTAAAAAGACAGCCCGGACAGAGGTTTAGACAATCAGAGCACTTTAAATAGGGATCCCCAAACGAAACCACCAGAGTGACCATTAGTTCTATATTGGAGCGCCCATACTGCCCATACAGCCTGCTCAGTGGTAAAAACCAGACATGAATGAGAGGTGCCCCCTATGGGCTGGCGAATAATATTGTTTCCTCATAGAACAAAGTATAAATAAATAAAACATATTTGTTATTTGGTTCAAAAAATTTATAAATGAGGACTGTTCAAGAAGTAATCAAAGAACAGGTAATCTAGACAGATGTCAGAAATAAATTTGTCAGAAATGCGTAATACTTGATGATATATAGCAGTATATATATGGATTAAGCCTAGTCAAGGGTGCCGTGGTGTGGCCTAATGAGCAAAATCTGTTGTACATACACCGAAAATTAGCAAGGGGATATTGTTACAACAAGAGGGGAAAACAAAAATAATAATAATAATGACAATAATGATAAACAATCATACAAATGAAGATTAAAAAAATAATAATAGATGTGAAAAAATAATTGGCTGATCACAGGAAAGGCTTGAAACTAAATCCATCATTAAAACCTGGTGGTTTGAGAGCTGATAAAATAAATATCCATTTAGCTTCCCTTTGTAACAATGATTTATCAAAGTCACCTCCCCGATCCCCGGGGGGGGATATGTTCCAAGGCAAAAAAACGCATTTCAAGGCTGTTGAATTGATGGAATAGACCCATATGCCGACTGATTGGTGTTTCCATTTTTTTCTTTAATACTAGGGACACATGGTCTCGGATGCGATGGAAAAAGGGCCTTTTTGTTTTCCCTATGTAAAATGAATTACATGTACATGTCATGATGTATAGAATTCCAACAGATTGGCAGTTTGCTGCAAATCTGGGTTTAAATGTACTGCCATTTGGGAGTACAATGGTTGATGCTGAATGGACATAACTACAAAAATGACATTTATGGCATGGTCTGGTCCCCATCTGTCCCCGTGATGGAACTTCTCGGGGGGAATGATGACTATGGACCAGACGACCCCTAAGGGAATTGGAGCGTTTAAAGGTGATTTGTGGGTGATTGGTGAGATGTTTAGCCACCATATCGTCACCCATTAGGAGATCCCAATGTTTTTCAAGGATACCTCGTATTTGTTTATGGTTACTGGAGAAACGTGTAATCAAACGAGTGCCAGGATTCGTTTTTACAGGCATGATGTCATGTAGAAGAGAACTTCTATTTGACAATTTGGCTCTGGCAAATGCCCTTTTGAGGCATCTCTGACTATAGCCACGTTCTGTGAATCTTTGACGTAAAATTTGAGATTCAGATATGAAATCGGCCTCAGAGCTACAATTTCTCCGAAGCCTCAAATATTGTCCATAGGGGATGCTATCCTTAAGGGGTTGGGGATGGGAGCTAGATGCATGGAGTAAGGAGTTTCCAGCTGATGGCTTCCGAAAGAGACTTGTTCCTATTGTTCCATCATCATGGATTTTGATTGATAGATCCAAAAAAGTTAATTGAGTCTGACTGCTGGAATAGGTGAATTTTAAATTGAATTGATTGGTCGTGAGGCTAGATATAAATGCCTCAAGGTCACCACTGTGGCCGGTCCAAACAAAAAAAATATCATCGATAAATCGCCTCCAAAGAGGGATTTGTTCGAGATAAGGCTGGATGGAGTCCTGGTGGAAAAGGTCACGCTCCCACCCCCCCAGGTACAGGTTTGCATAGGAGGGGGCACATTTGGTCCCCATAGCAACACCCTGTACCTGGAGGTAGTGGGAGCCACCAAACAGAAAAATATTGTTTGTAAGTACAAAGCCAAGCAGCTCCAAAATGAACCTATTGTAGGTGGGTGACACCTCACTATTCTCTGAGATGAAGCCCTCTACAACGCTCAGCCCCAAATGATGGGGGATGGAGTTGTAGAGGGCCTCCACATCCAAGGACACAGGCCATGAACCCGGAGGGACATTCAGTCCGTCCAAGGTTCTCAGAAGATCCCCAGTGTCTTTAAGATAGGACACTAGCCCCTCGACATGAGGACGCAAAAAGTCGTCAATCATGGCACTGGCTTGTTCTGTAAGGCAGCCATTACCCGAGACAATGGGGCGACCAGGTGGATGGTGTGCATCTTTATGAATCTTAGGTAATGCATACAGAGTGGGGGTGCGAGGAGACACAACATTTAGATATTCCCATGTTTGTTTAGTGATGACCCCCTTGTAATAGGCTGAACTGATGAGCCTATGATACATGGAGGTGGTAAGTTTTAGATGGTTAGGTGACACCTTTCGGTACCATTCCGCATTTTTGAGTATAGTGAGTACCATTGATTCATAATTTTTGATGTCCATTAACACCAGGTTGCCCCCCTTGTCCGAAGGTTTAATAATTAGGGTGGAATTGCATTGAAGATCACTGAGGGCTTTCTTTTGAGCTGGAGTTAAATTGGCTTGAGATGGATTGTGCCACTTGGTTTTCAAAATTGTTTGGGTAACCTGTTTGGTAAAAGCCCAGACACTGGGGTTCCCCTGGAGGGTTGGGAACATCCGTGATCTGGGCTTATAGTTTATTTGTTTAGAGGTGATGGAGGAGGAAGAATTAACAACCTCAATTTGAGATGAAGGGAGGGGACAGCATGCACGATCGATTTGATCTGCTTCAGACATTTCAATGTCATCAATGTGACCCTCCTCCCATAACTCCATCAATTCCTCCACTGCTTTAACATCTTCAATTGTCATCTTATCCCATGCTGGATTGGAAAAATTGGTCGAATTTATCGCGGGTTTGGGTTTATCAAACATGGTCTTCAACATCAGTTTGCGAGCAAAAAGATTGATATCCTTAATTAATTCAAAATTATCAACATTTTGAGTGGGGATTGAGAATCCCTGTGGGGATTGAGAATCCAAATATTTCCCAGCATTTTCAACATAACCCCCAGTTTCAAATCTGAATGGGAAAAAAACCTTCAATGCTGCTCTGCCAGGATGATGGATCTATTGTGCCAACAGTACACATCAGACCTGGCAGTTGTTGACATTGAAATTTCTAATCTCTATAGTGAGAATACAGCTATCACCACTGCTGAACTCTTTTCAACACGTGAACTGACACTTAAAGCGGATTTAGAAACTTATGTTTCCTCTATACTAAAAAATAAGGAAAATAAACTTATACGAGATAAACTTGCATATGACAACAGTCAGGCCTATAGTTGGGCATCTGCAAATAAAAATCGTAGACGTCCAACCAATAGTAGAAATACTAACAAATCCAACCAACAGGGTTCTTCAACGGAATATACAGACTCAGACTCGTCTCTCTCCTCTGTTCCCTTGACTCAACCCTCAAATGCAGTCCAAACTGTTTTTTTTCAGCCGAAAATAGCAAAAGGTGGAGCACAACCCAGTACCGTCAAACGCACCACTAGAGGACAGATCAATACCAGGGCAACAACTGCCCGAAATACTGTGGATTTGGCTCCACCTTCTGTAGCTGTCACCATGTCAAATTCTTCCCAATCAGCACCAAGCATGCATCTAATGGATGCAGGTCTAGGATCATCACAGGGGTATTTTCGTCCCAGTCAGTCACCCTCGCAACCAGTTATGGATCCCAAAAAGGGAACCAACCCAAACTTGGTGAGTCCCTTGTTTCCGAAAATAACTTCCAAATAATCAATCTTTCCTCCACTCCTCTAACAACCGATCAAATTTCAGTTTTGAGGTTGGGATTGTCATTTTGTCCCACTCAAAATGTTGATAATTTTGAATAAATTAAGGATATCAATCTTTTTGCTCGCAAACTGATGTTGAAGACCATGTTTAATAAACCCAAACCTGCGATAAATTCGACCAATTTTTCCAATCCAGCATGGGATAAGATGACAATTGAAGATGTTAAAGCAGTGGAGGAATTGATGGAGTTATGGGAGGAGGGTCACATTGATGACATTGACATGTCTGAAGCAGATCAAATCGATCGTGCATGCTGTCCCCTCCCTTCATCTCAAATTGAGGTTGTTAATTCTTCCTCCTCCATCACCTCTAAACAAATAAACTATAAGCCCAGATCACGGATGTTCCCAACCCTCCAGGGGAACCCCAGTGTCTGGGCTTTTACCAAACAGGTTACCCAAACAATTTTGAAAACCAAGTGGCACAATCCATCTCAAGCCAATTTAACTCCAGCTCAAAAGAAAGCCCTCAGTGATCTTCAATGCAATTCTACCCAAATTATTAAACCTTCGGACAAGGGGGGCAACCTGGTGTTAATGGACATCAAAAATTATGAATCAATGGTACTCACTATACTCAAAAATGCGGAATGGTACCGAAAGGTGTCACCTAACCATCTAAAACTTACCACCTCCATGTATCATAGGCTCATCAGTTCAGCCTATTACAAGGGGGTCATCACTAAACAAACATGGGAATATCTAAATGTTGTTTCTCCTCGCACCCCCACTCTGTATGCATTACCTAAGATTCATAAAGATGCACACCATCCACCTGGTCGCCCCATTGTCTCGGGTAATGGCTGCCTTACAGAACAAGCCAGTGCCATGATTGACGACTTTTTGCGTCCTCATGTCGAGGGGCTAGTGTCCTATCTTAAAGACACTGGGGATCTTCTGAGAACCTTGGACGGACTGAATGTCCCTCCGGGTTCATGGCCTGTGTCCTTGGACGTGGAGGCCCTCTACAACTCCATCCCCCATCATTTGGGGCTGAGCGTTGTAGAGGGCTTCATCTCAGAGAATAGTGAGGTGTCACCCACCTACAATCGGTTCATTTTGGAGCTGCTTGGCTTTGTACTTACAAACAATATTTTTCTGTTTGGTGGCTCCCACTACCTCCAGGTACAGGGTGTTGTTATGGGGACCAAATGTGCCCCCTCCTATGCAAACCTGTACCTGGGAGGGTGGGAGCGTGACCTTTTCCACCAGGACTCCATCCAGCCTTATCTCAAACAAATCCCTCTTTGGAGGCGATTTATCGATGATATTTTTTTTGTTTGGACCGGCCACAGTGTTGACCTTAAGGCATTTATATCTAGCCTCACGACCAATCAATTCAATTTAAAATTCACCTATTCCAGCAGTCAGACTCAATTAACTTTTTTGGATCTATCAATCAAAATCCATGATGATGGAAAAATAGGAACAAGTCTCTTTCGGAAGCCATCAGCTGGAAACTCCTTACTCCATGCATCTAGCTCCCATCCCCAACCCCTTGAGGATAGCATCCCCTATAGACAATATTTGAGGCTTCGGAGAAATTGTAGCTCTGAGGCCGATTTCATATCTGAATCTCAAATTTTACGTCAAAGATTCACAGAACGTGGCTATAGTCAGAGATGCCTCAAAAGGGCATTTGCCAGAGCCAAATTGTCAAATAGAAGTTCTCTTCTACATGACATCATGCCTGTAAAAACGAATCCTGGCACTCGTTTGATTACACGTTTCTCCAGTAACCATAAACAAATACGAGGTATCCTTGAAAAACATTGGGATCTCCTAATGGGTGACGATATGGTGGCTAAACATCTCACCAATCACCCACAAATCACCTTTAAACGCTCCAATTCCCTTAGGGATCGTCTGGTCCATAGTCATCATTCCCCCCGAGAAGTTCCATCACGGGGACAGATGGGGACCAGACCATGCCATAAATGTCATTTTTGTAGTTATGTCCATTCAGCATCAACCATTGTACTCCCAAATGGCAGTACATTTAAACCCAGATTTGCAGCAAACTGCCAATCTGTTGGAATTGTATACATCATGACATGTACATGTAATTCATTTTACATAGGGAAAACAAAAAGGCCCTTTTTCCATTGCATCCGAGACCATGTGTCCCTAGTATTAAAGAAAAAAATGGAAACACCAATCAGTCGGCATATGGGTCTATTCCATCAATTCAACAGCCTTGAAATGCGTTTTTTTGCCTTGGAACATATCCCCCCCGGGGATCGGGGAGGTGACTTTGATAAATCATTGTTACAAAGGGAAGCTAAATGGATATTTAGTTTATCAGCTCTCAAACCACCAGGTTTGAATGATGGATTTAGTTTCAAGCCTTTCCTGTGATCAGCCAATTCTTTTTTCAGATCTATTATTTTTTTAATCTTCATTTGTATGATTGTTTATCATTATTGTCATTATTATTATTATTTTATTTTTTTTCCCCTCTTGTTGTAACAATATCCCCTTGCTAATTTTCAGTGTATGTACAACAGATTTTGCTCATTAGGCAACACCATGGCACCCTTGACTAGGCTTAATCCATATATATACTGCTATATATCATCAAGTATTACGCATTTCTGACAAATTTATTTCTGACATCTGTCTAGATTACCTGTTCTTTGATTACTTCTTGAACAGTCCTCATTTATAAATTTTTTGAACCAAATAACAAATATGTTTTATTTATTTATACTTTGTTCTATGAGGAAACAATATTATTCGCCAGCCCATAGGGGGCACCTCTCATTCATGTCTGGTTTTTACCACTGAGCAGGCTGCATGGGCAGTATGGGCGCTCCAATATAGAACTAATGGTCACTCTGGTGGTTTCGTTTGGGGATCCCTATTTAAAGTGCTCTGATTGTCTAAACCTCTGTCTGGGCTGTCTTTTTACCAACTATGTATTGGCTTTGCCACATTAGATCGTGGGCCCTCGCCACTATCCAAGATGGCGTCTGTGTCTCACAAACTGTCAGCCTAGGTATGTTTATGCTCCGGCCGGCCACGCCCATCTAAGGCGGAGCAACGGGGTCCCTTCCCCGATTCATACGGCTGATGTCTTTTGGAGATAGGGCTGCCAAGGCAGAGGGATCTGTTTGATCCCTTGCCCTGTATGAGCCCTAGCATGTTCCCTTTTGTTTCCTCTGGAAGGGTCAGGTTCCATAGTTTACTGGGGATGTAATGGCAATCCTCCAGTATCAAAGATGGCGCCCGGACATCCCGCGCCGACTGCGTCTGCGGGAGGAGTGTCTCTTGCTGCCGGGCGCGCCTATCTAGGCGTGCCTGAGCATACGGGCACACCCTCTCTCTGGCGCCTGCGGCACGATTGGTTGTGGCTCTTCTAGCCTTCATTTTTCTGCCCGCCCTCGTCGGCTACGTCAGACGCCACCGGGGGGTATTTAAAAGTTTAATTCAGGCTGTCAACACTCACCTGAAATCCCTGAACTCATGCTGTTCCCCTCAGCATTTTGTTTGCTGTGGATCCAGACGCCCAAGGTAGATGTATTTATATGTTTCATGCAGGTTCTCTTTAGACCTACATGATGGACTATTTTTGAATTTGTTTTTCTACTATTTATTTATTTATACTTACCCAATTGATGTTTCTTTAGGTTGGGCTGTTATGCCCTGGCAAAGATTTAACTACTAATAGAAGATTGCTGAGGTCTTAGTGGCTTTGGATCTTTTTCTTTTGCATCCAACTACATTCAGTGTTGTGACCCTACTAGCATATAATAACCAGGTATTTTGATCAATTTCAAGGTTAAGCTATGCATCTGGGGGGATCCCTTTGATGTATTCAGTGGCTCCCTTGTTATTTATTTTTCAAATATCTGGTTGATTTTAGTTAACCCTTCCTAATAAATGCACTTTTTCTTACTGCAGCCTTTTTATTCGGTGGTACTGGACTGAATCTGAGGGTCAATTTTTGCTTCCCCCTTTTTTCCACCTGGCGAATTAGTAATCAGGATTCATTTTTTCTACCTCGATTTTAAACATAATTAGTTTATGATACACCTGGATTTTAGCTGAGGTCCTAGGGTGAGTGGTGTCTGCCTTATATTGCTATTATGCAAATTATATGCATGCTATTTTGTTGTTAACATTATGCATTTACCCTATGTTTATCGTTTTTTTTGCCAAAACGTTTACTGTTTAATATCTCTTTTTGTGATACACAACCATATTTTTGGATTGGATCTATCCAACCCCATTTATTTCAATGAGCAATGATTTTATTGTTTATTGTTTAATTAATGTGTGTTTTCTATCTATTTTATAGTCTTTCCCTGTACCAAGCCCCTGATGAAGCCCGGCCCTGGGCGAAACATGTTGGGCAATTGCCGAGTATAGGGACTTCAGTGGCCTTTATTGTGAGCCACGCTGGTTCCTCTATGGACCATCAACTGTTTATCTAATTTTATCATGTTATTTCATGTTTTGAATGTCTAAATTAAATACATTTTGTATATTTTCTTTACTTGAGTTTAATGTTTTTATTTGGACACCGGGGCTTGTTGCCCCCTTTTTTCCCCACCTCCCTATCTAATGACAGTCTTGTTTACATAGGCAGTTCCCAATTCTGCCTCTGTACACAATGATCGCGGGTCGCCGGCGGACAACGAGCCCGCGGAACACGCAGGCAAGCTCCACTATTCTTTTTGCATGGCCCGACATGGAGAGCCGACCTGCCAGAGTATGTGTGCATGAGCTGGTTGGCAAGTGGTTAATATACACTTACTGGGATTTTTTTTTTTTACCAAAGACATGTAGCAAAATATAGACCATTTTGGTCTAAATTTATGAAGAAATTGGATATTTTTTATAAAAGAAAATAGAAAATATTGTTTTTTTTTTATTCCAATGTTTTCTGTCTTTTTCTATTTATATAATAATACAAAAAAAAACAAGTGGTAATCAAATACCACCAAAATAAATTTCTATTTGTGTGGAAAAAATCATATAAATTTCAGTTGTGTGCAGTGTTGCATGAATAAATCAGGATCACATATAGAACAAAATAGTCCAAAATGATAAACAGCGCTCTAGCTGTTGGTTTAAATGTCCAACATCATCATAAGCATTCAAATAGTGACGGATTTTCTTGCCAGTGTAGTGAAAACAGATAGTGGTTGATCCTACACCTCTTCCCAGGAAAGATTACACCACAAGTGGGGCACACTCCCCTTCGGGGTACTCACTCACCAGATGATTAGCAAATGGAGGCAATAAAAGGTATCTTTCCACCAGATAATCCGTCTCTATAGCTGGGACCCGTCAGGATAATGTTCCTCATAAAACACATAAACACAGAGCAGGCTCCAAATAGCGTAATCTCGTTTATTAAAGTTAAAAGGTAACAATCCCTCATATGCATGCAGCCCCCGCTTCAAATGCACGTACCATTTAGTAGATTGTTACAGGCACAAATGACAGTAACGGTAGCGATATCCTACTGGTATCCGATTCCCCAGAAGCCAAGCATGTAAACGCAGCGTATAGTCTACAGCGTGCGGATCTACTTCCTGGATGAACCACCCGTGGAACGCACGCGTCACTTCCGGGTCGCTGTAAAGTTCCGCCCTGACCGGTTTCGTCCAACTGGCTTCAACAGAGGGCGTCGTGTTGCATGATCGAGTAATTGCGAGTTAAAGTAGCACAGTGCTGAATAGAAAAAATGGTCTGGTCATGAAGGGGGTAATACCTTCCAGAGGTCAAGTGGTTAAAAGTTGTATTTACAGATTTACAAATCTTTTTTTTGTTTCCTGTTTCAGTGCCCAGATTCTCATTCCCATTTAACAAATAACGAAAAATTGTATCATACTTACTGTAATTTTCCTTACCTGGGGACTATCCAAGGCAGCATACATGTGATAGAGCTCCACCTCTACTCCTCCTTCAGGACTAGTGAATAGCATAAATTAAAGGCATAGCCCCTCGCCCCAACATTTTCCATAATATAGAATACCGAGGGTGGGAGCATATGCTGCCATGGATATACACCAGGACAGGAAAATTATGATACAATTTTCCATTTTCCTGGTGCCTCCATGGCAGCATACATGTGATAAATAACTAACTCACACGGGTGGATTTAATGCTTTAACGAAAAAAAATTAATTAGACACAGACGTAGATCAATACGATAGTGTTTAAGGAACGTGTGTCGAAAAGACCAAGTGGCGGCCCTGCATTCTTTTTCCAAAGAAACATTCACCCTAGCTGGCCAAGATGCTGATACCTCTCTTATTGAATGAGCATTCATCTGAGCCAGAGTTTCCAAGTTCTTCACCCTGTTAGCTTTCTGTATTAACTTGACAACCCAGGATGCCAAGGTTCTGGCAGAAGCTTCCTTTCCTCTTTTCTTGCCCCATGATATGATGGATAGTCTTTAAGGCCTCGTACACACGAGTAAATCCATTTGTTCAAATCGGTCGGACCGACTGATTTGAACAAATCTGTCTGCTGGGATTTTGGTTTGCTTGCGTGTACACACAAGCAAACCAAAATCCCTGCCAGCAGACAGCGCGCTGACGTGTCGGTGACGTTGACGCCGCCACGTCACCGCACCAGGAAGTAAAACACTTCCGCGCATGCGTCGAAATCATTCGGCGCGTGTGCGAGAAGACATGTCTGCTGGTTAGCATACTAACCAGCAGACATGTCGGGCGGACGGGTTCCCAGCCGACAGATTTCAAAGCATACTTTGAAATCTGTCGGGTGGCCAAATCCGTCTGTTTGCCCATACACACGATCGAATCTGTCTGCTGAAACGGTCTAGCAGACCGTTTCCAGCAGACAGATTTGATCGTGTGTACGAGGCCTTAGAGTTCCTAAATTTTGCTGTGGTTTCCAAGTAGGCCCTGAGGACTTTGGATATATCTAACTAATGACAGGAGTTTGATTCTGAGTCCAAGAAAACTGGTAACGCCCATGGTTCCAATAGATGTGCCAGTGTGGTGACTTCAGGTGTTAACCCTCGGAGAGGGTAAAGTTCTACCCTGTCTGGGAAAAGGATATATGTTCTGCCCTGTTCAAGCTGTCTTGCATACACACTGTCAGAACACGACCGTCCAAAACGCAGTGATGTAAAACACTACGACGAGCCAAGAAAAATGAAGTTAAATGCTTCCGAGCATACGTCAACTTGATTCTGAGCGTGCATGTTTTTTTCTCTGTCGGAGTTCCACACAGACGATCGGAATCTCCGATAGGATTTTTTTCCATCTGTAACAAATAAAACATGTTCTATTTCTAAACTCCGATGGAAAAAAGTCCGATGAGGCCCACACACGGTCAGAATATCCGATGAAAAAATGTTGTCTGACTTTTTTCATCTGAAATGCCGATTGTGTGTACAAGGCATTCCTCCCCCACGCCCACAGAGTGGAGTTCCGACATCCTCCTGCCGGATGTGATAGCCAGAAAAAGTTGTTTTTAAGGTTAGGCTGTCTCAACAATTTCTGTTTACGACCTGATGGCATTGGAAACAGATGTCAGCGCAATGGCTGGCCTATAAGCTGCCCTGCAGCTAGATAGCTTTTTGAGGTCTAGATCAATTTGTCTATCCAGGGGATCCTTGAATGACATTGACATTTTTATACTTATGTACAGATGGTCCTATACCTATTGGACAGAAGAGGATCTTGGCTTTGTGAGGCATGGCTCATGGTGAAATGGGCAGGAGGATCAGCTGCAAGAAGATAGAGTAAAAGTAAAGATGGAATCCTTTAGAAGAACAAAACAGTATCACAACTTCAGAAATAAAAGAAGACTGCATACCTGCTCGCTGATACAAATGGACCTGCAGGGCACCACATGTCTTCCCCCCCGTCTGGCTTTGGTAAATGGGCCACAATGTAGATTTCCCTTGGCAAAAATGGCTGCCAAGGGCTTGCCGCCATGTGCGCCTTCGCTTGCACAAGCGCAATAATGGCACGGAGATCCCTGTTGAGATTTCATTTTTGCACTGTATTCTGGGGCCGTGCATGCGCACTGACCCTCGTAACATGCCACGTCAGAGCATCTTAACAACCCCCGTGGCGGCAGGGAATCTGTACCCACCCCTCACTCTTCCTCCCTGCTGCTAATGCGAGCGGGGAGACAAAAAGCTGGAGAGCCACCTGCCTCGGTTAGGGCTCCCAAAATAGCAAAAGGTAAAGGGAGGGGGTTACTGTCCCCTGAAACACCCCCTCTTTGGGAAAGGGGGAAAAAAACAGAGTTGCGCCTTCTATGCCTTTAATATATGCTATTCACTAGTCCTGAAGGAGGAGTCGAGGCGGAGCTCTATCACATGTATGCTTCCATGGAGGCATCAGGAAAACAATTTAACAACAGCCTTGACTTGGGATTCCCTGAAAAGTTTTGGATTTTCAAACTTCAATTTGTGAACCTTTGGCAAATCAAATCCAGGCAGGTTTTCCTATCACTACTTCTAAATGGTAAATCTGTAACAAAACTGCAGTGATGCAAAACAAAGTTTGTGATCTGCATACTCATTCAGAGTCAGTAGCTCAATGAATACAGATGCAATCAGGTGAACAGGTCAACCTTTGTATCTTCCTTATAACAAACTCTCTTCAAAATCAATATACTGTATTTAAAGAAACACAACTTGCATGTGTCATACAATAATTTACTTTCTTCAAGTTTTACATACTTTTTTTTTCTTAGTTTTAAAAAAAGTGAACCGATGTGTAGTTGAAGATAAGCTTTTGCGTTTGAAGTTTAACACTCACAAGAGATCAGTCATGGGCTGTAGACCCTGCAGCTGTAATCTCATGCTGCACAGCAAATGAAAATAAATTACATTCCTTCCACCTTTCATTTACCATTTTCTTCCAACGTATTTTCTCCAAGAGCATCTTTAATGTACATAGCTATACTTTATTAAATAAAATGTGCAAAGGAGGACTAACTATGAAAAAAGTATAATACAAACTTTTCATACATAGATACAGCAAAAACTTTTACAAAAGAAAATCACTAACTTCTGCTACTTCTGCTACTTTTAAAAAGCACCATCCTCATTCATACTAGCAATAGGTAGCTGTGATAATGCCCAGTGTACTAAAACAGTGTAACATCCATATGGTGTTTTTCACACAGTAAATAACTTCATGCTTCTATATGCAACACATTTACTTGTTTTGTATAAATTATTGCATCTACAAAATTACAAAACAAGTCCACTTCCCTACAAAGCTGCCTAAAGATACATTGGAACTCATACACTTTTATCATATTAAAGGAGAGGCTCCTGGCTTTGACCAAATATGCGGTTAAAATGACTGTGTGCATTGCTGGCCTGTCATTTGTCATTATTTGCAGACCTTTTGCAACATAATTGCACCAATGAAAAGATTTAGCCACTATTATTATAGGAACACTAAAGGTTCGTTTTTTATTAGATCAATTGATTGCTGTAAACTAGAGCATTTAAATATCACTTACCTCGTTTTTCCTTTTGACCTCCAAAATACAGTAATCCAGGTTTGAAAATGCCATTTCCTGTCTCTCCTCTTCTTGCTTTCCACCAGCACCTGAGCTGTTTGGCATGGTGGAAAGCAGAATGTGCCCCCCCCCTCCCTATGACTACAGCTCTGCGTGAAGATGCTCTCTTATCCCTCACAGGCATGAAGGCTAAGCCTAATGGGAACTGTAGTTCCCATTAGGCCGTGATGCAGCAAGAATGAAAGCGAAGGGAGCTGTTTTAAGCCCCCCGAGCCCATGGGAGTGCTTGCAGAGGGCAGTTTCCAGGCTCCCCCCTCTCAGCAGCGGGCTCGCCTTCAGGCAGCAGGGGGGCGGGGTTTCCCCTCCCCTTTGCTCACACCTGTAAGGTAAGGGCATCAGGTGAGGTAGCTAGGGACCAATCAGGTTCAGGGATCAGGTCACCTGGGTAAGGAACATGCTAGAAGCCAGGTAGGCTATATAGGGAAGGTGCAGCAGCTGAGGTGACCAGCCTACCTGGAAGCCTGACCGGCGAACTTCTGCAGCGTCACTTGCGGTTCCCTGGTAACGCCATGAAGAGCTTGGTCCGGCGCCTACTAGAGAGGGCGGGTGCCGAGGACGGGGAGGCCTGGATGCAGCAATGCCTGTCGCTGTCTCCCAGCCAGGACCTCCAGCCATTGCAGACCTCCACGGAGCGGGACGAGTCGGCTGCCTCTGCCTCTATCCCAGCGCCCGCATCAGAGACTGCCTCCGCACTCCCGCCAGCGCTGCCATCCCCTCGTTTCTACCCCCCCCTCACACTGGACCCGGATGCTTCCTCCTCATGGGGGCTGTCCGTCCCCCTTGTCAATCATGGAGCCTTTTCTCCCACTGGCAGCTTGGTGGAGGCGGCGCCCTGTGTGTTCCCAGCCATGGTCCCAGAGCCCCCCCCTCAGAAGCGGAGGAAGTCCAATAGGTTTCCCCCTGTCACACCAGAGGACGTGCCACTCGCAAACAGAGTGCCTGCAAAGAAGAAAAAGGGCAGCGGTCAGCAAGGGGGACGCGGCAAGGCGCCAGGCCCCTCTCTTAACAGCCGTCAGGCAGCTTCTCCCTTTTTGTCTCCACAGGTACCATTAAGGGGGTCCCCTGCTGCGAGCATGGGTAGACCCGGGACGCTGGCTGATATCAGCAGCAACGCCAGGAACAAGAACACAGCTGGGGCCAGGGAAGACGCGCATCCCCCCGGCACCCAGACACCTATGGTGGCGCAACAGATTCCAGTGGTATGCTCCCAGGCAGCATCGCCAGTGGACCCAGGTAATGACAATCCATCCCAGTTACAGTTATTATCCTCCCTTACTGCTTCCCTGTCCTCCCTTATTGCTAGCATGGCCCCCATGCCGCCTGTCAATCAAGCGGTACTAGGTTCAGCAGCCACAGTCTGGGCTAGCCAGGATGAGGTGCGGCTGGGTAAAGGTGGAACTTTGGTACAGCCTTTACCCCCGCAGGTAGATAACAGTGGGGAAATACCTGTCAATGTCCCTGAAACTTGTGCCAGAGAGGCGCTTCCATGCACATTATCACCCCTAGGCTATCATCTGTCCGCATCCGTTAAGGACAAGATTATTAAAGGGGAATTTGTGGATTTGCTGTCTTTGTTACCCTCAGCAAAAGAGTCATTATTTAAAGAAAAAAGGGAGGAGAGAGGCGAGGAGGATAGGCGTAGGCAGGTGCCCAAAAGTTTTAACAACTGGTTACAGGCGTTCTTGATTTATTCCAGCATTATTTGCGAGAAGCATCCCGAGAAGAGCGTAGGGTTGTTGCAACATTTGGACATTGTGTTAGAGGCTTATAAAAATTTTGGGGGTGTCGCTTGGTTCTCATACGATGAATCATTTAGGCAGAAATTATCTGTACACCCCAATCTGACATGGGGTTCAAAAGACATCGGGCTATGGCTCAACCTTTTTCTCCCACAGAGAACGTTTAATCCCAGGCCTCAGCCCGCAACCCCGGGTCCCCCTACCGCTGCCTACAGAAGAGGCATTTGTTTCTCATTTAATGACGCCCAGTGCAAGTTCCCGGGCTCATGTAGGTACAGGCACGAGTGCGCATTTTGCGCAGGGGCACACCCCGTGGCGAAATGTTTTAAAAAAATGGCCGTCGCCAACCAGCCACAGTACAAGGAATCCTTTCCTAAAAGCACGATCCCCGGTGAGTTTGCAAAAAATGCTCCCGTGGCTCCAAATCTACTCAGACAGACAGATGGCACAGCTGCTTTATGAGGGTTTCTATGAAGGTTTTCTGCTCCCTCCTTTTGAAGGTCAGGGCTGCATAGTTGGTAAAAATCTGAAGTCAGTCCTAGACTTCCCGGAGGTAGTTAGAGAAAAACTTTTTAGAGAGCTTCAGGAAGATAGGATTTCAGGCCCCTTTCTGCAACCCCCTTTCAAAAATTTTAGGGTTTCCCCCCTTGGGGTAGTTCCAAAAAAAGAGAAGGGATCCTTTCGGCTCATACACCACCTGTCCTCCCCCCAGGGGGACTCCCTAAATGATCAGATTAGCGAGGAGATGTCCTCAGTGAATTATTTAACCTTTGATGATGCGCTGAAAAAGATACGCATGCTCGGCAGGGGATCTTTTCTCGCTAAAGCTGATATCCAATCTGCTTTCCGTTTGTTACCAATTAATCCCCTATCTTTCAACTCCTTAGGTTTTGTTTTCGAAGATTGTTTTTTCTTTGACCGGTGCCTCCCAATGGGCTGTTCGCTTTCCTGCAGATATTTTGAGGCTTTTGCCACTTTCATCGAGTGGGTGGTAAACAAACGCTCGGGGTCATCCTTTTTGGTACACTACTTAGATGACTTCCTGTTTTTGGGCCTGTCTTCGGCTGATTGCTCAAAGTTGTTGACTTCCTTTCTCGAGGTCTGCCGGGCGTTTAACATTCCACTAGCCCATGAGAAGACTTTGTTTCCCACAACGCGCCTAATATTCTTGGGCATTACCATTGACACTGTAGCAATGGAATTTGAGCTGCCAGCTGAGAAGGTTTCCCAATTAAGGGACAGTCTGTACACCTTGATCAGAAGAAGAAAGGCCACTTTAAAAGAGGTACAGAAGCTACTCGGCCTGTTGGCCTTTGCTTCAAGAGTACTTCCGGTCGGGCGTATTTTTTCGAGACGGCTTTATTTGGCCATCGCGGGTTTTAAATCTCCCACGTCACACATCAGAATCACGGTCGAGATTAAGGAGGACTTGCTTGTATGGTCCCAATTTTTGTTGAGTTTCAACGGCAGAGCAATTTTCCAATCGGATTTTGTGTCGGATCGGGATTTTTGTTTGTCCACGGACGCAGCTGGGTCAGTGGGTTTCGCAGCCTTATGGGGAACTCACTGGTGCGCATCGCTGTGGCACCCTCGTTGGCGCAAGGAAGGATACGTCAAGAATATTGTAGTTCTTGAACTCTTTCCTATCCTGGTTGCATTGGAAATATGGGGTGAGTATTTCAAAAACAGGAGAATACTCTTCGGCACAGACAATAAAGGGGTGCTTTTCGCGATAAATTGCTTGTCGTCAAAATCACCCCCGGTAATTTGTTTGATCCGTTACCTGGTATTTAAATGTTTAAGCTTAAATGTTTGGATAAAGGCTCGTCATATTCCGGGTAAACAAAATGACATTGCGGACTCTCTTTCACGGTTACAGATGAGGAGGTTCAAGTCCCTGTTCCCAGCGGCGGACGAAACGGGAATCCAGTGTCCGACACACTTATGGGACCTGATCTAGACCTTGTATGGGAAAACATTAGGAATTCCATCTCCCCCGCCACTATGGCAGCTTATTCTTCAGCATGGAGGATGTGGGTGTCCCATTTGGTTTCTTCAGGGGAACACCAATTTGCGTTTTCTGAAAAATTGGTTCTATCATTTCTAAACAAATTACTGGCTAGCTCAGTGTCCCCGGCCCAGGTCAATAAGGTTTTGGCCGGGGTCTCCTTTTTTGGTAAATTGAGAAACCTCCCCTCGTGCTCCTCCTTCTACCTAGTGCACCAGGCATTGAAGGGGTATAGGAGAGGCGCACGGGGCAGGGACAATAGGATGGCATTGACGCCAGCAATTCTTGAAAAATTATGCGCGGTGGTCGATTCGGTATGTTTTTCTCAGTACGAAGCAACTCTTTTTCGGGCGGTTTTTTCATTATTGTTCTTCGGGGCTTTTAGGATATCAGAGCTTATCTCCCCCAATAAGAAAACCGAGTCAAATTTTAAGTTGAAACACATACTTTGGCAGAAATCAAGCTGCTCTATTTTCATCCCAAGGTCAAAAACAGACCAATTCGGGAAAGGGACTTGGTTGACACTGCGCGTTTTACCAAACTCCCCAATTTGCCCAGTCAGTTTAGTGGGTCAGTTCTTAAAGGTAAGGGGTCCGGGGGAGGAGTCGTTCTTTACCCACAGGAGCGGCTTCCCCTTGACCACTTATCAGTTCAACACCGTTTTTCGGAAATGCTTGGCTGACCTGGGCTTAAGCGGGCTGCCCCTTTCGTCGCACTCTTTCCGGATAGGGGCTGCGACGGAGGCGGCTAGGCTTGGTTTAGACTCTATCAGCATTAAACGCATTGGTAGATGGCAGTCGGATGCCTATAAGCTATACATTCGTCCTCACTGTTTATTTTGATTTGCAGGACAAGCCCTATCCGTATGGATTATAGGGCACTCATTCATATACTGGGCAGAAAGGAGAGCTTTGCGAAGAGTTTATACCGGAAGCTTGAATTTTGATCCAAACCTGGTGAACATTTGTTGGCACGGAAGGAGGGGTATGGTATGGGAAAATCTGTTTGATGAGCTAAAAGTAATGTTCCAAGCCATGCCAATTCCCGAAGTTTTGATTCTCCACTTGGGTGGTAATGATATAGGGCATAAAAAAACCCTGGACCTGATAATTCAGATCAAATATGATTTAAGTCAGTTTAATCTTTCATTCCCTGGGGTGCGTTTGGTTTTTTCAGAAATAGCCCCAAGGCTAATATGGAAAAACACTCCATTAGAAAAAGTAAGGAAGAGAATAAATAGGGCTATAGCTAAATTCATGCCAGGGGTCGGAGGCTTTTCCTTTCGCCATGAAGACCTAGAAGGGGGTTTAGTCGGGCTATTTAGGTTAGATGGAGTCCATCTGTCGGACATCGGGCTGGACATTCTTAATAATGATTTGCAAAGCATGGTAGAATTGGCCGCGAGGCTGGGTGGTTGGGCCGGTCTTGGTTCAGGAAGGGTGGGTCGGAACAAGCCCGGCTAGTGGGGTTTTGGTTAAATAAGACTTAAATTCAACCTGAGTCTGAATGACTGGGTTTTGAGGACTGTTGGTGTTTTGTAAGTTTAAATGAGTAATGTGTTTATGCATTATATTGCAATGGATTGATTAATAAAGTTCCGATGGTTTATTATTAATTACAATACCAGTAATAAAGGCCTGCGGCCAAGTTTAACCCATTTCCATGCTTTGTGGTCATTATTCATATTATCTGCATTTTCTGCATACAATCCCATGAAAGCGAAGGGAGCTGTTTTAAGCCCCCCGAGCCCATGGGAGTGCTTGCAGAGGGCAGTTTCCAGGCTCCCCCCTCTCAGCAGCGGGCTCGCCTTCAGGCAGCAGGGGGGCGGGGTTTCCCCTCCCCTTTGCTCACACCTGTAAGGTAAGGGCATCAGGTGAGGTAGCTAGGGACCAATCAGGTTCAGGGATCAGGTCACCTGGGTAAGGAACATGCTAGAAGCCAGGTAGGCTATATAGGGAAGGTGCAGCAGCTGAGGTGACCAGCCTACCTGGAAGCCTGACCGGCGAACTTCCCCTCCCCCCCTCCCTTGTCGCGGCCTAATATTACGTGGTACCCCCTTTTGGTTTTGTGAATAAACATCAGGGGTTTTGGTTAAATAAGACTTAAATTCAACCTGAGTCTGAATGACTGGGTTTTGAGGACTGTTGGTGTTTTGTAAGTTTAAATGAGTAATGTGTTTATGCATTATATTGCAATGGATTGATTAATAAAGTTCCGATGGTTTATTATTAATTACAATACCAGTAATAAAGGCCTGCGGCCAAGTTTAACCCATTTCCATGCTTTGTGGTCATTATTCATATTATCTGCATTTTCTGCATACAATCCCATGAACGCGCACTGCAAACCAGGAAGTCAGTGAGAACAACAATTCAGGAGTGAGAGGTGAATAAAACAGCTCGATTTCAACAGGTATCAAACTAGTTATAATGCAAAACATTACTTTTTACTTTATCAGCTACAGTCAGACTTTAATTTAAGAGGAAAATATTTTTGTCTTTACAACCCCTTTAAGCTTACTAAACTTTTACGCAACCACAAAATCACCTGTTGAATCGATTGTTACTCGAGAAGGCAAAAATTTCACTATCAACACTTTGGGGTAGGGCCTTGAGTGGCATATATTGGATGCAGAGGACACTGTCTGCAAAAAAAAAAAACACCCCCGCCTAAAAGTGTCCATCCAGATTAAAGTGTAGTCCTCTGCTAACAAGGGTTGATGCAGTTCATGTACACCACAATTGCACATCATTGTGTGCTTCAGTAAGCTTTTGAAATGTACTTTGTTATGCCGTTACGTTTGCCCACAACCACCCGGATTCTCTTACAGGATTGTTTGTTTTTATGTTTGTCATAGATGTTGTAGTTTTTTTGTTTTTAAAACTACATGTGTTAACTGTTTGTTTGCTAAATCTTTCTGTCTAATGGTATAAACCTCAACTGCATGTTCCTTGGATCAAAGATTTATGGTCTCATTCAAGGGTAAGACCAATGTTCCTTTCTACTACTTTGTCAACTTTTAGCAAAAAAATGTTGAATCCTTCTCAAAGAAACAATGTCGGCTCTCACTTCTATACAAATAATCTCCTCCTTTGCTGAAAGACTATTGTTCTACCACAACTATCCCATTGTTTAGTATGCATTTGAAAGGCTCCTTTGTAAATGTAAAAGGGCTCAATAGCCCAATCACGAGATACAGTACCTCACACAAGTGAGTACACCCCTCACATTTTTGTAAATATTTTATTATATCTTTTCATGTGACAACACTGAAGAAATTACACTTTGCTATGATGTAAAGTAGTGAGTGTACAGCTTATATAACAGTGTAAATTTGCTGTCCCCTCAAAATAACTCAACACACAACCATTAATGTCTAAAATGCTGGTGACAAAACTTCACCCCTAATTGAAAAAATCGAAATTGGGCCCAATTAGCCTTTTTTCATCCCGGGTGTAATGTGACTCATTAGTGTTACAAGAGCTCAGATGTGAATGGGGAGCAGGTGTGTTAAATTTGGTGTCATTGCTCTCACTCTCTCATACTGGTCCCCAGAAGTTCAACATGGCACCTCGTGACAAAGAACTCTCTGGGGATCTGAAAAAAAGAATTGTTGCTCTACATAATGATGGCCTAGGCTATAAGAAGATTGCCAAGACCTTGAAACTGAGCTGAAGCATTGAGGCCATGACCATACAGCAGTTTAACAGGATAGATTCCACTGAGAACAGACCTCGCCATGGTCAACCAAAGAAGTTGAGTTCCCTAGCTCAGCGTCATATCCTAATACTGTCTTTGGGAAATATGAGTGCTGCTAGCATTGCTAAAGAGGTTGAAGGGGTGGGGGGTCAGCCTGTCAGTGCTCAGACCATACGCTGCACACTGCATCAAATTAGTCTGCATGGCTGTTGTCCTAAAAGGAAGCCTCTTCTAAAGATGATGCACAAGAAAGCCCACAAACAGTTTGCTGGAGACAAGCAGTCTAAGGACATGGATTACTGGAACCATGTCCTGTGGTCTGATGAGACCAAAATAAACTTATTTGGTTTGGATGGTGTTAAGCATGTGTGGCGACAACCAGGTGACGAGTACAAAGTCATGTGTGTCTTGCCTACATTGCCTACTCACTTTTGTGAGATACTGTACATGGTCTTAAGGGAAGCACGTAAGTGCAACAAAATCCATATTTCTAACTTTTCCTCAAAAAAGGTAAGCCCTGATTACGATCAAAGACTTCCATTCAAACACATCATTTTGGAAATCAATGACTCTGGCAGATTCATCATTTTGGTCTGTGAGATCAATAATACGGTATATACGGTTGTCAATGGTTATCTTCCTATTGTAGGACAACTTGCCTTCTTAAAAAGGTGTGGAAAGAAGTGAGTAAGATACATCAAGGCCAACTACTCCTTTACGAAGTTCAGTGCAGTATGAGATAAATTACTAGATATGTCTGATCCCAACCGCAAGAGTTTTTATAGAACCACATTACCTCCCTTCATTTAAATGATGTCAGGAGGTGCCAACACTCAGCAGAACAGGGCTTTCGTTTTTTTCACTCTCATCTCACATACTCCAGAGTTGATTAAATATTGCCAACCAGGTTCCTGCTTCAAAATGTGCTTAAATCTAAAATCCATAATATTACAAAGTCCGATTACGTACCTGTGTCATTGGTGGGGTATGCACCGAGTAATATGAATATGTGGCATAATCATGCTCAATTAATGTCTCAACTGCAGAATGTAACATTCTCACAAAGATGAGCAGTATTTTTAGAAAGCAGAGGTTGCAGCAGTTGAACAGGCTTCTATCTCAGAAAAAGTTACTAGAACTTTCAAACAAACAAATGCCCCCTCAGACTATTAGCTTGCAGTTACAACATGTCATGCATGAATTGCTAGCTTTAATAATTCCTTAGCACAATCAGCACCTTACAGGTCCAATTTGTTATCATAATGGTAATAAAGCTTGCAAAGCTGTTGTGCTGACTTCTAGCATAACAACTTAAAGAGAAGGGCCCAGATTCACAGAGCGATTACGCGTGCGCAACTGCTGTTGCGCGTGCGTAAGTCTAAATGTGCGCGTGCGTATAGTTGGACGCGATTCACAAAACAATATACGCCAGAAATCTACGTTTTTTGGTCCGGCGTAATTGAGTTAGACATTCGCTTCCCTTCGCGCAAAACTGCGCTAGACACACCATTGATTTGCTAGTCAAATATGCTAATGAGGGAGTTACGGGGATCCACAAAAAAACGCAGTTGCTGCGCAGGCTACGCGATGTGCGCAACTGCAAAATGTCCTGTCTAAAGTTAGAGCACATAAAAGCTGATCTAACTTTTGAAAAAAAGTCTAATTGTCAGATAAAGCAACACCGTTACTGAGGAGCAGACCACACACACGTGTTGCACTACAATTTGACTGCCAACATGCTAGGGGCATCGTCGCTCATAGCTGCACTAGTGAATATAGATGACCAAAGAAGGAGGAGGGCACGGAGGATGGCACGGGAGAGGGTATACCGCACCCGCATACACCTGTTTGGCATGAATGATTCAGAGGTCTTTCGCATCTTCAGATTCCCCCCTCATGCCATCCTGGAATTAACCACAACCTTGCAGGAGGACATCACCAGCCCAACACACCGCTCACATGCAGTGCAGCCACTGGTGAAGGTCCTGGCAACACTCCATGTCCTTGCCAGTGGCTCTTTTCAGCGTACAAGTGGAGTGGTGGCTGGGATGTCACAATCCTCCATGAGCAGATGTGTGCACCAGGTTGTCCCTGCAATCCTCACACGCTTGGCCAACCAAATCATCAAACCCACCACTGAGGAGCTTCGAATCAAGGCAATGGCAGATTTCTACCGAATTGCCAGATTCCCACGCACCATCGGGGCCATAGATTGCACACATGTGGCACTCCAGCCCCCCCATGAGACCGAGCACATGTACCGCAATCGGAAGAATTGGCACTCCATCAACGTACAGGTGATAGTTGATGCCCAAGGCCTCATATGGCACGTCCGTGCCAAACACCCAGGGTCCAGCCATGACAGCTACATCTACAATCAAAGCCACATCCGAACAGAATTCGAACAGAACGTGTATGGGAACACCTGGCTGGTTGGTGAGTGACATGGGAGTCAGGCATGACTATCCCCTCCCGTGATGCACAACAGAAGTGGCACATGCATGACTAACATTCTCCTGTCTTTTCCTTTACAGGTGACTCTGCATATGCACTGGGACCCCATCTCATGACTCCTATCCGGAACCCCCAAACCCCAGGAGAGGAACGATACAATGAAGCACACATCAAAACCCGTGCAGTGGTGGAGCGCACCTTTGGCCTCCTGAAGTCACGTTTCCGATGCCTGGATAAGTCTGGGGGTACACTGTTGTATTCCCCAAACTTCGTGTGCCATATCATCGCTGCATGTTGCATGCTACACAATCTCGCAGTGAGGAAGGGCCTGCAGGTTGAGCTACGTGATGATCTGACCCCCCAACCAGAAAATCAACCCCTAACCGAGGATACCCCGTCTTCTGAGGGAAGAGCAGTCAGGAGGCAGCTCATATTGGGCATCTTTGCACGTTAAACACACACATTAATCATGGCACAATGAGAATGCATGCATGCACACCACTATGGTCCCTAGCACACACACCCCACATCCTCATCAAATTGGATTGGCACCAGTCCACCATGCAAGACTGGTGAGCAGTAACGCCACGTCAAGGCTCCAATTATGTCACTGTACATTCATACACCATTCACACGGACCTGGGAATCACTTCTCCCTGGTCCTGGGGAACCCTTCTCCACCAAAATTGAGGGTGACACCCCTTTTCCAGCAGGAATGTCACCCCCACATTCAAACATCATTCACAACCCAAAATATGCCAAAAAAGTCAAACAAACAAAAATGCATAGAAACAAAAAATGCATAGTAAAAAAAAATTGCTTAGAAAAAACAAAAAAAAGCAGAGAACAAAAATAAAAAAGCTTTCAAAACAAACAAAAGGGGGAAAAAAAAATTATTGCCCTCTGCCTGAGCCACGCCTGGGGCGCCCCCGGCCACGGCCCCGGACCCTCAGGGGAGACGCATGGGGGAGGGGAAAAGCCGGGGAAGGAGGAGCAGCCCCTGAGATCTGCCCACCTGGCGGCCTGCCCTCCAAGGCCACGGCTATTCTGTCCAGGGCAGCACCAAGTGTTGCCGTGTTGCCCTGGATAGCCTGGGTAAGGGCCCTCACATCCTGCCCAACGCCTGCTGCTGTAGTTTGCAGGTCATTTAGGCAGGTTGTGGAGGCCCGGGAGTGGGAGTCCAGGTTACCCAGGCTATCATTAATGGAGGACAGGCTCTGATCCACCCGCCCCATAGTCTGGCAGAGCTGTCTCAGAAGGCGGGTCTGGGTGGCCAGGTTGCTTCTCAGACAGGCGGGCATGAGATTGGGCGCCCCCCTGGTGCTTTGGGATGACCTCCTGGCTCCAGCTGATGGTTGTGGCCGGGGAGAAGGGGAGGCCCTTGTGAGGGGAGCCATGTTGGGGGAGGAGGGGGGGGGCTGACCCTTAGGGAGGGCAGGCTTCTTGCAGCCAGAGGGGAAGAGTCCGCAGAAACCAAAGGGCCAGTGCCTTCCATGGACTCCTCCTCCTCATGATTCTGCTCCTCCTCATGATCGTCCTCCGCATGATCCTCCCCCTCCTCTTGTTCCTCCTCTGCGGACTCTGGCCTTGTTGGGGGGGCCTCATTAGGCTGCTGTCCTGGGGTTGGAGCGGTCAGTCCAGATGGCCCTGCACCCTCCTGCACAGCTGTGGATAACACAAAACATTCACAGGTTGGAGGATCCACACACTTGCCACATATTCCCTTTCACCCCCTCCCCCACACATGCTACACACCTGAGAGAAATAAAAACCTTACCTGGCACCGCGGGGACCGGACTTGTGTCAAAGCCTGGCAGGCCCTCCACTTCATGCCGGTGAAAGGTCAGGGCCACCACACGCTCCGTCTCTGAAAATCTAACCCGGCATGGTGGGCCCCCTCCTGTGCCCCTGGCATGGGCATTTATTGCGGCCAGTTTTTTTTTCACCTCACGCCGGAGGTCATTTATTTTCTTTTCTATCCCAGAGCGGGTCCGTGTCTCCCCCTCCCCCGATGAATTGACCTGCTCTGTGATCATATCCAAGATCTCCCTCCTCCTGGCCGGGGTGGTGGTGGCACTCTGCGGGCCGTGGAGAAAACGCCCATAGTCGGTAATGGCCCGGGCAAGAATTCTTTTTTCCCCCACAGTAAAATTGAGCTTTCTTTTTCTCTCAGTCATACTTCCAAACAAACTCACTAGCAGTCACCAAAAATCTGTCACAAATACAAGCACAACCAATCAGACAAGAACACACACAAAGAGAAAAAGAACAGCCAAAAATCACACTAGCACTCAGCAAGAAACACACACAAAAAAATCAGATGAAAAAATAAAGCAAGAAAACAAACGCTCAGAAATATATCAATCAAACAAACAGTCTCAAACACTTATCAAAATACACTTTCACAAAACTACCAACAAGCACAAGATCACACAGAACACTAATCTGACAACTACAAAACACACTCTAACGAACAACAGAGCAAAAGCACTTGATTCAATGGGAAGGGACACAAAGGGATGTACTTTTGCAATGGAAGGGCGTTTGTGTGTGTCTATTTATGCTGTCTGCGTAGTTCACAACGTTGCCCTAGTCCATTTCCAATTTCAATGATTGCGCCGCTCCCGAGTTGTGAGCATGCGCACAACGGAGCTGACATGGTTTCCTTCACGCGCGCATGCGCGAGTCGGCCGGCCCTTCATTTGCATGGGGTCACGGCTCATTTCAATGTAACACGCCCACGTCCCTCCCAATTTGTATTACTCCTCCTTACGCCTCCGGAAAAAACCTTACGTTTGCGCAAGCTCTTGCGTAAAAGCTACGTGAATCGCCGGATTACGCGGCTAGATTGCGCAAGTCTAACGGAAAAGTGGTGCGCTACGCCGGAATGATAATGCGCCGATCTACGTGAATCTGCCCCAAGGTCATTAAACAAAAATTGCTCTATTTATTCCATCCACTTGCAGGCTAGAATATCTACAATCCATAGGAAATAGCAGATGTGTTCTGTACATTCCATAGTATACTCTATAATTTGAAAGATGACCCTATGATCTCCTAGCCTACACCAGAGATAATTTCTCACTTTGTAGAATATTTCTGTACCAAAAATAAAAAAAAATGAACAGTTGTCAGCACTTAATATACCTTTCTCAAGCAAAGAAGATTCTGATATGATTAAATGGCTGCCTCACAACAAACTGCTGGGTCCTAACTGATTTTCAGCTGAGTATTTTAAATTATTCTTCCCATTTTTGCCTCCTTACTTGGAGAAGCTTTACAATTCTTCTGTGTCTTCTAAATAATGTCTGCCTGAAATGTTAAATGCCACAATTGTAGCATTGCCTCAACCTGGGAAGGAGCTTGTGTTAGCTCAGAATTTCCACCCAATTTTATTGTTAAATACAAACTTGAAAACATATGCAAAGTTTCAATATATTTGCCTGAGTTAATTAATCCAAATCAGGTGGGCTTTGTTGCTGATGACTAGCAACCAGATGCTACCATATGTATATTGAACCTTATTTATCATGTGGAAACTGGGGGAGGTCCTTCTTTTTTTCTTACTTTAGATGCAGATAAAGTCTTCAATATGATATATTAGGGTTACCTATCGGGAGTGTTATTGAAAATTTTGGTTTTGGTGGCTGGCAACATATACTTTGCCATAATGGCATTACATGCCTCTCCTTCAGCCCAGGTTTACATGGAGGGTATGCCTTTATCAACTTTGCACATTACGAAAAGCACACCTCAAGGGTCCCATTTTCATCCCTATTATTGGTACTCCTAATGGAACCACTAGCAGAGAAAATCAGACAGTACCCTGGGATTAGTGATATTAGTTCATGGCCAATCACACGCCATTAAGCTATTTGGCAACTAACTTTATCCCTATCAAACCCAGATCCTTCACTACAAAATGCTCATGATGATATATACGTAATATATGATATATTACAATTGTTTAACAAGGTATCATATTATAAGATCAATAAAACTAAGTCAAACATTTTGGTTATAGAGATAAATCCTAATGCCCTAATGCCGTCAAGAAAACCGTGGATTTTTTTTCCAACGAAATGTTGGCTCAAACTTGTATTGCATACACACAGTCACACAAAATGTTTATATATCTTGTTCAATATGTCTTATCAAAGTTTTGACAAATACAAAGTAATGTAGATAAATACATACGCATACTCAGTACAACAGTACAAGGTCAATATAAGGTCCACATATCAATTAGGGAGTATCAAAATAATACATGACCTTCACAAAATGAAGTTAGCATTATCAGATAGGATATCCAGTGGCATTTCAGCTATGGGAGCTTTACAGGTTTAGCAAGGTAGGATTAGAGGTAAGGATGAGCCGAACACCAGAACTTGCGAACAGGCAAAAGATTTGTGCGAACACCGTTAAAGTCTGTGGAACGCAAACATAAAAAAAAGTGCTAATTTTAAAGGCTTATATGCATGGTATTATCATACAAAGTGTTTGGGAATCTGGGTCCTGCCCCAGGGCTCATGTATCAATGCAAAAAAAGTTTTAAAAACTGCAATTTTTTCGAGAGCAATGATTTTAATAATGTTTAATGTGAAACAATGAAACTGAAATATTCCTTTAAATTTAATGCCTGGGGGGTGTCTATAGTATGCCTGTAAAGTGGCACATTTTTTTCCCATGTTTAGAACAGTCCCACAGCAAAATTACATATCTAAAGGAAAAAAAGTCATTTAAAACTACTCGCGGCTATAATGAATTGTCAGGTCTCGGCAATACAGATACAAGTCATTGAAAATAATGTCATGGGTTTCCCCGCCCCAATCCATTACCAGGCCTTTTGGCCAAAATAAAAATAAAAACATTGTGTGGGCGTCCCCCCAAATGCCATACCAGGCCCTTCAGGTCTGGTATAAATATTAAGAGGAACCCTGTGCCAATTTTTTTTTTTAAACTGGCATAGGGGTCCCCCTCAAAATCCATACCAGGCCCTTCAGGTCTGGTATGGATTTTAAGGGGAACCTTGCGCCAAAATAAAAAAAATGGTGTAGGGTTCCCCCCAAAATCCATACCAGACCCTTATCTGAGGATGCAACCTGGCAGGCTGCAGGATAAGGACATCAGAGGCCTGCAGGTTGGGAATATACAAGTCATTCATTCATTCAACTTATGGATAGATTTGATGCTTTATACAATGCTAACTTTCCTCCCCTGCTTACTACAATTAGGGCAGACCTTTCCCTGTGGACTCGGACTGCCTTTACCTGGTTAGGCCGGGTGAACGTAATAAAAATGAACATTTTGCCCCGAATCCTTTTTTATTTACAGATGCTGCCGATCTGCTTGCCCAGACTGTTCTTTGACCGCCTCTCCAGCATGCTGACTGAGTTTGTTTGGAACGTAAGTAAGCCCCGAATAGCTCTTAGGGTGTTAAAGCATTCTAAGAGGGAGGGTGGCTTGGGATTCCCTGACGTTAGAAGATATTACAGAGCGATAGCTCTTCAAAGAATACTCAACTGGGGTTTTCATTCCCACTTGAAGCTTTGGGTCTCTCTGGAGAAATGCCTTGCAGGCAGGAATCTAGCATACGCACCGTGGCTGCCCCAGGAGCATAGAGGACTATCTGTGACGACCTCCCCGCTGACAGCTCATGTGCTCTCAGTTTGGGATAGGATTAACTCTATGCTGAAATTGGCCCATCCTGTGTCCCCGCTGGCCCCACTGGGTGGCTTCCTTTGGTACCCTCATGGAGAACAAATGGCCTTCTTTGGGTCATAGCTGTATGATGGAAACACCAGTTGCGGCAAGCTTATGAAAGAGGGTAAACTTCTAGATGATGAGGCCCTTCCTGTTGGACGACATGGCCCACGGATGAATTTCTGGCGCTATAGGCAACTACACCATTTCTTTGAGGTACATGGCCCGTATGATTAGGGACCCTTCCTCTCTCACCCTGTTTGAGAGTCTTTTTGTTGACGATGACCCTGCCCCCCACCTGGCTTCCGAGCTATACCGCCTACTGGGTTCCGCTGCCCCTCTGTCCACGCCTGCCTACATTCGGAGATGGGAGAGAGATTTGGGGCAGGTCCTCACTGACACACAACTGACCCACCTATATCATCTCACTCATACTTCCTCCGTGGACTCTAGAAACCCAAGAAACAAACTTTAAAATTCTGTCCCGCTGGTACCGTGTGCCGGCGGACATGGCATGTATTTACCCCGCTGAGTCGGGGCAATGTTGGCGTGGGTGTGGACATAGGGGTACACTTATTCACATATGGTGGGAATGCCCTTTAATTAAACCCTTTTGGGCGGATATAAAAGATCAGATACAAACGATCACAAGGGTAGATATTCCCCTCTCTCCGGTGCACTTTCTTCTCCATGTCCCGACAATCCCACTCAGCCAATATAAAAAGAGTGTGCTGCCACATCTACTTAATGCAGCCAGACGCTTAGTCCCGACCTATTGGAAGCAGTCCAGAGTTCCTACCCGGGAGGATTGGGTTCATGGGGTAAGTGCAATCAGAGAGGCTGAGGATTGGGTGGCGACCTGTCGGGATCGCCATGATCAGTATCTTAATATTTGGGCACCATTGGACAGACTATATTTCAGACCCTAACTTTGTTCCCTCTAGTCTAGATATCACTCTGCTGGAACTAGCAGAGCCTTCCCTTAAAGCCCGCAGGTTGCGAAATTTTAGTGAGTGAGGAATTGGCCCCTTGGTAGCTAGCTGATGCAGTGGTCTGGTGGTGCTGATGGCTTTGGATTGAGGCGGTGCACCCGGTGTGTACATGGACACGGTTTCCTGTAAGTTTGGAGGTACGCATCTTTTGCTCTTGTTTCCCTTCCCCCTTTTCCTCTTTCCCTTCTTTTCTATACTTTCTATCTTTAGATATACTCCTCTGGGGTCTCTCCCCCTCTTTCTATTTCTTTATAATTGTTGCCAATGGGAATTATTTGTTTGTACTTATTGGGTGTTCTAGGGGGATTACTGGAGCAAATCGACAAGCCCCTGTTGGTTCCCGTTGCCCCGCCTGAGTGTATGTTGTGGTCCCCTGGTCTTGGCCCCTCTGGCTCGTGGGGGGTGGTCAGATGGAGGCCTTGGTGCCCCCCCTCTGTCCTGACCGTGAACCGCGGGACCGGGTCTGGGTTCTATTGTTCCGTTTTTCCCCAAGCACTCTCACGGACTCCTCGCCTGGTTCGTCCCCGGGTTCAGGTAGTTCGGCGGGTAATGCTCCCCTTTGATGATATCTTTCCCCATAACTTCTTAGGCTGTTGCCCATTTGGCTACCTATTTGCCTCATGGATCGTTGTGGCCGCTGGGGCCCTTATGGGTGTTGGTTGTGGCAGCAGTATATGTGACTTTATATGCATCTTTTATTGTTTCTATGTGCATGTACAAGGTGTCTTGTTTGAAGTTTCCTTTGTGATGTTTGGCGGCCCTGTGTGGCCATTGTTCCAGTTTAAAGGAATCCTGTTGGACATGCCTGTCATTTGTCTATGTGTTTTTCTTTTATTGCCTAAATAAATACTGATTACACAAAAAAGGGCTCTAAGCAGTTTTGGTATAATAATTTATTGTATCTGCATTACCTGTAAGGGATTAAAAGGAGAGAACAGGAGAAGGATTTAAAAGAGTAATAGATCAGACTAAAGAAAATCCAGTAAGACTAGAGAAAGCAAGAAGGGGGGCTTAAGGGGGCACATTTAAAGGCATAGGATGAGGAATCCCCTATCTCTTGGGTTTAGCCAACCTTCTGGTCCTTTCATATACTTAAGGCTTTCTATTTACATTTTGAGTAGGCTATTCATTGAGACCAGTTTTTGGGGATTTTCTTATGTTAGTTTAATGAGACAGCCATTTAGTTTTTTTTTCATTGACCATTGTGTCATTTAGTCACGTTTTAACCTCTTTGAAGCTTAGTAAGGGTAATGTCCATGATTAAGACTTGGTTGATTTGGTGGCAGGTAATATAGATATATTTTACTTCAGACTACCAACACGAGACTTTCTCACATTTTATTTGCTTGTAACGCCTCTGCACAGGTTTAGCATCATTTGTGGTTTCTCCCCCCTTTTTTTTTTTTGTTTATTTCTTTTAGTTTCTCTTCTTTTTTGTAACTGTTTTAGTTTTCATGAAAAAACTTATCGTTTGCACTTAAAACTTGCACATATATATATAAAAAATCGTCCATCCCAATCTCCTCCCTCCCACCCCAGAACCTCCAGGCCTCCATTCTATCTTATTTTCTATATTTTCTTATTTTTCTTATTTTCTTATGCTTTTATGCTCCCATCATTTCTGAAAATTTCAATGTCTGCTTAAATTCATTCCATTGTATCCAGTTCTCATCATATTCTTCTATCCCCTCTGTATTAGTAAACCTTAAATACTCCAGGTTTTGTATATCATTTATTTTGTTACACCATTTTCTCATAGAATGACTTTCCCTATTTTGCCCATGTCTGGCTATTAAGCTGGTGGCACATAATATAAATCCAATTATTTTTGCCAAGTTACATTGAATATCCCGAATTGGTTTATTTAAGGGGACATCAGATTACAATTCAAAACTGTAAATTTTAAAGAATAAGCTTGAATCTAGAGCCTTTTAGCTTTGAGGCGTGACCACCAGATATTTGTTAAGAGTTCCAACACATGCAACAGATACTTTTAGTTCTTAATTGTGCCACTTTAGGAATCTGTTGTTATGGCTGAAAATTGAAAAATAATTACTGCTAGTTTGCAGATTAAACTAGAAACTAGTGGTAAAAGTAACTGAGTTGGCATACTAAGAGACATCAGTGCTCAGAGTATGGCATGTATGTTCTGGGAATCTGTCATGAATGTAACAACTTTCCATTCAGGGCACGTGGGTTGCTAGGATGCAACTAAACAATGACACATCTTGGCTCCATTTAGCTGCTGGCTGGAGATTTTCTAGTTGACTGCTGAATATAAACAATCGGCTGGTGCTGGCTAATGACTCCCAGCTGGCAGCTGAATGGGTTTGAGCATGTGTCATTGGTTGCTATGATGCTGTGCTGTCAGCTGCATAACCAACAATGTATTGGCAACCAATGATGCTGTACAGCCGACAGTGACATAGCAACCAAGGAAGCTGTGCAGCCCTAAAGCTGAACATGCACCAAGAATGGAATATTCACTATGGACATTCTAGCCTCAGGTCCTACCATGCCTCTATGTTGAAAGTTCATGTACCTCTTTCAGTGAGGTACATTCATTTGTAGCAGGAACCTACATTTGTGGTGTGAAATCACAACACAAAATTAAAAGGACTTTATGACACCTTTTTTTTTAATTCCTGGGATTCTCTTGAACCTGATCAAAAAAATCAGGTCTAATGTAAAATATATTCTCTAGTAAATTTTTCTGTAAATATGAACACAGAATTATAATTCTATTGCAGGAAATGTAGAGGAAAAAAACAATATAAACTAACACAAATTATAGGAATTTGCTTTGTACTTTGCTTTAAAAATAAAGTGCCCTGAATATTAAAATATTGAGTATGTGGTATTTAATCAGTAAGCCGTTTTAAAAACCTACTTCAATGCAACTGACTGCTAATAATTACACAGTAAACTTCTTTTGACACTTGAATGTCTCCTAGACTAATTAAAGACAACACAATGCACAGTTCAATTCATATTGCAGCAATCTTAAAAGCCATCTACTAGCAAAATATAAGGTGCATCGACAGTAACAAAAAGTAATTTCCATTCATCTTTTCAAAAATAATACAGATAACAATTGAGCAGACTCAGCATCTGAGTACAGATAATAGGATAATAACTTTTCAGACAACTTAAGAGCTGCTGGGCATTTTACTTACACCTTACAGGTCAGTGTTATTTTGTGTCTGGCCTTACTTATAATATAATGAACTATAAAAGCTGGACTTCAAGAAACAAAGTACAGATGATTAAGGTTATAGTTCACTATAGAATCCTTTCCTAGTAGGAAATTCCTACTAACCACTATAGCATGTTTTCCTACTAACCTGTCTATTTATGTTCAATATTTTGTATTCTATTCTATTAGTGCTTCTCCATAAAACCAGAACCCTTAATTTAAAATGAAATTCAGAGAATGAGCCTCCATAATGAGATTTATATTTAAAAAAATATTCAAACGTAATCCCAAATCAAAATTAGTAATAACCTAAGCCATAAAGTGCAATAGTCAATATCAACAAATCACAATTAAAGTAGTAGTAAACTCACAATGCATACTTTAGTTCAATATAAACAGTGCAAAGTAACTTTCTGTCCCATGTCCTTTATATCTTCCACTCATCAGACTGTGAAAAGATATAGCCTAATTTCTTCTGACGTCACCGGTGCATGTGCAAATATTCTTTCATCTATGGCACGATCAGTGTGCTGTCAGTTAAGGTGGCCTTCTACTTTCCTATGGTCGTCGGAACTTGCAGCATTGCAGCACAATATCTCAAGAGCGCTGATGCTTGGCTGAGTTAGCAGCTGAGGATGAAAATGAGGCTTGGCTAAATCTTGCTGCACGTGCGTGAGATTAGCCAATGGCATAGAAGGAGAGTGGAAGCAATAGCCAGCTGCATGTGGAAGGCCCTGACTTCTTAAGACATCGGAAAAAATAAAAGGCACAAATATATAATAATATATTTATAAGCAGCTGATTTAGCAATATATCTTGTGGTGGCTTCAATTATTGCCCTAATGTTTATTTAGATAAAAGGTGAGTTTACTACCGCTTTAATCTTTAATTGTTGTGCCTATTCTAAATTGAAATTAAAATATGAATGCTTGGCTGATTTAACAAATATTGACTGTCTTACACCACTATCAATGAGTGGTATCAAAAATCTTTACCTAAATACCTGCTGAACGCAGCACAAGCTTGTATCCCTAGCATGTGGAAACAACAATCTGCCCATATTTATATTTCCAGGACCTTTCAAAAAAGGTCTTTTTACATTTCTTCTTTCTGCTGGTAGGGCACCGATTCCCAAACACTGAAAATCTGAGACTATTCCACAAATCCATGAGCCAGTCAATGAATTAGCCGTGTCATGAGAATGTCAGGAACTTACGGCGCACTTGTATAATTGATATTAACATTTTAATATGATTCAGAAGACTTAGATCAAATTTGCAAATTAATTCAGCCTTTTCTTTGACTTGAGTGCTAGCCTCTGGGCCAGTCTGGCGGGACCCACCTTGGGCCCATGTTCCATACATGTATGGTAATGCTACAATCCCTTTTCTACAGACAACTGGAAACAGTAAGCATTTTTTGTATGTATTACCAATTCAAATTGGTCACACTGCTCTTATCAGATTACATACAATATGATCACCCTGACCTCAAGTACGTGATAAAAATAGTTTACTGTTTCAGTGTTCTGCAGATACACCTTATTTTTAAGGAATTTGTTTTATTAACATGAACAAATGAAAATGTTCTCTTTTCACTCAAATATTTGGTAGCTTTTTTTTTTTTTGCTTTGTGTTAGCAGACAGTCAATTTCAATATAGAGGCCTCCACCGAAAGAGCACACAGATCTGCTTACCAGTGTAGGAAACTAGGAGCAGGGGTGTGACCGGATGTGAGGGAGCGAGATGTGAGGAGGAGGGGAGGATCCCTGTGTGAACTCCAGCCGTCTCCAGCCGCCCCAGCTCTGTGATTACACATGCCGCAGTGAGGTGCCGCACACCCCCCCTCCCCTCCCTAGCAAGAGAGACGGGTCTGCATGTCAGCGGGGAGCAAATCTCCCACCCGTGTGAACACGCCGCAATAACGCATAGGCACTCGAGCGGCCCCGCACAGCACAGCACGGCGATCGAGGCAGCATGACAAGGAGGAGGAGAACACCGTGAGAGGTGAGGAGTTCAACCCGACACGCCGCACTGGGAAAAAAAAACCCGGCATAGACAACAGAAGCAAGAGCGGGTCTGTGTGAGTCACGTCAGGATGCATCAACGAATCTCTGGTATGTGATACATTTCAAAGAGACTGTGCAAATTAGTAACTGTCAACCCTATGCTCAGAGGGCAGAAGCCATAGTATGGCTGTGGTATCGTTACAAGAGCGGTTATAGCAATACACTCTTACCTGTGTACCTCCCAGACCTGTCTCTGGCTTTTTGTTTTGTTTTTGCTGGTGTTACTGTGCTTAGTATATTTATATTCACAACTACTCACTGCTTTGAAATACTCTGAAGTTGTTTGACAGAGTGGACTGGACTGATCTATTGATCTATTGTGCACCATTAGAATTGCATTTTTTCTATTTTTCTACACCACCATCTTAGCTGGGCTGCCCTCTTGTCCCTCTTTGGGAACAGTTAAAAATATGTGCACATAGGCATGAGCAGTAGCATACCTATAAAAACCATAGAGCGGAGAAAAACGAGGAAGCTATACAGAAATTCAGGACTGTTGACCCAGGGAAACCTAGGACTGTTTACCCAGGGAAAAGTTTCTTTAAAATTTGCATGGTGGTGCCGCCAATAGAGGGAAAATTACTTTGGATCCCCCCTCTCTCTCCTTCTATATCCTGCCTAGTTACTGTGATAAATTTTGTGCGGTTATCAAATTGTGTCTTGCAGCAACCCCTTGCTGGCTTTCACAAGAAACATCGGAGACCAGTCTAATTTAGATTATATATCAAAGAAAATTACCGCGCTTAACAAGCAGAAATGACAATAAATTACAAGCAGCAACCACTAGGTGTTACACACACACTAAATAGTACAAGAAAGAAAAGATGGAGTTGCGCTAAAAATAAAAAATAAATGAAAACAAAAGTATTGAGTGATGACCAAATGGTTATAATACCATGTGCAAGAAAAATATTATGTGAATCTAAAGTCCAGGTGTACTCAAAAAATTAATGAAAATCAAAAGAGTATAAGTGGAAGACCAAAAAAAACGTTAAAGTGTCCTTGATGGGCAGTTGTGTGAAAAAAAGTTGTTTACTCTGCTACAAAACTGTAAATATGATAAACAATGGAGGCTTACCAGAAGGCAAGCATAACGTGCTTGCGGCTACAACCCAGCCAGGGCCTTTTAGGAGTCCACAGTAGGTTGATACAGCAGGAAAGAGGGTTGAGAGGTTGTGGGTAGCTCCAGGTGTATCAGCAGTTAATTGCCAAAAAAAAAGTTATTAAATAAACACAGTGAAGTACGTCAAACCAGCACATTGAAAAATAATAAAAAATAATATATAAGGATGTCCTAGATAGTGACTTGAAATAACACCACCACCGTGTCACCAAATAAATTGAAGGCTTACCAGAAGCCAGATAGATATCGCATAGGAGAGGAAGCCTTGATTCAAAAAAAGAGTAGAGCAGCTGTTGACATCGTCTGGGGCACGAGATGTCAATTTCTTATGACGAAACATACGTCGGGAAGGTGACGTGCTGACATTCTAGTGACGAGACGTTCCGAGAGACACGGCCGTTCGTGTAAGCCGGCCGGCTGCTATTATTCCATGTTTTAACTTTTTATACCACATGTAAGTGCATTCTTTTATTAAACCCTGAAGACTTTTTAAGCATACTTCACTATGTGGGCTATTTATTTATTTTCGGTGCATTGCTGAGATCCGGAAGATCTTTAATACACCCTGGCAACAGCTGCTCCACTCTTTTTTTGAATCAAGGCTTCCTCTCCTATGCGATATCTATCTGGCTTCTGGTAAGCCTTCAATTTATTTGGTGACACAGTGGTGGTGTTATTTCAAGTCACTATCTAGGACATCCTTATATATTATTTTTTATTATTATTTTTCAATGTGCTGGTTTGACGTACTTCACTATGTTTATTTAATAACTTTTTTTTGGCAATTAACTGCTGATACACCTGGAGCTACCCACAACCTCTCAACCCTCTTTCCTGCTGTATCAACCTACTGTGGACTCCTAAAAGGCCCTGGCTGGGTTGTACCAGCAAGCACGTTATGCTTGCCTTCTGGTAAGCCTCCATTGTTTATCATATTTACAGTTTTGTAGCAGAGTAAACTTTTTTTCACACAACTGCCCATCAAGGACACTTTAACGTTTTTTTTGGTCTTCCACTTATACTCTTTTGATTTTCATTAATTTTTTGAGTACACCTGGACTTTAGATTCACATAATATTTTTCTTGCACATGGTATTATAACCATTTGGTCATCACTCAATACTTTTGTTTTCATTTATTTTTTATTTTTAGCGCAACTCCATCTTTTCTTTCTTATAATTTAGATTATATTCAAACGGTCAAAAGTGGGAGCTGAACTGGTGAGAATTGGCAGTGTCTGGCGTTTAGCGGAATCACGCTTGGGTTGGTCGCTCTCCATAGGGATCCCCCTTATTTTTTGCCCTTTTTTGCCTTTTATTTTGCCTGTTCTCTCCCACTTTGTATTGTTAAGAGGTTGGATAAACGCAAACGCAAACAGAACGCTAATAGAAGGTAGCCTTTCCAGACATAAAATGGCGGCAGCAACAACAAAAAAAGGGCAGCACAATTCGGAGAGTGGGGGGCCTCAAACAACAAGGTCTAAAGAGAAAGCGGCAGAGGCAGCAGCAGCTGCAGCCGCCAAGTTGGAGCAGTACTCACACACCTCCACAAACTCTCCAGGTAAAGGGGCCCAGAGCCAACAAGCGCAGATTAAAAACCATGGGTGTACATCAGCGGATAGGAGAAGCCAGGGCCACGGGGCTCCGGGCTCAAAGTTAACAAGTAAAAAAGACCCCATGGGAGAACCTCCAGGGGGCGCGCCGCCTAACGCAAAAAAACACTATAGAAGTCCTTGCAGGGGATGGTTCAACAGGTGGGGGGAGCCCTCCCTGAAAGAAATATTACTTGCTATAAACGCCTGCAAAGGGTCATTGAGCAACCTAACCGACCAGATAAAAGAAATAAAGGAAGAGTTGAAGACAATGAGCCAATAGATGCAGAGAACTGGGCAAAGAGTAACGGCAGTAGAGGAGAGAGTGAGTCAAGTAGAAGATGAAGTGCACCCGTTAAAGCAACAGATGCAAGCAATGCAGGAGCAAATTGGATGGCAGGCATCTAAACTTGACGAAATTGAGAATAGACTACGCAGAAACAATATACGGGTGGTAGGTCTCCCGGAACAGAGTGAGGGTACCCACCCAGTAACTTTCCTCGAGAACTGGCTTAGAGAGACCTTTGGGGAAAATGTTTTCTCACCATTTTTTGGGTTAGAAAGGGCTCATAGAGTTCCATTCAGAGCCCTAAAGGATGGGCACCCTCGGCCTCTACTTTTGAAAATTCTTAATTATAATGACAAGGTGATAGCATTGCAAAAGGCAAGAGAGAAGGGGGACATCTTTAACAACGGTTCACGGATCTCTCTGTATCCAGATTTCTCCCCTGAACTAAGTAAACGTAGAGCGGAATTCACACCAATTAAGCATAGTCTTTTAAAAAACAAAATTACATATGCATTATTGTACCCAGCACGCTTACGGATAATGACTTTAAAGGGACCCCAGCTATTCGACTCAGTGGCTGGAAGAGAATAAACCGCAAATAGAACAAGCAAATTGACTGAACATTGGCGGAGAGGAGTAAAGAAGGGGCCTAGACCTTAATAAGAGGTCTTGAACTCCACCCCTCTGTTGTTGTGATGTTTTTTTTATATATATATATATATATATATATATATATATATATATATATATATACATTTTTATACATACACATATATACATTTTTATACACATGTATACACATTTTTCCCTTTTTTTTCTGCTCACGTTATTTTTGGGGGCTGGAGGGCTTTTCCTCCCAAACCCCCGCCCCCTTTTTTTCTCTCTTTTTTTTTTTGGTTTGTGGTGATCTTAAGGGGGGAGCTCTCAAACTTAAATACATTAAAATGATTAAATACGCGAAGGGACGCAAAGATGAATCACGTGAATCACACGTCATTAAAATATAGGCACTGATTAGAAATGGGGGGTCATACCCTTGAAAAACATGCGCTCCTGGAAGGGAGGGGGGTACGGTAGGATGGAACATATGGGATCACAGGTGGGAATGGATGTTGCAGGGAATGTAAGGGAGGGATGGCAGATAGCGGTCACAATCACAGCCCCTGGGGAGGGCCTAGATAGGCAAGGGAAGAGGGGGGTGGGAGCCCAGCAGGGCAGGGGAGGGGAGGTTTGGGGGGGAAGGGGTGGAGGGTGGGGAGGTGTAGGGTAGGGATTAGGGAATGTCTACTTTGCTTGTTAATGATGTTGTTGCTGCAAGAGGAGGGGAAGGGAGAGGTGAAAGGAGGAAGGGCATATATTGATCTGGGTGACTATCTACCGAGGAGCAAGATGAACATAGACCCCTATTTGAGGATGAGACCCGAGCACTCTACTGTCGCACCTACATTTTTAGATGCAGGATAAGACACTTGCTATCGCCTCCTGGAATGTGCAAGGTATGGGGCACCCAATCAAGAGGATATCAGTTATGTCACTCTTGGACGAGGGTAAGCCAGGAATTTTGTGCCTACAAGAGACACACTTGACTAGGGACACAGTTGCCCAGTTAAATAGCCAGAAGTTCCAGTCCCAGTATCACTCAGTGCACTCCTATTCAAGGGGAGTGAGCATACTGGTGGGGCGGGGAGTAATGTTCTCTTGCACAGTCCTATATAGATGACCAAGGACGGTATATATTCCTTTTTTTTTAATTGCGAACAGACCACGTGTCCTGGCTAACATCTACATCCCCCCTCCGTTCAAATTTGAGGTCTTACATAAACTCTTCGAGTTTATGCTGGATAAAATAGGAGTTCCAGTAATAGCGGTAGGCGACTATAATGAGGTGTTGGATAGAAGCCTGGATAGATTTCCTCCTGGGAGCAAAACCAGTACACCATGCGAGGGTAGACTTGCACGACTCCTGGAGGAAATGGGGATTAGGGACATATGGCGAACTTATCACCCTCAGATGCGCCAATACTCTTGCTACTCGAGCTCACACCGGACGCTCTCTAGAAATGATATGGCTCTTGTTAACGAGGAAGCACTACCTCTGGTTAATGGGATAGAGTATGGCCCCAGAGGGGTGTCAGACCACTCTCCACTGCTGTTGACAGATAAGATTGGGTTCGGGTCGCCCCGCAGCGAATGGAAATTCAACCCGGGTTGGCTCGAGCTGATTGGCGAACGCGGGGAACTTGGTCTTCAAAATGAAATAATATATACAACTCAATATGTGTTCGGCGTCGACGGGGGTGGACTGGGACTCCTTGAAAGCCTTCTTAAGAGGACTTTTGATACAGCAGGTAGCAAGAGGAAAAAGAGAAGCCAGAGAAAAAGAGGGCAAACTTGGCCTCGAGGTGACTCAAGCTGAGCTAAGATACATTGAGGAGCCCACTTTGAGTAGACAGCAAGAATGGGTGGAGAAGCAGGCAGAGTATAGAACCGCTATTACAAGAAGGTCCGAGAACAACCAAATTCTTCAGAGGCAATGCCAGTTCGGAGAGGGGGATAAAGTAGGACGCATATTGGCCCTGCTGTGTAGAACCAACTCCCCCCCATCAAATGTCCCAGCAATAAGGACAGCTGCGGGAGAAATTGTCAAAGAAGGTCAAGCGGTGATACAAACATTTTGTGATTATTACAGGGCGTTGTACAAATCCACAAAGGGGGCAGGGCAAGGAGCTATGGGAGCCTTCCTCCAGGCAATATCAGTCCCTACTCTGACAGCAAAGGATAAGCAGGAACTAGAGGCACCAATCACTTTAGAGGAAATAAAGCAAGCAGTGGCAGGAATGCCCAACCAAAAGTCTCCAGGCCCAGACGGGCTTCCAATAGAGGTATACAAACGGTACCGTGAGGCACTACTCCCGGAACTATTGAAGAAATTGGAGGGGGCAATGAGTGAGGGGACACTCCCCAGCTCAATGTCGGAGGCGACCATTATAGTAATACACAAGGAGGGAAAAGATCCACTAGATCCCTCATCCTACCGTCCAATCTCCCTATTGTGCACCGATGTAAAGATCCTCGCTAAGGTACTCGCCACTCGTTTAAACAAGTATATTAATCATTTAATTCATCCAGACCAGACTGGCTTTATACCAGGTATGGCAACAAGCACTAATATTAGAAGGCTCTTCCTAAATATACAAACACCAATAGACAACGAGGGGAATAGAGCGGTGCCATCTCTTGATGCCGCAAAAGCCTTTGATAGCTTGGAATGGGCATACCTGTGGAGAGTGCTAGAGGTTTTTGGCTTCGGACCCCTTTTTATTAGATGGGTTAAACTATTGTATAGTGAACCCAGGGCTAAAATCAGAATTAATAACGAGCTGTTCCAATTGGAGAGAGGAACAAGACAGGGGTGTCCCCTGTCCCCCCTTTTGTTTGCCCTCGCTATGGAGCCCTTGGCAATTATGGCCAGATCGAGGACAGATGTAAGGGGGTTTAGGAGACAGGAGGGGGAAGACAGAATTGCATTATTTGCAGACGATGTTCTCGTTTTTTTAGGAGAAGTCGGGACCTCACTGGGAAGCGTAGTAAAAATAGTTGGGGAATCTGGACAGTTTTCGGGTCTGGTTATCAATTGGGATAAATCCGCTCTGCTACCACTGGAACCACTTGATGTTCAGTCAATACCAGGTGTTCCCCAATTGAGCGTGGTCACCAGATTGAAATACTTAGGGATTTGGGTCACTAAGGACGTCACCCAATATGCTAATATTAACATTGCGCCACTTTTACTTAACCACTTGCTTACTGGGCACTTACACCCCCCTCCTGCCCAGGTAAAATTTCAGCTTCCGGCACTGCGTCGCTTTAACTCACAATTGCGCGGTCGTGCGACGTGGCTCCCAAACAAAATTTACGTCCTTTTTTCCCCACAAGTAGAGCTTTCTTTTGGTGGTATTTGATCGCCTGTGCGATTTTTATTTTTGCGCTATAAACAAAAAAGAGCGACAATTTTGAAGAAAAATACAATATTTTTTACTTGTTGCTATAATAAATATCCCAATTAAAAAAAAAAAACACATTTTTTTTCTCAGTTTAGGGCGATACGTATTCTTCTACATATTTTTGGTTAAAAAAAAAAAAAAAAATCGCAATAAGCGACTGGTTTGCGCAAAAGTTATAGCGCTTACAAAATAGGGGAGAGAATTATTATTTTTTATTTTTTATTTTTTACTAGAAATGGCGGCGATCTGCGATTTTTATTGGTACTGCGACGTTATGGCGGACACATCGGACACTTTTGACACATTTTTGGCGCCATTCACATTTATACTGCGATCAGTGCTATAAATATGCACTAATTACAGTATAAATGTGACTGGCATTGAAGGGGTTAACACTAGGGGGTGAGGAAGGGGTTAAATGTGTATGCTAGGTGTGTTCTAACTGTGGGGGGAGGGGGGGTGACTGGGGGGGTGACCGATCTGTGTCCCTATGTAAGAAGGAACACAGATCGGGCTCCTCCTCTCCAGAGACAGGACGCTGTCTCTGTGTAACACGGCAATGAGAGATGATCTATGAGAGATCATCTCTCATTGGCCCACAGATCGCATCGCAAACGGCCACTCTGATTGGTCGTTCGCCGCGATCTGTGATTGGCCGTGTCCAAGGGACACGGACAACACAGGGCTTCCCCGCAGCGCGCTCTACAGCGCGCGCTGGGAACGCCAGAATGACTGGATATTCAGGCCCGCGCTGTTGCCGTCATCCGACGGTAGCGCGGGCCTGAAGTGGTTAAATTAAAACAAAAGAGAGACATATGGAAACGACTCCCGCTGTCTGTAGCAGGACGCTGCAATCTTATAAAAATGGTATGGCGGCCGCAGCTGCTATACTTGCTACACAATTCTCCGATCTGGATAGGTCTGGCGGGTTGTGGAACCACAGATCAAGAGAGTCCCAATAGTCGACTGTTGCTAGCAGGGAATCCGCATAAGTTACGGGTGGAAGCCTTAGAGGCAGACTTTTTCTCCTATAAATACGCAACTATAAAACTAGTCAGGAAAATATGGCAGATAACAAACGCATTTCTGGAGTACTCCGGAGTAACAGAATTTTCCCCTATATGGAGCAACAATAATATACAGGAAGTAATGAGCATAGAGAAACTGGAGGAGTTTATATGCGACCTGGGGTCCCCTGTAATTAAGGAACCATCATGATCTGGTAAGCAGATCTGTGTGCTCTTTCGGTGGAGGCCTCCATTGGTTGGATTGTCACCTATCATCAATACGATATGTATATCACACAAGACCACACCATTTAGGACTCACATGGGTGGAGGAGGATCTGAATCTTCTTCTTTGGTCACAGATTTTTTGGACAAAGACTCTGTTGTTTTTTTGATTGTTTGATCTATGAGCCCTTTTCCTTGGAAAGCAATCCGGCTTCTAACGTATGAGGACTCATTCACTATATCACGTGACGTATAGATTTTTATATGTTTTTGGTAAACAATGAGTGTTTTTTCTTTTTATCAACATATAAGAATGTTTGTCAATTGTCATATCATTTATGCACATGGTTTATGAGGTTCTAGCGCAATTCTTTTCCTTTTCCAATTTTGTTCACTGTTTATATTACGCAGCGAATCGCAGCTTAACATTTTGAATCACAGCATTGTTCACTTATCCGTATTTACAGTCTTATCTTATTAGCGCAGTTTTACATCAAAATTTTTCCAGGTCAATTTCAATACGTGTTAATGCTTCCTTACTGAACTAGTCACTTCTCAGTAAGAACCTCAATTTCCTTTAACAATGTAATCAAGAGCAAGCCCCAAAATAATACAGGTAATGTTTACTGGGTAATGATTTCCAATCTCTGTTTATCATATGCCCTCTTAAAGGGGTTGTAAAGAATTATTTTTTATTTATTTTTTAAATAACAAACATGTTATACTTACCTCCACTGTGCAGCTCGTTTTGCACAGAGTGGCCCCGATCCATGTCTTCTAGGGTCCCTTGGTGGCTGTTTCTGGTCCTCCCTGCAAAAAAATCCACACATTCATGCGAGCGAGCTATAGTTTCAGCCTCCCGATATGGCATTTGTCTCTCTGTAGCTGAGAACCTAGGTGAGAGGTCCGCTGTGGTGATTGGACAGTCAAAACTAGAAGCGGCACCCCGCCCCCCCAGTTCCAAAATTATGATTGTCTGCATAACAACTCATTGGTTGGGGTTTGCTGCCCGATCCCCCTACATATGTATGAGCTGCCCCCCCCCATGATGGCCATGTTGGTATTATCATATCGGCAGCAGTGCAGACGCTTTATAGGGTCGCCATACCGATTTGCCTCCGGCACAGTCCACCCCAAATGACTGGTGCTACACGAAAAGTGTAGCTCAAACCAGGAGGGTTTTTTTTTTTCGGTTTAGGCCAAGATACGCCATTGATTAGGTGTGTTCACAAAATAAAGTCCAACTCTAGCCAATATTATTTTATTTGGGGTAAAACAGGAAAGAGTTAAGGGATCTATAAACTTTTTATTACTGTGTGTGTCTTTGTTGGACAGATTTCCCCATGAAACACTTTTGGTAGTGTGGGGAAAGGGTTAGAATTTTAGACAATATTTTTAATGCTGGGCTTGTTAAAGGGGGCCCCCACCCACAGACACCCACAATGACTGGGCCAGGGTTGTGGAAACGAGGTCCCCAAAGCACCCTCCCCATGTTGAGGGCAAGCGGCCTGGTATGGTTCAGGAAGGGGGGAATTTGCTTGTCCACCCCATTTCCTGTCCTTCCAGGCTGCTTGCTCGGATTAGGGTCTGTTATGGATTCTGGGGGACCCCACGCCAATTTTTTTTGTTGAGGAGTTTTCCATAAAATCTATGCCAGACCCAAAGGGCCTGGTAGAGATTTTGGGGGGCATGCTGTTTTTTTTTTTTACTCTGGCATGGAGTTCCCCTTGAAGCCCATACCGGACCCAAAGGGCTTGGTATGGACTGTGAAAAAAGGAAGAATACTGCGCTAACTGAAACAGGTAGAATAGCGAAAGCAGCTACAAAAACAATGTGACAAACATATATTACAAAATGATGGAAATATAAGTAGCGCTAAAAAATAATAATCAGTGAAGATTATAATAAGACACTCTAAATGATATTGAATCAACTAAGGTGAATAAAACAAATGTCCACTGGTTGATGAAAGAAAACATCAAAAAAAGTCCATCAATCATGGGTGTGTTGGCACGACATCAGCATGAAAGGAACATTCTGTGCTTGAAATATGGGAGTAGATGAAATACTCTTACCAACTGTTGTTGATCTATGTGCCAACGACAATAGATCAAAAGCGCATAAGATAGACTCAATCTGCTCGGTTGTAGAAACGCCCGGCTGTAGAATGCACATGGGGTGTCCAGAAATAGACGTTGATCCTGGGATGGAATCTCACCGTGGAAATGTAGGCTCAGGATATAACAGATGGTAGACAAGTCTGGAGATCTACTTGTTTCAAAACGATGTTAGAAGTAAAATGGATGTCCTCTTGGAAACAGGCACACTCGTGGAATATGAAAAAGGGGTTTTCAAAACAGATCATGTAGAGAAAACAAAAAACATACTCCAATGGTGCAGGTAAAAGAGGGATGGGTTTTTATTTTAAAAAAACAACAATAGCATAAAAGTGATCACTGAAAGTATAAAATTATAAAAGCAATATGGGAGGTAAGTATACCGATCCCGACGTGTTTCGTCCTGGTGGACATCAACAGGGGCATGAATAATGGGTAGATGAGATTGGAGTAAAAAGGGTCACATGGTGAGTCACATGACAGATCACATGACTAGTCACGTGACAGACCACCCGACATGAACTTGTATACACTGACCAATCAATTTACAACATATCTCAAATCAAAAAGTATGTCATACATAGCAGACCATAAATGTAAACTAGAAATACAAATAAAAGGTTGCACAGAGAAACATGTATATGGGAAGTAAAACAGTAATGTATATACACCATTGTGACATGTGCACAGTAGGATAGGGGGGGGACCAGAGACATTGCCTATTAGAGGCATGATACAATCACCTCCAACCTCCTACTCCTGACTTGGAAGGAGAAGTTCACCCAGGGGGGGCGGAACTACCGCAATTCATGTGTGAGGGGACACCGGCCGCAGCGCTGTATGTAAAAGCGCCGCTGCCCTGGTTTTAATATTACAATACAGCGTGGAAACCACACTGGAACGCAGCGCCGACGTCATGACGCGCACGCGCATGACGTCACGATGCTATGCGCGGACATGTGACGCCTAACAACCAATAGGAGCGCCGCATGTCCGAAGGGGAGCCGAGGAACACAGAACAATGGACAACCAACGTCCAATCAGCCAATGGGTGCCCTGCGCATCCGAGGGGAGGCGAAGGCACACACATCAGCAATAGAAGCCCGCTGGATTAGGCAAAAAGATAATGCACTAGGAACATGCCAGGCACATCAACCGGACACAGACTAAAATATCGCCATCAAAAAGCGAAAAATTGGTATTGGACAGGTCAATTACAAACATAAAAATGTTTAGCAATATGACACAATCCAAAAAAGGAAATAGATAAGTGTCGCCCCCCAGGGGGGGGTGGAGGACGGCACACCCACTCCAATATATCGCAAAAATAAGGGAACACTATAAAGCAAGGTGAAAGATGCATTAATGAGATCCTAGAGTCCTAATGGAAAAAAAACATACTATTAACAACATACAAAAGGCAGAGAAGATGGAAAATTAGGCTTTGTTAATAAATAAATTTATGTCCCATTCGATGTTCATACCGAACGGATGGTACGTACACAATTCGTGTATCCAGTATGTTTCTAACTGGGACACGCCTCGCGTACGAGGTTCACCTCTCCAGTGGGGTATGAACTGATCAATAACCAAAAATTGGGTCCCCACAGGACCTTTTTCATGGCACTGTAAATAATGTCAAGGGACACTATGGTTAGTTTTCCCAAGTCTAATATTAGCAATATGCTCATTTACTCGAACCGTAAAGGTTCGGGTGGTCCGCCCGACATATTGTTTCTTGAAAGGGCATATCGGGTGGCGCATGTGGTGAAATGCTTCATCTGGTATACCCTTGAAGTGACCATAGACTGGAAGGTTTCACTTTTACATCACTTGTGACAGGGAAAAAAGGCCTTACAATCTTGAAAAAAGTAATGCTTTTTGGGGGGTCAATAACATTAGGGGCCACTTGTCCTTGGATGGATCTTGCACCTCTGAAAATAACACCCGCCCTATCTGGTAGGGCTGGACCCAGGACTTTATCATTTTGCAGGACACCCCAATGTTTGGCCAGAATTTGTTTTATTTGCTTGGATTGTACAGAATATGTGGTGAAGAAGGACCAACGGAACTTGTTAAAGGGGGCCGTCTTGGGACGAACTTCCAGAAGTGAATTCCGACTGATAAGTAGAGTCCGCTCAATTTCAGCTTTGAGTTCTCCCACCTCGTATCCCTTCTCTACAAACCTGTCCTTTAGGACCGTAGATTGGGTAATAAAATCTTCAACCTTGGTACAATTCCGTCGAAGAAGTAGAAACTGACTTCGAGGGACTGATTTTAACCATTGAGAATGATAGCAGCCATCTAACGGAATATAATCGTTACGATATGTACTGAACTCGAGATATTGTTCAACTACTCTGATCTCAAAGTCCAAAAAGTGCACAGAGATCGAACTGGCCTTGTGACTTAAACAGATATCTCTATCATTGGCATTCAGGGTAGACATGAACTCATTAAGCCATTCCAGATCACCCTTCCATAGGAGGAGGATGTCGTCTATATAACGAGCCCAAAGAATCAACTCTGGCCTCTTAAGGGCATAGACGACATCCTCCTCCCACTTGGCCATGAAGAGGTTGGCCAGACTGGGGGCATATTTTGCCCCCATGGCCACGCCCTTGGTTTGTAAATAGAAGGTGTTCTGAAACCAAAAATAGTTGTGCTGAGCCGCAAATCTAAGAAGCTGCATAATGAAGTTACATTGTATAGCGGGCAAGGCTGTATTAAGAGACAGGTAATGTTCAACGGCATCAAAGCCCAATTCATGGGGGATGCACGTGTAGAGTGCGTCCACATCTGCTGTGGCCAAAATCATACCTTCTCCAAAAGGAACTGACTCTAGTAGTCTGATGGTATCACCAGTATCCTTAAGGTAAGAGGGCATGAGTCTGACCAGCGGTTGGAGATAAAAGTCCACATACTTGCCTATCCTAGATGTTACCGAGTCAATCCCGCGGACTATCAGATGGCCAGGGGGATTGACTGGGTCCTTATGGACCTTTGGTAGGTAATATATCGTGGGGATCCGAGGTACGACAGGTATCAGGAAGTCCCGCTCTTTTTTATTAAGAATTCCCAAAGAGAAACCTTTCTTGATCAATTCGGTAAGGGACCTCTTAAACTGAAAAGTGGGATTGGAATGAATCAGAGAATAGGTCTCTGAATCCCCCAAGATTCGATTAATTTCATTCACATAGTTAACCTTGTCCAGCACGACAATAGCCCCCCCCATTGTCAGCCGGACGGACAATTAAATCTTTTTGGTCACATAGTTTCTTTAAGCCTCCCTTAACTTTAGAATCCATATGTATCTTTTTATTTGGAAGTTTATCCAAATCCTGCAGGACCAGGCTACGGAAAACATTAATCGCCAGGGCCATAGTTCCTGGAGGGTTAAACAAAGATGGATTGGCTAGTCCTGTATGTATATGAACATCAGGAGGTTTGGGAGCCATCGAAGTTGTAATGAAAGGGGGGGATAGAAAATGTCTCTGAAAGCTCAGCTTACGGGTACATTTTTGTATGTCTGTAAATGTGGAAAATGTGTTCAATGTCCGTGAAGGGACATACTTCAAACCTTTGTCAAGAACAAGTTTTTCCACATCTGTCAAAACTACCGAACTGAGGTTAAAGACTCCGGACCCACTCAAAATCTTTTTCTTTTTGCTCTGGACCCTACGACCCCCTCGGGTACCTCTTCTGCGACTGGGCTTCCTGGGTAGTCCTGCATCTCCCTGTGAAAACCCTCATTGTAAGACGGCCCCGAGTGACCCTGATTATAATTGTATGGAGATCGGAACATCAAATCATCATCTCTTTGGTAGTGATGATTATAGTATTTGTCCCTCTCGTAGTTTTCCAGTGGAGGGGGACTCTGGTACGAACCTGAATAGGAGTTCTATATTGATACTCGCCACCGAAATGTTGATAATCACCACGGCCGTCCCGATAATCAAACGATCTCCTAGGACTCATGATAATGGGAGCTTCCTGACTGTCTGTGAAAAGAGCCTCCACCCCTACCTCTAGTTCTCCCACCCTTTTAATGAGGGGGGCGTAGGGGATAGGGTTTGGGTTTTGGAGGTTTATTCTGTTGTCCAGAGGACCTAGAAGGTTTAACTTTAGGTGCTTGAGAGCCCATTGGGGCCTGGTTGGAGCCCTCTCTGGCCTAAGGGGCAAAAGAAAGGGTTCTCGGGGCGTGGCTTGACTAGCGACCAGGATGGCCGCACACTGACGGAGCTCTGTGAATTGACACAGCCGACTGCTTCTATCCACGCTTATCGGGCGCCAGAGATGGGCAAATCGAACCACCAGACCCCCCGCTCCAGACTCCGCAGTAGCTCAGCTGCTTCCTCATCTCGGAGCATCTCTGAACTTTTCAAGGCCTCGGGGAGCAACGTGGTGGTCTCCAAGATGGCGTGGTCCCAGCCAGACGAAGACGACTTCAGCGAGGACTCGCAGTATACGGCAGAGGATTCAGGTAGGAATCGCTCCCGCTCCAACAAGCCGCTGACGTTTGCAGACATGTCGGTCTTTGCTGCGGACATTAAAGCTACGTTTTCTGCGGCCATTACGGACTTAAAGTCCAACCTGCTGGTCTTCTCAGACAAGATGGAGACCGTAGAGGCTAAAGGGAAACACAGGGACAAGGCCCTGCGCAGGCTGGAGACTGTGGCGGACACTCATGCTATGCACTTTATTGAGATGAACCGCCATTTAGAAGACTTAGATAACCGGGGTCGCAGGTGTAATATAAGAGTCAGGGGGATCCCCGAGTCCGTGGAGACCGACCAGATTGTTCCTGCCTTGCAAAGGGTGTTTAATAGCTTACTGGAACGGCAAGAGGAAGCCGCTATCGACTTTGTGAGGGCAAGGGGATCTGACGATGCACCTCCAAGAGACATTTGTTGTCTCCAGAGTTTCCAACTTAAAGAGGACATAATGCGGAAGGCCCATGGCAACGACCACATTGTCTTCAATGGCGCACAATTATGCTATTTCAGGATCTATCGCAAATCACTCTTCGTAACCGCAGAGCGCTGCGCCCCCTGCTGGAGCAGCTTGTCAGAAACACAAGTACTTACCGAGGTCGAGATGCTGAGGACGGCTCACCTTTACGACCAAGCGCACCTGCCCCCTGGAATTTGAGACAGGAGGCAGAGGCACAAGGAGGTACCGGTACCGGCGGGTAGGTAGATTGGATGCAGGTACTGGAGATCAGCGGCTGAGATGTGCTGCAGGTGCTGGAGGGTCACCAAGGCAGATGAAAGTGGTAAAGTCCCAGGGCACAGTTCAGAAGCCAACAGACTAATGATAGCAGATCCGGGGTACAGGTAAAAAGTCCGGGTTCAGGGTAGAGCTAAGACAAGTCCAGGTATGTAAGCCGAAGTTCAAGGGCAGGAGACAGAAGCAAATCCAGGTCACGGTCCGAGGTCAGAGGGTTCAAGAAGGCAGCAGAGTCCACAAACAGGCTGAGGTCAGGTTTCCAGGCGAGAGCTGAGTCGGGAAGTAAATCCGGGTCAAAGAGCACAAGTCAAAGTGTCAAAACTTTACTCAGAGCTGACGATAAACCAGCAACCTGTGCAAAGACAGGGGCTGGTTTAAATAGGGCTGTCAGGTCTGTGATTGGTCCCGGGAGGAGTCGTGCACGCGCCGCCACACCACGCACGCGCCCCAGGTGCACGGGCACGCGCCGTGACACGATTCTAGCGTGCCTGTGCACAGATTGAGCGCTGTGAGCGCTGGGACCCTGACACAGCTCCAAAGGAAGGACATAAGATACACCTGGCATTTCCCCTTTGCTCTGGTGGTCACATTGGCGGGCAAGCAGCACGTGTTACGATCCCCGTCTGACCTACCAGACTTCTGTGAAGGCCTCCATCTAGAAGTCCCGGAACTACCTGACTGGTATCAAGAGTTTGCTCTACCACCACCGCCCAGGAGCCCGCCTGATTCCCCTTACATCACCCCGGAGAAACAGAGGTCTAAAAAACCTAAGCATGGTCGCGGTGGAGGCTCCCAAGCTGGTACCCCGGCCCCCCGCTCCACGCCGGCTAGGGGTCGCTCGATAGATTGACTGGCTTTCCTATGTTGACGGTACTGTCTTGTTTAATTGCTGGATCGAATGCTAGTCTTACATTGATCGGGACGGCCTGTGCAACATGTTTTATTCCCACACTGTCTGACCCTGATTGTTTGGACTAATTCGCTGTGTGGGACGTTTCAAAAGGGGAAAGTTTGTTCGTGTTGAAATTTGCCGCCCCCTGCTGTCGGGTCCAGATGGGACAGTACCCCTTCACGGGGTTTAGATTCGATCCGATCTGTCATTGCTTCAAGAGGCTGTGTCTTTTCTTCATGTTGCTCGCTTATTGTGAACTTTGTTTTTTTTTCTCTTGTGTGTGTTTTTTTTCTTTTTTTATTATTACTGCCTCGGCAGTCATTGTCAGCTGGTCTCTGCTCCCAGGATATCCCGGTTGCAGACACTCCACGCTATCCACCAAGTGCGCTCGGAGGGGGTCCCCCCGCTCTGACCACACTACTTTGTTACTTTAGTGGGAGTAATCTTCAACTAGAGTTTTTTTTTTCTCTCCCTCTGCCTAGTGGCGGGATCTTTCCCGTACACCTGTCTCTATACTTTGCTCCCTGCTCTTCTCATCTCTCCTCTACCTCTCTCACTCTTTACCCTTGTTTCTTCTATACCTCTCCCCCTTACCCTTCCCCCCCCGACACCCCTCCCCCTCTTGTGCCCTAGTATTGCCTGGTTCTTCCACTGTGCACTGTGCTTTCTGATTTCCTGTTGTCTCAGATTGCTTAGTACTTCTCTCAGTCTTTTCCAGGCCCACCGCGCCCGTTCCAATGGCTTTCTCGTCCCTGGGGAGATCACCCACGGTAATATCATTAAAAGCAAAGGGTCTGAATATACCAGAAAAGAGGGTATCACTTCTTAGGGAACTCCGCAAGGGTAAGCCACAATTTGCTTTCTTACAAGAGACTCATTTCCGGACAGGTCACACACAGAAATTGACTGATACTTACTTTAAGACAGCTTACCATGCAACGAACGATAGTGCCAAAACTAAAGGGGTGTCCATCCTGATCGCTAGGTCTGCCCCCTTTACGCTACAGGACAGTTTGATAGACCCAGAGGGACGATATATTTTCCTGAAGGGCTCCTATAATGGCAGGACATTGACTCTGGCCAATGTCTACTTCCCCAACACGGCGCATGTCACCTTTTGCCAATCCCTTACGCGACAGCTGATGGGCTTCACCTCTGGTTTCTTAATCTTAGGCGGTGACTTTAATGTCCCCCTGAACCCGGTAGTAGACTCCTCATCTGGTTCATCATGCGTCCCTTACCGTGCCCTTAAAAGGCTGAAAGCCATGCTCAACTCCCTCCAACTGATCGATGCGTGGAGGTTTCTCCACCCCGATACAAAGGATTTCACCTTTCATTCGGCCCCGCATAACCGCTACTCCCGAATAGATGATCTTTTCGTCACTCAACGGGACCTGCATTCGGTAAATGAGGCCAGGATTAGTATCAGATCACTGTCGGACCACGGACCACGCTCCAGTATCCCTCTCGTTGGATCTTGGTATGTGTGCACCTAGACCAAACACTTGGAGGCTTAATGTGTCTTTGCTGACAGACCATGTCCTTCTACCTACCATTACCTCCTCCCTGACGGAGTATTTCCGGCTTAATGTTACCCCCGAGACGGATCCGCTCTCTGTCTGGCTAGCCCACAAATGTTCACTGAGAGGCGACTTGATTAGACTGGGCGCACTTAAGAAAAAACAGCAGGAAAAAAGGGTTGAGGAACTAACAAACCAAATTCGGGGCTTGGAGTGCCTACATAAACAATCCCTTTCAATACAATCGGCAAAGGAGCTCCTGGAAGCCCGTAAGGCTTTGCAGGACCTTTTTGATGCAAAAGCAAGGAGGATGCTCTTCTTCAGGAAAAAGATCTTTTACGAGGCAGCCAATAAAACAGGACGGTTTCTAGCGAGGGCCTTAAAAGAGGCCTCCGTTACCAGCCACATCCCCCAGATTAGAAATAGTAAGGGCTCCTTAGAGATTGCTACGGATGCAATCGCAGAACAATGTCAACAGTTCTATGCCAATTTGTATAACCTACCAATGCCACATAAGCCCTCACGCCTTTTGGGTTCCAGAGCCACTAAAATATTGAACTTTCTAAAAGAAAGCGGCCTCCCTAGATTGCTAGATTCGCAGTTAAAGACACTCGAGGACCCTATTACGCCGGAGGAAACTATGTCGGTGATTTCGGATCTCAAAGCGGGCAAAAGTCCTGGCCCAGACGGGTACACGGCAATCTATTATAAGACATTTAAAGACATTCTGTCGGTCCCTTTGACGAGGGCCCTGAATGCATTATCAGCCCCCAGATCCATGCCGACTGATTTCCTCTCGGCCCATATCTCTCTGATCCCCAAACCAGGGAAAGATCTTACTGAGTGCTCTAGTTATAGGCCAATTTCTTTGTTAAACATTGATCTTAAAATTCTGGCAAAGATAATGGCTAACAGACTGAGACCCCTACTCCCCTCACTGATTGGCCCCAAACAAGTGGGATTCATGCCCAATAGAGAAGCCAGGGACAATGTGATCAAAGCCCTGCTTCTAACACATGGGGCACACAGCCGTACCCACGAGGGCCTTCTCCTGTCCACGGACGCGGAGAAGGCCTTCGATAGAGTCGCCTGGGACTACATGTTTGCCACATGCGAGCATGTGGGGCTGGGGCCTCGCATGATGTCTTGGATAACGGCCCTGTATGATAAACCAACAGCGAGACTCAAAATCAACGGTACTCTGTCTGGAGAGGTTAAGATTTCTAACGGAACCAGACAGGGATGCCCCCTGTCCCTCCTTTTGTTTATCCTATCCTTGGAGCCGTTCATCAGACTGGTTAACAGAGATGCGTCAGTGTCAGGCTTTACTGTCGGGGGCACGGAGTATAAGGTCGCAGCTTATGCTGACGACCTGCTGTTTTTCCTGACCAGACCCCTCACCACTGTTCCCAGTCTGATGGACAAGTTCTCTATCTATGGTTATATCTCAAACCTCAAAATCTATTTTACCAAGTCCAAAGCGATCAATATCTCGCTGACGACAGACACCTTGCGTAAGACAAGTGCCACATGCCCTTTCAGATGGGTCACTAAAGCCATTAAATACCTGGGGGTTTGGCTGACCCCCACCTTACATTCGATTTACGACCATAATTTCCCGGCTCTTTTATGTGATTTAAAAAAAGAACTCAAATCCTGGAACTCCCGACACTTCTCGTGGTTCGGGAGGGCGGCCATTATAAAAATGGTGGTCCTGCCGAGATTTTTGTATCTCTTGCGGAATCTCCCAATTAAAATCCCTCAAACTTGTTTTAAATCCTTGAGATCCATTCTTCTTGGGTTTCTCTGGGGGGGCAACAAACCACGGATAAAACTTCCACTGTTGTCCAGGCCAAAAGAGAATGGAGGGATAGGCCTACCAAACTTCTACAATTACTACCTAGCCTCTCACCTCACCAGAGTGATCGATTGGCACTGCCACGGCTCCTCAAAAGCCTGGGTCAGCTTAGAAAGCGCTGTGATTGGGGCTCCTTTGTGACTTTCCCCTTGGATTCCCTGGAACTGCCAGCCCGACACTATGAAACAGCACCCCTTGACTGGCACGACATTGTCGTTGTTTGACTTAGTGGCAACCAGGACTGACTTGACTTCCATCACCTGTCCGCTCACCCCGGTCGCCGGCAACCCTGATTTTCCCCCGGGGACTGATGGCCGCACATTTCGGACATCTGGCCCCGTCTCACCGCTTGCGGTGAAGGACTGCTTCCTCGAGGGTTCATTTAAAACTTTAGCTGCACTTAAATCTAGCGCCGGGCTTACAGACCTTTCGTGGTGGCAATATTTTCAACTACATGATTACGCCACTAAGAACCCACGGAGGCTCTCCATCAGGAAGCTGATGGAACTGGAAAGAGTGTGTGCTGATGGTTCCCGAGTGGCACATGCCACTTCGGTGACCTACGCGTGGCTTCAGGATGCAATGACGATCCCTGACGATAGATTCCAACGAGCGTGGTCCACCGCCTTACATACAGATTTCTCTGACACACAATGGAAGGCTGCCTGTATATTGGCCCACCAAGGTTCGATTAACACTAAAACACAGGAGACATCTTATAAACCGCTGACCCAGTGGTATGCTACGCCGGAGAAACTTAGGAAGTGGTACCCTCATACCTCAGACCGCTGCTGGAGGTGCAAAGCAGAGCTGGGCAGCCTCGTCTATATCTGGTGGGAGTGTCCGGTGCTAAGTGGGTTCTGGAGCAGGGTGAGAGACGTGGTGAAACTCATTACGGAGACCAGTATGATACTTGATGCAGCATGTTGCCTATTACATATCTCCAATTTTTCTGTCAAAAGATACAAACAATCCTTGACTAAGCATCTACTAAACGCAGCTAATTCTCTGATCCCGCTTGCATGGAAAACTTCTAGGGTACCATCCATGAGGGAGTGGCTTAGGAAGGTTGAAGACACCTGCTATATGGAAGAGTCGGTGGCACAATCTTTAGATAGAGCAGATCATTACCTTGAGATATGGTCCCCCTGGCTCCTTTTTAAATCATCCCAAGCATACTCTGAGATCTCTTAAGAACCAATGTTACGCAGTATCGAATCAGTGCTTGGACTACCACTGGAGTCATAACTTCCCCCCACCTGCCCATCCTTTTTATTAAAAAAAACAACAATAGCATAAAAGTGATCACTGAAAGTATGTTCCTAGTGCATTATCTTTTTGCCTAATCCAGCGGGCTTCTATTGCTGATGTGTGTGCCTTTGCCTCCATTCGGACGCGCAGGGCACCCATTGGCTGATTCGTCGTTGGTTGTCCATTGTTCTGTGTTCCTCGGCTCCCCTTCAGACATGTGGCGCTCCTATTGGTTGTTAGGCGTCACATGTCCGCGCGTATCGTCGTGACGTCATGCGCGTGTGCGTTATGACGTTGGCGCTGCATTCCAGCGTGGTTTCCACGCTGTACTGCAATATTAGAGCCAGCGCAGCGGCGCTTTTACATACAGCGCTGCGGCAGGTGTCCCCTCACACATCCTTCCAAGTCAGGAGTAGGAGGTTGGAGGTGATTGTATCATGCCATCCAGGCAATGTCTCTGGTCTCCCCCCCCCCTATCCTGCTGTGCACATGTCACAATGGTGTATATACATTACTGTTTTACTTCCCATAAACATGTTCCTCTGTGCAACCTTTTATTTGTATTTCTAGTTTACATTTATGGTCTGCTATGTATGACATACTTTTTGATTTGAGATATGTTGTAAATTGATTGGTCAGTGTATACAAGTTCATGTCAGGTGGTCTGTCACGTGACTAGTCATGTGATCTGTCATGTGACTCACCATGTGACCCTTTTTACTCCAATCACATCTACCCATTATTCATGCCCCTGTTGATGTCCTCCAGGATGAAACGCGCCGGGATCGGTATACTTACCTCCCATATTGCTTTTATTATTTTATACTTCCAGTGATCACTTTTATGCTATTGTTGTTTTTTTAAAATAAAAACCCATCCCTCTTTTACCTGCACCATTGGAGTATGTTTTTTGTTTTCTCTACATGATCTGTTTTGAAAACCCCTTTTTCATATTCCACGAGTGTGCCTGTTTCCAAGAGGACATCCATTTTACTTCTAACATCGTTTTGAAACAAGTAGATCTCCAGACTTGTCTGGCATCTGTTATATCCTGAGCCTACATTTCCACGGTGAGATTCCATCCCAGGATCAACGTCTATTTCTGGACACCCCGGGCCAGATTCACAGAGCGATTATGCTGGCGTTACAGGAGATGCGCGGTGTAAGTCTAAATTTGCGCATGCGTTTCGATGTGCCGCATCCCCAAAGATACGCAAGAAATCTACTTTTTTTTGACCGGCGTAATTTCGATAGACAGACGCATCCGTCCGCGCAAAACTGCGCTAGACACACCATTGATTTGCTAGTCAAATATGCAAATGAGGGAGTTACGGGGATCCACAAAAGAACGTTGGTGCAGTGCAGGCTACGCGCTGTGCGCAACAGCTACATGTCCTGTCTAAAAATAGACCATATAAATGGTGGTATAAAATTAGACAATCCGTCTACATGTCAGCTAAAGCAACACTGTTAGTGAGGAGCTGAGCAGTCACGCTTGCTGCACAACAAACTGTATGCCAACATGCCAGTGGCATCCATGCTCATAGCTATACTAATGACTTTAGATGAGCAAAGAAGGAGGAGGGAACGGAGGAGGGCACAGAGGAGGGCACGGGAGAGGATTTTTTTTTTCCTAAAACCTTTTATTTGCTTTTATAAACATTTAAAAAAATATATACATACATATATACATCAATACATAACATACATACAAATTACAAACACGGTCTCACTATCTTTCAATAGCCCTTTAAAACCTTGATGCAAGACTTCCGGTTCCGGCGCCGCATGGAGTAGCTGTGTGCTCCATCAGCTCCCGCACACAGGCTCCAAAAACTGCCTATAAAAGCCTGCAGACCCGCCACCGACCCCTGGGCTAATCGTCCGCCATCCCCCCACACGAGGATGGACAGGTTTCTGGAAAAAAGCGGCGCGCGATCGTACGCCGCCGCCGCGGCGCGAACGGGACAGCCGCAAATCGAGGCCCCGGCTTCGGCCTACACGGATCCGGTCGTGGATCCGATCGCAGAATCGGCGCCTGCTATGAAGGTGAGTGCAACACCAGCCCCTCCAACTACCCCTCAGACTGTCCACATCTCCTCATCTCCCCCACAAGCGGGGGATATGCACAACATAGAGCTGATGGCCCAGGCCGTGGCTGCTCTATTATCCCCCATGATAGCGACTTCAGTGGAGAAAGCCATCAATGCAGGGATACAGAAAATCCAGGCTCAACTAGGGGAGCATGCATCCCGGCTGAATGAGGCTGAGAATCGCATCGGTCATATAGAAGAGGAACTTTACCAGGCCCAATCCTTTGAACATGCGCAAGACAAGACGAACAAGTATATACTCGACAAACTGGACGACCTTGAGAATAGATCCAGGAGGAGCAATCTGTGCTTTATTGGCGTCCCTGAATCGCTGCAACCCCAGGCACTCTCAGATCTCTGCTCAAGACGCATCCCCGAGGCCCTGGGCCTGCCCGGCCCCTGCACTGTCGAGCGCGCCCACCGCATGGGCCTCTTCAACTCTGAACGCAAGTCACCACGTCCAGTGATCGCCAAGTATCTCAACTATTCGGATAAGTCCCTCATCCTGCAGAAGTTCAGGCAGTCCAGGACCCTCCAGATAGACGGCATGAATATCCTGGTCTTTGCGGACTACTCCGTGGACGTCTCCAAGAGGAGGAAGGCTTTTCAGCAGATCTGCACGGAGCTCCACCGAATGCAAGTCAAGTTTACTCTGGCTTTCCCGGCCGTGCTTCGACTCAGAGCACCTAACGGAGATCAGCTCTCCTTCCATGACCCATCCAAAGCTGAGGCCTTCCTGAGGTCCCACCGCTCAGGCCCCCACCACAACCTGTCTCCTAGAGCTGCACCCTCCAACCGGGCCCTGGAACACGGGAGCCCACGCAAGGACTCTCCTAAAAGATTCAAGGCTTCTGGATCCGACCGACAACACACCTCCTCCTCTTGAACCCTTTTTTTTTTAACCTTTTTTTTTAACCCTTTTTTTCCTTTTTTTTTTTTTTGGATGGCCGCACCATCCTGGTGCAACTCTACTGCGCTTTGATCGTCTAAGACCACTCCTGGGTACCTCTCCTTCATCGTGCCTCCCCCTTCACCCGGGGGACCACGGTAGGCCCAATGCTATTATGCTGTTATGCCATTTTGTTTTTTTTGTTTTTTTGCTCCTTAATGCTATTTTATTTCACATTGTTTTATGTTCTTCTTGCACGATTGGTAATAGTTGTTTTAGCTTTACTTGTGTTTTAATATTGGGTTTTCACATACGTTTATATGTCATGTGTGGGCCCTTCCATTCTTCCGCAGAGATACCTGTTTAGCTCTTGCCCCCCCCCCCCCCACGCATTGCTCCTGTTGCCTACACCCCCCCCCCTCGGTCGCTGCGGGTGAAGTGCTGCATAGTGAGCCCTGGGTTGGGAGTTGGCCTATTCAGTGGCTCCATGCGGAAAAAAGTGAAGCTCCCGAATGTTGTTGTTCACCTTGTTTGTCCCCATCATCCCTCCCCCATCTCCCCTTCCCTGTTTCTCTGCCCTCTCCCCATTTTTAGGGATCCATTAGCACCTCCGTTCTCTCTCCCAGCCGACCATCACTCCATCTGCTGTCCTTGTACCCCACTTCTGCTATGCTCCATGCTCCCATTCTCCTCGCCTCCACATCCTGCCCACACCCCATTGATAGTTTTCCCAACATGAGAATAGTCTCCTGGAATGTTAAAGGGCTCCGCTCCCCCAATAAGAGGATGAAAGTTCTGCGCCACCTTAAAAGGCTCAAGACCGACATTGCCCTCCTTCAGGAAACCCATCTGTCCACTCCCGACTTCCCGCGGCTGCGGAAACTCTGGGTAGGCACAGTCCTCGGCTCTGACTCAAGTGGTCGGAAAGCTGGGGTAATAATCCTTGTCAACAAAAACCTTCCCTGCAAGATACTGTCCTCAGATTCAGACTCTGAGGGGCGATTCGCCTCTGCCCGTATCCAACTGGGATCCAGGGTTGTAAACATCACCAATGTATATGCTCCTAACAGCCCCACAAGTGCCTTTTTTAGCGACCTCACCTCCTGGGCGCTTCGAGACCCAGCTTGCCCACACCTGATAGGCTTGGATTTCAACTCCATTATGCACCCGACAGACGACAGGTCCTCTACCAGACAATCCCGTCCTCCTCTGACTCCTCTCACCCAGACCTTGTTGGCGTCGACTATTGATTCACTGCACCTTCACGATCTATGGCGACTAAAACACCCAGCTGACAGGGAATTCTCATTTTACTCCCACCCTCACAATGTCTTCACGAGACTGGACTATCTTTTCTGTTCTGACTCTCTCCTCCCACTGATCTCGGAAGCTGACATATACGACATTGCAATCTCGGACCATGCCCCGGTCTCGACCACCCTTGAAGATCCTGACTTAGCCTCCAACCCCAGAATCTGGCGGTTTCCCTCCTATCTTCACAACAACTCCGATTTCCACCTACATCTGGAAAAAGCCTGGTCGGGATACGCGTCGGATAATGCGCTACACGCCGATAACCCTAACCTTTTCTGGGAAGCGGGCAAAGCGTTCCTCAGGGGCTGCATAATAGCCTACGCCGCCACATTCAAAAAACACACACTTAGACGCTACAAACAGGCCAGCGCAACACTGCATCAGGCCCAGCGGGTCCTCTATACTGACGACTCCCCCAGCAACCGTAGCGCCTGGTTTGCTGCTAAGCAGGCCTTTGATAGCTGGGCAGCCACCCTCGAACGTACCCAAAAGGCACATCTAGACGCCTCCCTCCACAAGTTTGGTAACAAAGCAGGTAGACTCCTTTCCAGATTAAGTAAAGGACCCAACCGCCCGACGCATATCATGTCCCTCAGAGATCCGTCGGGCTCCGTACACTGCACCCCAAAAGATATCAATAATACTATGCGCCAATTCTACTCTTCCCTGTATGCCTCAGACCCTATTGATAAGCCAACGGCCCTCAACTTCCTACGACGTATTTCCCTGGATCAGGTAACCCCCACCCAGCTCGAAGCCCTCAATGCCCCTATCTCCATCCTGGAGGTCCAATCCGTAATCAAACAGCTTTCCCCCTCTAAAGCTCCAGGCCCAGATGGCTTCACTGGAGAATTTTACAAGTCCTTTATCTCGACTGTGTCCCCCCCTCTCCACGACGTCTACCAACATATATGGTCGGGTGGGTCCTATCTACCAACGGGCAATCAGGCCATCGTAAAACTCTTGGAGAAGAAGGGCAAAGACCCCCTAGAACCTGGCTCTTATAGGCCCATCTCACTTTTAAACCTTGACGTTAAAATCCTCTCCAAGATAGCAGCCACTAGACTGGCATCCATTATACCCTCCCTGATCCACCCCGCACAATCGGGCTTTGTAAAGGGTAGGACGGCCACCATGAATATTAGGAAGGTAATGCTAGCTCTCGAACATGCAAAAAATGACCCGGCAGGAGACCATGCCATCATCACCTTAGACGCGGAGAAGGCTTTCGATAACGTTAGTTTCGAATGGCTCTCCATGGTCATGTCCAAAATGGGCTTCTCGGGCCCCTTCACGCAAGTAATAGAATCAATGTACACTGCCCCTGCCGCGAGAGTGGTCGCTGCGGGCCTCCTCTCTGAGGAATTCAGGCTGCACAAAGGCACGAGGCAAGGCTGCCCGCTCTCCCGCTCCTTTTCAACATAGCGCTTGAACCCCTGTCCCGCCACCTAACCCAGATCGCCCCCCTTCATGGCATTCATGTCGGAGGTCACGACCTTCGCACGTCACTATTTGGCGACGACGTCCTTATTTTCACATCCAGCCCTTCACTTGACATGTCCACGATCAAGACCACTTTTGACGAATTCAGGCAATGCTCTGGGCTTCGTATTAACTATAATAAGAGCGAAATACTCCCAATAGGTTCCCTATCTGTCCCCTCTTGGTCCCAGAGCTCCTTATTCACTGTTGCGAAGTCACATATCACTTACCTGGGAATAAAAATAGGTAAACTGCCCTCCTCCCTATACCACCTCAACTATCCCCCCCTGCTCACCAAAATATCCCAAGAACTGGCGAACTGGATGGACCTGCCTCTCTCGCTGCTGGGAAGATGCCACCTTGTCAAGATGGTCAGTTTTGCACGCCTATTGTACCCACTACAAACCATCCCACTACTTCTGCGCCACAAAGACATTAAATCCATTAACTCTGCCATTTCCAAGTTCCTCTGGCGTGGCAAGAGGGCGCGCATAGCATTTGCCAAGCTGCATCTTCCCAGGCGAGAGGGGGGCATTGCCCTTCCCAACATCAGGCTATACAACCTGGCATGTCTATTGAGAACAGGCTTGGATTGGATATCCCAGTCCTCCAGGTGCTCGAACTACCCCCTTGAATCGGCGATGGTCCGCCCCTTCTCCCTTACGGCCCTTCTCCATTGTCATTGGAAATCTGCCCCCCCTCCCCTCCAACACAATCTCCTTCTCCGGGATACAGTCATTGCCTGAAGAGAGGTCAGGAAAGCCCTCAATGTCCCATCCTCTATCTCGCGATACCTCCCAATCCTGGGCAACCCGAGCTTCCAACCAGGCTTAGATAACCAGCCTTACCTCGACTGGGAGGATAAGGGTATCAAATCCTTTTATTCATTGTGTGACCCCCTTTCAGGCCGCCCCATGGGATTTAGAGCCCTGGCAGACAAATTTTCTCTCCCTTCATCACATGTATTCCAGTATATTCAATGCATTAGTTTTCTGAAAAACGCCTGTCGGGATGACAGAAAAAGGTTCCAGAGCTCCCTCACCGACACCCTTATTTCCCGGGCCTCATACAAAATTTCAGACATTTATCGTTCCCTCCTCCTGCACAACACCCCCCCCTGGCGTCAACCTCGGCGGCCAACTGGTCGAAGGACTTCCCTGACCCTGACCTGGTGGAGAAGCTCCTGCATGGCCTCACCACCATCCATAGACTTATCCCTAACGAAATATGGAGAGAGACGCAGATCAAAATTGTTCACCGAGCCCACATCCCCTTCAGCCGAGCCCATGCCACCCCAGACTGCCCCCTCTGTAAACAACCCAAACCTAACTTGGCTCACAGGTTCTGGTCTTGCTCCCTCATAGCCAGTTTCTGGGACCAAGTCATCCAATACATTTTCGATGTCACACTGTTGCGCATACCCAGGGACCCGCTACTACTTATCTTTGGGTATTGGGACCCCCTACTGCTCCCCTGGTCTTCCCCTACCACCCCCCTGAGCAGGGACTGGACTCTGATATGTCTCTTGATAGCCCGGAGAGCCATCCTCCAGAAATGGATATCTGCTGACTGCCTAACCACTGCTCAAGTTAAAAAGGAACTGTTGCAGCTCTTATACAAGGACAGGCTCAACACGGACCTAACCCACGAACGGAGTAAGAACCGCTTCTATCACTTATGGAATCCCTTTCTGTTGCACACTTTCACTCCTACCGAGAGGTTGAACTTTGAGAAAATGTCTTTTCTATACCAGGATCCCTCGCGGGATTGACGTTCTCTTACCTTCCCTCCCTCCTCCCCTACCCCCCCCCCTCTTGTTCTTTTTTTGTAAGGACTATTCCACCTACCCATGTGCCACTGAACCTATGCCCTCCCCCTTAATTATTTCTTTGAGAATCTCTCCATATACTGTTCTTCTACTGTGAATGTCCTCAGAAAATGCTTATATGTCCTGTTTTGTAATTACTCTGTTGTGTAACTTCCTTAATAAAAACATATTTCAAAAAAAAAAAAAACCTTGATGCATATAATAATCTAATCTGATACAAGCCCCTCATTCTTCACTTAATATATCACACACGCATAGACATCTTTGGCATGAGTGATTTTGAGGTGTCTCGCATCTTCAGATTCACCCCTCATGCCATCCTGGAAATAATCACAACCCTGCAGGAGGACATCACCAACCCAACACATGACACCACCCATGACAGCTACATATGCAATCCTAGCCCCATCCCCACAGATTTCGAACAGAACATGTATGGGGACAGCTGGCTGGTTGGTGAGTGGGTGGCAGGCATGACTGTCCCCGCCATGATGTACACATCACAAGGGGCACATGCACTATTAACATCCTCCTGTCTTATCCCTTCAGGGTGACTCTGCATATGCACAGGGACCCCATCTCATCACTCCTATCCGGAACCCCCCCATGGTACCCTGTTGTATTCCCCCAACTTTGTATGTCAGATCATCGGTGCATGTTGCATGCTGCACAACTTCGCAGTGAGAAAGGGCCTGGAGATTGACATACCTGATGACCTGACCCCCAAACCAAACAATCCCCCCTAACCGAGGCTACCCCGTCTTCTGAGGGAAGAGCAGCCAGGAGACAGCTCACATTAGGCATCTTTGTGTCAGGTTTCATATCAGGCTAGCAGCAGACAACAGTTCAGGTGTGCTAATATGCCTATAGTTTAATAAAAAGAGCACATACCATGAGCAGGTCTTGAGAAGCAGGTCAGCGCTGGGACTTGTAGTTCACCACGGATGCAGGGTTGAGACGAGCGGGACAGCTGGCACTTGTAGTTCACTGCTGAAGTAGGTGTTGTGATGAGCAGGAAGGCTGGAACTTGTAGTTCACCGCAGGTGTAGATGTTGGTGGTGTTGCTGGTGCTAGTAGTGCCAGGAGTCAGGCAAAGCGTGGTCTAGGCAAGCCAGGTCATACACGGATGGGTCAGAGTTCGAAAGGTACCAAATCGGAAGCAACAAGCAGGGTCAAACAAGCCGGGTCATACACAAGGTTTACAGATAAACAGGTCAGGCTGGATCACACAAGTTAAGCAGAGTAACTCTATCACGAGCACTGATTGGGTGAAGCCACAGGTGTTTTGAAGGAGAGCTGGCCAATCAGTGTTTCCCAGCCAAGGCTGTGTCAGGTGAGAGTGCTGGGTCCTAGAGGGATCCAGTACTGACACTTTGCACATTAAACACACACATTAATCATGGCACAATGAGAATGCATGCATGCACACCACTGTGGTCCCTAGCACAGACACATCACATCCTCATCACATTGGATTGGCACAAGCCCACCATGCAGCCCACCATGCAGTAAAACACCACGCCTCGGCTCCAATTATGTCACTGTACATTCATACACCATTCACACGGACCTGGGGATCACTTCTCCACCACAAATGAGGGTGACACCCCTTTTCCGGCAGGAATGTCACCCCCACATTCCAAAATCATTCACAAACAGAACCAAAAAAAAAATGCCCAGCAAAAAAAAAAATGCCCAGCAAAAATATAATTAAAAAAAAACACAACAAAGAAAACACAGAAAAGACAAAAATCACTCTGCAAAACAGTCACAAAATATCTCAAAGACACGTCACAAACAAACAAACAAACGCTAATAAACAACAGAACAAAAGCACCTTGCTGTATAGGAAGGGATACAAAGGGATGTACTTTTGCAAAGGAAGTGCGTTTGTGTCTATCTATTTATGCTGTCTGCGTAGTTCACAAAGTTGCCCGGGTCCACTTCCAATTTCACTGATTGCGCCGTTCCCGAGTTGTGAGCATGCGCACAGAGGTGCTGACCATGGTCTGCTTCAAGCGCGCATGCGCGAGCCGGCCGGCCCTTCATTTGCATGGGGTCACGGCTCATTTCAATGTAACACGCCCACGTCCTTCCCAATTTGAATTACTCCGCCTTACGCCTCTGAAATTACGTTGCACCAGCGCTATATTCTGCGTAAATCAAACGAGAATACGGTGATTGCGTCACTACATTGTGCCGGTCTAACGTAAAGGAGGTGCGCTACGCCGGTCAAAAAATGCGCAGATGTACATGAATCTGGCCCCCCATATGCAGTCTACAGGCGAGCGTTTCTACAACCGAGCAGATTGGAGTCTATCTTATGCGCTTTTGATCTATTGTTGTTGGCACATAGATCAACAACAGTTGGTAAGAGTATTTCATCTACTCCCATATTTCAAGCACAGAATGTTCCTTTCATGCTGATGTCGTGCCAACACACCCATGATTGATGGACTTTCTTTCCTTTTTTTGATGTTTTCTTTCACCAACCAGTGGACATTTGTTTTATTCACTTTAGTTGATTCAATATCATTTAGAGTGTCTTATTATAATCTTCACTGATTATTATTTTTTAGCGCTACTTATATTTCCACCATTTGGTATGGACTGGAAGGAACACACACAGATTTTTTTCTTGATTTTTCATCTATATTGCTGGGAGCCGGAAATACATTACAGCCGTGAGTTTAACCAGTTGCCGACCGCCCGCCGTTATATTACTGCGGGACGGTGGCACTGCTGGGCGAGAGCCCGTAGCTGTACGTCCGCATTAAAGCGGCCGCTAGGGGGCGTGTGCGCGTCCACGCTCGCCCCCGAGTCCCGCGCGCATGCCCGGCAGGTACGATTGCCGCCGGGCACAAGCGATTGCTCGTTACAGAGCGGGGACCGGGAGCTATGTGTGTAAACACAAAGCTCCTGGTCCTGTCAGCGGGGGAAACGCTGATCTCCTGTTCATACAATGTATGAACAGAAGATCAGTGATTTCCCCTAGTGAGGCCACCCCCCAATACAGTTAGAACACACCCAGGAACACACTTAACCCCTTCCCCGCCCCCTAGTGTTAACCCTTTCACTGCCAATGGCATTTTTATAGTAATCCAATGCATTTTTATAGCATTGATCGCTAAAAAAATTCCCATGGTCCCAAAAATTTGTCAAAAGTGTCCAAAATGCCCGCCATAATGTTGCAGTACTGAAAAAACGCTGATCGCCGCCATTACTAGTAAAAAAAAAATATTAATAAAAATGCCATAAAACTACCCCCTATTTTGTAAACGCTATAACTTTTGGGCAAACCAATCAATAAACGTTTATTATGATTTTTTTTAACGAAAAATATGTAGAAGAATACGTATAGGCCTAAACTGAGGAAACATTTTTTTTTTTATATATATTTTTGGGGGATATTTATTATAGCAAAAAGTAAAAAATATTGAATTTTTTTCAAAATTGTCGCTCTATTTTTGTTTATAGCGCAAAAAATAAAAACCGCAGAGATGATCAAATACCACCAAAAGAAAGCTCTATTTGTGGGAAAAAAATAAACTAATTTTGTTTGGGAGCCACGTCGCACGACCGCGCAATTGTCAGTTAAAGCGACGCAGTGTCGAATCACAAAAAGTGCTCTGGTCATTGGGCAGCAATATGGTCCGGGGCTGAAGTGGTTAAATTACACATCACACACATGAGACACTTTACAGGTAGACTAGGGGGACCCGCGGGCACAATATTTAAAATGTTATTGTTTCACTTCAAGTATTAAAATCACTGCTCCTGAAAAAACAGTTGTTTTTAAAAACTTTCTTTTGCATTGATACGTGTCCCCTAGGGTAGTACCCGGGTCACCATGAACTTTATGGCAATAACTTGCATATAAGCCTTTAAAATTAGCACTTTTGATTTTTCATATTCATGTCCCATATACCTTAATAGAGTTTGCCTGTTCGCACACATTTTTTGCCTATTCGCGGTGTTCTGGTGTGAACCAAACCATGGGGTGTTCGGCCCATCCCTAGTAGTAAATAATCAATTGAGATGATATTGAATGAATGAATGAATGAGTAACATTTATAGTGCTACAAATGTGAACTCAAGAAGCTTTTGTAGACAATGTCCACCTGTGTCTTCACTGAATAGGCTCAAGTTTTGCGTGTGGCTGTATACAAGGAATCAAACTTCTACAGTCACCTATTGTGTTAATAACTATGCAAAACAATGTATACAAATAACCTATTTTTTCCTCAATGTATTTAGGTCTCATTTTCTATAAATGATTTACTAAACCCTTCAGATAATTATTTACTGCCTAAAAATGCGTCATACTTATCTGTGTCCTTATTATTCATGTTAAGTAGCATTTCCAAGTCCAGGAAAGCTTTGTTACATTGTGTAAGTACTTATGCACCATTTACAAAGCTTAAATACTTAATGTTGGTTGTGGGATATTCTGAAAATTTGATTAAGGAATGAAATTTGTAGTTATCATAAAATACTGTATTTATCGGCGTATACCGCGCCCTTTTTCCCCCCTTAAAATAAGGGGAAAATCATGGGTGCGCGATATACGCCGATACCCGCTTCCCGCACTCAGTTTGAACTGACCCGCCAACATATACCGAGTGCAGTACACTCGGATACATTTGGCCAGGCTCGGCTTCGCTCGTGCTCACGCATAAACGTCACAGAGCATGAGCACGAGCGAAGCCGAGCCTGACCGAATGTACCCGAGTGTACTGCACTCGGTATATGTCGACGGAGGCGTTCAAACTGAGTGCGGGAAGTGGGAATTCGACTCGAGACAGCGCTGGAGAAGCTGGGAGGACACCACTGGAGCCGAAGACGGACGCCGAACTGGACGATGGACGCCGATGGACGTCGTGCAAGACACCAAAACTGTAAGTACTAAAAGTACTAAAAGTTTTTTTTTACAGGTCCACATTAGGGGTGCACGCTATACGCCGGAGCGCGCAATACCCCGATAAATACGGTATATACTGTACGTATCACAAAATAAAGAAGCTAGCCACAATGCTTATAGCTTTCTCAGTTTGTAATGAGGCATATATGTCAGAACCAATTTTTCCCATGTTTTACTGAATGTTTGCGATAATTATTTAAGAGTAACTGTAATGCTAGCCTCTCTGGCATGGACCTGTGAATATTACATCATCTTTTCCTCTGTGCCCCCAGTTATCCAATTCACGGCTCAACAATTTGAGTTATAGTGCTTTCTAGGACCTACGATCTGTGGGCCAGATTCACAAAGCCATTATGCTGGAGTATCAGGAGATGCGCCCGTATAATTGGAAATATGCGCCTGGGTATCGGTATGCTGTATCCCCAAAACGATATACACCATAAATCTAGACTTTTTAGACCGACGTAATATCGTTAGACTGGCGCATCGTGCGCGCAAAAAATTCGCTAGACACACCATTGATTTGCTAGGCAAATATGCAAATGAGGGAGTTACGGCGATCCACAAAAGTAAGTTGGTGCAGCTCAGGCTACGCGCTGTGCGCATCAGCTGCACGTCCTGTCTAAAATTAGGCAATATAAAAGCTTGCCTAAAATTAGACAATCCGTCTACATGTCAGCTAAAGCAACACTGTTAGTGACGAGCTGAGCAGCCACACTTGCAGGACAACAATCTGTATGCCACCATGCCAGGGGCATCCATGCTCATAGCTATACTACTGACTTTAGAGGAGCGCAGAAGGAGGAGGGCACGGAGGAGGGCACGGGAGAGGATATATATCGCACACGCATAGACATCTTTGGCATGAGTGATCCGGAGGTGTCTCGCATCTTCAGATTCACCCCTCATGCCATCATGGAATTAACCACAATCCTGCAGGAGGACATCACCAGCCCAACACATGACACCACCCATGACACCCATGACAGCTACATATACAATCATAGCCCCATCCCAAAGGAATTCGAACAGAACATGTATGGGGACAGCTGGCTGGTTGGTGAGTGACATGGGTGGCAGGCATGACTGTCCCCCCCCATTATGCACACATCACAAGGGGCACATGCACTACTAACATCCTCCTGTCTTTTCCCTTCAAGGTGACTCTGCATATGCACTGGGACCCCATCTCATGACTTCTATGCGGAACCCCCCATGGTACCCTGTTGTATTCCCCAAAATTTGTATGCCAGATTATCGGTGCATGTTGCATGCTGCACAACTTCGCAGTGAGAAAGGGCTTGGAGATTGACATAAGTGATGACCTGAGAATGCATGCATGCACACCACTGGGGACCCTAGCACACACACCCCACATCCTCATCACATTGGATTAGCACAAGCCCACCATGCAGGACTTGTGAGCAGCAAGGCCATGCCACAGCTCCAATTATGTCACTGTACATTCATACACCATTCACACGGACCTGGGGATCACTTCTCCCCCACAAATGAGGGTAACACCCCTTTTCCGGCAGGAATGTCACCCCCATATTCCAAAATCATTCACAAACAGAACCAAAAAAAAAAAATGCCCAGCAAAAAAAAAAAAAGGCCCAGTAAAAATATAATCTTAAAAAAACACAACCAAGAAAACACAGAAAAGACAAAAATCACTCTGCAAAACAGTCACCAAATATCTCAAAGACATGTCACAAACAAACAAACGCTAATAAACAACAGAACAAAAGCACCTTGCTGTATAGGGAGGGATACAAAGGGATGTACTTTTGCAAAGGAAGGGCGTTTGTCTCTTTGTCTATTTAAGCTCTCTGCATAGCTCACTAAGTTGCCCGGGTCCACTTCCAATTTCACTGATTGCGCCGTTCCCGAGTTGCGAGCATGCGCACAGAGGTGCTGACCATGGTCTGCTTCATGCGCGCATGCACGATCCGGCCGGCCCTTCATTTGCATGGGGTCACGGCTTATTTCAATGAAACACGCCCACGTCCTTCCCAATTTGAATCACTCCGCCTTATGCCTCGGAATTTACGTTACACCGGCGCACATTTCTGCGCAAATACTATGAGGATACGGTGATTGCGCCTCTACATTGCGCCGGTCTAACGTAAAGGAGGTGCGCTACGCCGGTCAAAATATGCGCCAATGTACGTGAATCTGGCCCAGTGTGTGTATGTATGTCTATCTATCTATCTATCTATCTATCTATCTATCTATCTATCTATCTATCTATCTATCTATCTATCTATCTATCTATACATTTATATATATATATATATATATATATATATATATCTATATATATATCTCTATATAGATATAGAGATATATATAGATATAGATATATAGATATAGATATATAACATATATTTAGCTTGTGACCATTGAGAATTTTTGAGATTTAGTTCTCTTGCACGATAAAGGAAAGAAAGTGATCTGTCCGTGGCTCTCCTCATGTAGTGGTCTGCCTAGGGATGCCAAGATCAAGCTTGCCCAAATATGTGTTTTTTTTATCATTTTGTTCATATCTACCAATTTTATTGTATAATCATGTCTACAGTATCTATATGTCAATTTATGGTGATTGCTTTTAATGGTCATGTCCTGGATTTTGAATATTTATTATATCATGGTTATTATGACTACATGTATTATGCCTTTGATTGCATGATCTCTGTATTATATATTATGATACAAATTACAATATTAAGTTTACATTTGACTCCTTCAATTTCTTTTTTGGATTGATCACCAAGCAATTTCCTTTGACCACAGATATCTCCCTGATGGGACTGTGATAGATTCTTTACTGTTGATATCCTCAATAACTTTACAAACCCGTCCATGCCCCATTTAAAGTCCCAATGGCCCAATTTTTCTTGTTCTCTTGCAGGATGGAGAAACTGTTTCATATTCTGAGGATAGAAGGATAAAAACTGAGGATAGAGGATAGATCTGAAGATAGAGGATAAAAACTGATCAGGGGTGGCCGGACTCCAAAGGGAGAGTGAAGGGAGTTACAATTGTGAAACCTATAGTCTACGGAAATGTGGCACGATATTTTGGCAAGAAGAGAGAAGAAGATGGCCATACTCACCAGTGGACTGTTTATGTGAAGCCATATCGTAATGAGGACATGTCTGCGTATGTTAAGAAAATTCAGTTTAAGTTGCATGAAAGATATGGAAATCCCCTGAGAGTTGTTACCAAGCCACCTTATGAAATTACAGAGACTGGATGGGGTGAATTTGAAATCATCATAAAAATATTTTTCATCGATCCAAATGAAAGACCCGTCACTTTGTATCTTTTGTTGAAGCTGTTTCAGTCTGACACAAATGCTATGCTAGGAAAGAAGACTGTGGTTTCAGAGTTCTATGATGAAATGATATTCCAAGATCCCACAGCTATGATGCAGCAGCTCCTGACAACGTCACGCCAGTTAACGCTTGGAGCTTATAAACATGAAACAGAATTTACAGAATTAGAAACAAAAACTAAAGAAAAGGTGGAAGCTGCCAAGAAGAAGACCAGCTTTGAAATATCGGAGTTAATAGAGAGATTGAAAGCCAGTCGGGAAACCATAAACTGTTTGAAAAATGAGATCAAGAAATTAGAGGAAGATGATCAGTCTAAAGATATATAAACTATTGTACAGTTTTTATGATGCTGTTTTTTTATGTAAATACATATTTGTAACTATTACTAATGAGCTTTGTTTCTTTATAAACACTTGATTCTTCAAGTGGAAATATAGGTGAAGTCCAAAAAAAATAAAAAATGATCAGGGAAGTAGTCAGTCAAAAACGCATGCATTTTGTAAAAGCTCATCTTTTAAATACAGTATTTGCTTTTTGTATGTTTTCTAATAAATAAATAAATAAATAAAACACTTTTAAGTGTGTGTGTATATATAGCCAATGTTTATTTTTTATTTTTTTTATAGAGTAGCAAACAAAATAAACTACTGTTGGTTTATTTTTATTTTTTTGCTGTTTGTGTACCATTAAGGACAATTCCCTTCACTTTCTTTCCCAGAGAGGCAACAGAGTGTTAGAGGAAAACAATCAGAATGAGAATTCTTTACTTAGACAGTTGTCCTAAAAAAAATATTCCCACTGGAAAATGTTATCCTTACCCTTTGTTCTAAGGAGAACTGATAATAATCATCAAGACTTAGATAAGGTCGAATCTCCCCAATATTGAGACATACGGACAACAATAAAAATGTGACAATATTTTTTTTCCTAGAAATAACTTTACAAATACACAACACAGTGCAAGCCAACCACAGATAAACAAAGATAAAAAAATAACAATTCAGAAACCTTAGCAAGCCACACAAAGTAAGGGTAAGTGTGCAAATGAACTGCAGGAAACTTCCTACATAAAATAACCAATTTACCAAAACAGTACACATCCAAATATAATTAATATACAGTATATGCATCTTAAAAAATATGAATTCAATCTAAAAGTACACATGAGGATAAAAAAATGAATCAAAACAATAAGGAAAAAAGGAAAATAAACCAATTATGAATCAAATGCTGAACATTACCCTCGAAAAGAAAATGACAGAGGACCTAAAATGTACACAGCCAGAAAAGCCTGCACATGTTTTCAGACAATGTGCAGACTCCTTCAGTGCTTTAATATGCAATTCAAAGCTTTGTAACCTAGAGTTGAACTTGTACACACTGTGATTTAAAGAGGCCACTCATGATAGTTAGATGACTTCGATCTCAGGCCTACCACACCCATAACTGAGAATAGGTGTACTGACCAATAGTGAAGAAAGAGGCAGGGAGGCATGAAGTTGAGGTCTGTGTGATAGAGAATGGTGGGTTTTAGAGTGTCCCATTTAAATTTAAATTACATAGATTTAGGGCCCTTTCACACGTCCGTTCCGGTCGTCCGTTTTTTGGACGTCCGTTAACGGACCTCAATGCTTCCCTATGGGTTAGCGTCCGTTAGCGGATGAGCATCCGCTAACGTCCGTTAACATCCGTCTGCGGTAAGCTCCGTTTTTTTGGACGGAAGAAAACCCTATTTTTCTTCCGTCAAAAAAACGGAACGGACGAAAAACTGATGTCAGCGGACGATCCGTTTAACATCCGATCCGCTAACATCCGTTTTTCATCAAAATATTTAAAATATGGTAAAAAACAAAATTCAATAAACTTTAATATACATACAACATTCATACAGCACAATACCCTTTGACCCAGGTAGTGTAAAGTCTGAATGTCACATGATTCTAGTACATGCTGCCCAGTGTGAGAACACAGTGCCTGTACATTGTTTGAGAAAGAAGAGACAAAAATGGCCAAAGACGTCGGACATGAGGAGCTGATCCAGCTTGTCCATGATCGGCCTGCCATATGGGACAAGAGGTCCACAGAATATAGCGACCGAGATCTATGTAACAAGAAGTGGGAAGAAGTATTTGAGGTGGTGACACCAAACTGGCAGTCACTGAGCAGTAAGCACCGTATTAAACGTGGTAAGTAGTTAGTGGTTTAAGAGGGGGTGGGGGGTCACCTGCCACGTCACCTGCCACAAATTGTGGATTGTCACCTGCCACAAATTGTGGATTGTCACCTGCCACGTCACCTGCCACAAATTGTGGATTGCCACGTGCCACGTCACCTGCCACAAATTGTGGATTGTCACCTGCCACGTCACCTGCCACAAATTGTGGATTGTCACCTGCCACGTCACCTGCCACGAATTGTGGATTGTCACCTGCCACGTCACCTGCCACAAATTGTGGATTGTCACCTGCCACGTCACCTGCCACAAATTGTGGATTGCCACGTGCCACGTCACCTGCCACAAATTGTGGATTGTCACCTGCCACGTCACCTGCCACAAATTGTGGATTGTCACCTGCCACAAATTGTGGATTGTCACCTGCCACGTCACCTGCCACAAATTGTGGATTGTCACGTGCCACGTCACCTGCCACGAATTGTGGATTGTCACGTGCCACGTCACCTGCCACGAATTGTGGATTGTCACCTGCCACGTCACCTTCCACGTCACCTGCCACAAATTGTGGATTGTCACCTGCCACGTCACCTGCCACAAATTGTGGATTGTCACCTGCCACGTCACCTGCCACGAATTGTGGATTGTCACCTGCCACGTCAACGTGGTAAGTAGTTAGTGGTTTAAGAGGGGGTGGGGGGTCACCTGCCACGTCACCTGCCACAAATTGGGGATTGTCACCTGCCACAAATTGTGGATTGTCACCTGCCACGTCACCTGCCACAAATTGTGGATTGCCACGTGCCACGTCACCTGCCACAAATTGTGGATTGTCACCTGCCACGTCACCTGCCACAAATTGTGGATTGTCACCTGCCACGTCACCTGCCACGAATTGTGGATTGTCACCTGCCACGTCACCTGCCACAAATTGTGGATTGTCACCTGCCACGTCACCTGCCACAAATTGTGGATTGCCACGTGCCACGTCACCTGCCACAAATTGTGGATTGTCACCTGCCACGTCACCTGCCACAAATTGTGGATTGTCACCTGCCACGTCACCTGCCACGAATTGTGGATTGTCACCTGCCACGTCACCTGCCACAAATTGTGGATTGTCACCTGCCACGTCACCTACCACAAATTGTGGATTGTCACGTGCCACGTCACCTGCCACGAATTGTGGATTGTCACCTGCCACGTCACCTGCCACGAATTGTGGATTGTCACCTGCCACGTCACCTTCCACGTCACCTGCCACAAATTGTGGATTGTCACCTGCCACGTCACCTGCCACAAATTGTGGATTGTCACCTGCCACGTCACCTGCCACAAATTGTGGATTGTCACCTGCCACGTCACCTGCCACAAATTGTGGATTGTCACGTGCCACGTCACCTGCCACGAATTGTGGATTGTCACGTGCCACGTCACCTGCCACGAATTGTGGATTGTCACATGCCACGTCACCTGCCACGAATTGTGGATTGTCACCTGCCACGTCACCTGCCACAAATTGTGGATTGTCATGTGCCACGTCACCTGCCACGAATTGTGGATTGTCACGTGCCACGTCACCTGCCACGAATTGTGGATTGTCACCTGCCACGTCACCTTCCACGAAGTGTGGATTGTCACCTGCCACGTCACCTGCCACAAATTGTGGATTGTCACCTGCCACGTCACCTGCCATGAATTGTGGATTGTCACCTGCCACGTCACCTGCCACGAATTGTGGATTGTCACCTGCCACGTCACCTGCCACAAATTGTGGATTGTCACGTGCCACGTCACCTGCCACGAATTGTGGATTGTCACGTGCCACGTCACCTGCCACGAATTGTGGATTGTCACCTGCCACGTCACCTGCCACAAATTGTGGATTGTCACGTGCCACGTCACCTGCCACGAATTGTGGATTGTCACGTGCCACGTCACCTGCCACGAATTGTGGATTGTCACCTGCCACATCACCTTCCACGTCACCTGCCACAAATTGTGGATTGCCACGTGCCACGTCACCTGCCACAAATTGGGGATTGTCACCTGCCACGTCACCTTCCACGTCACCTGCCACAAATTGTGGATTGCCACGTGCCACGTCACCTGCCACAAATTGGGGATTGTCACCTGCCACGTCACCTGCCAAAAATTGTGGATTGTCACCTGCCACGTCACCTGCCACGAATTGTGGATTGTCACCTGCCACGTCACCTGCCACGAATTGTGGATTGTCACCTGCCACGTCACCTGCCACAAATTGTCCACTGGCCACGTCACCTGCCACAAGACCTAGAGCAGAACTAAACATAAATACACCCCTGTTCTCTTGCCACAACTGTACTCCAAATATGCGCTTTTAAGTAGTATACGTACATGTTGGAGTTCTGTCAGTTTATTGTGTCTACTTTTACTTTATAGGGAATAAAATAGTGACAAGATGGCGATCTTTACGAGACCGCTACAGGCGGGATCTCAATGAGGAGGCAAATGCTCGGAGCGGAGCAGGATCGTCAAAGTACAAAAAAGGGACGTTCTTTGAAATGCTGGACTTCTTACGTAATGTGATGAGCTTAAGAAGGTAAGTTAAAAAAATAGTTAACGCCATAACCCATCTTTAACCCTTTAACCTTTAACCCATCTATCAATGAATATTTTACAGTACTGCTAGTAACATTTCTAACACTGATGGGGACACAGATATTGAGGGTACACAGCAGGAGGGAGAGATGGAAGATGAGGAGAGACATCCAACTCCTCTTGAAGACCCACCAGCGGCAGCAAGAGGCATGCCACCAAGACAACTTGGGCCTGTAAGTATCATATATCAAATGACTCTTGTTGAAATCTTTAAAGAATAAAATGTGCTAATAATTAATCTTTCACCCCTCAGGTTCGTTCTATTTCCACCACTTCAAGGGGAAAAAAAACAAAACAAAAAAATGTCGATGATGCAATGCTTAATTTTATGGAGGAGATGAGAGGCATGAGACGACCTGACAATGATCCATTTGCTGACCCTACAAATGAGGATGCCTGTTTTCTACGCAGTCAGTTTCACCAAATGCAAAAGATTCCACCCAACAGCAAAATAGACGCACACCTCGCAATAGTGAGTTTTATTGGGTTGTGTGTGAAGGCGTCTATATCCGGCGACCCATTGCCCCCAGTTATCCCCCCTCCCCAACGCCCATTCCATCAAGAGCATGCGCAACCTACTTCTTTTAGTGGTCAGCATTACCACCCGGCCATTGTTCACCATCACCCACGTGCCCCACCCACCACAGCCCAAAATTTTGGACCCCCACCCCAAACACCCACATATGATTCCACTTCTTCTCAGGCCACTGCATATGCCAGCTCTTCACAACCGTACTCTAGCTCCCCCAGTCCTTATTATACGAACCTTTGAGTTTTGTTAATTTTTTTGTTTATCCTTTTATGTTACAATTTTTTATTTGCCCCTGTTTTCATATGTTACCAATTCAGCGTTATTAAAAAGTAGGCCACTATTCACCTAAATATTGCCGTGTGTCCTCTGGCCATATTTTTTGGATTGTTTTTATGTTTTAAGTCTTTTATAGTGTATGTTTTGCGGTCATAAAAATAAAGGTACTTGACAACTTTGAAAAGCTTAGTTTTTTGGAACTTTATACAAATAGAAAGAAACTGATGCAAAAAGGTGACGATCGTAGGGTCACGATAATGAGACTATGAGAATGAAAGCATATACTGATATAAATCACAAAACTGCAATACTAACAAGATAAAGTTGTATTTTTTTCAAAGTATTTCATTAACATTTTCTGTGTGACAAAAAATATCATGCAGGTTAGAATAAAGGGGTCAAACATTGTACTACGAAGTTGCACATAGTAAAGTGCCTCGTGACTGTTTTTAAACATGCTGATACTGCCACGAAACCTCTCCTTCTGGTGACATGAAAAAATTAGCAAAATGATCACGCATGAGAAGAGCAGAATTGTTCGGTCGCAGTCCGGAAAAGCGTACAGAAGGTAAGTCAATCTCGTCCTCTTCTTCAACACTAATTCCTTCTTTCTCACGTATTATGTTATGGAGGACACAGCATGCTTGGATTGCTAGTTGGGCATTCTCCACGCTCAGTTGAATTGCAGTGTGAAATATACGCCACTTGCTGCTCAAAATGCCAAAGGTGCATTCAATAAGGCGCCTTGCCCGACTCAAGCGGTAATTAAAAAATTTTTTGGGGGTTGTTAAATTCTGCCTGGCATAAGGCCTTAAAAGATGCTGCGAAAGTCCAAATGCCTCATCAGCTACAAGCACATGTGGCATATCTGGCCCTACAGTTCCTGGAAGAGGTTTGTCTGATGGCAAATTAAAGTGGCCCTCTAGTAGTCTTCTCCCCAATTGCGATGCAGAGAAGACTCTTGAGTCTGCATTTGAGCCATACGCCCCAATATCGACAGCTACAAACTTATAATTACTGTCACAGATTGCCATTAATACAAGGGAGAAATATTTTTTATAATTGTAAAATTGAGAGCCAGATCCAGGTGGCATCTGAATTCTGATATGTTTCCCATCCAGGGCTCCAACACAATTAGGAAATTGGGTTTTCTTCCAGAAAGCTTTAGCAATTTCCTGCCACATGCATGTATCAGGAACAGGCATTGCTGTAGACCGAAGCTCCTCCCATATAGCTTCACAGGTGTCATGCACAATTCCAGAAATTGTTGACGTTCCCAACAAAAAAAAATGGCTAAGGGACGTATAAGATACTCCAGATGCAAGAAACCTAGGAAGAGTAGAAGAAATTATGAAAGGAATCCAACATTATACTGGACATAATCAAGCACAAAGGCTGGCTGGCTGGCTGACTTACCTGAGGGTAAGGAGAAGTCGCTCCTCTGAAGGCACAGAACGTCTCATGTCTGTGTTCGTCCGGTCTAAACGGCTATGCAACTTTTCCAGCAAAAATTGAAATGTTGGAACCGTCATTCTAGTAAAATTAAAATTTTTTTGAGGGAAGCGTCGCAAATCTGCGTAGTGCAGAGCAAAAAAAACCTCAGTTGGCCTCTTGAGCAGCATAGGATGTGTCCAGTACCTGCGTCTCCTCGCAGACATCTTCCTGGTCCTGCTTTTTTGTCTCCTCAAATAGTACAGCATGACAAATGAGGTCACATGCTCATAATATCTCCCCAAATCCATTGTTATAGGCAGTACAGTACAGCAATGGATCAGGAAGAACAAAGCCTGCTAACACAAAGCAATATCGAAAGCAAAATGCACGCTGGGGAAACAAAGAATCATGGGAAAATTCTTCAAAGCTGATTAAATAAAGTTCTAAAACAAAAATAAATAAAAAAACGGATAAAAAAACGGATGTAAAAACGGATGAAAAAACGGACGAAAAACGGACCAAAAACGGATCGAAAACGGATTTAAACGGACGGAAAACGGATGAAAAACGGAAGAAAAACGGATCAACTGAAGGGAAAAAAACGGACCTAAAAAACGGTCCGCACGTGTGAAAGGACCCTTACATTCAATTCCAAGATGTTATATTCAGTAAAAAAAAATACAAAGGGAAAATAACGGTAGCTAAAACAAGCCTTTAAATAAGCTTTTAAATCTTCATTGGAGAATCTGAGAACCTTGCCTAAAATCCATAATGTCAAAATATATTGCCCAAAAAGTCTATAAAAGCCTAATCTTGATATTTTTTTCTGATCTGTTTCAAGGTCAGTTTGCAAGCTTTTGCAATAACAATACATATGCCTTAAATCTGCAAACATTGTTGGGCACATGTACAATATACAATGTACTCCCTACGAAAAATGTGACATTTAATCAGGTTTACATCGTGGGGCATTTTCTTTTAAAAATGGATGGCTTTTTTCCAAGATGTGGGTGGTTTTGATGACTATTTTACTTTTGTTTGTGAATACGTAACAAGGGGTATAATGTACCCCCTAATTATTCTTGTAGGAGTAGTGCTGGATATCCGGTGGCCTCCTTCTTTACTTCCTCCAAGAATGTAGGCTGGCTGTCTTTTTTCAGGAGCAGTGATTTTAACAATGCTTAAAGTGAACCAATAAAAATGAAATATTCCATTAACCACTTAAAGGTTTACTAAAGGAAACAAATGTTTTTGCTGAAATGACTGTTTACAGGGTATAGAGACATAATAGTTAACTGATTCCTTTTAAAAAACATTAAAAACAGATAAAAATCAATCATGTGCCTCTAGTTTCACTTTTGTTTTTGCAGTTTTTGTATGTAATTTAATGCCTCTGTGCTGGACAGTGCCATAGAGAGTGATGGTTAGGAAAACAAAACTAGAATCTCCCAGTACTGTGCTCATCAGGAAACAGACAACCAGGAAGTGTCAAGAACAGAACAGACATACAGCAACATCAGAGCAAAAACGAACATTGAGGACATGAAACCAGGACTGCAGTAAGGAAAAGGAAGCTATTTAGCTAAAAAAAAAAAATTCCTTTAGTGACCCTTTAAGCCCCGGACCATGTTGTTGCTAAAGGACCAGGCCCCTTTTTGAGATTTGGCACTGCGTCATTTTAACTGACAATTGCTCGGTCGTGCGACGTGGCTCCCAAATAAAATTTACGTTATTTTTTTTTCCCACAAATATAGCTTTCTTTTTGTGGTATTTGATCACCACTGCGATTTTTATTTTTTGCGCTATAAACAAAATCAGAGCGACAATTTTGAAAAAAAATATATATTTTTTACATTTTGCTATAATAAATATCCCCCAAAAATATATAAAAAAAAACATATTTTCCATTCAGTTTAGGTCGATACGTATTCTTCTACATATTTTTGGTAAAAAAATCGCAATAAGCGTTTATTGATTGGTTTGCGCAAAAGTTATAGAGTCTACAAAATAGGGGATAGTTTTATGGCATTTTTATTAATAACTTTTGTTTTACTAGTAATGGCGGCGATCAGCGTTTTTTATCGTGACTGCAACATTATGGCGGACACATCGGACACTTTTGACACTATTTTGGGGCCATTGTCATTTTTACAGCAACAGTGCTATAAAAATGCACTGATTACTGTGAAAATGGTACTGGCAGTGAAAGGGTTAACCTGTAGGGGGAGCTGAAGAGGTTAAGTGTGACCTAATGAGTGATTCTAACTGTGTGGGGGTGTGGCTTGGCGTGTCACATCACTGATCGTCGTTCCCTATGACAGGGAACAGTCTGACTAGGAAGCACGGGGAGAGTTTTTTTTACACTTACCTCTCCCCGTTCTTCAGCGGCGGCGATCAGGTCCGCGGGTCGCACGGTCATGGAGTACCCGACCTGGTCACGCGCGACCCATGGCTGTGCATATTAAAGGGGACGTACCTGTACGCCAATATAAGCAGCTGTGCCATTCTGCCGATGTGCATCGGCGTGTGGCGGTCAGCAAGCGGTTAAATATCCTGCCTGGGGGGGTGTCCATAGTATGCCTGTAAAGTAGTGAATCTTTCCCATGTTTATAACAGTGCCACAGCAAAATTAAATTTCTAAAGGAAAGAATGTCATTTAAAACTGCTTGCGGCTGTAATGTATTGTCGGATCCCGGCAATATAGATAAAAATTCACAACAAAATGGCATGGATGTCACCCCCAAAATACATACCAGGCCCTTTAAGTCTGATATGGATATTAAGGGGAGCCCCGCACCCAAATTAAAAAAAAATGATGCACACACACACACACCTCACTCATGTTCAGTAGGGAAGCAGTCAGACTGTTTTTTGTCACATTTATTAATTCCTTTTATCAGTGAGAGAATTGTTTCTCATTTCACCATTCAATATTGTATTCTTTAAGATCTATTAATTTAGATCCTTCTCACTTGCTTTTTTAGCGCTGTACTATTTTTTCACACTACATACTCTGAACAGCAGTATATATACTATATGGCCGGCCTATATACTCTGCAGAAAATTGGGCCTTAGTGTAAGTTACTCTTGGTGGGTGCAGGAACGGGTATTGCTGTGAAATATTATATCAAGAATTGTAATTACATGCCCCTGATAAACAAGGGCATAAAAATTGGGCCTTGGGGGTTGGTGCCCTAAACCAAAAATATTGTTGGAAGCTAGCATCATCAAGATTGAGGAGGAATAAAATAGTCAGCATCCCAAATTTATAGCAACTTCAATCAGTAACATCAGCATCAGGTGCTTGATAGCGACCGATCCAAGACTGATTCATTTTTATGAATTCGAGCCTATAAACAGAGTCTGTGGACAGGCTCACTCTTTGATCCATTACAAACTCTCAGGTCACACTGAATGTGCATTCAGAAAGCACACTGATTGCAGGATAGGCCAGTAGCTCAATTGCATATTGAGCAAGTTCTGGCCAGTGGTCCATCCTTACTACTCAGTAACCCAGAGGATGCTCTGTTGGAAAGGTCTCCAAGTCTGCTCTTGCTGCTAGATATTCCTGCACCATATAATGCAGACACTGGCGATGGTTGCTTGAACCAATCAGACCTTGGCGCTGATTACTGAAAAATAGATTAAAGGCTTTGGTCAGCTGGCCACCTTCAGCAACACATTGTCCAGCACCAGGAAATTGTAACCTAACAGGGTCTGGAAATGCATTGCACAAACCTTTCTTCAAGGGCTCCTGAAGATGTTTCATCCGCTGCTCCCTCTGCAATAGCAGGATGAGTTCTGCAACCTTACTCTTGTAACATGGATCAACTAGGGTTGCCAGCCAGCCAGTAATGAACCCTCTCCTTGATACCATGAATCCTAGGGTCCTTTTGCAGGCTTTTCAGAATCAGGGAGGCCATGCAGTGTAATTTTGCAGAGGCATTCGATTCTGAGTCCTCTGGGTCACTAAGGATCACATGATCCGTAACTACCTCCTCCCAGCCACGTACAACTCCTTGGGTTTCTGGGAACTGAAAACCATCCCTTGAAGACTACTGCTGAGTGTTATCCTCTACATCCATGTTAACACAATCCTCCTCCTCTTATTCCTGTGTGTTTGGCAGGCCTGCAGGAATGCTATCTGGATGGGGGGCTTTGAGAAATAAGGAAGTCCTCCTCTTCCTCCCAGTGTTCTGCCTCAAGTGCCCGTCCATAATTCCATGAAGAGTGTGCTCCAGCAGGAAGACTAGAGGGACAGTGTCACTGATGCATGCATTGTTGCTGCTCACCATCCTTGTGGCCTCTTCAAATGGTGACAGAACAGTGCATGCATCCTTGATCAGTATAGCCACTAGTGTGGCGAAAAGAAGCCAAGCTCCCCTGACCCTGTCCTGGTGCCATACTCGCAGAGGTACTCATTGATGACCCTCTGCTGTGTGTGCAGCTGCTGCAGCAAAGCCAATGTTGATTTCCACCTGGTGGGCATGTCACAAATGAGGCGGTTGGTGGGCAGGTTTCATTCCCTTTGCCAACCAAGCACTGGCTTTGTGTGACCGGAGGAAATGACCACAGACTTTTCTGGTCTGCCTGAGGAGATCTTGTAAGATCCTGTAAGTCTGGGTACCTTCTTAAGAACCGCTGCACAACCAAATTTAAACATGGAACATGGGTCAAGTGTCCCTGTCGGAGGGCGGAGAGAAGGTTGTGCCATTGTCACGTACAACCATTCCTGGTTGAAGCTGGTATGGTGTCAGCCACCTCTGAGCCTGCCCCTGCAGAGCTGACATAATCTCTGCCCCAGTGTGGCTCCTGTCCCCTAGGCAGACCAACTCAAGCACCGCATGGCATCTTTTAGCCTGACTGTGTGCGTAGCCCCTTGACCACTTACGAAGCACCACCAGTTCAGAGGACATCTCTGCAGAAGAGGCCATAGAGAAAGAAGAAGAGGAGGGGTGGAGGAGAGAGCTGTGGCAGAGTCACCACTAGCATTTTGGAGGCGTGGTGGGGGAACAAGCTCCAACAACACTAAACCCTCTCCTGCATCCTTCCCAGCTGCCAGCACAGTTACCCAGTGCTCTGTGAAGGAAAGGTAACGTCCCTGCCCATGCCTGCTGGACCATGAGTCAGTGGTAATTTGAACCTTACTGCTGACTGCCCTGTCCAGCAAGGCCAAAACATTGCCTTCCACATGCCAGTACAGTTTTGGAACTTGCCACTAAGGTACAGCACATTACACAAATTCACGAAAGGGGGCAGAGTCTACCAGTTGAAAAGGCATGTAAGTGCTAGCAATTTGGCCAAACTAGCATTTAGACGCTGAGCTGGTGAATTGTGGATGGCTGGGACCGAATTTCTTTTTACGGTTCAGCAACTGGGGTAGGGACAGGGTTTTAAGAGAACTGGAGGTATAGTAGGGTTGGAGATCCCAGATGAGGAGCAAGGAGAGGTCTGCCTCTTTTCTTTGATGTGGGTCTTTCAAGTGCTGTCGACAACGCACTACATGGCAGGTTGTCATATGTCTGGTCAAGCATGTGTAGTCCAATCGGCTGCTGTTCTGGCCACAATTGATCCACTTCAGACATAGGTTGCAAACAGCAATGATGTGATCTGCTGAACAAATGTCAAAAAAGGCCCACACCAAGTCAGCAGGAAGTCAGCAGTGTCCCTAAGCTGCTCCCTAGAGGACATCCTGACATCTCTTCTCTCAGGCACCCAAGTACAATCAGTGACATCATCATCCCCTCCCTCATCATCACTGGAGCAAGCTTGGCAGTATGCTGCAGCTGGGGGAACATGACTGCCAGTTTCTTGTCCTTCTTGCGCACCCCCTCTTTCTAAGCTTACGTTACACCCTTCCTCAACCTGAGGACCAACATCTAAACCTTCAAATCGCTGTGTATCCTCCAGCAGCATGTACCCGACACTGTAGTCGAATAATTCTGTGGACTCCTTTGTGCCTGATGGTGGAGCTATGGAAGGAGTGAACACCCGAGGTTCTAGTCGAACCTATGTTTAACCCGAACATCATCGAGCTCATCCCTAGTCTCTACCAGCTTTGCACATCTATAGAATTTAATTTTTGCTCATTCTTCTTTGCAAAATAGCTCAATCTCTTTCAGATTGGATGGAGAGCATCTGTGAACAGCAATTTTCAAGTCTTGCCACAAATTCTCAATTATATTTAAGTCTGAACTTTGACTGGGCCATACTAACACTTGAATATGCTTTGATCTAAACCATTCCATTGTAGCTCTGGCTTTATGTTCAGGGTCGATGTCCTGCTGAAAGGTGAACCTCCACCCCAGTCTCAAGTCTTTTGTAGACTCTAATGCCGTGTACACATGATCATTTTTTGACATGAAAAAACGCTGTTTTTCAAAAACATCATTTACATTTTTCAGGTTCTGAAAAACGACAAAAAAAAAAAAAATTGAACATGCTGCATTTTTTAACGTCGTTTTAAACTATGTAGTTTTTCGGGTTGTAAAAAATGATCGTGTGTGGGCTAAAACGCATTCTCAGCAGCAAGTTATGAGAGGGGAGCGCTCGTTCTGGTAAAACTACCGTTCATAATGAAGTAAGCACATTCATCACGCTGTAACAGACAGAAAAGCGCAAATCGTCTTTTACTTACACGGAATCAGCTAAAGCAGCCCAAAGGCGAATGGAACTTCCCCTTTATAGTGCCGTTGTACGTGTTGTATGTCACTGTGCTTTGCTAGATAATGTTTTTAAAACGATGGTGTGTAGGCAACGTCGTTTTAATGATGAAGTTGGGAAAATTTCGTTTTTTGGACATGCTGGAAAAACAAAGTTTTTTTTTTTCATGCTGAAAAATGATCGTGTGTACGTGGCATAATGCCTTGTACACAAGAGCAAAATTTCCACCGGAAAAAGTCAAACGGAAGCTTTTTATCGGATATTCCGTCCGTGTTTATGCCCGTCGGAATTTCCATCGGAAATTAAAACGAAATTAGATAGAGAACATGTTCTCAATTTTTCAGATTTTCAGATGAAAAAAACTTCTATCAGAATTTCCATTCGTTTGGATGCAATTCCAAAGGCCTAAAAACCATGCATGCTCAGAATCAAGTCGACGGATGCTCAAAAACATCAAACTTCATTTTTCTCGGCTCGTCATAGTGTTGTAAGTCACTGCATTATTGACGGTCAGAATTTGATGTAACCATGTGGATGCAAGACAGCTTGAGCGGAATTCCGTCGGAAAAACCATTGCAGTTTATTCCGACGGGAATACCGGTTGTGTGTACAGGGCATCACAGGTTTTCTTCTAAGATTGCCCTATATTTGGCTTCATCCATCTTCCCATCAACTCTGACCTATTTCCCCATCCCTGCTGAAGAAACGCATCCCCACAACATAATGCTGCCACCACCATGTTTCACGTTGGGGGTGATGTGTAGTGTTAGTTTTCCACCACACATAGCGTTTTGCGTTTAGGCCAAAAATTAACATTTTGGTCTCATCTGCCCAGAGCACCTTCTTCCACATGTTTGCTTTGTCCCCCACATGGCTTCTCGCAAACTACAAACCGGACTTCTTATGGTTTCTTTCAACAATGGCTTTTTTCTTGCCACTCTTCCATAAAAGCCAGATTTGTGGAGTGCACAATTAATAGTTGTCCTGTGGACAGATTCTCCCACCTGAGCTGTGTATCTCTACTGCTTCTCCAAAGTTACCATGGGCCTCTTGGCTGCTTCTCTGATAAATGCTCTTTTTGCCTGGCCTGTCAGTTTAGGAAATTGGCCATGTCTTGTTAGGTTTTCAGTTGTGCTATACTCTTTCCATTTTCGGTTGATAGATTGAACAGTGCTCCGTGAGATGTTCATGCTTTTTTTATGACCTAACCGTGCTTTAAACATCTCCACACCTTTATCACTGACCTGTCTGGTGTGTTCCTTGGCCTTCATGATGCTATTTGTTCACTAACGTTCTCTAACAAACCTCTGACGGCTTCACAGAACAGCTGTATTTATATTTATTAATTAGATGACTTCTAAAGGCAATTGATTCACTAGATTTTAGTTAGGGGTATCAAAGCAAAGAGGGGCTGAATACAAATGCACGCCACACTTTTCAGATATTTATTTGTAAAAAAAAAATGAAAATCATTTATAATTTTCCTTGTACTTCAAAGTTATGTGCCACTTTGTGTTTGTCTATCACATAAAAACTTTTACAAGGCACTCTATCTATGGAAAAAATAAGCAGAGACTAAAACGGTGGTTGTTGCAAATTTTTATGTCACACAATATTTGCCCAGCCATTTTTAAAATGCTCATATTTTGAAAAGAATACACTCTAATGAATTTCACTGCACACAAAAACAATTTAATACCCCAATTTGTGTAAAATTTTAAATATGATTTTATGCTGAATAAATGGATTCTTAACATTGCACACATTACAATTGCACACACCAGTGGAATGGCAACAATTTACAGTACATTTAATTATCCATAGGGGACAGGTGATCACCATTTACATGTGCATGCTGGACATATGTGTTTTTACATAAGCATGGGGGCAGGGGGCATTTTAAATTGTGATATTTCCTCCTATGCCCTCAAATGCATCTTATCAAACCAAGATCAGTTTGCTCAGGATGCTTTACAAGCCAGAAACAAGCGACAATGTGACAAATTTCGCTTTTGGTTTTGTATGTCACAGAAAGGGGGTGGGTATGGATGTACCTTCTTCCTATATGTTTTCTCAAGGACACCTAGACAGCAGTGTTCCTGTGCTTGGTGATTACACTGGAGAGCCTAGGGAATAGTGGGGGGTGCTGAAGCAGGAGGCCCTCTTCCATGCCCCATAGAAGTGATCAGGTGGCTGTAGAGCCAATCTAATCACCTCTACAGGATAACCCATCACCGACTGAAAATTTGGATACCAGGATCATGGCTGCAGGGTGTAATGTGGTTAATTATTACAGTTGTGCAGGCTTACTTATAAAGGATTTATATTTTTCACTTTATTCAGCTCTACTTATTTTTTCCCATAGCTGACACTTAGTTGGCATGTCAAGGACAGCATCTGCTTATCCACTGCTTGAGCTCACACACTGAACACTCACAAGAAAAGGAAGACATTCAGGAAATTGACAGTCCAGAAACTGATAGACTTTTTGTGACCTCTGACTCTCTGTCTCAGAAATTTCCATCCTGCCAGGTTCCTTTTAAAGGGGACATAATGTATACTCCGTTTTATATTTTTAAAGTAAATGACTTGCCTGGGAGCAGACACAACAAAATGGCTGTTACCTTTTTGAGTCATTAAATTGAGCTATTTGCCATTACACTATACGTTAAGAGGGCCTCAGTAAGGTACCAGTAAGGACACTCTCATTGGGCAGTGGAAATGGCAAATATGTAGCTTAGGAATAGTATTAACCACTTGACCACTGGGCACTTAAACCCCCTTCCTAACCAGACCAATTTTCAGCTTTCGGTGCTCTCACAATTTGAATGACAATTACTCAGTCATACAACATTGTACCCATTTGAAATGTTTGTCCTTTTTTTCACACAAATAGAGCTTTCTTTTGGTGGTATTTGATCACTTCTGGGTTTTTTATTTTTTGCGCTATAAAAGAAAAACGACTGAAAATTCTGTAAAAATAAATAAAAAAATCTTGTTTCTGTCATATTAGCGGGTTATTTCTCACACACAGCATATGCATACCACAAATTACACCCAAAAACACATTCTGCTATTCCTCCCGAGTATGGCGATACCCCATGTGTGAGACTTTTACACAGCGTGGCCACATACAAAGGCCCAACATGCAGGGAACGCCACCATGCGTTCTGGAACACCCAGACCAATTCTGACATTTTTCTCCTACATGGAAAAATCATCATTTATTTGCTAGAAAATTACATAGAACCCCAAAACATGATATATGCTTTTTTTAGCAAAGACCCTAGAGAATACAATGGCGGTGGTTACAACTTTTTATCTTGCATGTTATTTTCGTAGAAATTTTTTGAACGCGTGTTTTAAAAAAAAACTGTTTTGTGCTAAAAAAAAAAAAAAAATAAAGTTAGCCCAATTTTTTTTCATATTGTGAAAGATAAAGTTACGCTGAGTAAATAGATACCCAACATGTCACCCTTCAAAATTGGGCACAATGATGGAATGGCGCCAAACTTCGCTACTTAAAAATCCCCATAGGCGACGCTTTAATTACTTTTATTGGTTACATGTTTTTAGTTACAGAGGGGGTCTAGGGCCAAAATGATTGCTCTCGCTCTAACGTTCGCAGAGATACCTCACATGTGTAGCTTGAACACCGTTTTCATATGTGGGCGGGACTTACGTATGCGTTCGCTTCTGCATGCGAGCACACGGGGACAGGGGTGCTTTTAAAAAATGGGTATTGCAGAGTATTTGGGTATTGCAGAGTATTGGGGTATTGCAGAGTATCGCGCAGGGTATTGGGGTATTGCAAAGTATTGGGGTATTGCAGAGTATCGTGCAGGGTATTGGGGTATTGGAGAGTATTGGGGTATTGCAGAGTATCGTGCAGTGTATTGGGGTACTGCAGGGTATTGGGGTACTATTGGGTTTTCGCTAAAGTCCGTCCCCATTTATTATTTTACAAAAGGTAAATTGATGACCTGTTTTTTATGTGGGATGGAACACTAGACACCCTACAACTTTTTCTAGAAGAATTGAATATGAATAACAATAACATCAAACTGACTGGCAAATTTAGTTCTACTAATATTCACTTTTTAGATGTGGACATATTCAGAATGGGTAATAGGTTGGGTACTCTTTAAGCCTACGGACTCGAACAGCTATTTGCCGACTAGTGGCGGCCACCATCCGATGTGGCTTAGAAATATCCCTAAGGGGCAGCTTACTAGGGAAAAAAGAAATTGCTCAGAGCCGGAGGAGTTTCTGGTACAAGCTCAAAATATCAAAAATATATTTACAGAAACGGGATATCAGGATATCAGGATATCAGGATAAGACCCTGGACTCTATAATCTCTGAACTGGCATGTGTACCTAGAGAGAATCTCCTATGTGATGTAGGTCATTTAGAAACTAATAAGGGACGTGAATGGAACTTTTTTTCAGAGTTTCATTCTCAATATAGAGAGGTTGAATATAATTTTTCCACTCATTGGCATGTTCTTTCGATGGACCGGACACTTGCCCCTGTACTACCATCTAAACCAGGATTTATATATCGGAGAGCTTCCAGTTTTGCAGACAGGGTAGTTCGGAAGGTGCCCGATCCCCAATCCCGGCCTTCTACCTTCTGGGATAGAGACGGCTTCTTTGTCTGCAAGAAATGCCGTGCGTGCAAGGAAGCCAACCGACCAGTGGGAGCAGTTGAGAAATTTGTTTCCACATCGAATGATAAAGAGTTCTCTGTGAATGATTTTATCACCTGCAACACTGAGTATGTTGTCTATGCACTTCAGTGCCCGTGTGGCCTGATTTATATAGGTCGCACAAAGCGACAATTGAAAATAAGGATTGCAGAACATGTTGTGAATATTCTTAACGGTTTCAAAGACCATAATGTGTCCCTACACTTCAAACTATTCCATGATAAAAATCCCAGGGGTTTGACATTTTGGGGCATTGATCATCTTAAACCTGCGTGGAGAGGCTCCAATCTGGTCTGGGATCTCTCTAAAAGAGAGACCCAGTGGATATTCTCCGTTGATACTTTACCCCCGAGAGGGTTAAATATAGATTTGGATATAAACTGCTTTATAAGTGATTTTTAAACTCATTGGAGGTTATTATCCTATTGGACATACTTATTGGTGGATGAGTGCTGGTAGTGGCTACCAGCACTCATTCGTATGTACCTTATCAATTATTCCAATTATGGCCATCATTTTAAGATTTGTGATTTTTGACTATATATATATATATACATAATTGTTTTTGCCATATATTGAATTTTATTATGATGTATTCTTCTACTATTATTTTTTAGATGTATATTTATATGTATTGTATGTTTGAATACATTTACTCATCTTTTTTTGTAGTGAATATACTATGGGTACGAAATCTTTTTAGTTTATAGATGTATTCTAATATCGAATGTAACCATCTTCACCCGGATTGCTGTATTTAGGCATGTGATGGGTTAATGGATTTGTTGATTCAGCTGTTGCTGCGTCCATTGCCTACATTAGGGGTTTAGCGTTGATAATATGTGCAGCAGTATTTAGCCTTCTCTTCCTGTTCTGCCCAGCCTAAAATGCTTGTTTAGAGTGTAAACATAGGGCGGCGTAACGTGCACCCGTGTAGACGCCCCCTATGCTCTGATTGGTTGGCGCTCGGAAGGGGAGAGTGGACTTAAACTAACGTGAACGTACGTGTAGCTACGCCCTCCGTAGAAGTCACGTCACAACGAAACTAGTTAGGGCGGTAGCTACACGTTATGCCGAAAATGACACTTGCGCCTCACTGAAGGGAACCAGGAAGGAAGTCTTTCCACCTGTAGACCAACTAGTGACTGCGACAGGGACGCCGTTCTGTTTCAAGGATCGGGTGAAGTTATTCCCATTCTGTTCATGATTTTAACATTTTTTGTATGTATGATGTATGTGGGTATTTGATGGAAGGGTTGAATATTTATTAAACAGAATTACGCTATGTCTGCCCTTTCTGTGTTTATTCACTGCATCTGAGGTTGATTCCATGCAAGTGGCTCCCAAATAGATGTGTATTGCAGCAGTCTTCAATTGATTATTCACATTTTTGAAAGGCCTGATTTGTCAAATTTATGGTGAGTTTGGATCGTGAGTGCGTTGGATGGTGCATGCTTCCTATCTCTTTGTATTACCACTATTGGACAGTACTTTCAAACACCCGGGAGTGGATATCCATCTATTGTCTACTATATGGTGTTGTTGGCCACCTTCTAATCCAACAATAGCGCTGTTTGTATTTTACATTTGAATGAACATTTTCTCTATTTTTGTGTTATAAATACTTTTTTAATATTTGATTTATTTTAAACAGCTGCTTTTCTGATTTCTTTGTAGTGACTGAAATCAGAGAAACAAATCATTCAGTCTATTTACTGGATCTGTGGAGAAGCTTTTGTCTGTTTTGGCGCTGAGCTGTGTATTTTAGGCCATTATCAATACACATTTTAGTAATTTAAATATGTAGTAACATATAAATATTCCTACAAAAACTATTTTTAAATCACCTGTGAGGGCGAATAAAAAACAGTAACTAGGTACATGACGTGATAACGGCGGTTTCTTCGCTACCCCTGGATTTTTCATCAGCACAATATCTGCTTCAGAATACCAAGCCCTGACCCAGAATCCAAATGGATCTGGACGAAGCGAAATTGCCTGACTGGCGTCTGCCTTTCTTATGCACCCTTGACCTGTGAATGTACAGGTCAATAGAACATGGACGGCGAGGGTAGAGGGCCCCCCCACTTCACCCCCCATTAGGCGGTGAGTTGACACCTCTCCCCCCCCCCTCCATTCTCTTTTTCTTCTTTCCCTCCCCCCTCTCTATCTCTTCTTTCCCTTTCCTGGTTATCCTTTTCTCTCTCTCTGTTTTTTTTTTTTTTCTTTCTTGACCTCTTTTCTGTCAACGTTAAGGGACTTGGGTGGGAGGGTCGGCCTCCCGCCCATCCCCCTCATTCATCCTTTTCCATGTGAGAGGATTCATGCGACAGATAAGGGACTGGGTACTGCTACCATGAATCGGGGCTAGCATGAGGTCATACAGGGCCTGACAGGTCGTCCATATAGAGGGTTCTCCTAGAGATTTCTATGTTGCACATTGCCCTTAAGAAACACATGTGGGACTTGGTTGCTGTCGCTAAGTGTTACAGTAGTACTTGCTTGGGGCCCCTCTCTTGGGATCTTGGCCTATGTCCCTATGGTACACATTAGACTGTGGGTTTATCTCTGTATTCTTATGTTATTTTTTTTGATGGTGCTGTTTGATGTATACAGTTATCACCTTGTATTTTCCAATAAAAAATTTGTGGAAAAAAAAAAAACAGTAACTATATATATATATATATATATATATATATATATATATATAAAGGGTTAAAGAAAATATATATATATATATATACAGGGCAAAATAAATTCAATAAAAATAAGGAATGAACCTTAGTTTTTTACCCTTTCAATTAAAGGTCTATGAAAAATGGGCACACATTTAGGGAAGAGTATAACATGGATACCCAATATTGATATTAAACTGAAAACAGTGATAAATCATAATGAAGCCCGGATTTGCCCAGATTTCAAAGCTGGTTTACAAGCATATACATTAATTATAGAAATCATGTGACTGTATGTGTCTGTAACCTGTTGGCTAACCTATCCATTATCAATGAACGCATTTACATCAGTGTCTACGTTCAAACCGTAAGGAGTATAAGTACGTACCCGGTAGATCCAAGCCATTTCTAGTCTGGATAATTCCCTGACCAGAGAGCTTCCTCTCCAATGAGGATCGAATTTGTGCCTACCGGGTTACGGTCGTGATGTTGGTCATAGCGGTTGGACACTGAGTGTTGAGAAAAACCAGATTTGATGTTAGCAATATGTTCGCCCAATCTCACTTACACTTACATTGATCGTTTGGTCCTACCTATATACTGAAGCCCACATGGACATTGTAATAAATAGACGATACCGTGATGAAAGGCTTGATCTTATGTTCTTTAGAAGTGCTACTTGAAAAGAATGATAAGGTCTTTTTTGGATTTGCTCTTATTTAACGTACACACTTGACATCTACGACATTGGTGGTAGCCTGTGATGTCTCGTTGAAAAAAAAGATACTTTCTTCGTAGGAGGGTCTACCACATTAGGTGCTATTTTGTCCCTTAAGGAGGGTACCCTCTTAAAGGGCCAAATTAGCACCTAATGTGGTAGATCCTCCTACGAAGAAGGTATCCAGACTAGAAATGACTTGGATCTACCGGGTCAATACTTATACTCCTTACGGTTTGAACGTAGACACTGATGTGAACGCGTTCATTGATAGTGGATACAGTGCCTGCCGCCGAGAATGTGTTTTTAGTGCGATAGCTTCGCGCTGACTCTCGGCGACAGGTGCCGACATCTCGCACTCGCTGGAATAGTAAAAGCACATTCCAGCGAGCGCATCATAGAAGTGACGGGGATCCGACGTGGATTTCCGCCAATTCTACACGTGGGCGGCGTTTGTTATGAATCCTGAAGGGGAAGTCCCCGCCGGATTTAAAAAAAAAATCCGGCATGGGTTCCCCCCTCAGGAGTATACCGGGCCCTTAGGTCTGTTATGGGTCGCAAGGAGACCCCCCTACGCCGAAAAAAACGGCGTGGGGGTCCCCCACAATCCATACCAGACCCGTATCCAAAGCACGCCAGCCGGCCGGTCAGGAGGGGAGTGGGGGCGAGCGAGCACCCCCCCTCCTGAGCCGTACCGGGCGGCATGCCCTCAACATGGGGGGGTCAGGTGCTCTGGGGCAGGGGGGCGCACTGCGGCCCCCCCACCTCAGAGCACCATGTCCCCATGTTGATGAGGACAGGGCCCCTTCCCGACAACTCTGGCTGTTGGTTGTCGGGGTATGCGGGTGGGAGGCTTATCGGAATCTGGGAGCCCCCTACCGGAGCATTATGGGACTGCGACATCACAAGATAGGCCTATATAAGTCGCTGCGAGCCGCGCGCCCGGCAGAACAGCGAGAGGAAGCGTTGTGTCAACATCTGGAGAAGAAGAGGGAAGAAGAAAAGACATCACGGAAGACCGGACTGGCCGCTGCTAGTAATTGAGCTAACACACGAAGATAGCGGTGGCCAGTCCCGAAGAAGAAGACCCCCGGAGAGCGGAGAAGACCACCGGAGAGCGGAGAAGACCCCGAAGAGCGTAGAAGAGCGGAGAAGACCCCGAGGAGCGGAGAAGACCCCTGGAGAGCAGGAGAAGACCCCCGCGCCGAAGATGTCGAAGGAAGCCCAGCGGCGCAGAACAGCGGCACCCACCCCCTGCAGATGTCGGGAGAAGCCCGCCGGGGGGGGGGGGGCGCTTTAATAAAAGCGACCATACACACACCCCCCCCGGCGGCCAACTATAATAAAATATTTTAATAACCTGTGTTGCTTTTTTGTGTTTGCACTTTTTTTGCAGGTGAATGGGTAGGGGTACGATGCCCCATACTCATTCACTTAGGGTGGGGGGTCGGTATCTGGGGGCCCCCTTATTAAAGGGGGCTCCCAGATTCCGATAAGCCTCCCATCCGCATACCCCGACAACCAACGGCCAGGGTTGTCGGGAAGGGGCCCTGTCCTCATCAACATGGGGACAGGGTGCTCTGAGGTGGAGGGGCCGCAGTGCGCCCCCCTGCCCCAAGAGCACCTGACCCCCCCATGTTGAGGGCATGCCGCCCGGTACAGCTCAGGAGGGGTGCTCGCTCACCCCCACTCCCCTCCTGGCGTGCTTTGGATACGGGTCTGGTATGGATTGTGGGGGACCCCCATGCCGTTTTTTTCGGTGTAGGGGGGTCTCCTTGCGACCCATAACAGACCTAAGGGCCCGGTATACTCCTGAGGGGGGAACCCATGCCGGATTTTTTTTTTAAATCTGGCGGGGACTTCCCCTTCAGGATTCATAACAAACGCCGCCCACGTGTAGAATTGGCGGGAATCCACGTTGGATCCCCGTCGCTTCTATGACGGCTTTGTCTCCATCACGGCAAGCCAGCTCGGCGCTGGCTCCCACGATGGGGCTCGCAGGTGGTCAATCTCGCCGAGAAAGGGAGCGAGATTGACACAATATCGCGGTCAACCACTGTAGGTTAGCCAACAGGTTTCAGACACATACAGTCACATGATTTCTATAATTAATGTATATGCTTGTAAACCAGCTTTGAAATCTAGGCAAATCCAGCCTTCATTATGATTATTCACTGTTTTCATTCAGTTTAATATCAATATTGGATATCTATGTTATACTCTTCCTTAAATGTGTACCCATTTTTCATAGACCTTTAATTGAAAGCGTATAAACTAAGGTTCATTCCTTATTTTTATTAAATTTATTTTGCCATATATATATATATATATATATATATATATATATATATATATTTTATATATAGTTACTGTTTTTTATTCGCCCTCACAGGTAATTTAAAAATAGTTTTTTGTAGGAATATTTATATGTTACTACATATTTACATTACTGTACATATATTCTGCCACCTTGTGCAGCGTATTGTCTATTTCGCGCACTTAAAATATTGTACAGTCACCCATTTAATTAAACATATATTTCAGTCAAATATGTTGTTTTAATAATATTTTACATTATTATTATCATAATGTCAATACCTAATGTACAAGTTGCCTATCGGCCAGACATTGAGATCCATTGGCATAATATTTATTTTAATTCATTTTAAATAATTAAATTTCCCCCTTTTTTCTGATCTGTTTTGTGGCACTCTACCGATCTGACGAGAGAACTGTCTTTTTTGTTCGGTCGGATGAGATATTGCACAGGTCACCAACATTAGGGTCTGTCGTTCAAGTATGTACGGAGTCTCTTGTTAGTCAATTAGTGTTCTGATCGTCGATTGACAAAGGTACATTATGACAATATTCTCTGTTTCCAATATGAGATTTAAAACTACTATTGGCAGGGATCCCCATTCCAAGATGGTGGTTATATGCCCTTGATTCCTAGACTTCAGAGCTGGGCGGTCCTGGGTATTACAAATGAATAAAAAGTGGCGAGTCAGCACGCCGCTCGTGCCCCTGGAAGAAGTCAGCGATTTGACGAAACAGCGTAGGGAGGAGCGGCGTGCTGATGTCACCATAGTATACCTCGCTGCTATCCAGAAGGACGGGCGGATAGTGAGAGCCGGCCGGCTACAGCATTTTTACACGCACTATTTATTCTACAACATGTAAGTGCAATCTGTTTTTTTTTAGAAATACATTTTATGTTACGTTACTACACTATGGGGTTGATTTTCTAAAACTTTACAGAGCAAAATCTGGTGCAGCTCTGCATAGAAACCAATCAGCTTCCAGGTTTTATTGCCAAAGTCTAATTGAACAAGCTGAAGTTAGAAGCTGATTGGCTACCATGCAGAGCTGCACCAGATTCTGAGTGCTCCAGTTTTAGTAAATCAACCCCTATGTCAGCATCTTTCCTTTTTGGGTCATCCATACTGGGGAGACTTGTTTGAGGATATAAAGGTGGAACGCTTAAGAGAACATCTAACAAGAGTCCCAGGAAATTCCAAGCAGGGCTGCTAGCCAAAGCACACATGTGATCTCATTAATAGAGATCAACTCGAGTCGGTAAGCAGATAGGAGATAAGAGGTGGAGGTTCTCATCTATCCTGCTTTCTGGCACGGTTTCCTTTGGACTTGTTTGGCACTGTCTCCTTAGAAATCCCTTTGGAAATACATGGGAACTTAGATTCCTTATGGACTCTTGCTATTCACATTAATGTACCTTTATTCGCTAATTTTGTGCACATGCTTTTTTGAGCAATTTTTCTTCTTTATTTATTATTTCTTTTCACATGATTCATAGATGATTTATGCAGCGCAGATTATTTTAATTTATTCGTTATAAGTGTTTATATCTGAAATTTTTTGTTGCAGCAGCACCATTCGTTTTCTTTCTTGAATTAATATTGCACATTTTATTATTATTAATTCCATTCATATATTGAGACCTGTGCAGTATATTTTCACATTTGCACGTAAACGTCACCGCCTTCTAACACAATCGTTTTTTTAACCGATAGTGTGTAGGCACATCAGACCATCAGTCAGCTTAATCGGTTAACCCAGGGGTCTCTAAACTATGGCCCTCCAGTTGTTTAGGAACTACAATTCCCATCATGCCTGGTCATGTCAGAGTTTGCAATGCCTCATGGGACATGTAGTTCCACAACAGCTGGAGGGCCGTAGTTTGGAGATCCCTGCGTTAACCCATCGAATGGACTGATTGTGTGTACGGGCCTTATTGGTTTTGTTATCTGAGTTTGTTGGTTGTTTCCTAAGTTCAAGACATTGTTTACTTCTGCCTGCTACTGGTGCGTGTTCTCCAGTGGAGAGAGTGAGAAGACACAATGTTGTAGGTTATGGAAATGTATTTCATTCTGGTCAATCACTATAGGGGTTTATTTCTGAAATGTGTGCTGGGAAAGAGGTCACATATTTGGGGAGACCTCCTTCCCTCCCAGGTTCTGCCTGGAGAAGATATGTGTGAGGAACCCAGCCATTGTCTCTCAGGCCTGTTGTCTGGGGAGTTCCAGGGCCAATGCTAAGGATTAGAAGTTGGCCTGGAATTACAGAAAGGTGGAAGACTAGGAGGGAGTACTTTCAGAAGAGTTCCGTTCAGTCCATTGCTGGTCTCGGTGTAAAGTCCAGTATTATAGATTGCTGGTCTTGGCTATAAGGTCCTGTGAAAGGAGCTGAGGATATTTTTAAGTTAGCTGCCCATTTGGCCTACCTAGTTCCATATTAGCCTGTATGGAAATATACTACAAGATATTACTTGGGGATAGAATTTTGCTGTTCTTGTTGAGTATACTGTGTTCCTATCTTTCTCTGTCCTGAGCCATAACATATGTACAAACAAAAATAAAAGGTTAACAAAATAGATGTCTGTCATTAGGTCACTGCTAGTGGATTTGTGAACTGTTTGGGGCAGCTGTGAGTCACATCACTGTTAAAACTAGGAGGTCCCAAAAAATCCAGCAGCTTCTCAGGCCGCCTACACGCGATCTGTCCAAACCGATGAAAACGGACTGAAGTTCATTTTCATAGGTTCACAGACTGATGGTCTGATGGTCTGATGTGCGTACACACCATCAGTTCAAAAACCGATCATGTCAGAACGCGGTGACCTAAAACACAACGACAAGCTGAAAAAAGTTCAATGCTTCCAAGCATGCGTCAACTTGATTCTGAGCATGCACAGGTTTTGAACCGATGCTTTTGCGTACTAACCATCAGTTTTGACCGATGGTCAGACGTCCATCAGTCCGATTTTAAAGCAAGTTTTAAAACTTTGGACTGAAGGACAAAAGACTGATGGGCCATACACATGGTCGGTTTGGACCGATGAAACTGAACTTCAGTCCGTTTTCATCGGTTTGAACCGATGGTGTGTACGCGGCCTTGGGGAATGAGTATTATATTTGTAAGCTGCAACACATACATGTTTTACTCTAGTTTAGATATACTCATAGCTTCGTTTCTCAGAAAAAAGCTGCAGGAACTTAACCACGACCCCGTTCAGATTTCACAAACAGTAGAATGGTCTTAAAGGGGCATTAAATATCAGGATTGCATTACATACGGAGTGCAGAGTTCAGGGGGGTTACACACAGAGTGCAGAGCTGTCACTTGTAAACACAGAAACCAGACTTCTGTGTTTACAAGTGATTGTGGGAGCAGGAACTAAAGGGTCCAAGCGAAAGGTGGTGGAACTGAGTTCCCCCAAGTTCCCCCTGAAAAAAAAGCCCTGGATATACTTAACCACTTAGCAACCACCTGCCGAAAAATAACGGCGGCAAGGTGGTTGCTTAACTCTGGGATCACGTTATATAACGTGATTCCAGAGTCGCGCTCCCGCGCGCCCCCTGGGGCGCGCACACGGGAATGTCCGTGACCGCCGGGTCCAGAGGACCCGGCGGGTCACGGATCACGGTAAATCGCCGCTGATAGCGGCGGTTTACCACGTGATCGCGCCGTCCAATGACGGCGCGATCAGATGTAAACAGACCGGCGTCATTTGATGACGCCGGTTCCTCCCTCCTCTCTCTGTGCCGATCGGTACAGTGTGAGAGGAGAGGGGAGGGAGCGGATGGCAGCGCCAGTGCTGCGGGCTGGATCTGTGACAAATGTAGTCACAGATCCATCCATCCATCCCTCCCTGCTCAGCCATCCCTGCTGCACATACTCTGCAATGCTGGGCAATACTCTGGGGGGGCAACACTCTGGGGGGGCAACACTCTGCAATACTCTGGGCATACTCTGGAGGGCAATACTGGGCATACTCTGGGGGGCAATACTGGGCATACTCTGGGCATACTCTGGGGGGCAATACTGGGCATACTCTGGGGGGCAATACTGGGCATACTCTGGGGGGCAATACTGGGCATACTCTGGGGGGCAATACTGGGCATACTCTGGGGGGCATACTCTGGGGGGCATACTCTGGGCATACACTGGGCATACTCCGCACTCCGCAATACTCTGGGCATACTCCGCACTCCGCAATACTCTGGGCATACTCCGCCCTCCGCAATACTCTGGGCATACTCCGCATTCCGCAATACTCTGGGCATACTCCGCAATACTCTGGGCATACTCCGCAATACTCTGGGCATACTCCGCAATACTCTGGGCATACTCTGCAATACTCTGGGCATACTCCGCAATACTCTGGGCATACTCCGCAATACTCTGGGCATACTCCGCAATACTCTGGGCATACTCCGCAATACTCTGGGCATACTCCGCAATACTCTGGGCATACAGCGCCCCTGTCCCCGTGAGCTTGCATGCAGAAGCGAACGCATACGCAAGTCCCGCCCACATATGAAAACGGTGTTCAAACCACACATGTGAGGTATCGCTGCGAACGTTAGAGCGAGAGCAATCATTTTGGCCCTAGACCTCTTCTCCAACTAAAATGATGTAACCAGTAAAAATATTTAAAGCGTCACCTATGGGGATTTTTAAGTCGCAAAGTTTGGCGCCATTCCATGTGGCCACGCTGTGTCAAAAAGTCCCACACATGGGGTATCGCCATACTCGGGAGGAATAGCAGAATGTGTTTTGGGGTGTAATTTGTGGTATGCATATGCTGTGTGTGAGAAATAAACCGCTAATATGAAAATTTTGTGGAAAGAAAATAAAAATGAAAAAAATCTTGATTTTGCAAAGAATTGTGGGAAAAATTACAACTTCAAAAAACTCACAATGCCTCTTTCTAAATACCTTGGAATGTCTTCTTTCCAAAAAGGGGTCATTTGGGGGGTATTTATACTTTTCTGGCATGTTAGGGTCTCAAGAAATGAGAGAGGCTGTCAGTACATCAGATGTGATCAAATTGATCAATTTTCAGTAATTGGTACCATAGCTTTTAGACCCTATAACTTTCACCCAGACAAAATAATATCTAAAAATGTTTTGTTTTGTTACCAAAGATATGTAGCAGTATACATTTTAGGCCAAGTTTATGAAGAAAAATTACTTTTTTGCAAAATGTTAGAATAGAAATGAAGAAAAATTCATTTTTTTTCAAAATTTTCGTTCTTTTTTCATTTATAGTGAAAAAAATAAAAACCGCAGAGGTGATAAAATACCACCAAAAGAAAGCTCTATTTGTGGGAAAACAAGGACAAAAATTTCATTTGGTTATAGTGTTGTATGACTGAGTTATTGTCATTCAAAATGTGAGAGCACCGAAAGCTGAAAATTGGTCTGGTTATTAAGTGGGTTTAAGTGCCCAGTAGTCAAGTGGTTAAAGGTTTAGTTTTTACATTAGTTAACAGAAACATTTAACTAAAGGGGATCTTCAAAATGTTCACGGATAATGCAATCCTGTAATTATGGTATATGTCAGTGGCAATTAATAGTAGTAATGTTTCCCCCGAATTTTAACATTTCAAATAACAGACAGTTATCTCCAGAGAAAAAACATCTGGAGAATCATCTGCTGGCACCATCAAGCCTTGCAGCCCTTCCATTGCAGGTCTATTGACTGAGTCACGTGTTCTGGCATAAAGCTGTCTACTTTAATTAGGGAAGTTTTGCATGTGTATTTCTCTTCTAGCACATCAACATCTGCGTTAAGACTAATCTATCTTTTTTTATATATATATCAGTCTGCTGTGCATATAAATTAGTTGCAAAGATGATTTTACACTGAAAAAAAGCTAATGTGATTAAACCTAATAGACACGTTAATACAGAGTGAAAAAGGGGTTTAAATAAGATAATTAAATTAAACTGAAAAAGCACACAAGCACTTACTTGCTTACTCACTTACCATTCACTAGTTCATATTTCAAAGGTACAGGCTTGTTAAGTTCTATAAGAACTATAATGATAGATTGCTAGAGAAACATCATCTGATTTACTAAAAGAGGTGAAAATCACTTTAATTATCCAAATGGGTGCAGATGAACTAAATAAACAGATATCTGCTTTCATGTAATTAGATAATTGAAGCAAATTTATACTTTTTCTAGTACAATATTTCAACTCGTAAATCAACCACCATGTATTTTCATTTCTGCCTACAGTAGTACTAGTTTTTTTTTCCTTTAAATATCGTGCCTGTGGGTGTTCAAGTCTTTTAGAAATATAATTTTGCTGTGGTATTGTTCTAAACACAGGAAAGATGCACTACTTTACAGGCATACTAAGGACACCCCCAGCCAATGATATTTAAGGGAAAATTACATTTTAATTGTTTCACTTTAAGCATTATTATAATTACTGCTCCTGACAAAATGTCTGGTTTAAAACTTTTTTGTGAATTGATATATGCCCCCATACACCTCTGAAGCCTCGTACACACGCACGGTTTTCTCGGCCAGAAACAGCAAGAAAACTGCTGGCAGAGTTTTCCTGTCAAGTAAACCGTGCGTGTGTACGAGGCTTTGAGGTTTCCTGTTGAGAAAACTGCCCAGAATCTAGACGAGAAAATAGAGAGAGAAAAAGGGGGGTGTAGGGATGGCGCTGTTTTGGTGGAAGAGTGTTTGTTGTTGATAGAATAATCCAAACTGGATTCAAAATAAATGTGGTATTGCCCCCAGCTGTGTGTTGGCTTTAGGAGGTGTGTGATATCATGAAGTGTGGAGCGTGAAAACACAAAAATGGATATGTATGTGTTAGTGCCTCGGCCGGATGTTTACTGATGCAATGTACCCTCGGCCGGGTATTAATAGGTGCTAAATTGCTGCTACTTGTGAATGTGACATCAAACCACAGTGAGCAAAGTAAAATATCTAAACACATTAAATAAATAAATAAATAGATGAACCCCCCCCCCCCTGCCGGGTGTTTACTAGTTGAACCCTCGGCCGGGTATTTAAAAATTACGTGAAAAAATGCATAAATAAATATTCTTAAAATGCATAGAGTCTGTAAAAAGTCCAAAAAGATCAATGCAGTGAATCAAATAAAAAAATTGTGAAAATAGAGTTCGTATAAAGTCCAACAAGATCAATGCAGTGAATTTAAATAAAATGTTTTAAATTTGTGAAACAAAAGGGAGTGATAAAGTGACTTTGTTCTTAACCACTTGCCTACTGTGCACCTACACCCCCTTCCTGCCCAGACAAAATTTTAGCTTCCGGCACTGCGTCGCTTTAACTGACAATTGCGCGGTCGTGCGACGTGGCTCCCAAACAAAATAGACGTCCTTTTTTCCCACAAATAGAGCTTTCTTTTGGTAGTATTTAATCGCCCATGCGGTTTTTTATTTTTTGCGCTATAAACAAAAAAAGAGCGACAATTTTGAAAAAAGACACAATATTGTTTGCTTTTTCACGTACGGGGTTGTCAGTGATGCAACGGGCGCCCCTAGCAGGTTTCTATGACTGCACGTCATATGACTTGCAGTCAGGACAATGGAGTTACCCGCCCGCCGTCATATGACGGTGGGTGGGTAACAAGTGGTTAAAGATTCAACGTTGCTGGGTAAACCCTTCAGATCTTGCTCTGTGCGCAACACACCGTGCGCTGTACAAAGTTGCACTCACCAGATACTTCTCCCCCTCCTGGGGTATGACGCAGTCACAGTATAAGTGCCACTGTGTAGAAACCTGAGAACAACTGGGGCCGACTCCAGGCACTGCTTACAATCCTCCAGAGTGTTTTATGCAGAAGAAGAAAGAATGCCCATAGTGTAAATCTGTTAAAATAAAGTTTAATGTGAAAAGCGTTTGAATACTCACATTGTATATAAACAAAAATAGGAAAAAAGAAAAACAAACTGGCGCTGAACAATCTATGTTTGCAGCCCAGACCGGAAGTGTTAAACCGATGTGCCTGTGACTCCGCCCTACACGTTTCGTCTGTCTGACGTCATTGGGATGCTTCTGATGACGTCAGACAGATGACGGAAACCCGCACATGCTTGAAATGACTTTGACGCATGCGTGGTAGCTTCCAAGGCATAGGTAGGGTGAAGCAAGATGGTGGCGCCAGCATCAAATGTGACGAGCGCATGCTCGTCGTAGTGAATGACGTCACCGCGTTCATGCCATTCAAAAGAACGTCGGTTCTTTTGAATTGTACGTGTGTACACTCAGCCGGCAAGAAAATCTTGCCAGGAATCTCGTCAGGAAAAACAAAGTTTTTTTCCTGACAAGAATCCTGGCCATGTGTTTAGGGCTTCATGGCAATACAGTAATTTGCATACAAGCCTTAAAAATTAGCACTTTTGACTTTTCACGTTAGTGTCCCATAGACTTTAACAGTGTTCTGCAGCTTTTGAATTTCCACAATATCTTTATTACAAAATGTTAAAAACAGACATATCACATAATAAGGGCAACACAAAACCCATGTATATAAAAACAGTTAGGCTAATAGTCAGGCAGTAGAAATTGCCAACGCGTTGCATGGTCAAAGCCTCTTATTCAGGACTTCAGTCTCTCAGCATCTGACTGAATATCTAATTTTAATAAACATATATCATGAGTACAAAGTATAGGCAAATTAGTAAAGACATGTTAATACACTGCTCAAAAAAATTAAAGGAACACTTTGAAGACATATCAGATCTCAAAGGTCAAAAATCTTTGAAAACATATCAGATCTCAAAGGGCAACAATCTCATGATGGATATCTATACTGATATGGACTGGGTAATGTGTTAGGAATGTAAGGATGGTGCATCATTTGATGGAAATTTAAATTATCCACCTACAGAGGGCTGAATTCAAAGGCCCCCCGAAAATCAAAGTGAAAAAATTATGCAGCAAGCTAGTCCATTTTTCCGGTCCTTAGTAGTTTGCATGGCCCCCAAGTGCTTGTATGCATGTCTGACAACATCTGGGTATGCTCCTAATGAGACGACGGATGGTGTCCTGGGGTATTTCCTCCCAGATCTGGACCAGAGCATCACTGAGCTGCTGAACAGACTGAGGTGCAACCTGGTGGCACCAAATGGACCCAAACATAATGTCCCAGAGGTGTTCTTTTGAATTTAGGTATAGTGAGCGTGGGGGCCATTCAATGGTATCAATTTCTTAATCCTCCAGGAACTGGCTGCATGCTCACGCCACATGAGGCATTGTCGCGCACCAGGAGGAACCCAGGACCCACTGCACTACTTTAGGGTCTGACAATGGGTCCAAGGATTTCATCCTAATACCTAATGGCAGTCAGGGTGCCATTTTATAGCCTGTAAAGGTCTGTGCGTCCCTCCATGGATATGCCTCCCCAGACCATCACTGACCCACCACCAAACCGGTCAAGATGAATGATGTTACAGGCAGCATAAAGTTCTCTGCAGTTTCTACAGACCCTTTCACATCTGTCACATATGCTCAGGGTGAACCTGCTCTCATCTGTGAAAAGAAGAAGAGACAAAACAGGCGCCACTTAGAAAACTGCAAACTTTAATGAAAGAACAACATTAAAGCACTTACATGGAGGTAGTAGAGTACAGGCATGTAGATTAGGTCCTAAAGGTCAGTCAAATGCCAGCCAAGATATGGGAGTCCCCTGTTTTCATTCACAGCGCTTGTGCTGTATAGAAGGAAGCAGCTGCCTGGCTATCCCCCTCTGCTACTTAACTGACCAGATCAATATCCCAGGAGTTCTGATTCAAAAGTGTTACTTTAATTTTTTTGAGCAGTGTATATACAGTATATTCATATGAAACCCCTTATCCCATGGAAGAGGGGACAAATAAGAGGGGGAGGAGAGAGAGGGAAAAATAAATAAAAAATAATATATGTGAGCTTCTGTTGCCCCTATGTTGTGAGATGTCTGTTTTTAACATTTTGTATGTTGATATGACTTTTTATAATTTGCTCATCTATTGCGATTAGCTACATACTTTTTTAGTTTTGTATCAGAAAAAAGTTAAAATTTCAGTCAGGTTTTTATTTTTGACTGTGACTCCACTGAATAGATGTTCCTATCCTTTTGATGCTTGTATAAGAAATGGTGGGGAGCAGTTGTTAAAAAGGCAGATAGGCAATGACAGAAATAAAAAATATGGACAACAGAGCTCAACTGCAAAAAAAAATAATAATTTGATACCATGCTTCTCAAATGAATTACATCACAATAGATGTGATACCATACAAAAATGTACCACCAGTCTATTGCATGCAAAATTGTGTGGAGAAGAACCGGGACGGCCGCACTCCAAAAAATGTTCCTTTATAATAAAACAGATCACAACATCAACATGTCACAGCAAAAAACAGAAAAGAGCTGACGCGTCAGCTCTTTTCTGTTTTTTGCTGTGACATGTTGATGTTGTGATCTGTTGTATTATAAAGGAAATTTTTTTGGAGTGCGGCCGTCCCGGTTTTTCTCCACACAATTTTGCATACTATTGCAGTGCCTGCACCCAGGGGTTGGATCCTACCTTTCAGCTTCAGCTCCTTGGGACCTCTGAGCGGTTAAATTTTTCTCTCAGTCTATTGGATGGGTAATCTGTCTATCAAACTGCCTGGACAAGGGGGAGGGGCTATGACGTGGCACCGCGGGGAACACACACACAGCTATTCAAAATGATTGCTGTATATTCCCCGTGCTGATCATCTAGGCGGCAGCGGCGGCGGCGGGGGGAGAGGAGAAGGGCTTTGCTTGGCTTTCTCTGTGGGGAGTGGGACATGGCTGAATTACTGGGGGGACATGGCTGCATCTCTGGGGGGACATGGCTGCATTACTAGGAGGACATGGCTGCATCTCTGGGGGGACATGGCTGCATTACTGGGGGGACATGGCTGCATTACTGGGGGGGCATGGCTGCATCACTGGGGGGACATGGCTGAATTACTGGGGGGGGGACATGGCTGAATTACTGGGGGGACATGGCTAAATTACTGGGGGGACATGGCTCCATTACTGGGGGGACATGGGTGCATCTCTGGGGGGACATGGCTGAATCACTGGGGGGACATGGCTCCATTACTGGGGGGACATGGCTGCATCTCCGAGGGGACATGGCTGCATTACTGGGGGGGACATGGCAGAATTACTGGGGGGGGACATGGCTGAATTACTGGGGGGGACATGGCTGAATTACTGGGGGGACATGACTGGCATTACTGGGGGGACATGGCTGCATCTCTGGGGGGACATGGCTGCATTACTGGGGACACATTTAAAAAAAGTATCGTTAATCGGTATCAGCGAGTACATGAAAAAAAGTATCGGTACTTGTACTCCTAAAGTAGTCCTAAAAAAGTGGTATCGGGACAACCCTAGTAATTTCCTATTGGGAGTATCTCACCAAAAATGAAATTTTTGTTGCAGGGGATGCCAGAAATCTGACTTGTATTTTAATGCAGACTTCTTGGAAAATCAGCCAACCACACAAGCAGGAAATTATGTTTCTGGGGGGCACTCTGTACACATTCTGTGTACAGAACACCTCCAGGTAGCCATATTGCATTGCATTTTAAAGAAAATTACAGAGCTGTAGATTGAAAAAGAAAGGTCATTTTTAATAACATTTGATTACCACCTGACTTGTGTTGCAATTGTATATACTATAGTATTTATTTATTTATTTTTCTATATTTTTATTGTATTTTGTATATTGTGGGCCAGATTCACGTACATTGGCGCATTTTTGGACCGGCGTAGTGCAACTCCTTAAGGTTAGACCAGCTTAATTTCGAGGCGCAAGTACCGTATCCTCGTAGTATTGTCGGCCAAATTTGCACCGGTACAATGTAAATTACGAGGCGAAAGGCGGTGTAATTCGAAGTGGGAAGGACGTGGGCGAGTTCCATTGAAATGAGCCGTGACCCCATGCAAATGAAGGGCCGGCCAGACTGAGCATGTGCACATGAAGCAGACTATGGTCAGAACCTCTCTGAGCATGCTCAGAACTCGGCACGGAGCAATCAGTTAGATAGGAACTAGGCCCATCAGACTTAGTGAGCTATGCACAGTGCTTAAATAGACTGAGAGAAATGCCCTTCTATTGCAAAAGTACATCCAATTCTTTTCCCTTTCTGAAGCAAGGTGCTTTTATTCCGTTGTCTGTTGCTGTTTGGAGGTTTGTGTCGTGTCGGTGTGTGTGTATATATATATATATATATATATATATATATATATATATATATATATATATATATATATATATATATATATATATATATATATATATATATATATATATATATATATAATATTAAATAAGATAATTATAATAATATTACAATTAGTAAATTTATATTAGTTAAAAAAATAAAAATATATATTTATTATATTAATTATTATAAAATATATACTAAACAAAAAAATGTATATAAAATATATATTTAGCCATTAGGGTGAAAAGAGCCACTGGCAAGGAAATGGAGTGTTGCCAGTACCTTGCCCAGTGGCGGTCGGCAGATCCTCTCCCGTGTAAGAACAGGGGTATTCGCGCTATGGTGAATAAAGTAGCTGTTGCCTCCCAGTAGGATCCCTATGTGGGGAGCTAATATAAATATGAATAGTAGAAAGGGAAATGGCGCTGCTAAATTAATACCTTTGTCGGGTATATCCGTGCGGTGAGCCCAATGGTAATAGGCCCCCCTTTTAGCTGGAATTAGGGTGCAATTGGAGAGATACCCTGTGTTAATAGGAGGGTAGATGTTGGTTCCTCAGCTTCCACTAATTTCAGTGAAATTGAGTAAAGGTGGATTAATTAGGTCAGGAGCCTGTGCAGGCCAGCAGGCCCAAAGATTGCTAAAGTAAAATGATCCTTTGCTGCTATAAGGATGCCAGTTGTGACCGATGCACCCTAAACCATATAAAACAAAGAAAAAAATGTGTCTCTAGAGTCTAATAGGTAGGAATCCTTACTAGTGTGGTTACTAGTGTAAGCCAATTTCAATGTATTTATTTATTTTTGTTACATTCCTGTATAGGCATACAATGAGTGATACCGACATTTTCTAAAGGTCAGAACTGCATCAGTGAATGATGTGAACAGTGTGCGTTACCATTAACATGTGTGGTAGCTGCTATATTGTGTGTGTGTAATAGATTAAATGCTCAGTTAACCTACTCCAATAATAATCACACTGTCTGCTGGTGCTTAGATTGTTGTTCCATGAGCTAGAAAATCTCTGTGCAGGGCTAAGCTGAGTGTGTAATCGTTACAATCCCCACTGCCCCTCTTTAGTGCACAAAGTAGAGTTTATGATTAAAAGAAAAATATATGCACACGATTTGTACCTTTTTTTGTGTGCACTGTCTATCATCCCCCCTATTCTCTGGGTGGGATAGATTTGTGTCCTCCATCCAGCATGGTCAAACAGCAATGAAACCAATGCACACACTTAAACTAGACCAAACGCTACGTGCACTAGGTTTCCTGGGGGATTCCGCCTTTTTTACTAACTTTTTACTTACATTTTCTTTCAAATGTATTCAAAACCTATGGGCCAGATTCAGGTAGATGCGCGCATCTTTTCGCCAGCGTAGCGCAACGCATATACGCTGCGCTGACGCAAACTAGCGAGTGAAGTACAGCATTCACCAAGCGCATGGGCGTTACTTTGTGACGGAGTAACGAAGATGCGTTGGCGCAACCCGACGCAAGTGGAAGTAGGTGTGATCATATGTAAATGATGGGCGGAGCCCAGCGCAGAGGCTCCACGAAGCATGCGCAGTGAGTGAGGCTTCACTCGGCCCCCTGTGCGCATGCTCACAACTTCCGTCGGCACCACTTCACGGGAAACGTCAGCGCAATGTGTTCCGTTGCGCGTATAAAAGCGGAAGCGCCATTCCGGCGCAAAAGTATTTCTGTTTCCCCCCACCCCAAGGAAGTTACTTTTGCTCTGTAATGGCTGCTCCCGCTCCCCCCAAAGAGAGGAGGAACCTCAATTTCAATGCCCAGGAGGTCTCTGTGGTCATCTCCGCTATGGAGACTTATAATGATTTTCTGCACGGAAAGAAAAGTCGGAAGACCAGCCGGGAGAGGAAGCAGGCCATCCTGGACACCATTGCTGGCAGGGTGAATGTGTTGGGGTACTCCACCCGGACTGCTGGTGATATCCAGAAAAAAATAAATGACCTGCGGCGCAAGGTCCGTGGCAAGGTGGCCACCATTCGGACCCATGAGCGGGGCACAGGTGGTGGACCCCCATGTCCAGTCAGCCTGACCACAGAGGAGGAGGTGGTTGCCCGCTGCCTGGAGAGGGAGCAGTTGGAGGGGGTACCAGGCTATGATTCTATGGAGGAAGGCTCCAGGACAGGTAAGTGTTTTTTATCCCCTATTTGGTGTGTTGCATGTGGGGGGGGAGGGTACATGTGCCAAGTGTGTGGGACCACCAACATGTGTCTGCTTTGTGTCATCCACAGATGACGGAGCTGGGCCATCATCTGTTGCCGGCCATTCCACCCCAACCCCCCAACGGGATCCTGAGGACGAGCCCCTGGGTGCTGAAGACACCGAGGTGGAGGAGAGTGCCCACACCACTTCTGCGGAGATGGTGTTTTTGGTTTTATCTGAGTCCTCCCCTTCTGCAGGCCCCTCTGTCATCCCCTCACCCATCCTCGGTAGCCCCTCAAGGGCGACTCCATCCCCACGGGGACAACCTTCTCCTGGCCCCAGGAAGGCGACCCGTAAGACCAGGGGGGTGTCTGATCTGGTCCAGGACCAGGTGGTGATGGACCATGCCCGGCAAACCCAACAGATGGGGGAGATTGCTGGCCACTTGGACCGGCTCGCTGACAGTCTGTGCTCCGTATCGCAGCTGCCCAGTGGTGTGCAGGACGTTGTGACCAGCCTGGGGGAGGTGCAGGCTGATGTACGGCACCTCACAGCAGCCATCCACGCCAACACAGCTGCCATCCGGGAAGAGGGGAGGCAGCGGCAGCGTGCCCAGCGGCATAATATCGCGTTACCATTAACATGTGTGGTAGCTGCTATATTGTGTGTGTGTAATAGATTAAATGCTCAGTTAACCTACTCCAATAATAATCACACTGTCTGCTGGTGCTTAGATTGTTGTTCTATGAGCTAGAAAATCTCTGTGCAGGGCTAAGCTGAGTGTGTAATCGTTACAATCCCCACTGCCCCTCTTTAGTGCACAAAGTAGAGTTTATGATTAAAAGAAAAATATATGCACACGATTTGTACCTTTTTTTGTGTGCACTGTCTATCATCCCCCCTATTCTCTGGGTGGGATAGATTTGTGTCCTCCATCCAGCATGGTCAAACAGCAATGCAACCAATGCACACACTTAAACTAGACCAAACGCTACGTGCACTAGGTTTCCTGGGGGATTCCGCCACTTTTACTAACTTTTTACTTACATTTTCTTTCAAATGTATTCAAACCCTATGGGCCAGATTCAGGTAGATGCGCGCATCTTTTCGCCAGCGTAGCGCAACGCATATACGCTGCGCTGACGCAAACTAGCGAGTGAAGTACAGCATTCACCAAGCGCATGGGCGTTACTTTGCGACGGAGTAACGAAGATGCGTTGGCGCAACCCGACGCAAGTGGAAGTAGGTGTGATCATATGTAAATGATGGGCGGAGCCCAGCGCAGAGGCTCCACGAAGCATGCGCAGTGAGTGAGGCTTCACTCGGCCCCCTGTGCGCATGCTCACAACTTCCGTCGGCACCACTTCACGGGAAACGTCAGCGCAATGTGTTCCGTTGCGCGTATAAAAGCGCCAGCGGAAGCGCCATTCCGGCGCAAAAGTATTTCTGTTTCCCCCCACCCCAGGGAAGTTACTTTTGCTCTGTAATGGCTGCTCCCGCTCCCCCCAAAGAGAGGAGGAACCTCAATTTCAATGCCCAGGAGGTCTCTGTGGTCATCTCCGCTATGGAGACTTATAATGATTTTCTGCACGGAAAGAAAAGTCGGAAGACCAGCCGGGAGAGGAAGCAGGCCATCCTGGACACCATTGCTGGCAGGGTGAATGTGTTGGGGTACTCCACCCGGACTGCTGGTGATATCCAGAAAAAAAAAATGACCTGCGGCGCAAGGTCCGTGGCAAGGTGGCCACCATTCGGACCCATGAGCGGGGCACAGGTGGTGGACCCCCATGTCCAGTCAGCCTGACCACAGAGGAGGAGGTGGTTGCCCGCTGCCTGGAGAGGGAGCAGTTGGAGGGGGTACCAGGCTATGATTCTATGGAGGAAGGCTCCAGGACAGGTAAGTGTTTTTTATCCCCTATTTGGTGTGTTGCATGTGGGGGGGGAGGGTACATGTGCCAAGTGTGTGGGACCACCAACATGTGTCTGCTTTGTGTCATCCACAGATGACGGAGCTGGGCCATCATCTGTTGCCGGCCATTCCACCCCAACCCCCCAACGGGATCCTGAGGACGAGCCCCTGGGTGCTGAAGACACCGAGGTGGAGGAGAGTGCCCACACCACTTCTGCGGAGATGGTGTTTTTGGTTTTATCTGAGTCCTCCCCTTCTGCAGGCCCCTCTGTCATCCCCTCACCCATCCTCGGTAGCCCCTCAAGGGCGACTCCATCCCCACGGGGACAACCTTCTCCTGGCCCCAGGAAGGCGACCCGTAAGACCAGGGGGGTGTCTGATCTGGTCCAGGACCAGGTGGTGATGGACCATGCCCGGCAAACCCAACAGATGGGGGAGATTGCTGGCCACTTGGACCGGCTCGCTGACAGTCTGTGCTCCGTATCGCAGCTGCCCAGTGGTGTGCAGGACGTTGTGACCAGCCTGGGGGAGGTGCAGGCTGATGTACGGCACCTCACAGCAGCCATCCACGCCAACACAGCTGCCATCCGGGAAGAGGGGAGGCAGCGGCAGCGTGCCCAGCGGGATAATATCACCCACCAGATGATAATATCACTCCCTCCAGGCAGCTGAGGAGCCCGAGAGTGCCCACAAGGAGGAGCCCCCATCATCCCAGATGAGGGTTTTTTTTTTTCTGTTTTTTTTTTTTTTCTTATTCTTGCTCAGGTTATGAGTTTATATTTTATTTTATTACTCAGGTTATGAGTATATATTTCATTTTATTACTCAGGTTATGAGTTTATATTTTATTTTATTACTCAGGTTATGAGTTTATATTTTATTTTTTTACTCAGGTTATGAGATATTTATTTTAATTTTAACTGCACACGGTCAGGAGTGCAGGGGACAGTGTGAATGGTGTGTGAATGTGAGGGGGTGCCACTTCTGCCTGTAAGGAGTGTCACCCTCGGCCGTGGTGGAGAAGTTATCCCCACGGCTGTATGAATGACGTGTGAAAGGTGTATGAATGGACAGCGACATCATTGGGGCCTTGACGCTGGCGTTGCTGCTCCCAAGTCCTACATGCTGGACTTGGGCTAATCCAATGCGATGTGGATGTGGTGTGTGTGATCTAGGGACATCAGTGCTGTGCATGCGTGCATTGTCTGTGTGATTAATGTTTTGGTTTAGTGTCCAAAGATGCCTACGGCGAGGACCCTCCTGACTGCTCTTCCATCAGCAGACTGGTTCTCCTCTGGCAGGTGGGGACTGTGTGGGTCGGGAATCAGGTCATCACGTATGTCAATCTGCAGGCCTTTTCTCATAGCAAAGTTGTGCAGAATGCAACATGCACCGATGATCTGACACATGAAGGTAGGGGAATACAATAGGGTCCCCCCGGACTTATCCAGGCAGCGGAAACGGGACTTCAGGAGCCCAAATCTTTGCTCCACCACTGCACGGGTTTTGATGTGTTCTTCATTGTATTTTCTCTCTCCTCTGGTTTGGGGGTTCCGGAAAGGAGTCATTAGATGGGGTCCCAGTGCATATGCAGAGTCACCTGGAAGGGAAAAGACAGGAGGATGTTAGTAGTGCATGTGCCACTTGTGATGTGTGCATCATGGGAGGGGATAGTCATGCCTGCCACCCATGTCACTCACCAACCAGCCAGCTGTCCCCATACATTTTCTGCTCGAATTCTGCTGGGATGGGACTCTGATGGTATATGAAGCTGTCATGGCTGGACCCGGGGTGTTTGGCACGGACGTGCCATATGAGGCGTTGGGCATCAGCTATCACCTGTACGTTGATGGAGTGCCAATGCTTCCGATTGCGCTATATGTGCTCTGTGGCACTGGGGGGCTGAAGGGCCACATGTGTGCAATCAATGGCCCCCACTGTGCGTGGGAATCTGGCAATGCTGTAGAAATCTGTCATTGCCTTCAGCCGCAGCTCCTCAGTGTTGGGTCTGATGAACTGGTTGTACATGCGTCTGAGGATTGCGGGGACAACCTGGTGCACACATCTGCTCATGGAGGACTGTGACATCCCAGCCACCACTCCACTTGTACGCTGGAATGATCCACTTGCAAGGAAATGGAGTGTTGCCAGTACCTTCACCAGTGGCTGCACTGCTTATGACCGGTGTGTCTTGCTGGTGATGTCCTCCTGCAGGGTTGTGGTTAGTTCAAGGATTGCATCTGGGCTGAATCTGAAGAGGCGATACACCTCCTCATCCCCCATGCCAAAGAGGCTCATGCGCGTGCGGTATATCCTCTCACGTGCCCGCCTCCTCCGTACCGGGGGACCCAGTACTAGTGCTAGGACCGCGACTGCCCCTGGCATGTTGGCACACAGAGGTGTTGTCCTTGCACGTGTGGTTGTTCAGCTTGCTAGTTTTGTCGGTAACGCTGCTGCTGTAGCTGCTCTCCTGCTGACCTGAGGCCGTCTGGAGTAAAGATAAAGCAGCTATTTGTAGAAATAACTTTGCACGGGACGGACGAGATACGCGCATGTAGCCAGCGTATGGTGCTAATCCGTTCGCGAATCGGGAAATCTACCTCATTTGCATATTTGCAGGGGAAATCAATAGGCGCGACTGATGCGCCAAGCGAAATTATGCGCTGACGAGACTCTGGCGTCGGAAAGTTAAGCCGGTCGGGGAAAGCCCGTTTTCTGTCGCATCTAGTTTGGTGGGTACGGCCACATAGATACGACGGCGCATCTTCACAGTTACGCGGCGCATATCGAAATACTCCAGCACAAGTCTTGCTGAATCTGGCCCTATATGTTTTCTAGTTTTAGAGACTGTAGGACAGGATTAGTACACCTATATGGTTTTTATTGCTATGTCCTCACTAAGGAGGTTCACCTCCTTGTGTTTGTATTTAGACTGTCAGGCCCCGTACACACGAGCAAATGAATATGTTCAAATCGGTCTGACAGAACGATTTGATCAGATTTGTCTGCTGGCTGTTTTGGTTTGATCGCTGTACACACGATCAAACCAAAATCCCCGCCGGCAGACATCGCGGTGACGTGGCGGTGACGTTGACGCCGCCACGTCACCGCACTAGGAAGTAAAACACTTCCGTGCATGCGTCGAATTCATTCTTAGCATGTGCAGGCAGATATGTCTGCTGGTTAGCGTACTAACCAGCAGACATATCGGTCCGACGGGTTCCCAGCAGACAGATTTTAAAGCAGGCTGCAAGCAGATTTTAAAGCAGACTTTAAAATATGTCGGCTGGCCAAATCCGTCTGCTTGCCCGTACACACGATCAAATCTGTCTGCTGAGACGGTCTGTCAGACCGTTTCCAGCAGATAGATTTGATCGTGTGTAGGCGGCCTTAGTGGGACCGAAAGTGAGAAATATCCCAAATTTTCAGTTGTGAATGCAGCAAACATAGGGCCAGATTCAGGTAGATCAGAGCATCTTTGCTCCGGAGTAACGCTTCTCATTTAAGTTACTCTGCCGAAATTTTAGGAGCAAGTGCTGTTATTCATGAAGCACTTGCTCCTAAAGTTGCGGCAGCGCATCGCAAATAAGCCAGCGGAATTCAAATTGGGCGGGTACGGGGCGTGTAGTATTCAAACTATGCGCGATCCCGCGGCGAACGTACTGCGCATGCGTCGAGTGTCAATGCATCCCAGTGCGCATGCTCCAAGTTCTGTCAGTGAACGTCAATGACGTCACGTCCCCATTCATGAATGTTTTACGCAAACGACGCAATTTGTTTTTTTTCCGACGCGATGACGACGGCTATACTTAACATAGGATACTCCACTAGGGGGCTGCTTTATCTTTACGTCACGTATCGCTTCCGGAAACGTCGTAAAGTCACTGCGTCGCGCCCGAAAACGATCGTGAATTTCCGACTCCCGCTGATTAACATATTTTTTCAGCGTAAATCAGCGGGAACGCCCCCGGCGCCATTTTTAAGTTGAAGTAACGATGCGATGGCGAAATTCAATTACGCCGATCGCATCGGAACTCCAACCCGGCGTTTCTTGTTTTCTGGTTATAGAAAACAGAAACGCCGGCTTAAAGTGACAGTTAGGCTGGTGGATCACTGGATACGCCAGCCTAACTCTTCATGAATCTGGCCCATAGAGGGGAAGTCTTCCAGTGTGAATACTTCTTCTTTAACAACTGTCTAATGCCACGTACACGCGATCGGTTCATCCGATGAAAACGGACCGATGAATTTTTCATCAGATAGCCGATGAAGCTGACTTTCATCAGTCTTGCCTACACAGCATCAGTTAAAAATCTGATCGTGTCCAACGCGGTGACTTAAAACACAACGACGTGCTGAGAAAAATGAAGTTCAATGCTTCCGAGCATGCGTCGACTTGATTCTGAGAATGCGTGGATTTTTGACCGATGGATTTTCCCACAGATGATCATTTTTTTTCTATCGGTTTTTTAACCATCAGAACATTTTAAAACAGGTTCTATTTTTTTTCACCGATGGGAAAAAAACTGATGGGGCCCACACACGATCGGTTCGTCCGATGAAAGCGGTCCATCAGACCGTTTTCATCAGATGGACCGATCGTGTGTACAGGGCATAAGAGAGGATTTACCCTCTTTTTTTTGATTGATTTTGTTTTCTATCTGTTTTGCTGCATCTCACAAAATATACTTACGGCACTTTCATAAATCTTCAACATTATTATTACTATATGCTTTAATTTCAGTTGTGCTTGTTTGTAACTGTAACTGCTTGTTTTTAACATGTATGACTGATGTTAAACTTTACATTTACTGCATAAAGTTGTACTATAAAAATATATTTATATAAATGGGATATGGCACATTTAAGTTATTTTTACAATATGACCTTAATAGGAGTTTAAACAAGATAAGAATTCAGTAAAATTACTTTGATCTTTTGCAAGTGGTGAAATGCTTGCTCATTGCACAAAATAAAACCAGCAACAAAATAAGCCAGTGTATGCTTCTTGCTTCTGTATCTATGCAATACTTGTTTTAGCCTCAGGACGATTTAGCAAGATATTCAAAGCCGTTGTACTGTGCCAAATGAGCCATAATAGACATATCTGGAGCAGTAATAGGTGCATTTATCCTATATTACAAAGTAATGTACCAAAAATCATATTAGGCAAGCAAAAAATAAATAAATAAAGAGAGGCACAAACTTTAAGTGGAGACAGGATCACAGAGGACAAATTGGCAAAATAAAGACACTTGCTTTTTTAGCATGCAGACTACTTTTATATTTCAGTTTTGGCCATCGTTGTATATTGGGAGTGCAATTAAAAGTTAAGTCAAAGTTTCAGTTATTTTCCAGAAACACTGTTAAATATTTATAGGAGACCTTATGTCTAGTTTGCCTTCAGGAAATAAAGATAAATAAATAATTAATGAGGTTGATTTGCAGAAAAGTAAAGGTCGGGAGCAATGTGTTTAAAAATTAAATAATTCTCAAGAAAGAAAGCAGATGTTATAAAGTTAAAATTGTGCAAATATCATCAGCTAAGTTGGCTATCAGCATAAACATACTATTTAATGCTTCCCAAAGGCTGACAAGGCTGCAGATAACTTCATTTATAGAGATTTTTTAAAAGGGAACTTGTTATAAAGAATTTAGCATCTTCACATATCCTATGTGTTATTTTCTTGTTAATTCTTACATTTTTGGCTGTAGGACTGGTTTGTATGAGCCAATAATTAAAATACAACACTCTTCTTCAGATGTTTCTCTTGGGATATTTTACTTTGGTTTTCAGAGTAAACAGATGCACCAATAAAGTAAATAATGATTAGTTTACTCATATCTCAACACTACTTTTAGTGGTACGCCTGTACATAAATGGATTGGTGTGTCAACATTTCAGAGTGCATACTGCTTGTCCAAATTGATTGCTTGTGTCTAATGTAAAAAAGTCTTGTCTCTGAAGTATTGACAGTGATGTTTCATTACACAGTCAACACTGTGTTACCTGCTCTTATTCAGTACAGAATCCATGAGAGACAGAGACAGGGAGGTAAATATTTTTCTAATGAAACCTCCCATGTTTGCTATTTAGCAGCCTACTTCTTATAAATCACCAATTTATCATTGATCCTTTGTCAACAAATTATATATACTGCACACCATGTGTAGCTCTGATCATGTATTTGAATGTATTTGATGGGCACTCTATAAAAGCTTGATACAGTTAAAGCTTGGGGTTATTCTATGTAAACCTTTTGAATTAAATAATGTAATTCTGATTACATAATGCCACCAAGACTAAATGAACTTCAAGTGTCAAGATTCTAATTGTAATGTCTCCGGAGGGAGGGTGGGCAGTGGAAAATTCTCTCCTTCAATGATGGGTAATGATAATTTACAGTATGGGCTGGAAGATCAAGAGTAAAAAAGGAAGAAAAAAATGGGGAAAAATGTAAAATTATGTCCAGATTAATTATAATAACTTATAATGTAAGGGGTCTTAACAGCCCCGATAAGCGCTACCAGGTCCTGCAGGAGATGAAGAACATGTCAGCTAATATAGTATTTCTCCAAGAAACCTATTTTAAAGAGACTACAAGATCTAGACTGTACTCAAAGGACTATCCTCTATGGTTTCATAGTTATTCTACCAATGATCGATCTAAGGGCACCGGGATAGGTTTTGACAAAAACACACGGTTTACTCTGGATGCCATGGAGATAGACCCGGATGGACGATATATCTTCATCAGGGGGTCCCTACTCAATAAGAGGTACACCTTTGTGAATGTTTACTGTCCCAACTCCCGTCCAGTTAGGTACCTTAGGAATATTCTGAACAGAGTGGAGGGTTTCAGAGAGGGCAGGCTGGTTCTGGCAGGAGATCTCAATTTTGTTTTCGATCCAGCATTAGACACCCAACCAGTTTCATTAAGGTCAGAGGGTAAGCACTTATGTGCAATAAAACATAAACTATATCAAATGCACCTGGTCGAGGCATAGAGAATATTCCATCCAAGAGACAAAGATTTCACTTTTTTTTCCTCGGTGCATGGGTCTTATTCTAGAATAGACCATATCCTCCTGGACCAGTGGAGATGTCTCTTGACATGGGGGGGAGCCCTTTGGGCCAGAGAGTTTGGAGAATTGAGGAATCTCTTTTGAGAGATACTAGGATAGCCGATGAGTTGGAGAAGGATATGGGTCTATTCTTTAAAGATAATGATAAGGATAATATCGATTGAGCGGTGCTATGGGAAACCCATAAATTATATATGAGAGGAAAAATTATATCGGAAAAGGTTAAGAGGAGTAAAGTTAAGCAGGCTCAGGAAAGAACCCTCCTGGAAGAAATACAGGTATTGGAACAGAAGCATAAAGATAGTCTGAAGGAGCAAACCCTGACACTACTAACCAGGAAAAGAGAAACGTTACAGGAATTATTGGATCAGGAACCCAAGTGGGTATTTGATAATATGAACCAGAGGTTCTACTCTTCGGGAAATAAAACAGGGACATTTGTAGCAAGGATAATTAAACCTAAAAATGCACAAAATTACATATTAAAAATGAGGGATAAGAAAGGGGATATGAAGCATTCGACTAAAGACATAGTAGAAACTGTTAAAGACTACTATCAAAATTTATATAAAATTAACAAAGACCAAGACACAACAGAAACGCAAAACAGAGAGAGAAAAATAGGACAATATCTAGAGGGATCAAAGACTCTGCGAATGTCAGTAGAAGATGCTGCCAACCTAGAGAGAGAGATATCCAGAGAGGAGATAAGTCAAACAATTAAAAATATCAAAATGGGTAAGAGCCCAGGCCCCGATGGATATACCTCTCTCTATTATAAAAGATTTGGAGAAACTCTTATTCCGTATTTTCAGGATTATATGAACTCCATAGGAAGAGGCCTAGCGATACATGAAGAGGCCTTGGGAGCTTACATAACCCTTATAGGAAAAGAGGGAAGAGACCCTACGATCTGTACCAGTTATAGGCCCATATCCTTGATTAATGTCGACATAAAGATATATGCGAAGATATTGTCTGAGAGAATAAAACCATTAATGGCAGGGCTGATAGACAAAGATCAGGCAGGGTTTGTCCCTAGGGGGGAAACAAGAGACAATGTGCTGAGAGGGCTCCTCCTGATCCAAAAAGCCAGGAGGAACAGAAAACCGGTAATGTTTATGTTCTCTTGACGCTGAAAAAGCGTTTGACAGACTAGACTCTAAATTTATGACAGCAACATTAAGATATATAGGAATGGGTAGTAAAATGCTTAGGTTAATAGAAGCACTATATTCTAAACCCTTGGCGCAGCTTCGAGTTAATGGTACCTTGTCAGAAAGTTTCCCACTTTTTAACGGGACTCGTCACTGGAAACCCTATTGGCCACAATTAGATCTAATGAGGAGATAAAGGGGGTGAAGGTCGATGGGGAGGAACACAAGATATCTGCGTTCGCCGATGATATGATGCTTTATGTATCCAATCCAATACAGACAATTCCAAAAATTATGGAGGAATATGGTAAATATGGAGAAATCTCAAATCTAAAAATAAATAGGGAGAAAACTGAGACTCTGACCATATCTATGAGTTCAAGGGAACGCAGAGAGCTTGGAGCCCTTTACCCATTTACATTAAAACAAAAGGCAATGAAGTACCTAGGGATACTTATGTCAAAGTCAGATAGGGAGCTATATGTAGATAATTATACCTCCTTATTAAATAAAATCAAAGGTGAACTCAAAGGTTATCGGACAGACATGATATCTTGGTTTGGGAGAATAAATATTATAAAAATGATGATTTTACCCAAAATCCTGTATATTTTTCAAGTTCTCCCAATTAAAATTCCAGAAGTTTATTTTAAAACATTGGGGAAAACAATAAGGGGATACATATGGAAAAATAAGAAATCCCGCTTTTCCGCAGAGACCCTGTATAGGCCCAGAAATGAAGGAGGAATACAACTACCAGACTTCAAGAGATATTATGAAGCAGCGGTACTAAAAAGGATAACTGACTGGTTTCAGGAAGAAGGAATAAGGAAGAAATGGATAGGCATTGATGTGAACTTGAAAACTTGTAAACATCTGGGTACAAGAAATATTCCAAAACAATAGGAGACATCCCATCAATAACCAAAGAAACATTTAGAGTTTGGGACAGAATATGTAAAAGTAAAAGATGGCCGTATAATAGCCCTCAATTGCCCCTCACGGGCACAAACTACTTCCGGCCGGGTAAGGATGGGGGCCGTTTCCTGAGATGGGCAAGGACAAGCGAGTTGAAACTAAAAGACATAATGAAGGGTGATAACCTGAGCCCTCTGAGAGACATACAAGAAAGGTGTGGAGCTGCGAAGGGAGATGACTGGAGGTACAGACAAGTTCAGCATTTTGTCCAATCTCTACCAAAGCCTATACGGTCTTCGAATGAGCTGAAACCTTGGGAAAGACTCATATAGTGATGAGCGGAATACGCCATATTCGATTTCGCGATATTTCACGAATATATAGAAGAATATTCGCGAAATATTCGGTAATATCGAATTATCGCTAATGCGAATGCGAAATTTCGCTAATGCGAATGCGAAATTCATTGCGAAATTCTCGTCAACACGCGAAAACGGAGATCATTTCCTGGATTACTAAACTAATATGCACTAAACACTAACTCTACTTACACAAACTTATATGACTAAACTAAAGCTAATTTATTTTTTTTTTTTTTATACACAAAACACAGAAGGGCAGAGAAAGTATTCGCGAATATTCGTAATACGAATATTCGCATTGCGAATATTCGGCAACATAAAAGGATCGCCTCAGCTACTCGGCCCAGGGTCTCTAATCGTACCAGCAATGCTTTTAGACGTTGATGGAGATCACTAGGATGTGATCTGTTTTAAAAATAAATTTGAAAAAATACAAATATTCGCAATAGCGAATATTCACCGCGATAATCGATTTATTCGCGAATACTCGAATATGCAATATTCGTAACGAATATTCGCAATGCGAATATTCGTGAGCAACACTAGACTCATAGACCGGAGCGGCTCGGATAGACAAGGGATATCTAACATATACGGCATATTGACTACGTGGGGGGCTCGGAGAAGTTGAAATCTGTAAGGGCTTGGGAAGTGGAATTAAAACAAAATATACCAGATGATAAAAAGAGACAGATCCTGGATTATGTCCACTCTACCTCTATAGATAATAAAATCAAAGAGATGAATTACAAGCTCTTGACCAGATGGTACTGTACTTTGTCCCACCAAGACTTCATAGAATGAATAGCGAGATGTCACCACTATGTTGGCGAGGATGTGGGCTTGAGGGAACTCACGCTCACATCTGGTGGCAATGCCCACAGATACAGAAATTCTGGAAAGAAGTCCTAGGTCTGATAAAAAAGGATAAGTGGGACAGAGGTGAAATGTGATCCATGGGTCTGTCTGTTCCATAATACAATGACTTCAAGGAAGAAATACAGAATGTATACCAAAGAACTGGAAGAAAGAAAATGCTCCATCAGTGGGGGAATGGCTTAGGGAGGTGGGCAGGATGGGAGAAATGGAGGAACTTTTGTCAATCCAGAATGAATGTAGATCAAAATACGAAGAGATATGGAGAGGATGGAGGGAGTTTAGGAAGACAGAATTTTTTTTAACACCTCGGGGCAGTAGGAAGGTATGAGGGAATAATGGCCCCCTCCTTTTTTATTCTCCCCTCTTTTCCTTTGGCCTAACCACAATGCACATTAGGGATTGGGGTAAGGGGGCGTCTTGGGATTGCAGGCAAAAGGCTTATATTGGGTAAAATGTAATACACCCCTTTCATCTTTCATCATTGGGGGGGGGGGGGTTTCTATAACACCTTGTTTTTTTTTTCTTTCTTTCTTCCCTGATTCTATGTAAACCTTTTGAATTAAATAATGTAATTCTGATTACATAATGCCACCAAGACTAAATGAACTTCAAGTGTCAAGATTCTAAATGTGGTGGTTGTCAGTAGTGTTATCAGATATTGTATGGTCAGCCAGGGATCAATACTGCATCCTCTGCATAGTTTCACTCTGTTTCCTCTGTTGTGGCTTTCCCAATTTTCCTCATGTTTCCACTGGTTTCTTCCACATTCCAGACTCCTCTTGTTTTCCAGGTGCATTCTCATTGCAGCAGAATTGAAGGCATTTTACAACAGGCTGAGAGCAAGCAATGTCTTGTCTGTAATAAAGTGCATCTACCTGCCTGCAAACAGTCTTCTGCAGCATGTAAACTGAGCGGCAAATGTGCTTACATTGCCAGCAAGGTCTATGTGTGCTGGGATGACTGACATCATCCTACACCTGCCAATGAAGATGCCATAAGACCAGAACTCAGTGAGAATATGCTAACAGTGATGGACCTGGACTGTTAAAGAGAAGCTAAGTGTATTGCCTTTAGTTCTGCTAGAGTTCATACTTCAGTTATACGATGTACCTGGAAAGAAGTTAGGACTATCTGATTAGCATGGTCTCCAAGTTCGTATCTGATAATTTCACTTCACTGTGAAACATTGTGAGTTCAATTCTCATTCTTGACTTGACCTTTTTTTTCCAATCCTACTTGACGTAAGCTTGCTTGAACTTTACTTATTCTGATGTTAGTGTATTGAACATTGTTCTTTGCCCTGCTCTTGAACATTAGGTTCTGGTTATCCTAGGTTACTTCCTATAGCAAGCATTGTCCCTGGCTTGCATATTAGCTGCTCTCTGAGTTCCCTATGGCACTATTTTGATCACCTGGATAATAATGAGGTCTGAGGACCTCCAAAACAAGTGGCACATAAGCCATTCTCCTGAGTAATCACAGCTTTGTGACAACTTATCCAACTTGTGTGTGTCATATTCAATAAACAGGCCTCCTGAATTCCTTTACAACATACCCAAACAGATCAAAGTATGTACACAAATAGAGACCTTTTGTTAAGCTTCAAAGGAAAGTTTTTAACGTGGTCGAAACCTATTAGCAGTAACTTTCCAAGTGTTTTTAGCACTTATACAAATACCATAAAGCCAGTCATTAAAGCATTTCAGTTCACCTTCAGTCTTGCACAAGCACTTTTTATCTGCTTAAATGTGAGTGTTCCTCAAATTTTAATAAATATTCCTTGTTATGCGAATTTACACTATGTGGAACTTTAGTTTCGTTGCATCCTGTGAGCATATGAAAATGATTCAATCCACATATCTCTGAGTTTCCCACCCTTGCTGTGAGTTCTCTGAGGGACAGTGTGAACACCATCCTCCTGTGCCAATATCCACAGACGTGGATGTCCCTGCCTTGATGACTCATTAGGCATATGACTTTTTGATTCCATTAGCTTTGCTAAGCCTTATGTTGGTGGTGGCTTCTCCTATTATCTTCTCCTCACATCTGTCCCCCTATTGATGTCTGAAAGTTGATATTTACTCACCTGGATTAACATCATATCCCAGTTTTGTATTTGTGGATTATATTCACTTATTTATCATCACAGTGTGGACTTTATTTACACATTCATTTGTGTTTTTGCATGTATATTATTTAGAGTGTTCAATATTAAAAAAAAAAAAACTCTGTAACTCAAACGGTCTTATTTATTACGACCGTCATTACTTTGCGCTGCACATATACTAATTTCTTTCCACCTGCTATAAAGCATATACAATAGAAACATTGAAAGACTCAAATTTCTTCATAAATGTAGGCCAATCTGTATTCTGCTACATGTTTTGGTAAAAAAATCCCAATAATCGTATATTAATTGGTTTGTGCAAAAGTTATAGCACCTACAAACTATGGTGTGTGTGTGTATATATATATATATATATATATATATATATATATATATATTACTGGTAAAGGCGGTGATCAGCGGCTTTTAGTGGGATGCGATATTTCAGGACCTCCTGACACTGGCACTTTTCAGGACACTAAAACAGTGATCAAGCTAAAAATATGCACTGTCACTGTACTAATGACACTGCCTGGGAAAGGGTTAACATCAGGTGTGATCAAAGGGTTAACTGTATGCCTAACTAATGTTTATGTGAACTGTGTGAGGTGCTTTTACTAGGGGAAGAGATGGAATTTATTTACATAGGCAGATCACAGTTCTGTGTCTCTGTCTGATGATCGGAGGGTGCCAAAGGACAACGAGTACCCGGCACCCACCAATCGGCTTCTACTGTGTTTAATCACAGTGGAAGCGAGCCGCTGGCAACGCACATGTGACATTGAAGTGAGGGTTCCACAGCTGCCACCTCGTAAAACTGATATAGGGCAGGCGGCAAGCCATTAACTGATACCTGGCAAACAATGACACCTCTAGCACAAGTTGATGTTATATTTGTAAATCCATTTAGCTATAGTCCACCCAGGTAGGTTGAGTCAGTTGACCTGTAAATGTCATCTCTCAAACTGCTAGTTGTCAAAATCCACCAATAATTTAATAAGCCTGACTTGGCCATGCTAAAATAATAACAAGAATATATTCGAATGTCTAAGAAAATACTGCCTTATACTTCAAAGTACAGAAGCTATTGGAACATATTAACCCTACTGATTAGGCCAAACTGAATAGGCAGCTTCATTTACTTTGTAAAGAAAATATCCAAGAATCTCCTTCATCCATAGCAGACTCCTATCCTAGAGTATTATTATTATTTTTTGGACCAAATTCAACAAATTAGTTAATTCGGAAATATTAAAATGAACGAAAACCTGTTTAACAAATTTTGTGAAAATCCGAAAATGTAAAAGAATGAAAATCTGAAAATAAGAACGAAAATGTGAAAACCCAAAAATACAAAATTATAATTAACTAATATTAATAATTATTACTAACTATTAAATTATACGCATTGGAATTTTCTTTCAAATTTGGCTGTTAGTGAAAAAATATGAATTTATCCAAAGTTACAAATCATCCAAAATAAGCAAAGGAACCTCTCTTATTGTAAATCCTCTGTTGAGCCAACTGGGCTTGGGCTAAATGTGCCTTCACAATCGGCATCACTTGAGCAATTCTATCTTGCATTTGTGCCACATGTTCAATCACACTTCGATGAGGGGAACTCTCACTTTCCCACGTTTCCCTGGCAATGTCCAGCAGGCCCCGAGGGTGCCTCCCATACAGTAACTCAAACGGAGAGAACCCTGTGGTCGACTGGGGAACCTCTCTTATTGCAAACATCAGATAAGGGAGCAGATAATCCCAGTTCTTTGCGTCTTTATCCACCACCTTCCTCAACATTTGTTTTAAAGTTTTCTTAAATCTTTCCACTAACCCGTCTGTTTGAGGGTGATATACTGAAGTACGTAATTGGGTCACTTTCAGGAGTTTACAAAGTTCTCGGGTCACCCTAGACATAAACGGGGTGCCCTGATCAGTTAGGACTTCCTTAGAAAGACCCACACGGCTGAAAACCTGAAATAATTCTTTGGCAATGGTTTTAGCAGATGTGTTTCGGAGAGAAATCGCTTCTGGGTAACGGGTGGCATAGTCCATTATTACCAAGATGTGCTGGTGCCCTCTAGTGGACTTCAGTAAGGGGCCCACCAAGTCCATAACGATCCTCTCAAAAGGGACCTCGATAATGGGCAGGGGTACCAACGGACTGCGGAAATGTGGCATGGGTGCAGTAATCTGACACGCTGGACAGGAAGAGCAGTACATTTCCACTTCCTTAGTGATCCCAGGCCAATAAAACCTCTGGGTGATTCTCTCCCGTTTTTTTTCTGCTCCCAAATGTCCCCCAAGAATGTTCCCATGGGCCAGTTCCAAAACCATCTTGCGGTACGGTTTAGGCACTACCAGTTGCTCAATGGTGTCCTCTACCCTCTGTGACACTCGATATAACAGGTCCCTTTCAATAATGAAGTAAGGGAGGGCAACCCTCTCATCAGGGTTAACTAACTCCCCATCTATCTTTACTACATTCTCCCGGGCTCTTAGCAATGTGGGGTTCCTCAATTGCTCAGTGATGAAATTTTCTCTGTGCACCTCAAGGTCATCAAACCCTATCGGCCGCTGTTCCTCTTCTGAGGTAGCAGGCTCCTTCCTAGGGACTGGTGTTTCCCCTGCTAAGACTGAGAACGGAAACTCAGGTGAATCCTCACAGTTAGAGGTTTCTGGAGTAGCGGTTTCAGGCTCAGAAGAACCACTTACTGGGGAATCTGGGCAATCCCAGAGCTCCCAGAACTTTGGGAAATCCCTTCCCACAATGGCGTCATGTGGCAGTTGGGGAACTAAACCCACTTGGTGACAGAAGTTACTGAGAGACGTTTCAAAGGAAACCGTAGTCACTGGGTATTCTCGAGTGTCCCCATATATACAAACTACAGCCATTTTCCTAGGATGTAAGGTTTTTTCCCACCACTAAATCACTTTTTACTAAGGTGACCAGGCTACCTGAATCCAACAATACCACAACATCTTTACCATCTAAGCAAATTCTACATAAAGGTTTTTCATTCCCCTTTACTGCAGTACATGTGGTTGTAAAGAAGGACTGTTGTCTCTCTGTCAGAAAGTCACACTGGACTTCCGGTTCCGGCGCCGCATGGAGTAGCTGCTCTCCTCAGCAGCTCCCGCAACCAGGCTAAAAATCAGCCTACAAACTCGGCAAACCCGCCACAGACTACTTCCAACACTGCCCACCATCCCCGAGGGGAAGATGGACAAGTATCTGGAGAAAAACGGCACACGATTGTACGTGGCCGCGGCGGCGCGGACGGGGCAGCCGCAAATCGAGGCCCTGGCTTCGGCCTATCCGGATCCATCTGTGGAAACGGCTCCCGCAATGGAGGTGAGTGCTGAATCTCCACCCCCATACAGACTGCCTCAACATCCCCAGCCTCTCCACACCAAGGAGACCTGCACAATATAGATCTGTTAGCACAAGCAGTAGCGACGCTGTTGGCCCCTATGATAGCTGCCTCTGTGGAAAAGGCAGTGGGAGCAGGCATGCAAAAGCTTAAGGCCCAGGTGGGGGAACACGCGTTCAGGCTAAACGAGGCAGAGCAACGTATCAATAACATTGAGGAGGAGCTGTACCAGGCCCAATCCACCGAAATGGCCCAGGACAAGACCAATAAATACATACTAGACAAGCTGGATGACCTGGAGAACAGATCTAGGAGAAGTAACCTTTGTTTCGTTGGTGTCCCGGAGTCGCTCCAGCCCGCGGCACTCTCAGACCTCTGCTCACACCGCATTCCAGAAGCTCTAGGCCTTCCAGGTCCCTGCACAGTCGAACGTGCTCACCGTATGGGTATCTTCAATTCAGATTGTAAATCACCCCGTCCTGTGATTGCCAAGTACCTGAATTACTCGGAGAAAGCCCTCATCCTACAGAAGTTCAGACAGTCCAGAAATCTCCGGATAGACAGCATGAATATCCTGGTCTTCGCGGACTACTCGGTTGACGTCTTCAAGAAAAACAGATCTGCTCGGAGCTTCATCGGATGCAAGTTAAATTCACTCTCGCCTTCCCGGCCGTGCTCTGGCTTAAATCCCCCAACGGGGAACAACTCTCTTTCCACGATCCATCTGCAGCAGAAGCATTCCTGAGGTCACACCGCTCCGGATCTCATGCCCACCCTTCTCCTAGTCCGGCATCATTGAATCGGGCCCTGGAACACGGCAGCCCACGTAAAGTCTCTCCCAAACGCTTCAGAGCCTCGGGACCGGAGCAACGTCAGCTCTCCTCATCCTGAATCCCCTCCACCTGTTACACGGCACAGTTTCCAGCTGACACCGCTTTTGGTCCCTTTTGTACCCCGCATATCATGCTCCTCACCTCTGACGAGCCACCCCCTCTCCCTTATGTCTGAGGTCGACCGGTAGGCTGAAAGTTTTTTTTTTTTTATTACATCATCTTTCTTCTTTGTACAACCCCTGCAATTATTATTATGTGTTCTTGCTCATTGTTATACTTTTGTACATTGTTATCTGCTGTTGACAATCTTTTACATGCAGGCTACTCCCCCCCCTTCCTTCTTTCTTCCAATGGTGCCCCTGCCCGTTACTCATCCCCCACACTTCACCCCCGCTGCCTCCGACTCACCCCCCTCTCAAGCGTGGCGGGTGACATGCATCTGTACGAGTCCTGTGTTGGGAGCTGACCTACTCAGTGACTCATCGCTCCCTCTATGCTCTCTGCCCATGCAGTTCCACATTCTACCACGCACTCTGGTCCCGAATGCAGCCCACATCCCTCTTTCGGCCCTCCCACCATGAAAATAGTCTCTTGGAATGTCAAGGGGCTTCGTTCCCCCAACAAGAGAATGAAAATCCTGCGCCACCTTAAACATCTAAAAAACAGATGTAGCCCTCCTTCAGGAAACGCACTTATCCACTCCCGACTTCCCACGTATGAGAAAACTATGGGTGGGCTCAGTCCTTGGCTCCGAGTCCAACGGCCGTAAGGGGGATGTACTGATCCTTATAAACAAAAACCTCCCATGCACGGTCCTGTCTACAGAATCAGACTCTGAGGGCCATTTTGTGTCTGCCCGAGTCCGACTGGGTGCTAGGATCATAGTGATCACAAATGTCTATGCCCCTAACAACCCCATGAGCAAATTCTTTGGGGACCTAACGACGTGGGTACTGCGCGACCCCTCCCTCCCTCACTTGTTGGGCGGGGACTTTAACTTCATCATGCACCAGACAGATGACAGATCCTCCAATAGGAAGCAACGACCCCCCTCGCAGTCCCCTGGCCAGACACTTTTGGCATCTACGATAGACTCCCTCCACCTCCACGACATATGGCGCCTGCACCACCCGGCAGATAGGGAATTTACATTTTATTCCAGCCCCCACAACGTCTTCACGAGACTGGATTACTTATTTTGTTCTGACGCCCTCCTTCCAGTTTTCACTGATGCTGATATTCATGACATTGCGATCTCTGACCACGCCCGATATCCTCCACTCTCGACGACCCCGACCTGCACTCCAACCCCAAAATTTGGCGATTCCCCTCCTACCTCCAAAAAAACGCTGACTTCCAACAACATCTAGAGACAGTCTGGACAGATTACGCCTCTAACAACGCACTACATTCCGACAACCCCAACCTTTTTTGGGAGGCGGGTAAAGCCGTCCTCAGGGGCTGTGTAATAGCATATGCTGCCTCTTTCAAAAGAAATGCCCTCAAGCACTACAAATTGGCCAGTGCACGACTACACCTGGCTCAACGTTCCCTTTACACGGACGACTCCCCGTCCAACCGAGATGTCAGGCTTATGGCTAAACAATCTTTTGACACATGGGCTGCGACCCTTGAACAGACCCAAAAGGCACGCTTGGACGCCTCCTTACACAAATTTGGTAACAAGGCAGGTAAATTACTTTCGAGACTGAGCAAGGGCCCGAATCGCCCTACGCATATCACCTCTCTCAGGAACACTTCGGGCACTGTACGCACCACCCCAAAAGACATCAATGACACTATGCGTCAGTACTACTCATCCCTATATGCCCCTGACCCGATAGATATCCCAACGGCCCTAAATTTCCTACAACAAATCACCCTAGATCGAGTCCCCCCCCCCAATTGGAGGCCCTGAACGCCCCCATCTCCACTTTAGAGATCGATAATGTCATTAAAAACCTTGCCCCCTCCAAGGCCCCAGGCCCCGATGGCTTTACGGGTGAATTCTATAAATCCTTTCGCTAGACATTCCCAACCCTTCACGAAGTCTACCAACACATCTGGGCAGGCGGCTCTTACCCACCCACAGGCAACCAGGCCATTATCAAGCTATTAGAGAAAAAAGGGAAAGACCCTCTAGAACCCGGCTCCTACAGGCCCATATCCCTCTTGAATCTCGACATAAAGATCCTCTCCAAAATTTTTGCCACCAGATTGGCAACTATCATACCCTCCCTGATACATCCGGCCCAATCTGGTTTCGTGAAAGGGAGGACAGCCACTATGAATATTCGTAAGGTAATGCTAGCCCTAGAGCATGCAAAAGGCGACCCGAAAGGTGACCATGCCATCATCACCCTAGATGCAGAAAAGGCCTTCGATAATGTCAGCTTCGAATGGCTCTCCATAGTCATGGCCACAATGTGCTTCCAATGCCCCTTCACCCATCTCATAAAGGCTATGTACACTGCCCCCGCCGCAAAACTGGTGGCGGCGGGCCTCCTATCAGATGAATTTAGTCTCCACAAAGGCACTAGACAGGGCTGCCCACTATCCCCTCTCCTCTTTAATATTGCCCTAGAACCCCTATCCCGATATTTATCCCAAGTCGCCCCCCTCCATGGTATCAAAATTGGCGACCACGACATGCGCACCTCCCTCTTTGCTAACGATGTCCTCATATTCACTTACAACCCCTCACAGGACATGATCACGATCAAGGACACTTTCGATATCTTCAGAAAGTGTTCGGGGCTCCGTATAAATTATAGCAAGAGCGAAATCCTCCCCATAGGTTCCCTATCTGTCCCCTCCTGGACCCAGGGATCCCTGTTCACGGTGGCCAAATCCCATATCACGTACCTGGGAATTAAAATAGGTAGGATGCCCTCCTCCCTATACCATCTCAATTATCCTCCGCTGTTTGCAAAAATAGCACAGGAACTGGATAACTGGATGGATTTGCCTCTCTCGTTTCTGGGAAGATGTCACTTAGTGAAAATGGTCAGTTTTGCCCGTCTACTATACCCCTTACAAACCATTCCCTTACTACTACACCATTCAGATGTCAAAACCCTAAATTCAGCCATATCCAAATTTCTTTGGCGGGGTAGGCGGGCACGTATAGCTTTTGCCAAACTTCACCTTCCCAGGCGCGAGGGTGGTATAGCCCTGCCCAATATCAGAACATATAACTTTTTTTAACTTTAATACTTTTTATTATTTTCATTGTTTTCTTACAGATATATAAAAACAAGCAATACAAATCCATATTTTACAATCCATATCATACATACCATCATGCAAAATACATAATTCAGTAGGTTAAACAAAAATACCCATTAACCCCCTTCCCATCTTGTCCAGTTTCCAAGCTGCTTCTTTTTTCCTTTCCTTTAAAGTGAGCCCCCTATTTTATGTAACCAATGCTCCCATATTGCTTTAAATTTTTTGAGGTTCCCACGTCTTATCCATATTCCTTTCCTACTATACTATTCATTGCATTAATCCATTCTATTACTGTGGGTGGACTTTGTGCTTGCCAGTTCAGTGCTATTACTTTCCTCGCCTGATACAGACATATTATAACTGCTTCTAATGTGGCCTTCTGCCCCATTCCCTCCTTGATGCAACCTAGTAGGCATACCCTGGGCTCAAGTTCCAGAGTAGTCCCAAAAGTTGCATTTATAATGTCCAAAATCCCAAACCAATATCTATGCAACTTTGGACATTTCCAAAACATATGTGCGAGGTCATCTGTGTTTGGGCACCTTGGGCATTTATCGTCCGGCCTCTTTCCAAAGCTATGTAATCTCTTAGGAGTATAATAAGCCCTGTGGATCAAAAATAAATGCGATACCCTCTGTGATGGGGCCAGTGAGACCACTGTCCCTAGTTCCAATATCCTATCCCATTTATCGTCTGTTATAGGACCAACATCTTCCTCCCATCTCTGTTTTTTCTTACTCAAAACCCCTTTCCCTACCAAACCTACATTGATCTGCTCATATACTTATGAGATAAGACCTTTCAGCACCCCTGGTTTGATTAGTCTTTGGAGATGTGTTAACTTTTGCCATCTCACTGGTTGCAGCTTAAATTGAACTTGTAATGCATGTCTGATCTGTAAATAGGCGTAAAACATAAAGTTTGGAATACCGAATTCGGTACACAACTCTGAGAAAGATTTTAATATACAGCCTGTATACAATTGTACCAGTCTGGTTATCCCAAGTCTATCCCATTCCTTTAGCTTGCCTATTGCCAGTACTTCTTTCAGGTGCTTGTTGTCCCACAATGGGGAGTATTCCGTTGGTCCCTTATAGCCCAAGGCTAGTTTTCCTACTTGCCAGATTCTCATGACCAGCTTTACTGTAGGGCATTGTACCGGAAAGGAATTGGCCTCCAGAGACTCTATCACAGACCTATGTGGGGACCCTACTAACAACATTTTCCCACTTGCGCTACCTCCTCCTTCTATACTACACCCTCCCAGATGCTGCAGCTGTGCCGCCAAGAAATAACTATAGGGGTGTGGAACCGCCAACCCACCTTTATCTGTTGGTAGTTGTAATATCTGGAGGCCAATCCTTGCCTTGCCCTTCTTCCAGATTAGAGTTCTAAAAAGAGCCTCTATCTTCTTGAACCATGAATTGTTAATCCATACTGGGGAATTATGGAGCACATAAAGCAATTGTGGCATCCAGACCATTTTGATAAGATTACTACGTCCAGCTACTGAAAGTGGGAGGCGCCCCCAGACATCCGCTTTACGCTTAAATTTACTCAGGAGTGGCTCTAAGTTATTATTTATAAATTGGTCTGGATTTCGTGTTACCACGATTCCCAAGTACTCCATCTTCTCCCCAATCCTTAGTTGGGGTATTCCTAACCCATCCAAGTTGCTTACTGAGTCCACCGGCAGGAGTGTAGATTTTTCCCAGTTTACTACTAAACCCGAGAAATGCCCAAATGCTTCTACTATTTGCACTGCACCTTTAAGGGCGGTGGAAGAGTTCCCTAAAAAAAGGAGGATGTCGTCCGCATATAGTGCGACTACTATAGTCTATACTGTCATTGGACGCAGCTAAGGCTTTCGACAGCTTAGAATGGGAATACCTTTGGTTTGCTTTAGAAAAATTTGGGTTTGGCCCATCGTTTATTAAATGGATCAAATTACTGTATAACTCCCCAAGTGCTAAAATTAAAATCAACAATGAATACTCACAGTCGTTCGGACTGGAAAGGGGGACACGACAGGGCTGCCCCCTGTCCCCCCCTCCTATTTGCCTTGGCAATTGAGCCATTGGCAACTGTAATTAGATCCAGAAAGGACATACAGGGGTTCCAGAGAGGGGTAGAGCAGAACATATAACTTAGCCTGCCTGCTCAGGACGAGTCTAGATTGGGTGACCCAGTCCTTCCAGTACTCAAACTTTGTCCTGGAATCAGCCATGGCCAACCCCTTCTCCCTCACTGCCCTGCTCCACTGATAATGGAAATCTGTCCCCCCACCCCTCCAACATAACCTTCTCCTCCGAGATAAGGCTATCGCCTGGAGAGAGGTCAGAAAATCCCTTAATCTCCCTTCTTACATATCCCGCTACCTCCCAATCCGGGGAAACCCAAACTTCTCCCCCGCCTTGAGAATCAACTCTACGTCCTCTGGCAAAGTAAGGGACTAAATGATTTCTTCTCACTATGCAACCCACAGACGGGCCGCCCCATCAGTTTTAGAGCGCTAGCCGACAAATACTCACTTCCCCCATCACATATTTTCCAATATGGGCAATGCATTAGCTTCCTGAAAAATGCTTGTAGAGATGATACTAAGAAATTCAAAAGTTCCTTTATCGAATCCCTTCTCGCTCTGGGCTCCTACAAGATCTCTGACATATACCTACCTCTCCTCCTGCAAACTATCCCTCCCTAACGCTCTCATCGGCCGCCAACTGGGCAAAGGACTTTCCCGACATTTGAATTGGTGGAGAAGCTTCTACATGGCCTTAACACTGTCCACAAGCTGGTCCCCAACGAGATCTGGAGGGAAACTCAGATTAAGATAGTCCCCCGGCCTTGAGAATCAACCCTACGTCCTCTGGCAAAGTAAGGGACTAAATGATTTCTTCTCACTATGCAACCCACAGACGGGCCGCCCCATCAGTTTTAGAGCGCTAGCCGACAAATACTCACTTCCCCCATCACATATTTTCCAATATGGGCAATGCATTAGCTTCCTGAAAAATGCTTGTAGAGATGATACTAAGAAATTCAAAAGTTCCTTTATCGAATCCCTTCTCGCTCTGGGCTCCTACAAGATCTCTGACATATACCTACCTCTCCTCCTGCAAACTATCCCTCCCTAACGCTCTCATCGGCCGCCAACTGGGCAAAGGACTTTCCCGACATTTGAATTGGTGGAGAAGCTTCTACATGGCCTTAACACTGTCCACAAGCTGGTCCCCAACGAGATCTGGAGGGAAACTCAGATTAAGATAGTCCCCCGGCCTTGAGAATCAACCCTACGTCCTCTGGCAAAGTAAGGGACTAAATGATTTCTTCTCACTATGCAACCCACAGACGGGCCGCCCCATCGGTTTTAGAGCGCTAGCCGACAAATACTCACTTCCCCCATCACATATTTTCCAATATGGGCAATGCATTAGCTTCCTGAAAAATGCTTGTAGAGATGATACTAAGAGATTCAAAAGTTCCTTTATCGAATCCCTTCTCGCTCTGGGCTCCTACAAGATCTCTGACATATACCTACCTCTCCTGCAAACTATCCCTCCCTAACGCTCTCATCGGCCGCCAACTGGGCAAAGGACTTTCCCGACATTTGAATTGGTGGAGAAGCTTCTACATGGCCTTAACACTGTCCACAAGCTGGTCCCCAACGAGATCTGGAGGGAAACTCAGATTAAGATAGTCCACCGGGCCCATATCCCTTTTAGTCGTGCCAACGCCTCACCAGAATGCCCACTATGCAAACAACCTAAGCCTAACCTCACTCATCGCTTCTGGTCTTGCTCTCATATCTTCACCTTCTGGGATCAAGTCCTCCAGTATATCTTCGACATAACCTTGTTACGGATACCCAAGGACGCCTTGTTACTCATCTTCGGCCACTGGGACCCCCTTTTGCTCCCCTGGTCACCTCCTCAAGCCTACCCTGGCAAAGACTGGATCCTGATTTGCCTCCTTGCTAGAAGAGCCATCCTTCACAACTGGATTTCCGACACCGCCCCAACCACCGCCCAAATCAAAAACGATCTCCTGAAATTACTCTACAAAGATAAACTCAACACGGACCTAACCCACGAGCGATCTAGAACTCGCTTCTACCATATCTGGAAATCGTTTATGGTGCACACCCTCACCCCTACGGATATAACAAACTTTGAGAAGATCTCTTTCTTGTACTGTGACCCTTCCCCTCCCCCCCAGACCCCAAACCCGTCCCCACACTCGTCCCCACAACCTAGAGTACAGATAGGCTACGTTATGTTCTCAGTATGTGTTATTTAGAGACGTAGCTCCCCCTCTCTCCCATCCTCTTCCCCCTCCCTTTGCTTTTTTTACCTCTCCTTTTTTTTTTCTTTTGCCATTTCAAAAGTTTGCAGTTGTTTTCGCATCATACTCTGTTTTGAAATTTCTTTAATAAAAATATATTAAAAAAAAAGAAAGTCACACTGCATGGGTTCATCACCCGCTGGGCAAACGGCAGCTACATGTCCCTCTCCCTGGCAGCGGAAACAAATCAACCTTCTGGCCCTCTCCTGTGGGATGGGTCTTCTACGCCGCTCTTGCTGTCTTACCTGCAGGTGGGGATGGTCTAGTCTTGGGGTGAAAAGCATGTGCGTCTCTGGGTGAAGAGGACAAATTCTCAGTTGCTAGGTACCTTTCGACCAGGTCTACTAGTTTGTCTGCAGTTTCCGGACCACCATGGCTCACCCACTTCTGCAGGGTGGTAGGAAGAGACCTAAGAAATTTGTCCATGACTACTCGCTCCAAAATTTTTGGTCCGGACAAAGTTTCTTGCTGCAGCCATTTCCTAGCCAAATGGATGAGGTCATACATCTGCGACCGAGGTGGTTTCCTCAGCTGATAACTCCAATTATGGACCCGCTGAGCACGGACCTCCAGGGTTACACCAAAACGTGCCAATATTTCCTCTTTTAACCGATCATAGTTTTTTGCATCTGCAAACTCCAAATCAAAATATGCCTTTTGGGCTTCTCCAGACAATAGGGGGGCCACTAATCCAGCCCACTGTTCTTTAGGCCAACTCTCTATTTCCGCTGTTCTCTCAAACGTGGTCAGAAACATCTCAGGGTCATCATCTGCAGTCATCTTTGGCAATAAGTGGCTTACCCGAAAAGTCGATATGTTACTGGCCTGACTCCCAGCCTCGGTCTGTGCTCTCTCGGTGAGCTGCCATGCTCTGTTGGTGATTTGCTTGCTGTTGATTTGCATTTGCTTGCTGTTGATTTGCATTTGCTATAATCAGCTGTTTCAGCATCTCCTCCATTTTGGGTTTACTTTAACTGCCCGCGGCACTCCACCATGTGTGAGGAATTAACTCGGTAGCGGATGTGTGTGACCCCCTCTATGGGTTCACTACACGCTGAACTGTACAAAAAGGCACGTGAGGATGACTGAAAACACATGATATGGTTTATTTTTCTATCTTGCGGGATACACGCGCAAGCATCAAAACAGTATAAACAAAACAAAACACAAAATAAACCCTTGCCACTTGGGGTGTCTACCTTCCCAACACAGGAACATACCTATTAAGTCTGGCACAGCCTACTGCTGGGCAGACACTACTGGTCCTACAGCAGAAAACAACAAAAAAGTCTCTTATATACATTTTCTCCTTTTTTTCACTGTGATATGAGGAACATATTCATGATATTTTTTTATTAATCTTATGTTTAATAAGCAAACACAGCGCTACCGTTTGAAGTATTTTCACGTAAAAACATTTTTGCGATTATTGCATTTCGTTTGGAGGTGGCAGCAGTTTGTGTGGTTTAATAAGAACACACTTTTTGGATCAGGATTTGTTTATTTATTGCATTTAGTTAATTCACATAGTTGGGGATTTTTTGCTTTATTCATAACATATTGGTGGCAACAAATGGGATCTAGCGCTGCTGTTGTCACAACCTTGCTGACCCCCCAGGCTTAAATTGGCACAGTTAGGCTACTGCCAAAGATAATTTTCTGGGAGCACCTAACGTCTGGATCATGCAAGTAAAACATACCTGAAAGATGTCTGCTAAAGGTAATGAGCAGTGGAGCAGGGGTTATCAAGCCAAAGCTAATATAAATTGCTATTTTAACAGTATAATTCAATCTTCCAAAAGATAATGCTTCACCCAGTATAAACATAGACAGTACACATCATATAAACAGAGAGCCAGGCATAGGTAGCTTCCCCCAAACTATCAAGAGAATGCAAAAAGGAATTGAATAGCAACGCCCACTTTTTTTTTTAACAAATTCTTTATTTATCAAATGTGGCATCCATTAGTTCCAGATAACAATGTAAAAAGAAATACACCATGATACAAAGTGCAGCCATAGACAACCAATAAAGATGCTTACAGTACAACACAGCAACATGAAATCCAAAACATATGCCAGTTGGGCAGGCTGATTAAAATAATATGGAACCAAATGAAAGCCTGAGATGGGTCCCAATCAATAAAGGCAATATAAGATATATAATAGCAGAAGAAGAAGAAAAAGTGCGTAAGTAAAACATAGAGGCGCACCACCAGGGTCACCCAAAGTTTTTTTTTTTTAATGTATTACCATTTATTTGCCGCAATACAGTGACAACTTATTTAGGTCTTATGACAAGTGGATGCTGTGTATGAAAAGATTTTCGGGGAGGCGCATGCGTGGGAGCTCCTAGGATGGCAGCTTAGGACCGGAGCTCTGCTCACCCCCGGCTGTCAAACGCAAATATATAGAATTTCAACCCGGATACAAACGACAAAAAGATATCCGAGGACTGCAGATTCAACGGTGAATCGGAAGATACCAGGTAAACTATTCCTTATTCAGGGGAAATATATACAGGAGCCTTGTAAAGAACGACAGCTGGGGACGGGGTGCCCGCGCTGTTTCTTTTTTCTGATGAGAATTACAGGTTCTATATACCCGTTAAGAGCAGAGAAACAACAGTAGTGAATAGCTGACATACTGTGGACCCAGTTCATGCCGGGCAAATATTACAAAAAGAGCAAGAAACTTAATAAAAGGCTGGCTAAGAACAATTTACTTAAGATGGCCGCCGTACCTCAGACAAGTACACTGGGTACAGTTGAGACCTCATTGACTGACAGACAAGCTCTATCTTCTATAAGTCCTTCTATAGTACCTCAGACACCAAATTCTGACACTTGCCCTATTCTCTCCCCTCCTGCATCATTTGAAATAAAAGATCTCATGGAGGCTGGTCATTTAACTCCTGAGGTAATTACCTCACAAAGTCCTGCACATATGAATACAAAGGCTGAACAGGCTCATGAGGTAACCTTTAATGTCTCTGAATTATTCACCAGAATTTCTGAAATGCTAGATAAAGGACTGGCACAAAATGCAGAAAGAATCACAGGAGAGATTAGGGCTGATTTTCAGAGCCTGGGAAGCAGAATAGAAAATATTGAACACAAACTGGAGGTTAATACAGCACGGACTGATCAGAACTCAGATCATTTGCAATTCATGCAGGAACAGCAGGAAGCTGTTCAGGCACGGATCGACGAATTAGAGAACAGATCAAGAAGAGATAATTTCAGGGTTAGAGGATTACCAGAATCTATCTCAGACGTGCATACAGCTATACAGGACATTATCAAAATCCTGATCCCATCTATACCAAACCACAAACTAGAATTGGACCGAGCACATAGGGCCCTGGGTCCTTTAAGAAAGGACAGTTTACCAAGGGATGTGGTAGTTAAACCACATTTCTATTCCATTAAGGAGGAAGTGATGAAACAGTCTCGCAAACATGAACAACTACAGTACCAAGGCGCCATAATTCAAATATTTTCTGATATATCGCCATACACAATACAGAGAAGAAGAGCTATGAAGCCCTTATTGTCTGCCCTCATGAAAAAGGACATAAGATACAAATGGACCTTCCCCTTTGCTTTGAAATTTTCATTTAATGGCAGGCAGTATGTAGTACAGAATTTTCAGGAAGGTGAGAGACTATTATTGGACTTGAAGTTTATTTCCTGCGAGCCAGAAATGGACACTACTCTTATCCAGCAGGGCTCTGCCAAAAGACAAACCCCTATCAGCCCGACTTCCTCTGCTTGGAGCAGAGTCAAGCACAGGAAGGTTAAAGATAACTTTGCAACCTGAAGAGAAGGAACATGTTTGTGGATGTCTTTTCCCCTTTCTTCAAAGGGATGGTCACCGATGTCTCTTTTTCCCCTATTTTTCCATACCCGGGAAAATAGATCTCACCAAAGCTACATGTTAATACTTTCCTAGGAAATGTTTATATACATATGTGTATATGTATATATGTGTATATTTCGATTTTTTTTTTTTTTTTGTGTTTGTTGTTTTTTCTTAGGAAAGTTAAAATAGTTTGTCTCTTTTAATATGTCATACTGGGTTGAATTATTCATAACAGTGATTTACATTACAGTTTGTTGAGCTGTCGCTGGCAGCCGGTGGTGAGGCATTGGGCCTCAGCCTACCCCTTGGATCGACGTTCCGTCGCCCCGGGGAGTGGGAACATAGCCCCTTATTTTCTGGGCTATTCTATGGTCACGTGTTTGAATGGGGGGAGCGGAAATACACCCTCCCCTCATTCTGGGTCATTTTTTGACCTTACGTTAATTTACATATGGATAAAATGTCTTTGTCTATTTTCTTTTTTCTCTATCATTTCTTTCTCTTCTGTTCACTCTTCCCCCTGACCTACCTGCCAATGAGAGCTCCTACGTTTAAGTGTCTACAGTCATTATTTTGCAAACCGGATAATGTACCTAAGTTGTTTAATGTGTCTCATGATACGGATATTGTTTGGGAACGCATGAGAATTAGCTTTGCCAATTTTATATCCCATGGCTGGTATGGCTAATCCTCCTGCTCCCCTTTGTGTTGTTTCACACAACACGCAGGGGCTGAATTCTCCAGTTAAAAGACGAAAGGCGCTACAAGTCTACAAATCCCTTCATGCTGATGTGGTATTTCTACAAGAGACCCACTTCCCAAAGCGGTATACTCCCTCGTTCTTACATGCTCATTTCCCAATATTCTACCTGTCAAAGGCCGAAAATAAGACTAAAGGAGTGGCAATTTTATTCTCCAAACACTGCAAATTTAACTTAATTAAGGAATACGCAGACCCAGAGGGTAGATTCATTCTGGTAAAGGGCACTCTGGAAGGAAATACGTACACTTTTATATCATACTATGCTCCCAACCGGGGACAGAAGGGGTTCTTCTGCCAAATGCTTGAATCTCTCCAGCCTTTGGTAGAGGGAGTCATAGTTATGGGGGGAGATTCCAATCTGGCTTTTGACTCTGGACTGGATAAATCCAGCCCAGCAAAGGCTAAATTAATTAGACTTACTAAAACCAGTACCCAAGTCGCTCGCGTGCTTCACCAATATAGATTGACCGACATATGGAGAGAATTGAACCCAACTGCTAAAGATTTTACTCACTTCTCTAACCCCCACCAGTCGTATTCACGTATAGACCATATATTACTTTCCAATCACCATGTCCCCTCGGCCCAGAAGTCCTCCATTATGGACGTCCCATGGTCGGATCATTCCATGGTTCAGTTATCTCTAAGAAAAAACAGTTCTAATCAAAGAGTATCTCATTGGACCCTCAACCAGTCATTGTTTAAAGACCCAACTATAGCCACAGAGATTGAACAAGCTATAACAGATTACTTTAAAAATAATGACATAGAGGAAATCTCTCCAGAAACTGTCAGGGATTCTAGATGGACCAGGACTGTGTGCCTACACAGAGGAGACCAACACTGTATATAGTGGAAAAAAGGTGTTTATTTACAAAGGTGAGAAAACAAGTGAAAACAGTGCACGAATAACACAAGGCTATATACAGGTTTAGGGGAAATGCAATAATCATAAGCCAGAGCCAAGCCGGGGTCAAATACCAGAAATCATCCAAAGAGGCTGCAGACAGGGAAGGGGCAGGAAGGAAATGTCCAGGAGAGGGATCGGGATCGGGATCGGGGTCAGGTCAGGTCAGGTCAGGACAGGACAGGACAGGACAGGACAGGACAGAGGTCCAGAGCAGGTTCAGGGTCCGGTTAGAAAAAAGATACCAGGGCGAGTTCTGTTTGAACTCGCCGGGTATTTATAGTGGGTGTACTGATTGGGTTCAGGTCACACCTGAACGGAGCAAAGGCCAGGTGTTCCACACTGCCAGGGTCCATCCGCTGGTGGAGGTCAGTACTGCATCCCAAAGGTGATATACCAGCAGGGGGAAGTTCCCCTGACAGCTCCGAACTGCCAGGAGACCCCTGCTGGTGGGACGCAGCACTGCAAGACAGAATATCAATAGCACCAGCGGATGGACCTTTTCCTGACAGTACCCCCCCTCAAAGGAGCGGCCTCTGGACGCTCCAACTATCCGTTGCCGGGGAAAGTCCAGAGTGACCAACTGGGCAATGGGAGGCTTGAGCCGAGAGGTGGGTACATCCGGGTCGTCGAGCTGGGGAGCAGGCACCGGGTCAGCGAACTGGGCAGCAGGCTCCGGGTCAGCGAACTGGGCAGCAGGCTCCGGGTCAGCGAACTGGGCAGCAGGCTCCGGGTCAGCGAACTGGGCAGCAGGCTCCGGGTCAGCGAACTGGGCAGCAGGCTCCGGGTCAGCGAACTGGGCAGCAGGCTCCGGGTCAGCGAACTGGGCAGCAGGCTCCGGGTCAGCGAACTGGGCAGCAGGCTCCGGGTCATCGAGCTGGGCAGCAGGCTCCGGGTCATCGAGCTGGGCAGCAGGCTCCGGGTCATCGAGCTGGGCAGCAGGCTCCGGGTCATCGAGCTGGGCAGCAGGCTCCGGGTCATCGAGCTGGGCAGCAGGCTCCGGGTCATCGAGCTGGGCAGCAGGCTGGCAGACTGGCACAGGAACAGCAGGCTGGGCAGCGGACTGGAGGTCATCAAGCCGGGCAGCACACTGGAAGTCATCAACCTGGGCAGCACACTGGAAGTCATCAACCTGGGCAGCACACTGGAAGTCATCAACCTGGGCAGCACACTGGAAGTCATCAACCGGGGCAGCACACTGGAAGTCATCAACCGGGGCAGCACACTGGAAGTCATCAACCGGGGCAGCACACTGGAAGTCATCAACCGGGGCAGCACACTGGAAGTCATCAACCGGGGCAGCACACTGGAAGTCATCAACCGGGGCAGCACACTGGAAGTCATCAACCGGGGCAGCACACTGGAAGTCATCAACCGGGGCAGCACACTGGAAGTCATCAACCGGGGCAGCACACTGGAAGTCATCAACCGGGGCAGCACACTGGAAGTCATCAACCGGGGCAGCAGACTGGAAGTCATCAACCGGGGCAGCAGACTGGAAGTCATCAACCGGGGCAGCAGACTGGAAGTCATCAACCGGGGCAGCGGACTGGAAGTCATCAACCGGGGCAGCGGACTGGAAGTCATCAACCGGGGCAGCGGACTGGAAGTCATCAACCGGGGCAGCGGACTGGAAGTCATCAACCGGGGCAGCGGACTGGAAGTCATCAACCCGGGGCAGCGGACTGGAAGTCATCAACCGGGGCAGCGGACTGGAAGTCATCAACCGGGCCAGCGGACTGGAAGTCATCAACCGGGGCAGCGGACTGGAAGTCATCAACCGGGGCAGCGGACTGGAAGTCATTAACCGGGGCAGCGGACTGGAAGTCATCAAGCTGGGCAGCGGACTGGAAGTCATCAAGCTGGGCAGCGGACTGGAAGTCATCAAGCTGGGCAGCGGACTGGACGTCATCAAGCTGGGCAGCGGACTGGAAGTCATCAAGCTGGGCAGCGGACTGGAAGTCATCAAGCTGGGCAGCGGACTGGAAGTCATCAACCGGGGCAGTGGACTGGAAGTCATCAAGCTGGGCAGCGGACTGGAAGTCATCAAGCTGGGCAGCGGACTGGAGGTCATCAAGCTGGGCAGCGGACTGGAGGTCATCAAGCTGGGCAGCGGACTGGAAGTCATCAAGCTGGGCAGAGGACTGGAAGTCATCAAGCTGGGCAGCGGACTGGAAGTCATCAAGCTGGGCAGCGGACTGGAAGTCATCAAGCTGGGCAGCGGACTGGAAGTCATCAAGCTGGGCAGCGGACTGGAAGTCATCAAGCTGGGCAGCGGACTGGAAGTCATCAAGCTGGGCAGCGGACTGGAAGTCATCAAGCTGGGCAGCGGACTGGAAGTCATCAAGCTGGGCAGCAGCGGACTGGAAGTCATCAAGCTGGGCAGCAGCGGACTGGAAGTCATCAAGCTGGGCAGCAGCGGACTGGAAGTCATCAAGCTGGGCAGCGGACTGGCAAGCTGGCACAGCAACGTCAGGTTGGCAGGCTGGCACAGGAACGTCAGGTTGGCAGGCTGGCACAGGAACGTCAGGTTGGCAGGCTGGCACAGGAATGTCAGGGTGGCAGGCTGGCACAGGAACATCAGGTTGGCAGGCTGGCACAGGAATGTCAGGGTGGCAGGCTGGCACAGGAACGTCAGGGTGGCAGGCTGGCACAGGAACGTCAGGGTGGCAGGCTGGCACAGGAACGTCAGGGTGGCAGGCTGGCACAGGAACGTCAGGGTGGCAGGCTGGCACAGGAACGTCAGGGTGGCAGGCTGGCACCGGAGCAGGCTGGTCGGATGTCACAAGCTGGGCGGATGGCACTGGAACTGGTAGAGCAGCTGGCACAGATGGCACCGGGACAGGTTGAACAGAGGGCACTGGGACAGGCTGGGTAACTGGCACGATGGTATGAGTTGGGAAATACTTCCGTTTCTTTTTAGACTTAGTCACTACAGGTTTGTTAACAGAAGTGATGTATGAAGAGGATGGAGATAAGTAAGAGGAAGGATTGGAGTATGGCAGAGACAAAGGGATGGTGACTGGAGGAGGTTTTTGTGGAGTAGTTACAGGTGGATTAAAGGCAGGGTAGGTACAATTAGTAGAGACTGGGTAGTAATATTTGGTGGGATGTGGAATTATCTGGGCTGGAGTTGCCATTGGTGATGGACAGATGGATCCTTGGGAAGGCAGGTGGTTACTAGTAGGACTGGAACGGACAGGTGGATTAAAGGCAGGGTAGGTACAATTAGTAGAGATTGGGTAGTAATACTTGGTGGGAAGCGGAATTAACTGGGCTATAGCTGAGGTTGTCATTGGCAATGGACGGCTAGAACCTTGGGAAGGTAAGTGGTTAATGGTAGGGCTGGAATGCAGTGGCTTGGCTGGAAGCAGGAGATCTGACCATGCCTGCAGCACAGGTTGAACAAAGGCTGGTTCACACACACACATTGTTTAATCAGAGCCTGCACAGAATCAATACACTCAGATAACTTTTGCTGGGGACAGGAGGAATAATGCTCATCAAAATAAGCCGGATCATCCTCCATCAACCATACCAGGGATTCAACTTGGTCAGGACTGAAGGGGGGAGAGAAGTCATCACCACCAGCTGGAATAACTGACAGGGCTGGTTTAACACATAACTTGATTAATGGCTGAACATCATTGTAAGACATATAACCCAGATCCACCATGGAATGGACCGATCGGATGGCTTCCTTCAGCTCATCCCTTGTCCATCCCTCCAACACCTGATGACAATACTCCTCATCCTCCTCTGCTAGCAGAGAAAAGTAAGTAATTTCATTGAAATCCATGTTTCAACAAAAACGCACTACAACAGGATGGTTCCCTATGCAGGCACGTCTGGTCAAATGGCCCTGGTATATGATTTTAGATGGACCAGGACTGTGTGCCTACACAGAGGCCTCCTAAAGTCACGTTTCCGATGCCTGGGTAAGTCTGGGGGTACCCTCTTGTATTCCCCAAACTTCGTTTGCCAGATCATCGGTGCATGTTGCATGCTGCACAACTTCGCAGAAAGAAAGGGCCTGCAGATTGACCTACGTGATGACCTGACCCCTGAACCAGACAATCCCCCCCTAACCGAGGCTACCCCGTCTTCTGAGGGAAGAGCAGCCAGGAGACAGCTAACATTGGGCATCTTTGCACGTTAAACATACACATTAATCATGGCACAATGAGAATGCATGCATGCACACCACTGTGGTCCCTAGCACACACACCCTACATCCACATCAAATTGGATTGGCACCAGTCCACCATGCAGGACTTGTGAGCAGCAACGCCACGCCAAGGCTCCAATTATGTCACTGTACATTCATACACCATTCACACGGACCTGGGGATCACTTCTCCCTGGTCCTGGGGAACCCTTCTCCACCAAAATTGAGGGTGACACCCCTTTTCCGGCAGGAATGTCACCCCACATTCACACAGCATTCACAACCCAAAAAAGAAAAAAAAAATGACCTGCAAAAGCAAAAAATTTCCAGCAAAAATAAAATAAAAAAATTATAAAAAAAAAAAAAAAAAGGGGAAAAACAAATTATTGCCCTTTGCGTGAGCCACGCCTGGGGCGCCCCCGGCCACGGCCCCGGCTTCTCAGGGGAGACTCATGGGGAAGGGATAAAACCGGGGAAGGAGGAGCAGCCCCTGATCTCTGCCCACCTGGCGGCCTGCCCTCCAAGGCCACGGCTATTCTGTCCAGGGCAGCACCAAGTGCTGCCGTGTTGGCCTGGATAGCCAGGGTAAGGGCCCTCACATCCTGCCCAACGCCTGCTGATGTCGTCTGCAGTTCGTTTAGGCAGGTTGTGAAAGCCCGGGAGTGGGAGTCCAGGTTCCCCAGCGTATCCTTGATGGAGGACAGGCTCTCCTCCATCCGCACCAATGTCTGGCTGACCTGTCCCAGATGGCGGGTCTGGAGGAACTGGTCCCTTCTCAGTGTGGCGGGCAGGAGATCGGCCACCCCCCTGGTGGTCTGGGATGACATCCTGCCTCCAGCTGATGCTTGTGGCCGGGGAGAAGGGGAGGCCCTTGTGAGGGGAGCCATGTTGGGGGAGGAGGGGGGGGGGCTCCCCCTTAGGGAGGCCTGCCTGCTGCCAGCCAGAGGGGAAGAGTCCTCAAAAACCAAACGTCCAGTGCCTGACATGGACTCCTCCTCCTCATGATTCTCCTCCTCCTCATGATTCTCCTCCTCCTCATGATTCTCCTCCTCCTCTTGAACCTCCTCCGCGGACTCTGGCCTTGTTGGGGGGGCCTCATTAGGCTGCTGTCCTGGGGTTGGTGCGGTCAGGCCAGATGGCCCTGCACCCTCCTGCACATCTGTGGATGACACAAAACATTCACAGGTTGGAGGATCCACACACTTGCCACATATTCCCTTTCACCCCCTCCCCCACACATGCTACACACCTGATATTAAAAAAAAAAAAACTTACCTGGCACCACGGGCTCCGGACTTGAGTCAAAGCCGGGCAGGCCCTCAACTTCATGCCGATGAAAGGTCAGGGCCACCGCACGCTCCTCCGCTGTCAGCCTAATACGGCATGGTGGGCCCCCTCCTGTGCCCCTGGCATGGGCATGCATTCTGGCCAGCTTCTGTTTGACCAGACGCCGGAGGTCATTGATTTTTTTGTCAATCCCAGACCGGGTCCGTGTCTCCTCCTGCCCCGCTGAATTCACCTGGTCAGTGATCCTATCCAAAATCTCCCTCCTCCTGGCCGGGGTGGTGTTGGCACTCTCTGGGCCGTGGAGGTAACGCCCATACTCGCTAATGGCCCGGGCAAGAATTTGTTTTTCCACAACTGTAAAATTCAGCTTTCGTTTTCTCTCAGTCATCCTTCCAAAAAAACTCAGTCCCAGTCAACAAAATTCACGCACACAAACAAGCCCAACCAATCAAAAAAAAACACACACAGAGAGAAAACTACTCAGCAAGAAACAGTCACCAAAAAACAAAACAAAAATACAGCAGGAAAAGAAACAAACACAAATATATCAATCAAACAAACAGTCTCTCAAACACTTATCAAAAACCACTTTCAAAAATCTACTAACAAACACTTGATCACACAGAACACTAATCTGACAACTACAAAACACACAGCAACGAACAACATGACAAAAGCACTTGGTTAAATGGGAAGGGACAAAGGGATGTACTTTTGCAATGCAAGTGCGTTTGTGTGTGTCTATTTATGCTGTTTGCGTAGTTCACAACGTTGCCCTAGTCGATTTCCAATTTCACTGATTGCGCCGCTCCCGAGTTGTGAGCATGCGCACAGCGGAGCTGACATGGTCTCCTTCAAGCGCGCATGCGCGAGCCGGCCGGCCCTTCATTTGCATGGGGTCACGGCTCATTTCAATGTAACACGCCCACGTCCTTGCCAATTTGTATTACTCCTCCTTACGCCTCTGAAAAAACGTTACGTATGCGCAATTTCCTGCGCAAAAGCTACGAGAATAGGGTGATTACGCGACAAAATTGAGCAAGTCTAACATAAAGGCGGTGCGCTACGCCGGTCTAATAATGCGCAGATGTACCTGAATCTGGGCCAATATGTCCAAATCTAGGGCCCTCAATGTCTCGCTTCCTGTAGATGTAGTTTCCTTACTACAAAAGAAATATGAATTTGGTTGGAATGGCTCATCTATCAAATACTTGGGTATCAATTTATCTTCGAAATTTGAGGATCTATATACAGCCAACTACCCTCCTATGTATAAAAAACTTGAATCTGATTTAGGTGATTGGGATACACAGAATATAGGCTGGATTGGCAGCATAAACTCTGTCAAGATGACTCTTCTTCCTAGACTTCTATACCTCTTTCGTTCTCTCCCCATACCGATACAAAGGAATCACTTGAAGGCTTTTCAGGGTAAGATCACCAAATTTGTATGGAACAAAAAGAGCCCCCGTGTATCATCGCGTAGCCTCTTTAATCTCCCTAATCAGGGAGGTTTGGGACTCCCAAATTTGCTGTGGTACTACCAGGCAGCTAGACTGGCACAACTGTCAGATATATACCTCAAACAGGACCAACCTGATTGGGTTAGTCTGGAAGAACAGACGTCCCCCACATGCTCATTGGAAAATCTTGTGTGGTCTATCCCCAAACGCAGACATTCTATTATGTCTCCGGCACTGTCACAGGCGTTGGTTCTGTGGGACTCGCTCAGGAGCAATCTCTCTTTAGTCTCTAAGAGTCTACCATTAACTGATATATTTCAGGTCCCGTCCTTTGCATCCAATGTGAACGTTGAATCCTTCCAGTGGTGGCGAGATAAGGGAGTATACCGCATTGGATGATTCTTCTCCCATTTTAGGTCCTCTATCAGAACAATATTTTAGGGACAGTCTTGATCTTCCTCCTTCAGAGAAATCAAGATTTTCTCAAATCTACAGTTTTGTACAGAAACTCTGGACTGACAAGGCTGTAACTGGTCATTTTACGCCCTATGAACGAAAATGTGAACAGGCCCCAGTAAGGAAGGGTGGTATTTCTGTAATTTACAAATCCCTTGCGAACAATGTCAATAAATTACCCTATATGCTAGCTTGGGAGAAGGAAATTCAGGATGAGTGGGATTTGGAAGATTGGGGAGAAAACTTCCATAGATCTATAAAGGGTATCATCAACATGTCACTCAAAGAGGCGAATGTCAAAATATTTACTAGATGGTATCTAGTTCCTCTAAGACTGGCAACCATATATCCTTCATCCTCATCTCTATGCTTCAGAGGATGCCAAGGCGTGGGCTCCATGATTCACACCTGGTGGGAATGCCCAAGAATACGAGGTTTTTGGAGTAAAGTGTTCCATATAATTAGACGGATTACGGGTTGTAATATACATCAGTCCCCGGCGATTGCCTTACTGAATGGATTCATACCACAAGTATCAAAGGTTACCAGAAGGCTGATATGGTTTATCCTAACAGGAGCTAGAATCACTATAGCTGCAGCCTGGAAGAAACAGGCGGTCTCAATCTTAAGTATGAAAAGAAAGATCACCTGGATAATGGAACAGGAAAGGAGAATTGGCTCAATGTTGGATAGACTTACTCAGTTTAACGCAATCTGGGAACCATGGATAAAGTACTTAGGGATCTCACACCCCATAAAGGGGTGATAACATAACTTACTGTAGGCTGATGTACACACCTGGCAGGTAGGATCTCTGTCTCTCTACCCTCTCACCCCTACCCTCTTTTTCGTTCCCTCTCTTTCCATCTTTCTCACATTCCTCTTTTCCTTCTCTTCTACTTTTCTTCTCTATGTTCTGGTTTTATGCTGTGCTTGTGTTCAGGTTTTTTGTATAATCTGTGTTTGGGAAACGTTCTCCATATATATACACATGTTACGCCTCTATCATAGGGGTGGAGGAAGTTGAAGAGGGATTCTCCTCTCTTTTTCTCCCTCCCTCTCCCTCTCTCTTCATCGAACTTGTTATTTATTCTTTTAGTATTAGGTTCATTTAATCGGTCCAGATATCATACACTTCGTACCAGAGGTACTTGAGAAGTTTTAAGTTTATGAAATGGAGGTACATCACGAAGTGGACTTCACAAAACTGTAATATTTATAATAACTTGCTAAGGGGGCAGGATGGTTTGGGGGAATTACTCTACCTCCCCGGGCACAGAGTGATCCCATTGGGAGTGTCAGTGGGGGTAGAGGGTGCCCTTCCCATCTCATTTCTATATATGTTGGACCAATAAGGTTTAGATTTATCCCAACTGCTCTAGACTAGGGACCCTAGACGGATTGATAGGAACTGCAGGATTTGGGGGAGGGTAGGGAGCTACCCCGGTTAGACTATATGGCTTAGGCCTCGTACACACGAGGGGATATATCTGCTGAAAACAGTCCGATGGACCGTTTCAGCAGACATCTCCGCTCGTGTGTATGGGCTAGCGGACAGATTTCTCCACCCGACAGATTTCAAAGCATGCTTTGAAATCTATCCGGTGGGAATCTGTCCGCCCGACATGTCTGCTGGTTAGTACACTTACCAGCAGACATGTCGTCCCCCACCGCCGCCGCGCCGCCGCCGAATGGATTCGGCGCATGCGCGGAAGTGTTTAACTTCCTGGTGCGGTGACGTGGCGGTGACGTGGCGACGTCAACATCACCGCCGCGTCACCGCCACGTCACCGCGCCATCCGGCGGCGGGGAATTTGATCCGATGGTGTGTACACGCCATCGGATCAAACTCCCGATCGGACATATCCGATGGAAATGGTCCGCGGACCGTTTTCATCGGATATGTCCGATCGTGTGTACGAGGCCTTAGGGTCAGAATTTACTCCCTTGTTGAACCTGTTTTCCTTTCATCGCAGATAGAATGTTATTTAGGTATGGTTGAGAAATGACGTAGTGATGACTTCAGCAAACGATGTCTCAATATTTAAGGATATGTAACAAAATGTATTGATTTCCTGATATGTTCTTTAAAGTGCACTGACTTTATTCCAAAAATAAACTTAAACTTGAATGAAAAAAAAAAAAGAAAAGATTTTCTTTTCATAATGTAATATAGTGAGATGACACTCCGAAAGCTCTGGGTCCCATGGCTTGTAAATGTTACAGTTTTGTTAGAGTTCTGGTTTTAACTCTAATGGTTTTTTTTGCATGCAGTTTAATCTTTGTTCTGTGTACATCTTTGGTTGGAGGAGTTATCTTCAAATGAAAGTTATTATCTCCAAGTTTGCCCTGGCTAATCAAAATCAGCATCTTAAGAGATTATGACACGTTTGAAATAATCTGCCTACAGCAATACATGGTGTAGAACATATCATCAGAAAACATTTAGATATATTTCCGTATTAACATATTCCCTTATAACACATTATAAAGCATAAAGTCTCAATAGTTTCACTTGAAATCACTGTTAGTAACATTGATGTAAATCGATAAATGTAACTTTGTGATGTTTTTGATATTGTATTTAACCAACTTTAAAAGGACATTAGATAATATAAACAAAATTGTCTGAAAACAGTGGAACATTGTATTAAATGTATGCTTGATGTACTGTATAGGAGTGCACTATAGTAGTACTAGAAATGCATTACCAGAATTGTGTTAACCAAATGGGCTCTCTATTAATTTTCTAACCTATGATAATAGCAAGAATGTAAGAGTGTGATTGTTTGTCCTGTGTGAGAGACATTTTTGCCCAAAGCCACTATTGACTATATAGATTGTGTGACCTTTCTATCTGACATACTGAATTTCCTGACATTCTGCTACTAAATATTTTATATAATACTGTCAGTCAAGACATAAAAAAAACTATAATGCTATAAAAAATGTAGTTGGAAATCAATCAAAATAAAATAAAAAAATGCAGATAATTTATGATCAACAACCCAAACAGACTGTTATTAACACATGTCAACAAAAGGAATATTTGGAAAAATATACTTAATGAGAAGAGGTAAAGAACAAGAAAACTGTAACTCAGGGTTGTCCAGCCTTGCGGGCCAACACATTGTAAACTTACCGCTATAAATGTCCATGACTGGAGGAATGCCAGGGGTGTGTTTGGCAAAGCACTTGTGGTGGTGCCCTGCACAGACTAGGGGGGCCTAATATTGTCTGAAGGGATGCCGTGTGTGCAGTAGCACCTGTGGTACATGCAGGGACTTCTGCTAGCTAGTGCTAGTCAAGAAAGTGCCACGTGGCTGGATCTAGGGGAGTGCTGGAGTAGGCTGCACCCACCTAGATTTCAGTTGTGCCCCTTCCAAAGCCCCCTGACCTCAGCCCCCCCCTCTACCACTGACACTGTGCCTAGCTGTTTTCCACACAGCCTGAGCACGGAGCACATCGGGTATCCTTATGCTCCGTTTTAACTTCACGATTTTGAATCGCGGGCAGAATCGCTATGATTCTGCCCGCAATTCCAGGTCTTGTTGCAATCATGGCAAAATGCACTACACATTTTTGGGTGCCATTCATTATTAATGGCACCTCAAATGCAGTGCGATTTGACCGTTATTGTCACGTGACAGAATTACATGACAATCATGAGAAAATGCATCTTGCGCATATCTTTCTCTGCAAAAAGGAGCAGGAGCTTCTTCTGGGCGGTAGAGTCATGTGATACATTTTTCTGTGATCGGTGTGCAACAATTGTGGGAAAATTGCAATACCTTTTAAAGTGGCAGTAGAAATGAATGGGACCCAAACATGCATGGTGTGTTTTGCCACGATTGCAGTGCATTTTGGAATCAGAGGCAGAATCATGGTGATTCTTCCCAAAATTCAAAAAGTGTGACTGGGGTCTTAGTGTTTTTTATGTGCGGCCCAAGACAAATCCTCTTTTTCCAATGTGGCCCAAGAGAGTCAAAATGTTGGAAAATCCTGATGTAAATACTCCAACTGCTCAACCAACTTCAATAAACACCAATGTCACTATTTTACTTATTTTCGAAATAAAAATGCCAACCAATAAAGATAGATAAATATTACAAAAACTTCCCAACCAACATCTGTATTGTGCATGTACATGTGAAAGATTTGAGTTCATCCCAACAACAGGCAAGTGCTTTTATGAGATAGGGGTGATAATTCAGTTTGTTTATGTCTCTGTTCTTGTAAATGGTTTATGGACTGATATAAAAAATGGTCTCTGTTATTGGAAATGGCTTATGGACTGATATCAAAAAGCAAGCCTGTATGCTTAAGCTGTTTAACTATTTGTTATTTGCTATCTGTCAGGTAACAAAAGTGTTATACAATATATATTATGCAGTTGTCTGGAATGTACACATATTTATGGCTTCTGAACATACAAACATACCTCTACAAAAATTCATTAATAACAGCTTTGTTGACATTGTGATCATGCGGCCAGGTGCTGGGAGACACAATCTGCTGTCTAGTAGACACAGCAGTAGAGGGTGTGGTGCACTTTGAGCCCCTCGGCTGGATGACATACATGTATGTGATCCAGCCTGCCCATGCCGCCCTGGCACAGTAAATGTACTGTGGCCGGGGGGACCAGTTAATACATAAATAGCCTAATATTGTATGTATACCCCCATCCTATAAGAATTGGCACAGGTATTTTCTATTCTATTGACCTTTATGAATCACATTGCATTTTAGGTTTAGTGGTATTTTGAAATATTAGCCATTTTTAATTTATTATGTTTCCTTTAGCAATTAATCTATTTAACCACTTCCCGCCTGGTCAATAGTAAATTGACGCCCGGGAAGTGGTTCTGATATCCTCACTGGACATCTATTGACATCCAGTGGGATAACATTCCGGCAAGCGCCATGGGGGCATGCAGCGCAGCGCTCAGTGATGCGGGGTGTTTTTTTTTTTTCTTTTTAATATTTTTATTGAGAGAGGTTACATACAGAGTATACCAAAATACTGTTGCAAAATTTTTAAATAATGTTTGAATATAAAATTCTTACAGGAGGGGAGGATAGGGGAGCGGGTAACAAAAGCAACATTATACCCTACAGTGTAACAGGTAATTACATAAACAGCAGTGCTAGTGCTATTGAGACTCGAGCACTAGGGGACTGGGCATCCCGACCATAGCTGGCCAGGGATAAGACACAGCTATGTAGAACAAAACATTAGGGGGATAAACTGGATGTATAAGAGGCCTAGGACACGACCCTAGAGATCCCGAGGGGAGATCAAAATTAAGCAACATATATCGCATAGCAATACAGGGAGATAATAGGGCGCTAGACAAACAAAAGAAAGGGGGGGAGGAGGGGGGGAGGAGGGGACATAGTCATCACCTATATAGATATCAGTTCCTGCGGGTGGAGGTTAGTTTGTAGGACCCTGGACACCATGTCAGAAGCTGGCAGTCTCATTATTGTCCTGGGTGGCAGGATCAGAGGGGTTGAGAATTCAGGAGGGGAGTGGGGGTCTCACTGTTACCGTGGCAATCAGGTGGCTTTGTCTTGACTTTGTGAGACCGGCAGATGGGGAGGAGAGGAGGTGGGCGGCATCAGGGGAGAGGGGCTGTGGTAAAGGAATGATAACTTTTCAAAGTTCATCCTGTCCATGGGAGTGAGTGCCGAGGTGATGAAGAGTTCCCATTTGTGGTAAAAGCAAGCTTTTGTCCGCTCCTGAGTTAGGTCCGTGTTGAGCTTGTCTGTGTATAGCAGTTTCAGTAAATCCTTTTGTAGTTGGGATATGGTTGGGCTAACATTGGAGATCCAGTCCCTCAGGATGGACCGTCTGGCAATGAGGAGGCATATCAAGGTCCAGTCTTTACCTGGGGGAGCCGGTTTTGGTGACCAAGGTAGGAGTTGTGGGTCCCAGTGACGAAAAACAAGAAGCAGAGGGTCCTTGGGCAGTTTCAACATAGTCACTTCGAAGATGTAGGCTAGGACTTGGTCCTAGAAAGCTGAGATGTGAGAACAGGACCAGAAATGGAGAGCGAGTGAGGGCTTGGGGTGTAGACACAGGGGGCATCCCGGGGTGAGGGGGGTCCGATTGGCATATGAAAAGGGGATGTGCGCTCTGTGGACGATCTTCAGCTGGGATTCCCTCCAGATCTCATTGGGTATCAGTTTGTATACAGAGTTAAGGCCATTAAGAAGTTTGTCCACCAGCTCTGAATCCGGGAAGTCTTTAAACCAGTTTGCGGCCGATGAAGATGTAAGGGGGGGGGGGTCCTTTTCAGCAACAGAGGCTTATAGATGTCAGAGATTGTGTAAGAACCCCGGACGAGAAGGGTGTCGATGAGAGACGTTTGAAACCTTCTGACGTCATCTCTGCAGACAGTCCTCAGGAAACTGGCCATACTGGAAGATATGAGAGGGTGGGAATAAGAACTTGTCAGCCAGAGCGCGGAAACTGAGGGGGTGGCCATTTTGCGGGTCACATAGTGAGAAAAAGTGCTTAAGTCCTTTTTGGTGCCAGATGTGGTACGCCGGATTGTCCAGACTGGGGAGAAAGTTAGGATTTCCCAGCAGAGGAAAGTGGCGAGAGATAAAGGGGGGCAGTTTCAGGCTTTTCCTAACCTCCCTCCATGCTATGACCGTATCTCGGAGCAGAAGGTTGTGTTGAAGGGGTGGGGGAATGGATTTCCACTGACAGTGGGCTACCAGGGAAAAGGGGTGGACCATTCCCGTTTCCAAGGGAAAGTTGGAGCATTGAGAGGACTGGGCCACCCAGTCTAGGCTGGTCCTTAGCAAACAGGCTAGATTATACGTTCTGATGTTAGGTAGGCCTATACCGCCCTCGCGCCTGGGAAGATGCAGTTTAGTGAATGCAATGCGTTGCCGGCCGCCACGCCATTAAAAATTAGATATAGCCGAATTGAGATTCTTAACGTCTTTATGGCGGATAAGCAGGGGGATAGTCTGCATTGGGTATAGGAGGCGGGCAACACTAACCATCTTGACCAGGTGGCATCTTCCCAGGAGCGAGAGAGGCAAATCCCTCCAGTTATCCAATTCCTGAGAAATTTTTGTGAACAAAGGGGGGTAGTTGAGGTGGTAGAGAGATGAAGGTAATTTCCCGATTTTTATGCCTAAATAAGTGATATGTGATTTTGTGACAGTAAAGATGGAGGATTGAGACCAGGAGGGGGGGACAGGGAGCCTACGGGGAGGATCTCGCTTTTGCTGTAATTAATGCGGAGTCCCGAGCAGTGCCTGAATGTATCAAAAGTTGTTTTTATCATGGTCATATCGTGTGAGGGGTTGGAGGTGAAGATTAGGACATCGTCGACAAAGAGGGAGGTGCGCAGTTCGTGGGTTCCTATGTTGATACCACGGAGAGGGGCTATTTGGGTGAAGTATCTAGATAACGGTTCCAGGGCGATGTTAAAGAGGAGAGGGGAAAGGGGGCAGCCCTGCCTAGTACCTTTGTGGAGGCAGAATTCCTCCGATAGGAGCCCCACAGCTACCAATCTTGCAGTCGGGGCATTATACATGGCCCCCACAAGATGGGCAAAAGGGCCGGAGAAACCCATTTTGTTCATGACCATGGAAAGCCACCCGAAACTGAAGTTGTCGAATGCTTTTTCCGCATCCAAAGTGATGATGGCATGATCTCCCTTTGGGTTGCATCTGGCATGCTCCAGAGCCATCATCACCTTCCTGATATTCATGGTGGCCGTACGGCCTTTCACAAACCCAGATTGGGCGGGATGTATCAGGGAGGGAATGATGGAAGCTAATCTGGTGGCCACAATTTTGAAAAGGATCTTGACATCAATGTTTAGAAGCGAAATGGGCCTGTAAGAGCCTGGTTCTAGAGGGTCTTTCCCCTTTTTTCTAACAGTTTAATTATGGCTTGATTTCCTGTGGGCAGGTAAGGTCCACCAGCCCAAATGTGCTGGTATACTTCGTGGAGTGTGGGGGACAGCAGTGAACAGAGGGATTTATAAAATTCCCCTATAAAGCCGTCTGGGCCAGGAGCCTTAGAAGGGGAAAGATCCTTAATAACAGTGTGTATCTCAGGAAGGGAAATGGGGGCATTGAGGGCCTCTAATTGAGATGTGGATATGCGGTCAAGGGCTGTTTTCTGAAGGAAATCATGGGCAGTCTGGACATTAATGGGGTCGGGGGCGTACAGAGAGGTGTAGAAGTGTAGCATGACACTGTTAATGCCCTTTTGGGTGTTATGCACGGACCCTGAGGAATCCCTGAGGGAAGTGATGTGAGTCGGGCGGTTGGGGCCCTTGCACAGCCTAGAGAGCAGCTTGCCTGCTTTGTTGCCAAATTTATGTAGAGAAGCGTCTAAGTGGGCCTTTTTGGTCTGTTCAAGTGTCGCGGCCCAAGTATCAAAGGACTGTTTGGCCGTGAACCAAGTGTCCCTGTTAGCCGGTGAGTTGTCGGTGTAAAGGCATTGCTGAGCGGCATGTAGGCGGGAGCTGGCCAATTTATAGATCCTAAGGGTGTCTCTTTTGAAGGAGGCGGCGTATGATATTATACAACCCCTGAAGAAGGCCTTACCCACTTCCCAGAAAAGATTTGGATTAGTGGAGTGGACTGCATTTGTGGAGGCATAGTCAGACCATGCCTTTTCCATATGCTGCTGGAAATCCGAATTGTTGTGGAGGTAGGAGGGGAAATGCCATATTCTAGGAGTCATGTGTAGGTCTGGATCATCGATAGTTGTAGTCACAGGGGCGTGGTCAGATATCAGAATGTCGTGGATGTCAGCATCAGAAATAAGTGGGAGGAGGGCGTCAGAGCAAAACAGATAGTCAAGTCTTGTAAATATATTATGGGGGTTAGAGAAGAAGGTAAATTCCCTGTCCGCTGGGTGGAGCAGGCGCCAAATGTCATGGAAGTGGAGGGATTCTATCGTTGATGCAAGAGGGGACTGAGCAGTGGCAGACGAGGGAGATCGTGGGTGCTTGGGGAGGACCTGTCATCAGACAAGTGCATAGTAGTGTTAAAGTCCCCGCCTATCAGGTGTGGCGAAGTCAGATCGCGTAAGATCCAAGTCGTGAGATCCCCAAAGAACTGACTGGTGGGATTGTTGGGAGCGTAAACATTAGTAAGTATCATAACCCTGGTACCCAATTGGAGTTTGGCCGAGATAAATCGGCCCTCAGAGTCTGTCTCAGTAGAGAGAGTCTTGCAGGGGAGATTTTTATTTATGAGTATCAGTACTCCCGCTCTGCGACCATTAGAGTCGGAGCCAAGGACTAAGCCCACCCACAGTTTCTTCATGCGGTGGAAGTCAGGAGTGGAGAGGTGGGTTTCTTGCAGGAGGGCAATGTCTGTTTTAAGTCGCTTAAGGTGACGCAGGATTCTCATTCTCTTATTTGGGGACCGGAGTCCCTTAACATTCCAGGAGACTATTTTCATGTCAGGGTAACTGCTAGGGGGATGTGTGTTGAGATAGCAGCAGTTACGGTGGTCCGCAGGTGAAGATGGGTGGACTGCATGTGTGGAAAGGTGGTGGAGCTAGTGTTAGTTACATAGGTGGGATGAGGACTAATAGTAGTCTGCGGTGTATAACGCAAAGAAAGGAATAGGGAGGGGGGAGGAGAGGGGGGGACAAATTAAACAAACTAAACAAAAACAATATTCAAGGAACTTCTCTTTTTTCCGCATGGAAACTCCCAGCACATGACTCTTTTTGCCGCATTTGACCTGTGAAAAAGACATGGAGCGGGTAGTGGGCATAAAAAAAAAAAGAGAGGAAAAATATGATAAAGAAAATAAATAAAAAGGAGGCCGCTAGAGTTATGTGCAAGGAGTAAGGGCCAGGCAGGGGCGGCAGAGAAGGAAAGTAACAGGTACATGTTGCACCTACAATACAAAGTCAGATATTACAATTTAGAACTAAATAACATTAAATAAGGATACCAAGAAGGGTAAACATGAAAAAGCACTTAGGCCTACCAGGAGCCTTATCGAACGGTGGGAGGGGGAGTGCAAGGACAAGGCATGGAAAGGTCCTGGGGTGAAGAGACATCGATCGATCAAGGGGGGCCGTGAACCAACCAAAGGTGAGTCTTTATGGAGAGGGCTTCAAAACGGCGAGAGTGGTTGCCGGTCCAGGACAGAGGCTTTGAACCTTTTTGGAGAGTCCTTGCGTGGGCTTCTATGGTCCTGGCACGATTTGTTGGGGCTGCTCCAGGAGAGGAATGTTGGTAGGAGCCTGCATGTTGTGAGCGCAGGAAGGCCTCTGCAGCGGATGGGTCATGAAAAGAGAGTTGTTCACCGTTGGGGGCCTTAAGCCTGAGAATGGCCGGGAACGCCAGGGTAAATTTAACTTGTAGGCGGTGGAGCTCTGTGCAGATCTGCTGGAAGGCTTTCCTCTTCTTGGATACTTCAACGAAGTAGTCCGCAAAGACCAGAATCTTCATGCCGTCAATCTGGAGGGAATTTTTGCAGGATAAGAGCTTTATCTGAATAATTAAGATACTTTGCTATAATGGGGTGAGGCGATTTGAGCTCAGAATTAAAAAGGCCCATGCGGTGGGCACGTTCAACCGTGCACGGAGCTGGGAGGCCTAGAACAGCAAGGATGCGACTCGAGCATAGGGCCGTTAGTGCCGAGGGGTTGCAGTGATTCAGGGATGCCCACAAAACACAGGTTACTCTTTCTGGACCTGTTCTCCAAGTCGTCCAGCTTATCAAGGATGTATCTGTTAGTCGTGTCCTGGGCCTGTTCCGTGGACTGGGCCTGGTACAATTCTTCCTCTATATTGGTGATGCGGTTTTCGACCTCATTCAGCCTGGAGGCGTGTTCCCCTAGTTGGGCCTGGAGCTTGAGCATGCCTTGGCTGATTGCTTTCTCTACTGAGGAGGCGATCATGGGGGATAAAAGAGCCGCCACGGCCTGGGCAATGAGTTCAATGTTAGGGTCCCCAGTGTGTGGGGGGGCTTGAGTTGGCTGATGAGAGGAGGGGTGCGCCGAAGCTCCGCTTACCTCCATCGCAGGGGCCGCAATCCGTGCAATCCATCGGAACGGGGTAGGCCGAAGCCGGGGCCTCGATTTGTGTCTGTCCCGTCCGTGCGGTTACCGCCGCGTATGATCGCGTGTCGGTTTTCTCCACAAACTTGTCCATCCTTGCCCGGGGGGGAGCCCGCTTGTGGAGCTGGATGTTTTGAGCGGGTACGCTAGCTTTACAGGCCGGTTTTCGAGTCGGGCTGCGGGAGCTGAGAAGAGGAGCAGCTACTCCATGCGGCGCCGGAACCGGAAGTGTGATGCGGGGTGTTAATCTCACCTATATTTAGTGCTAGAGGTGCCGGAACTGCGTTCCCCAGCATTCCCGCTAAAAAAGCCCTGTATATACTGTATATTGAACCTGCACCCTCATTTAGACATCGATCAGAACCCACAATCACTGATCAATGTTAAAAAAATAATTAGTTACCCACTGGCATTTTAAAACAGTGATCATAGCCTTTCACCACTGATTTCTGTTGCGGCTTTGCATTCAGTCATGTAACATCTGTAAAAGCTGTGAGCTGCAAAAGATGTTAGTGCTAGTCTTCTTTCCACCAGGTCTTTTGGTCACAGGTCCCAATAGGAGAAGGTACCGTAGCTATTTAAGGCCCAGCAGCTGTCACCAATTGCAGGGCCTGCTCTGGCCCAGTTCACCAAATGGATAACAAACAAAAAGGAACCCAAAGCTTTGTTATCTCAAAAGGAAAATGAAAAATATGAATATGCAATGTTGTATATTTTAACTGACTAAAAAAAGAGAAACATATTTTTAAATTTGAAGTAAAAAAGTTTGGCGCTTCTATTGTGGTTGGAGAAAGCAATGTGTTGGTTGCAACTGTGCTAGACTACTGTAAAAATTCCAATAAATGTATATGACAACTTATAGAGGAATCAATGAAAACATGTGACATCAAAATATTCCTATATTCAGTGCTGGGACAAGGCCATTTGGTGCCCAGGGCGAAGATGGCAAACTGCGCCCCCCCGCCCGGTTTTAAGAAAGAATCAGGGGGTACCACGAGGGCCCAGCACACAGGGGGGCCCGGAACGCAAGTGGGATCAGAGCGACGGGACGGGGTGTCAATTACAGAGGAGGGAGGGGGCAAGTACAGAGGAGTCAAAACATAAGGGAGATAGAGAGAGGCGTCAGGCAGCTGCTGGTGCGGAAGTTTTTAATAAAATAAATGTTTAAAAACAATCCACTCACTCTTCATATCAATCTGAGTTCTGCTGACAGGGGGGGTGGGGCTGACACAGAGAGAGGGGGGTTGCTGACACAGAGAGAGGGGGGTTGCTGACACACAGAGAGGGGTTGCTGACATAGAGAGAGGGGTTGCTGACAGAGGAAGAGGGGTTGCTGACACAGAGAGAGGGGTTGCTGACACAGAGAGAGGGGTTGCTGACACAGAGAGAGGGGTTGCTGACAGAGAGAGAGAGGGGTTGCTGACAGAGAGAGAGAGGGGTTGCTGACACAAAGAGAGAGGGGTTGTTGACACAGAGAGAGAGGGGGTGCTGACACAGAGAGAGAGGGGGTGCTGGCACAGAGAGAGGGGGGTTTCTGACACAGAGAGAGGGGGGTTGCTGACACAGAGAGAGGGGGGTTTCCTGACACAGAGAGAGGGGGGTTGCTGACACAAAGAGAGAGGGGTTGCTGACACAGAGAGAGAGAGAGAGGGGGGTTGCTGACACACAGAGAGGGGGTGCTGACACAGAGAGAGGGGGGTTTCTGACACAGAGAGAGAGGGGGGTTGCTGACACACAGAGAGGGGGGTTGCTGACACACAGAGAGGGGGTGCTGACACACAGAGAGGGTGTGCTGACACAGAGAGAGGGGGGTGCTGACACAGAGAGAGGGGAGTTGCTGACACAGAGAGAGGGGGGTTACTGACACAGAGAGAGGGGGGTTGCTGACACAGAGAGAGAGGGGGTGCTGACACAGAGCGAGGGGGGGTGCTGACACAGAGCGAGGGGGGGGTGATGACACAGAGCGAGGGGTTGCTGAAACAGAGAGAGGGGGGTTGCTGACACACAGAGAGGGGGTGCTGACACACAGAGAGGGTGTGCTGACACAGAGAGAGGGGGGTGCTGACACAGAGAGAGGGGGGTTGCTGACACAGAGAGGGGGGGGTTGCTGACACAGAGAGAGGGGGGGTTGCTGACACAGAGAGAGGGGGGTTGCTGACACAGAGCGAGAGGGGTTGCTGACACAGAGCGAGAGGGGGTGCTGACACAGAGCGAGGGGGGGTGCTGACACAGAGCGAGGAGGGTGCTGACACAGAGCGAGGGGGGTGCTGACACAGAGAGAGGGGGGTTGCTGACACAGAGAGGGGGGGGTTGCTGACACAGAGAGAGGGGGGGTTGCTGACACAGAGAGAGGGGGGTTGCTGACACAGAGCGAGAGGGGTTGCTGACACAGAGCGAGAGGGGGTGCTGACACAGAGCGAGGGGGGGTGCTGACACAGAGCGAGGAGGGTGCTGACACAGAGCGAGGGGGGTGCTGACACAGAGAGAGGGGGGTTGCTGACACAGAGAGAGGGGGGTTGCTGACACAGAGAGAGAGGGGGGTTGCTGACACAGAGAGAGAGGGTTGCTGACACACAGAGAGGGGGTGCTGACACAGAGAGAGGGGGTTGCTGACACAGAGAGAGGGGGGTTGCTGACACAGAGAGAGAGGGGGGTTGCTGACACACAGAGAGGGGGTGCTGACACATAGAGAGGGGGTGCTGACACACAGAGAGGGGGGTGCTGACACAGAGAGAGGGGAATTGCTGACACAGAGAGAGGGGGGTTGCTGACACAGAGAGAGGGGGGTTGCTAAAACAGAGAGAGGGGGGTTGCTGACACAGAGAGAGGGGGTGCTGACACAGAGCGAGGGGGGGTGCTGACACAGAGCGAGGGGGTGCTGACACAAAGCGAGGGGTTGCTGACACAGAGAGAGGCGTTGCTGACACAGAGAGAGGGGGGTCGCTGACACAGAGAGAGGGGGGTTGCTGACACAGAGAGAGGGGGGGTTGCTGACACAGAGAGAGGGGGGGTTGCCGACACAGAGCGAGGGGGGTTGCTGACACAGAGAGAGGGGGTTGCTGACACAGAGCGAGAGGGGGTGCTGACACAGAGCAAGGGGGGGTGCTGACACAGAGTGAGGGGGGGTGATGACATAGAGCGAGGGGGGTACTGACACAGAGCGAGGGGGGTGCTGACACAGAGCGAGGGGGGGTGCTGACACAGAGCGAGGGGGTTGCTGACACAGAGAGAGGGGGGTGCTGACACAGAGAGAGGGGGATGCTGACACAGAGAGAGGGGGATGCTGACACAGAGAGGGGGGATGCTGACACAGAGAGAGGGGGGTGCTGACACAGAGAGAGGGGGATGCTGACACAGAGAGAGGGGGATGCTGACACAGAGAGAGGGGGTGCTGACACAGAGCGAGGGGGGGGGTGCTGACGCAGAGCGAGGAGGGGTGCTGACACAAAGCGAGGGGTTGCTGACACAGAGAGAGGGTGGGGTGCTGACACAGAGAGAGGCGTTGCTGACACAGAGAGAGGGGGGTTGCTGACACAGAGAGAGGGGAGTTGCTGACACAGAGAGGGGGGGGTTGCCGACACAGAGCGAGGGGGGTTGCTGACACAGAGAGAGGGGGGTTGCTGACACAGAGCGAGAGGGGGTGCTGACACAGAGCGAGGGGGGGGTGCTGACATAGAGCGAGGGGGGGTGCTGACACAGAAGTGAGGGGGGTGCTGACACAGAGCGAGGGGGGGTGCTGACACAGAGCGAGGGGGGGTGCTGACACAGAGCTAGGGGGGTGCTGACACAGAGAGAGGGGGGGTGCTGACACAGAGAGAGGGGGATGCTGACACAGAGAGAGGGGGGTGCTGACACAGAGAGAGGGGGGTGCTGACGCAGAGAGAGGGGGGTGCTGACACATGGGGATGCCTGAAACAGAGGAGGGGGCTGACGGAGAAGATGAGAGATACCTCAGGAGAGGAAACACACAGAGCATGCCAGGCAGCGAGACAGGACTCCAGGATCAAGCAGAAGCCTCGATCACCCACAGTCCAGCGCCGCCGGGCCAATCACAGACCCTCATGTTCGCTGCCCGCACATGACCGGTCCGTTTGGCCAATCACAGGGCGCCCGCTGTCCATCGCTGGGCTCAAAGCGGAACAGTGTTCCAGTGGTGTGTGACAGTGATGGTGGGTGTGGGATGCCAGAGATCCGTCTGCCCCATGCTACACCACTGGTCACAGCAAAGTTGGACTGCCGGTATGTGCCCGGGTCTCAGGCGGGTGAAAACCTGGGCACGTGTCAAAACCGGACAGGTGGCAACCCTATCTATGACACACACAACAAGTGTACTGGTCTGTGTGTCAGAACTGCGCCCCCTTCCTATGTGAAATGGTAGCGCCAGGGGCACTCGCTCCGTCCGCCCCTGCCTTGTACCGGCCTGCCTATATTGCACGAAACATATGTGTACATGAATCACAAAAAATTATATAGAGATAATAAAAATCTAAACCCACAGGAATGTGGAACATCCACAACAGTGAAACCAAAATGTGTATATATTATTTAAAACTTGTGAAAGTAAACAAATCATAAATGGTATAATAGTCCATCAACAGTAATTGTTGGATATCCTCCAAAATCTGTGAAATAAACTAATAGTGACTATAAGTACTTCAACAGTCTCTCAACGTAAGATGGAAACTGCATGTGTTAAAAACAAACACCCAGGAGTGCCTGTACCATCCGAGGGGAAAAAGAAGATGGGTACTCTTACCGGACGATGTTGATCCAACTCGCCATGTAGCGGTGGATCTTATAAGCATAAATATCGATGCTTCTAAGGGAATCCTGATGGATCTCTTGGATACCGCCTTGGTGGGTCACTGTTGTATTCCACACCCTCTCCAATCCGTACAGCAATTGATCGAAAAGCCAGAATTTAGATGGAAAAATTGGGTCTGTTTTTACACCTCACCAATGATGGTGTATTAAAAAATAGAAAAAGGGAAGACAAAACCTTCTCATAGCGTAAAAACGTAGATAAAAATGTATTCCATAAAAAAACTCTCACAGCCAATTGCAAATCCCAAAAAATACAAAAGAATACAAAAACATCCAGACTGTAAAAAAGTTTTCAATAGCGCAGTGTTAAGGCGGCTGGAGCCAGCATATGTACCCTACGCGTTTCGTCTTCACAAACTTCCACTGGGGCATCATTTTCTATATTTTTAAATTTAGTTTTTAGTCCTTACTGTAATAAATATGGCTATAAACTGTATAGAATCACTATATGCTCCCTTTAAGGGGCTATAGATGTAATAAAGAAAGAGCCACATACAGTACAGTATTAATGCCAATGATTGTATCTCCCTTACCAATCTTATAAACTTTAAGGAGAAAGATCTTGGATTTAAAAGATGCCTCATATACTGGCCAGATATACACAGACAATGGCCCAGATTCAGAGAGAATTAGATTCTCGTAGCGTATCAGAAATACACTACGCCGTCGTTTTTTACCTGGCTCTACGTGGAATCCAGGTAGATTTTGTCCAGTAAACGACGGCGGCGTAATGTATTTCTCCCGTCGCAATCCATCTACACGAGTAGGGGGCGTGAAGGATTTAAAATAGGCGCGTTCCCGCGGCGATCAAACTGCGCATGCTCCGTTCGCAAATTTCCCGCCGTGCATTGCGCGAAATCACGTCGTTACGTCATTCGTTGTTTGAGTAGCGTCGTTTACGGACATTTCTATTCCTGAACGAGTTACGTAAAAAAAAAAAAAAAAAAATTTAATTTGACGCGGGAACGACGGCCATACTTAACATGGGCTACGCACCGTTAGACCAGCAAAAAGCTGGTCTAACAGTACGTAAAAAAAATTGACGTAAGCGATTGCAAAGACCGCTCGTATCTTCGTGGATCGCCGTAAAAACACATTTGCATATCCCGACGCATCAAAACGACGCAAACTCCTCCCAGCGGCCGCAAAAATATCGCAGCGTAGATCCAAAGGCTTACGAAGACGTAAGCCTCTCGGATCGAAGCCCGAAGCCGCCGTATCATGGTTTGAGGATTCAAACTAGTGATACGGCGCGCGAAATTTGAAATTACTCCTGTCTAACACCAGTTAGACAGGCGTAATTGCTTTATGAATCTGGGCCCATGTCTTTATTTTTATTGATAATGTAAATGGGCACAGAAAACGTAATCGTTGGGGGCGTGGCTTGGCGCGCAGCGAGGATGGTCGCACATTGAAGGAGCTCCTCAGCACGCACAGCCTTCTGGCAGCTATTCACCCGACCACTAGCTTCCAGATGCCGGGCAAAAAAACTCCACATCACCCCGCACTCTAGCCCTCACCGTGGTTCCGTGTCGTATTCAGCCAGGCACAACGAGGACCTCTTTAAACCAAAGGCAACGAGACGCAGCGCTGTGCCTGGGCCCAAGATGGCGCCGATCCATCACAAGGAGGAGTACAGCGACGACTCCCAAACCGCTTCAGAGAGCTCGGCCAGACACAAATCCAGCGCGGACCATCCCCTGACGGCCGCGGACATGTCCGTGATAGCGGCGGACATCAAGGCGGCGTTCTCTGCGGCAATCACCGATTTCAAAACCAGCCTGCTCGTGCTGAACGAGAAAATGGCCGCCACAGAGACAGCCGGTAAGCGCAGAGACAGAGCCATACAGAAGATGGAGAAGACGGCGACGGTTCACGCACACACCACTTTATTGATATGAACCGGCCACCTGGAGGACCTCGACAACAGAGGTAGAAGATGCAACGTGAGGGTGCGGGGGATCCCGGAGTCGGTTGAACCGGCTCAGATTGTCACGACACTGCGCAGTGTCTTCAACAGCCTCCTGGAGCGTCAGGAGGATGCAGAGATAAAATTTGTGCGAGCTCATAGGGCCCTCAGGCCTAGGGGTCCTGACTCGGCCCCTCCGAGAGACATAATTTGCTGCTTGAAAAGCTTTGGGCTAAAGGAGGAAATTATGCGCAAAGCACGAAGGAGTGAACGCCTTGTTTTCAATGGAGCCAGCATATTACTTTTCCAGGATCTCTCCCCAATTACCCTGCGGAACAAGAGGGCTCTGCGCCCTCTCTTGGACAAACTGCGAGATAAAGAGATCAGGTACACCTGGCGCTTCCCCTTCACCCTGAATGTAAACCTTAATGGCCATCAATACACGCTCCGTGTACCAGCAGAATTGCCTGAGTTCTGTGAAGCCCTGGACCTCGGCCCGGTCGAATTACCTGACTGGTACACGGAATTTCTGCACCCCCTGCTGGATCGGAGCCCTCCTGGTTCTCCGCTCTCCATGCCAGACAAACGGCTTGCAAAGAAGGCTAAGCATAGCCGAGGTAGTGGGTCAAAAGCTGGCACACCACGGCGACAGGCAGACGCCCTGAGGGAGCTCGGGGGAGACTGATTGACTTTGCACCTTGGACCCCATGAGCAGCAACTGAGCCCTTCCCTCCGCTGCTCTACCCATCACCCGGAGTATTCTATGACCCTCCCGGGCCTCCAGCTATTCTGGTCATGACTTGCCGTTCACTTAAGAGAGGTAACGAGCCACTCTTGTTCCGCTGAATTTTCTCCCTGATGACCCCTGCTAATTAGTTATCAGCCTGATGGGACACGGAGCCTGCCAATAGGAGGCGATACCAGCTTGAGTTACCCTATGCTATATAATGCCCTGGATGTGGCTCTCTGCTTTCGGGTGCACCCTCATGGACGACCGTGCATTGTTGTCCATAATCTGACTTGGTGCCATTTGACTGGTAGGGAATGCAGATTTGATGCCATTTGCAGTCTTTCGCTCACGGAGGGGTCTGGATGACCGTTCGAGGGGGCGATGCCTTTTTGTGAGCGTATGTCCTGACACGCTGACGGTCTTTCCTCTCCCTCTTTCTTGTTTTTGATATGCAGGTGGGGGAGGGGGGTTTTATGGGCAGTAATGTTTAGATGATAGATCGCTGCTTGCTCATGCTCTTTACTACCAAGTGGGTCCTTGTCTGAGTGCTCATTTGCTTAGTTGATCAGTTGATTGGTTGTACCGTTAACTAATTGCCTGTTATATATTGCATATTATTTTATCCTAACTCTAACCCTGGTCGGGTGTAATACTTCACCTTAAGCTTAATAACACCTTTTTAGCCAGTAGAGCTGTGCGTGTATGGCTATAGCTGTGTTAAGATTCCTATTATTGTATTTGTCTTAGACAAGAGATTAGAGGTACTGTAGTCCAGCTGCTGCTGCCTCCCTTTTGCCCCACAAAGCACCCAGTGTCTCTTCAAGCCACCGGGTGCACCATACAGTGTGGGTGGGCCTCCTTCTGGGGTTACCTGTCTTAGGTCCCGGGAGGAGTCACACCTCCAGTATTCCCACTGCTCCACCTTGTTAGCTAAATCTCTCATCCTTCCCTTCCCCTTCGTTTCTGCTCTTTTCCCCTCCCCTACTTTCCACCCACCCCCTACTTACTGGTCTTTAACGTCTCGTTTATATTTGTTGTTCTAGAGGTTGCACTGGTCGCATCGCCTATAACTACCACAGCTGTGTCTCCGCAGGGCGGCCTTGCGGGGCCCCTCCGCCTCCTCCGGCTGGGCCCTTTGACATGGCTCACTCATCTCTGGGAAGAGCACCCCTGGTGATCTCTCACAATGTGAGGGGCCTGAACATCCCCGAACGGCGCACCTCCCTGCTGAGGGAACTCAAAAAAGGTAGGCCCCACTTTGTTTATCTACAGGAGACCCACTTCAAGACACATCATGTTCCCAAACTTTCCAGCCCACATTTTCCTACGGCCTTCCATGCGACTAACAACGAATCCAGGTCAAAGGGGGTAATGATCTTAGTGAGTAAAGAAGCACCATTCCATCTAGAGGGACAGTTGAGCGACCCGGGGGGCAGGTTCATATTCTTGAAAAGTACATATGGGACTTCCACGGTGACCTTAGCAAACGTATACTTCCCTAACAAGGCGCATAAGTCGTTTTGCCAGACAGTAGTCCGGGAACTCCAGGGTTTCGCCAAGGGATGCATTATCCTAGGTGGGGACTTCAACATCCCCCTGCTTCCACTGGTGGACACCTCAAATGGGAAAACGTGCATCTCCTATAGAATTCTCAAAGCCATCAAACTTATGCTCCAGTCCTTACACCTCACTGACACCTGGCGATTTCTTCATCCCGACGGTCGAGATTTTACTCATTTCTCCCTACCACATAACAGATATGCGAGACTGGACTATCTCTTTGTGACACAGCGAGACCTCGGGAGGGTGACAGGGGCACACATTGGCATCCATACGTTTTCTGACCATGCGCCCATCGCATTATCGCTAGACCTGGCAAATCCAGCGCAAAGACAGCCTTCCTGGAGGCTTAAGGCCTCCCTCCTGACGGACCCAACCATGCTTGCCGCCCTGACTGACAGTCTGACAGAGTTCTTCAAAATAAACGCAAACCCCGGGTTCTGACCCGCTCGCTGTCTGGGAAGCCCATAAATGCTCGATGCAGGGTATCTTGATCGGGATGGGCTCCAAACGGAAAAGAGAGAGGGAGGCCACAATTCAAAACCTGACCAGCCAAATTAACACTCTGGAAACACTACACAACAGTCCCCTTCTGTCCGATTGGCTACGCGCCTGCTCCAAACCCGTCGGGAGCTACAGCTCCTGCTGGACTCCACGGCCAAACGCATGCTATTCTTCAAAAAGAAACTCTATTACGAGTCGGGTAATAAAGCGGGTAGGTTCCTGGCAAGGGCCTTACGCGAAATGTCGTCAGCTAACCACGTTGCGGGCATTAGGAGAGAGGATGGAGGCCTGGATGTGACAACAGAGGCAATTGCGGACCACTTCCACAGCTTCTACTCTAAGCTCTATGCGCTCCCGCTACAACACAGACAACCACACATGACCGGAGACAGGGTACAGATTATCCATGACTACATCACTAATAGTGGCCTCCCCGTCCTCTCGGGCTCTGATATTTCGTTGCTAGAGAGACCGATCACGGACCTTGAGATTACGCAGGCCATTAGACAACTTAAACCTGGAAAAAGCCCAGGCCCGGACGGGTACTTGGCCATATACTTTAAGACATTTTCAGACCAACTTACTGCACCACTTAGAAATGCATTGAACTCGCTGTCTTCCCCCAGGAGGGTCACTCCAGATTTTTTATCCATGCATATCACTATGATACCAAAGGCGGGTAAAGATCCAACAGATTGCGCGAGTTACCAGCCTATTTCCTTGCTGAATCTTGACGTGAAATTGTTTGCGAAGATAATTGCTACAAGGTTGGAACCGCTTCTTCCCAGCCTGATCGGGATGGAACAGACGGGCTTCATGCCCAGCCGAGAGGCCAAGGATGATGTTACCAAAGCGCTTCTACTTATCAACGCGGCGAGGGATCGGAATATCGAGGGCCTTCTCCTGTCCACCGACGCGGAGAAGGCCTTCGACCAGGTGGCATGGGATTTTATGCTAGCGGTATGCGAGAGGGTTGGCCTGGGACCCCACATGCTATCGTGGATAGCTGCACTCTACCAAGACCCATCAGCCCAGTTGAGGATTAACGGCACCCTTTTGAAGAAGGTCAAAATAACAAATGGCACGAGACAAGGGTGCCCGCTGTCACCCTTACTGTTCATTCTCTCGCTTGAGCCTTTTATCAGGACAGTGGGACTGAATAGCACGGTGTCGGGGTTCCGGGTGGAAGACAGCGAGTTCAAGATTGCGGCTTACGCCGACGACCTTCTTTTCTTTCTGACAGACCCACACATTGCACTTCCCAACCTACTGAAGGAATTCTCACACTACGGATACGTATCAAATCTGAAAATCAATTATGCAAAGTCGGAGGCGCTTAACATTTCACTGTCTGACAAGACACTGGAGATGGCCAAGGCACATTCCTCCTTTCATTGGGAAACAGGAGCCCTTAAGTACCTGGGAACCTGGCTCACTCCCCATCTTACGGATACCATTGAGAAAAACTTCCCGCCTCTCCTCAACAACTGCGAGAAGGACCTGGCCCAATGGGACAGAGGTAACTTCTCCTGGTTTGGGAGAACATCCATTATTAAAATGGTGATCCTCCCGAGGTTTCTTTATCTGATGCGCACACTACCGGTTCGGATACCCCAGCGTTTCTTTGCGTCCCTTCATACACTCCTACGGCGATTCCTGTGGAATAATAAGAAACCCAGAATTAAATTAGGCACCCTGATGAAATTAAAGGAGCTGGGCGGGTTAGGCCTTCCCAATTTCAAACATTACTATTTTGCGGCACATCTTGCCAGAATTGTCGACTGGCACTGCCATGGGGCAATGAAGGCCTGGGTGGCCCTAGAGACGGAACTATGCCTGATCCCCCTCAAATTCTCCCCATGGATTCCAAGACGTGCATATCCCCGGCCCCTAAACAGACATCCCATCACGGGAATCATCCTAGACGTATTCCACACTCTCGCGGGGCGGAAGGGGCTTTGGGCCTCACCTGGCCCTCTCACACCCCTGACAGAGAACCCTGACTTTATCCCGAGTTTGGGGAACCCGACTCTTAGACGGTCTTCTCCTCCCGCTCCCCTGCTAGTGGGCGGATGTTTTAGGGGGTCATAGAATTAAAGACTGGACGATACTCAAATCTGACAACAACCTCCCTTATATGAGATTATGGACATACTTCCAGCCCTGAAGCTATCTAAGCAAACTAGGAGATGCTCGGGATTTGACTAGACCACTGACTGACCTGGAGTCCGCTTGCAGTTCGCAGACTCCGGTAGCAAAGGCTACTTCGGTGGCATACTGACAAATTTCTCACCGCTCCAGGTGAGCCCCGTGTGCAATCAAGGGTTGTTGAACCACCAAGGTGCTGGCAATGCTAATGATAGCAAATTGAAGGACGAAAAATGGACAGCCGTACTCCTTAATCACTTAAAATAAGTTGTCTTTTATTTTTCAACTGTACATACAGTCACTGCAACCAACAAAATACAGTATGGCCGACGCTTTTCGCACTTACAATCAGTGCTTAGTCATGACCATGCATTTACTAAATGCTGCTAAATCTTTGATCCCCCTGATCTGGAACTCCACCAGGACCCCATCAGTCTCAGACTGGCTCCACAGAGTTGCTGAGGTGTGTGAGATGGAGGATACCCTGGCTCAGGACAGGGGGACAGTGGAGGGTTTCCACGACACCTGGCAGCACTGGTTCCATTTCAGATACTCACGAGATCACGAGGATGCGATGGCCCGATAAAGCTTGGGAAGAACCTCTGGGCGATGTGACCGTGTGCAACAGGACCCACCCTTCCCCCACCCTTTCTCCTTTCTCTTTTTTCTGGTACTACCTTTATTTCCTATTCTTTACTCCTGATTGTTTTGCTGCTATGTCGGTGGCTAGTTGTAGCCACCTGTATCCGATCCAAAGCAGAAACTAATATTTTGACTGTAGTTGCATTTATTTTTGTCGACTAGTTGCTGTCGCCCACATGCAAAGGCCCGTGGCTTGCCTACCAGCCTGGAATCGTCCCGCCGTGACGACTTTGCTGTTATATATGTGTAGAACATTATAGAGATACACTATTCTTTTACCAATGTTCAACCTGCTATGTGGCAACGTTTGTATGTCTCTATCCAGCTGTGCCTGTTTGTACGATTTTTCTTCGTTTTTTTTTTCTTCAATAAAAGTTTTTTGAATGCAAAGAAAACGTAATAGTTATTTACAGTAGCAGTTAAGCGCATAGGTCTTGTTTATAGAAAATGTAGCGCAGAAACTCTCTTTGCCAGTTGTACTACCATGCCAGCTATTATGTCCTCTACTGTGACAATTATTATATGTGATTAGCTTAACAATATCCCCCCAATCTGCCAGTTTGTTCTCAAACCTGGAACTTTTTTTTTTAGAAAAAAATGAAAATAATCACATTGTTACTTAATTTATGATTGTAAGTTTGGACTTCTTATTAAATAATATTGCCTAAAAAATTACATTGTAGCAGGAACAATGCTCTCATCTAACATTTCTGCAGTGCTTTATTTGAGAGGTGTCTCTGTCATTATGGACCTAGCTTATTATATGCTGTGCAGACTTCTGTGTTTTCACATAAATCAATAACTGTAATTTATTCTTAGTTGAATAATTCTCATAAATCAACAGTGGTAATGTCTGCTTAAAGAGAAATTTTTTTACAGTGTTTTCCTGTAGATTACCAATGGAAATACATGCTTAAACGATGCTAGAAAATGTCATTAAAACTGGGATTTGTTTGTGTTATTTAGAATTTGAGTGTATACACAATACATCAAATTAACTTGTGACCTTTAATAATCGTATAATGCATTCAAAGGCATATTGTATAAGTGAAGTTCTTCTTCCTTTTCAGTTGCATATTCTTTGGTACTTGAAAAGATAAAAAGCAAATATGTGTTGAAAAAAAAAGGCTTTCAGAAATGTTATTGCTGGCTTACAATACAATGATTTTTTTTTTGTTAGGATTCAAGCTACTGTGGTAGACGAAGTGAGGTGGCCATGCATTGGGGGTCTGATCATTAAAGTAAAATTGTATGCTAATTTAAATATATATATATATATATATATATATATATATATATATATATATATATATTATATACACTATATTATGAAAAGTACTGCGACATCTGCCTTTAGACGCATCCCAGTCTGATGCCCCATACACACGATCACTTTTTGTGATGAAAAAAAATGACATTTTTTAAAATGTCATATAAAATGATGGTGTATGGCCAAAATGTAATTTTATGTCTTCTGAAAAATGACCAAAAAAAAATTCGAACATGCTCGAATTTTTTATGTCATTTTTCAAAATGTCATTTTTTGTGTCATAAAAAATGATCGTGTGTGGGCAAAACAACGTAAAAAATTACGTTTTAAACCCGCACATGCCCAGAAGCAAGTTAGGAGACGGGTAGGTAAAACTACCATTCATAATGGAGTAAGCACATTCATCACGCTGTAACAGACAAAAAAGCAGGAATCGTCTTACTAACAAGTAACCAGCTAAAAGCAGCCTCAAGGCAAATAGAACTTCCCCTTTAGAGTGCCATCACTTTGTTCATCATTTTCCAAAAATGATGGTGTGTACGCAACGTCATTTTTGAAAATTAAGTTTGAAAAATTTCGTTTTTTTTCATGAAGAAAAATTACATTTTTTTCATCACAAAAAGTGATCGTGTTTGGTTTAGAAGAGTGTCTATGGACACGTTATATTGTTCCAGAAGCGTCAGGAACTGATGTGTATGAGAAGGCCTGCCTTGCAGTCTCCACTCTAATTCATCGCAAAGGTACTCTATTGGGTTGAGGTCAGGATTCCGTGCAGGCCAGTCAAGTTCCTTCACCCCAAACTCATTCATGTCTTTATGGACCTTGTATTGTGCATTGGTCCAAATCATTTGGTGGGGGGGTGATTATGGTGTGGGGTTGTTTCTTAGGTGTTGGGCTTGGCCCCTTAGTTCCAGTGAAGGGAACTCTTAAGTCATCAGCATACCAAGACATTTTGGACAATTTCATGCTCCCACCTTTGTGGAAACAGTTTGGGGATGGAGGAATGCTGCCTATGACTAGTGATGAGCGGAATACGCCATATTCGATTTCGCGATATTTCGCGAATATTTTGAAGAATATTCGCGAATATTCGTTAATATCGAATATTCGTGATATTTTATAAAAAAAAAAAAAAATTGTGAATTTTCGCCAATGCAAATTTTCGCTAATGCGAAATTTCGCGTTTTTTTTCTTTTTTTTTTTATAAAATATCACGAATATTCTGTATATTTTATTAAAAAAAAAAAAGCGAAATTTCGCGATTTTTTTTTTTTTTTTTATAAAATATCACGAATATTCGATATTTACGAATATTCGGTATATTTTATAAAAAAAAAAAAAAAGCGAAATTTCACATATGCGGTCGCGAATATTCGTTAATATCGAATATTCGTGATATTTTATAAAAAAAATAAAAAATTGCGAATTTTCGCCAATGCGAATTTTCGCCAATGCAAAATTTCGCTAATGCAAAATTTCGCGATTTTTTTTTGGATAAAATATCACGAATATTCGATATTTACGAATATTCGCTATATTTTATAAAAAAAAAAAAAAAATTGCGAAATTTCTCTATTGCGAAATTCGCGAATGCGAAATTGATTGCGAATGTTTTTGCGAAATTTATTGCGAAATTTGAAAAATACGAATATTCGAAATAGCGAATATTCGCCGCGATATTCGAGATATTCGCGAATACTCGAATATGCAATATTCGTAGCGAAGAGCAACACTACCTATGACACCAATAACACAATTTTCACCATGAGACATGGACATGGAAATATTATTCTTTAGGGGTGTTTTTCTGCTAAGGGGACAGGACAACTTCACTACATCAATGATTATGAGAATGGTGAGGAATTAGCCCAGAACAACACAGAAGAATCTTGTCAATGATCTCAAGGCAGCTGGGACCATAGTCACCAAGAAAACAATTGGTAACACATTGTGCTGTGAAGGACTGAAATCCTGCAGCACCCGCAAGTTCCCCCTGCTCAAGAAAGCACCCATCTGAAGTTTGCTAATGAACATCTGAATGATTTAGAGGAGAACCGGGTGAAAGTGTTGTGGTCAGATGAGACCAAAATTTAGCTATTTGGCATTAACTCAACTAGCCATGTTTTAAGGAGGAGGAATGCTGCCTATGACCCCAATAACACCATTTTCACCATAAGACATGGACATGGAAACATTATTCTGTAGGGGTGTTTTTCTGCTAAGGGGACAGGACAACTTCACTACATCAAAGGGACAATGGATGGCAAAATATACCATCATATCTTGGTATTGCAGGACATCCTGAAAGCCAAGGTATCTAACTATGAATGGTTTCCCCAAAAGGTTTAGGACAATTGTCAGGTAAGGGACAAGTGTGAACTTTTCATGTCAAAGGGCTGACAGCAAGCTTGTGCTGCTTTCAAACATGAATTTGCTTGACTCAAGATGGTGTGGGATCCCCTACCTGTCAGCCTGCCCCTGAAGAGCTGCCAAATGTTTTGTCCATGTGATGAAATCCTACCAGGCTGCTTTTGTGTCTCTTCCTTACTTTTCCAATATACAATCAGGCACCTACCACCCTCCACATCTCTCAAGCTCACTTGGCAGTAAGCTGAAGCATCAGGAACAGCAGTAAAAGTAGCTATTTCCTGTCTGTCGTCCATTTCTCTGGCACTCTCTTTCTTTATAACAGATACAATTAATCCCTACACATCCTCCTCTAGCAAGATTCTGATGTATGTGTAATGTACAATATAGTATATATAATGCAGTTTGTAATGCACAATATAGGGCCAGATTCTCAGCGGCGCTACGATGGAGTATCTCAGATACCCCGTCGTATCGTCGTTTTTTTTGCCTCGTATCTATGCGAGTGATGCTTAGCATCACTTTGGCATAGATACGCTTCAACATCCGACAAGTGTAATACCATTACACTTGCGGATCGTAGATGTAATGACAACTCTGGCCACTAGGTGGCCTTTATGTTGTTTTCTCATTTGCCTATGCAAATGAGGCTACTACGGCGATTCCCGATCGCTTTTACGCCGCCCCGTCGTCGCGTACGTCGTTTTCGTCCGCGTAAGGTTACCCCTGCTTCTATGAGGAGTAACTTTACGGAGTTCCATCGGATGCCGTCGGGTGCCGTCGGATGCCATGTTAAGTATGGCGTCGGGTCATCGTCGGCTTTTTCCGTCGCTTACGTCGTTTTACTAACTCGTTCGCGAATAGGGCATTGCGTAAGTGACGATCACGTCGTTTTGACGTCGGTTTCAACAACACTTTCCGACGTGAGCTGGAGCATGCGCACTGGGCTTTTTTCCCCGGCCGGCGCATGCGCAGTTCGTTTGACGCGGGGGCGCGCTTAATTTAAATACAAGCCGCCCCATTTGAATTACGCGGGCTTACGCTGGGCCATTTTCGCTACGCCAACGCAAACTACGGAGCAAATGGTTAGAGAATACGGCACTTGCTCTAGTACGATGCGGCTGCGTAGTGTAAATGGCTTACGATACGCAAGCAAAATTCTTTGAGAATCTGGCCCATAGTGTATATACACTATATTGCCAAAAGTATTGGGACACCTACCTTAATAGTCTACAGTAGTTGCACATCATCTGCACATCATCTGCCTAGGACTCTGGGCTTGCGATAGCATTGATCTTCCTGGCTCCCGTACATAATGTCTTGTCTCTGGACTGTTGGAGCCTACTTGACCCCATGCCTTGTGATAAATGTCCTCTCTGACTGGATTTCAAGTCATATTACTAATTGCTGCCCTCCTTGCTAGGACTTTGGATAATGCTACTGATTGTCACCTGCCCTCATCACCTGTAAGACTGTACTCAGCTCCCAGACAGTCAAAGGACTACGATTATTTCAGCATACAGTACCTACAATGAAACAAACCAGTTCTTAAAGCCATATTATGGTATTTTGTACATGAACTCATGTACAGGCCTTCTCATCCACATTAGTGCCCAGGGCCGGACTGGGAGTAAAAACCAGCCCTGGAAAAAATGTCATACCAGCCCCATAGCGTTATTATACCAGCCCAACAGCAAACGTCATTATTTTCTTGTTCGTAAAAGGGAAAATCATGCATTTTAAAGCACAGTTGAAGAGCGTATTATATATAGATACGGCAGATATGAAAGCACATAGGGCTAGGGATATATAACAACAAATTTCAGTTAAAAGTGGAGCAATCATCAAGGGGGACACCTTACATCAATGACCCCCCCCCTTCTCAGATTGGCCTGGCGTTGCTGTCACTGACCACTGTGCAGGAATCAGTCAGTCGGCTCCCGGTTGATGGTTCTGGGTTTCATATTGTCTCCTCTCCACAGTCCACACACGTCTGACTTCTCCCGTGACCCCCATCCCAGCAGTGCTCCCACCGTTGACTCCTCTCCAGACTGCAGACATGATATAAAACAAGAGATGGTCAGAGGTTGCAGACATTATACAGAGATGTCAGAGGTTGTGGGCATGGTACAGAAGATGTTAAGGTTTCAGAGGCTGTGGGCATGGTACAGGAGATGTCAGACTGTGGGCATGATACAGGAGATGTCAGAGGCTGTGGGCATGGTACATGAGATATCAAGGTGGCAGAGGCTGTGGGCATGGTGCAGGAGATGTCAGAGGCTGTGGGCATTGTGCAGGAGATGTCAGAGGCTGTGGGCATGGTACAGGAGATGTCAAGATGGCAGAGAATGTGGGCATGATACAGAACATGTCAGAGGCTGTGGGCATGATACAGGACATGTCAGAGGCTGTGGACATGATACAGGAGATGTCAGAGGCTGTGGGCATGATACAGGAGATGTCAGAGGCTGTGGGTATGGTACATGAGATGTCAAGGTGGCAGAGGCTGTGGGCATGGTGCAGGAGATGTCAGAGGCTGTGGGCATTGTGCAGGAGATGTCAGAGGCTGTGGGCATGGTACAGGAGATGTCAAGATGGCAGAGAATGTGGGCATGATACAGGACATGTCAGAGGCTGTGGGCATGATACAGGACATGTCAGAGGCTGTGGGCATGATACAGGAGATGTCAGAGGCTGTGGGCATGATACAGGAGATGTCAGAGGCTGTGGGTATGGTACAAGATATGTCAGAGGCTGTGGGTATAGTACAGGAGATGTGAAAGGCTGTGGGCATGGTACAGGAGATGTCAGAGGCTGTGGGCATGATACAGGATATGTCAGAGGCTGTGGGCATGGTGCAGGATATGTGAGAGGCTGTGGGCATGGTACAGGATATGTCAGACGCTGTGGGTATAGTACAGGATATTTCAAGATGGCAGAGAATGTGGGCATGATACAGGAGATGTTAGAGGCTGTGGGCATGATACAGGATATGTCAGAGGCTGTGGGTATAGTACAGGATATGTCAGAGGCTGTGGGCATGGTACAGATGATGTCAAGATGTCAGAGGCTGTGGGCATGATACAGGAGATGTCAAGATGGCAGAGAATGTGGGCATGATACAGGACATGTCAGAGGCTGTGGGCATGATACAGGAGATGTCGGAGGCTGTGGGTGTTGTGGATATGGTAAAAATGGCCAAAGGAAGATGGTGAAATGCTTATTTCAATGCGCAAACACATGCTCCACATGTTCTATATCTCATATATATCCTATATACTCTATATGTTATTGATTGCTATCATACATAGTCATAATTTGTAATGATCTTATACAACCCTTGCAATCCTTGCTCACATGATGCTGCTATCAGATATGTGTCACAAGATCTGGAGAAAAAGCGGAACTCTGTCTGCAAAACAAGTCGAAAATAGATTGGTGAAAGAAAGCCCCCGTCTGGATATCGAACCACAGAAAACCAGACATCAGACATCAGACAAACCAAATATATATATAGCATTGTTGCTTCATGCTTCGCACCATCCTAACACAAAATAGTTAATAGCTCACAAAATCAGAACGTCACAAGACTAATATTACGTATTAATGAGCAGGTTGGATATTCAAGAATATGCACGTCATTAACCATATTTTAAGTTGAGATCGAAATAAAAAAGGGGAAGTATTTCAAACTGCAGCTTTGTCAGTGTGAAATTATTCTATGCATGCATGCAATTATTCACTTCTTATCAGATTTGGCCAGGAAGCAGATACCAAAAACTAACAGTTTTGTCTGTCCAAATCAATTTGGCGCCCAACGTGGGGCTTTCGGGCTTCCTGATTCGAAGGGCCAAGCCGATCGAGAGGGAACTGGGACGAACCAACGCGGATGACAGGGCACGGAGAATTGATCACTCTCTGATGACTGAACGGTAAGACTTTTAATATTGTCTACTGTTTATATCCTGTCCCGTGGTTTTGATTGATTCTTGTTCCCGTGTCGGCTTACCTCGATCAGAAAAGGCAGATAATATAGCTTATAGCTTGCCCGAAGGTCATTTATAAGAACCTGCATAACTGGTATCTGCTGCCTGTATATTTGTTTCCTGTTTTCTGTTCTGTTTTGTCAAGCTTGTGACGGCTGTTGGGAATAAGGGGATTAATTATATAGTCACGGATGAGAATTGATGTGGTCAAACTCCTCCTGGGGGATAAATAATTGTGCTGTGAAGCACGGATGACCAGGAAGGGGCGTCAGGAGATAATCCTGTACTTCACTGCGGTTGTCACATATCCTGTTGGTTTATTGTTGTATGTGCTGGCTTCTGGTGGGTTGATGAGACAGGCAGAACGGAATAGGGTCACAGATGCGATAACTGGCTGTGAAACATGGTCCAACTTCTCTCACGGTTGATGCAAAGTGTGCCGGAGAGAGGGCGCATAGCCAGTGTATCAGGTATTAAATAAGAGGTACATGTACATGATAATCCTGTGAGGTGTTCTGAGGTCTCATCTTCCGATCACATGAGCCAGGAATGTCATGTCCTGAATGTGTCTGTGGGCTACTGTTGGGAATTAATTCAGAAGGCTGGGGGCTGGTGAAAGTGATAACCCCAGGGTACAGGGAGGAAATTCTTGGCCTGAAACCTTTGTTGGTGGATGTTCCAGACGTGCTGGTGTTCAGATTAAATGTGCATTACCCTGTTAGAATTGTAGTCGGTGCATCATTGCCAGCGATAGAAGGTGAAGCTAGAGAGAGGGGATACTTACCTATTAGGTGTCCACTCCAGCCAGAACAGCCAGAGAAGTGTGAGTAGAGTGACAAGGATAGAGTTAGAAGTCTGGGTTTGCCTCTGGGACGGGTGGATGATATTTGAAGGAACGCACTGAATTCAACTGTTGTTTTGTTTTGTTAAGCTCGTCTGCAGCAGGGTAGAGACACTTTCGTTTTAAGAAAAAAAAAAAAAAAAGAGAAAGTGTACTTTTAAAAAGAGGAAGTGGCAGCGCTGCTGGTCTAAGGGAAAGATTTCAAGATTACACGCAGCCAAAACTTAAGTCTCTCCTTGTAAAGTGGGAGAATAATGGGACAGAAATTACAGAAGCCGGAGAAAGAGAGTTTAGCGTGCAGTTTGGTTGCAGAGAGGGAAGGAAGAGGAGCAGTTAAGAAGGTGAACGAGCTTGCAAGAATATGTGACATCAACATGCATATGGGTGGGAGATTGCAACCAGAGGAATGGCAGATATTGTTAAAACGAAAAAAGGGTTTTGTTGTCTGATCATGGCTTATTGGCTACAGCTGAAGCCTGGTACAGAGTATCGAAAGCCATTCAGGGGAAGGGGTTTGTAGAGCGAGAGACAAATCAACATGGATATATTGTATATGTGTATCATAAACCAGAAAGTACACTGGCCGAAAGACCACCACCCTATAATGGAGTCCGAACACAAGACAGGAAACCCTGCCCCTCAGCAACCACCCCCTCGCTTGATCCTCCCATCAGGCTCCGCCCCAGTGTACCACCTCCCTTACCACCCACAGCACCTCCCCGGGATGGTGGCCATCTTGCTGCACCCGACAGTGGTGACACACCCAGTCAACCCACAGGAAGACTCCCTATGACTACTTCCTGTGACGGCCATATTGGTACACCCATACCTATATGCCCAGTGTTAGATCAGACCGGAGCATATTACAGGGAAGATGTTAACCACGTTAACCCATTAATGATGTTAGAAGATGATAAGGACGGGGCAGAGGCAAGCAGTGGCAGTCACTGCCACTCACCTGAGCTCCAAGAAGTACTAGTGACCAAGGGGGGCATCAATCCAACTGAAACCACCCCCAGTTCAGCCAGTCATGGAAGCCATGGCCCAACTCAGATTATAGTGTCCGGAGGCCTGTCGAATGTGGACACCAGGGCAACTACACTTCCCTACCAGGGCCATGAACCAGTACACTCCCCCTACCAGTCACCTCAAAGGGCACTGCGGGGAATCTGTATGGAATCTGACCGAGTGACATCCTCACATACCCATCCCACATCCACAGCAGCACGGCCTACATCCGCAGGCCCTTTGGGAGCAGTGCAAAAAGCCAGAGTGGGTGCTAGGTACTCACTCCCACTGTATTCCCCTCCTCTTTCACAACCCTTCTCCGAGGACATGGCAAATGTTTCAGGAAGACCCACAGGTGATTCACATGACACCATGCAGTATGGTCCCCCCCCCACCAAATAGGGGACTACCTCTTCAACTGCCACAACAGGGGAATGACTGGAGACCTCCACCCCATGGGTTGCAGCCTCACATACCTCACATACCAAGGGGGGAAATGCCGCCTGCACCATTAGGCGAACCCATGATGTATGTGACCTTTAACCCTCAACAAGCATCATCCCTTGTAACCAGTCTTCCAGACCCTGAGAAACAGCCCATGCCATTTTACAGAAGGATTGCCCAGATCCAGAAGGCATACTCCTGTGCCTGGCGGGACCTGGTAAGCCTGTGTGAAATTAAAGCAGGGGATGCTTACTGGCCAGTAATGGAAAGGTGTTTTAGGGTGGACAGTGGCGTCCCTGACAATACATATGGTTCGGGATGTGAGTTTGTAACGCAGTTACAACGGTGGGCACGTGACCGCCTGGCAGACCAAGCAACAAGCATACAAGACATTACACAAGACAAGGCTAAATCAGTTGAGAAATTCCATACTAGGATGTTACAGGTGTTCACTGATTTGGGGTTCAGCACACAAAACAAGGCACATACGCAGATGCTATCCTCTGCATTTGTAGCAGGCCTCAGGGAAGCAATCCGGAAAGGCCTGCTACTATCTCGGCCAGAATACAGAGTGTTACCTCTTGACACTCTACTACTGGTAGCAAAGGGTATAGAGTCCTCACAGGGTAATAGGAAGGCAGTCCCTCTCATGTTGGCTTCTGACACACCATACCCACCACCACAAGCACGAAACTCGCAAGCCTGCTGTTACAACTGTGGGAGGCCCGGACACTTTTGGAGACAATGCCGAAGCCCGTGGAGACCCGATCGAAGACAGCCCGATCATGGAGACGGCTCAAGAATGGGAGATACTCAACACCAAGGACAAAATGTCCAGGGGAATTCCAGCCCAGCACCTAATGATTGGCCTCCTCCTCCTTTTTTTGGCCATATGGACCCGTAGGAATTCGGCAAGCCTGTGTCATACACTCCAACCATGATCGCAGCACACAAAGATTCAGGAGGACCGCTAGCCAAGATAACTCTGCAGCCCATTCTGAAGACCTTCTCTGTTACCTGGCCGAACAAGGTTGTAAAGCGTCAAAGCAGAAGATTCAGTGGTGCAAGCAAACAGTGGTCTTTCTTGGACATTGTATCTCACAAGGTGTAAGACATCTTACTCAAGAGCGAATAGCTGTGATCAAGGCAATTCCGGTGCCAGCTGGCCACAAGTCTCTCCATGCATTTTTGGGCCTAATATCTTATTGTCATTCTTGGATTCCAGAAGCATCTCTGCTAATGCAACCACTCTACGATGCTCTGAAGACTGATCCTTTCACACTGCCACCAGGAGGCCCTTACGAACTTTGAAATTCTGAAACAGATCCTGTCTGTGGCCCCTGCGCTTGGCCTTCCAGACTATGAAAAAAGCGTCAAGCTATTCGTCTCAGAGAAAGAAGGACACGCCACAGGAGTACTGGCCCAATCTTATGACAACAGACTCAGACCTATCGGGTACTATTCCTGTCGATTGGATCCAGTAGCTAGGGGGGCACCCTCCTGCCTCAGAGCCGTTTTTGCAGCCCAGGCCCTTCTGGACAAAACTGCAGATCTCGTGCTGGGCCACCTTCTCATCCTACTTGCCCCTCATGACATATCAGCTGTGCTGAACCAAGTACAACCAAAACATATGTCAGCAGCAAGACATCTCAGACTACAATGCACTTTGCTCCTCCCGGATAACATCTCCCTCCTCAGGTGTAACACCCTCAACCCGTCCACTTTGCTTCCACTTCTCGAGGGGGGAAACGACCCATACGATACCCCTCACGACTGTCTCGAAATGATGAAGATGGAAACTACACACCTGCAAACAGTTCTGCTGGATGAACGCTGACATGACTATCTATTTTGATGGATCAAGATATGCAGATCATGAAGGGAGGTACCATACCGGATATGCTGTCACTACCAAAGACACAATCCTCCATGCCTCTGCATTGCCCCCCTCTAAGTCCGCACAAGAAGCAGAACTTCAGGCCCTAATCATGGCATGCAAGCTGGCGGAGGGGAAAAAGGCTAACATTTATACAGACTCAAGATACGCTCTGGGAGTGGCGTGTGATTATGGGGTCCTGTGGAAGAATAGGGGATTTCTGACAGCAGTGGGAACACCCATAAAACACAGCGCAGCAGTCAGGGACCTGATTGACGCTCTGCTTCTTCCTACCCAAGTGGCGGTTCTCAAGGTAATGGCACATGGCAGGCTGAATGCCGCGAAAGGTGTGCGAGAAGTCGTACGCAGAGTGGACGTCCAAGGCACTCTGAAACTTTGCCACATGACGCGGTACAGGCCACCATGATCTTGCAGAACCCTCTTGTGGATTGGGCACGCTTAAAGGAAATGCAAGAGGCAGCAAGTGAGGAGGAAAAAGGAACATGGACATGCAAGAGGCAGCAAGTGAGGAGGAAAAAGGAACATGGACAAAGAAGGGAGCCATATTGAAGGATGGACTCATGGAAGTGAATAAGAGACCATGTTTACCACGGTCCATGTTCCCAGCTGTGGTGCAGTGGGCTCATGGTGCTTCTCACCTGTCGAAGACCTTGATGAATTCTTTGATCAATAAATACTACCTGGCCCCGGGAATTACCCTGCTTACCAACAACTTCTGCAAGTAATGCGTCATTTGTGCTAAGTGCAACCCAGGAAGAACGGAAAAGACACCCGTGAAACATCTAGCTAAAGCTCAATATCCCTTTCAACGAATACAGATCGATCACATTCAGATGTCGAAGAGTGGCTGGTATGAATACGCTCTAGTAATCGTTGATATGTTCAGTTCCTGGCCTGAAGCGTTCCCTGTGGCCAACATGACAGCAAAAACCACAGCCAAGAAGCTTCTAATGGAAATAGTGTGCAGATATGGTGTCCCAGAGGTCATAGAGAGTGATCAGGGGCCGGCTTTCACGGCCTCATTAACCAAAGAAATATGGACAGCCCTAGGGGTCACACTGGCTTTCCACACCCCATACCACCCTCAGAGCAGTGGGAAGGTAGAGAGATTGAATGGCACAATAAAATCCCGAATGTTGAAAATGTCTCAGGAGACTTGGATGAGCTGGCCAGACAGTCTACCCATTGCCCTGTTCAGTGTAAGATACACTCCTAAAGAGAGCCATGGTTTATCTCCTTATGAAATACTGTTTGGTTCAGCACCGAGATTAGGGTGTTATTATCCACAGCAATTACAGTTACAATCCGATGTATTCACTGATTATGTGACTGCTTTGTCTCGTGAATTAACCCGTATCCATGCAAAAGTTTTCTCTTCCATTCCAGATCCTGAGTTAGATACAGGAACACACAAGCTGGTCCCTGGTGATTGGGTTATGATAAAGAAATTTGTGAGAAAACACCCTCTTGAACCAAGATATGATGGTCCCTTCCAGGTCCTCTTAATAACAGCTACATCAGTGAAAGTTGCAGGGAAGAACACCTGGATACACGCCTCCCATTGTAAGAAGGCTTCCATACCCGAGGAAGCAGGAAAAGATAAATCATGATCCTATATATCCTTTGTCTGTGTGGTTTGACTAGGGCACAACATGCAGCCATCACTAAGAAAGATGGGAAGGTTATTTTTTGGTATAATTCATCTGATACCCATGTAGCCACATTTGATTTCCACCCATGTAAGATACTCCTGTGTCCAGAGCATAACAGCAGGTCAGAACAGTATGAAAAAGGTGATGGAGAGGGATATATATGTGTCACTAAAGGGTCGTGGGGAAAGAATTGTGACAGTTGGGGAGCAGCAGCTTGGAACACAGGGACACCCTGGGGATATAAACCTCAACCAGCCTATGACAGTAAAGACAGCCAGGGGGAGCCCTTGCTAACCCGTCTCACCCTCACCAAGCCAGGGCCCAGTATGACACTGGTTCTAAACATACGGAATCCGAGCCCATCCGATAAGGGAGAGTATGTGTTGGGGTGGTGGTTCGGAGGGGGTCACTGGGGTCATAGAGGGTCTTTCTGTTTAGAAGATATGTACAACAACAATGAATGGTAGCCAGTCAAGAATGTGCCCCCACCAAACCCCTTGAAGCCCCATGTACAGACCCTGGGGGACATGGTTGCAATAGCGGATCCTACCTTTAAAGATACAATGGAGGTTGAAACCGGCCTCTCAGAAGTCAATCTCTGGCGAGAGTGGATGAGATATAGCGCCAGTAAACATAATAAAACCAACTGCTATGTCTGTGGTAGTGCTAGGCCACATTTGGGTACAGTCCCATTAGTTATACCTAAAAAGGAGGAAGAGTGCTTCTTAAGCCTCTACACAAACATTTCCACTAACCAGTTAACGTGTGAGAAATGGAAAAAGGAATATCCCATAGACACTAGGGCCACAATACCCAAGGTAGCTATCACCATATACCCTGGAAACTACACTTGTTATGCTGACCATGAAGGGAGGGGTAAAAACCTAGGCAACTTTTCCAAAGGTTACTGTGCATCTTACAGTCATGTCCCGGCCAGCTTAGTACAAAATCAAAGTCAATCCTTGGGGGATGTGTATTGGATATGTGGAGACATGCAGGTGAGGACTAGGTTGGAGGGACAATGGAAGGGAGAATGTGCCCTTGCAAAGGCTATCATGCCTCTACACATCCTAACGGAAGGTACTCATAACACACAGGGTAAGAGGACAAAAAGGGAAGCCCTTCCGGGTAGTTTTGACCCTCATGTGTATTTAGATGCCATTGGAGTCCCAAGGGGAGTCCCTGATGAATTCAAGGCCCGAGACCAGGTAAAAGCAGGTTTAGAGGCCCTAATCCCCATAATAACTGTTAGCAAAAATGTAGATTGGATAAATTATATATATTACAATCAGCAAAGGTTTGTCAACTACACGAGAGATGCATTCCAGGGAATAGCCGAACAGTTGGAGGCCGACTCTCAAATGACTTTCCAGAACCGGATTGCTCTGGATATGATATTTGCAGAGAAAGGAGGGGTTTGTACTATGATAGACAAAATGACCAGCACCACTTGCTGCACCTATATCCCAGACAACACCAGCCCGAATGGCCAAGTCACTGTAGCTCTTAAAAAGTTGAAGAATCTGTCAGTTGAACTAAAGAAAATTTCAGGCATCACAGATCCATGGGACCAATACTTCAGTTGGATGAACGGGTGGCAGAGAATTTTAACCCAAATAGGAGTAACTATATTAATCGTCCTATTTCTCATCGCTCTGGTAATTTGTTGCATACTCCCTTGTCTGAAGAAATGTATAGAGAAAGCGGTGGAACAAGGAATCCCCACATTCGTGAACCAAGATGTAGGACACGAGGAAGACGAGTACGAAGAACCACACATTCCACTACAGACATTTCCAGTCTCACATCATGAGTAGGCAGGACAACAGGGACAGACAGGGCAGGGAACCCAAGGGCCGCGACCTGGGTTTAGCTGCAGCGAAATCCATCCTCACCACTAGAGGCTCTGGAGAAAACCTGCTGGACCTTAGACTCCGCGCGCCCTGGGTTGGGGAATCTCGGATTAAGATAGGGACAGATTAAAATAGGCATTTCAAGGTAGTGTTGCTTACGAATATTCGCATTGCGAATATTTGCTACGAATATTGCATATTCGAGTATTCGCGAATAACACGAATATCGTGGCGAATATTCGCTATTTCGAATATTCTTATTTTTTCAATTTTTTTTTGTAGAACCGATCACATCCTAGAGATCCCCATCGACGTCTAAAAGCATTGCTGGTATGATTAGAGACCTTGGGCCGAGTAGCTGCAGCGCTCATTTTATATTGCCGAAAAATCGCAATGCGATTATTCGGCAATAGCGATATCGCGCGATTATTTTGTATTGTAATATATCACAAATATTCTGAGCCAATCAGAGTGCTCCATTCCGCATTTCTCGAAATTTCGCAATTATTTTGTATTGTAATATATCACGAATATTCTGAGCCAATCAGAGTGCTCCATTCCGCATTTCTCGAATATTCGCAATTATTTTATATTGTAATATATCACGAATATTCTGAGCCAATCAGAGTGCTCCATTCCGCATTTCTCGAATATTCGCAATTATTTTATATTGTAATATATCACGAATATTCTGAGCCAATCAGAGTGCTCCTTCCGCATTTCTCGAATATTCGCAATTATTTTGTATTGTAATATATCACGAATATTCTGAGCCAATCAGAGTGCTCCTTCCGCATTTCTCGAATATTCGCAATTATTGTGTATTGTAATATATCACGAATATTCTGAGCCAATCAGAGTGCTCCTTCCGCATTTGCCGAATATTCGCAATTATTGTGTATTGTAATATATCACGAATATTCTGAGCCAATCAGAGTGCTCCTTCCGCATTTCTCGAATATTCGCAATTATTTTGTATTGTAAAATATCACGAATATTCTGAGCCAATCAGAGTGCTCCATTCCGCATTTCTCGAAATTTGGCATTCGCATTCGCAATTCGCATTCGCATTCGCATTCGCGAAATTTCGCAATCATTTCATTTTCAAAAAATATCACGAATATTCGTATTTAGCGAATATATCTCGAATATTCGACTATATATTCGAGATATATCGCAAAATCTAATATGGCATATTCTGCTCAACACTATTTCAAGGGGGGAGAACTGTTGTGGATATGGTAAAAATGGCCAAAGGAAGATGGTGAAATGCTTATTTCAATGCGCAAACACATGCTCCACATGTTCTATATCTCATATATATCCTATATACTCTATATGTTATTGACTGCTATCATACATAGTCATAATTTGTAATGATCTTATACAACCCTTGCAGTCCTTGCTCACATGATGCTGCTATCAGATATGTGTCACAAGATCTGAAGAAAAAGGGGAACTCTGTCTGCAAAACAAGTCGAAAATAGATTGGTGAAAGAAAGCCCCCGTCTGGATATCGAACCACAGAAAACCAGACATCAGACATCAGACAAACCAAATATATATATAGCATTGTTGCTTCATGCTTCGCACCATCCTAACACAAAATAGTTAATAGCTCACAAAATCAGAACGTCACAAGACTAATATTACGTATTAATGAGCAGGTTGGATATTCAAGAATATGCACGTCATTAACCATATATTAAGTTGAGATCGAAATAAAAAAGGGGAAGTATTTCAAACTGCAGCTTTGTCAGTGTGAAATTATTCTATGCATGCATGCAATTATTCACTTCTTATCAGATTTGGCCAGGAAGCAGATACCAAAAACCTTACAGTTTTGTCTGTCCAAATCATGGGCATGATACAGGAGATGTCAGAGGCTGTGGGCATGGTACAGGATATGTCAGAGGCTGTAGGTATAGTACAGAAGATGTCAGAGGCTGTGGGCATGGTACAGAAGATGTCAAGATGTCAGAGGCTGTGGGCATGATCCAGGAGATGTCAGAGACTGTGGGCATGATACAGGAGATGTCAGAGGCTGTGGGCATGATACAGGAGATGTCAAGATGGCAGAGAATGTGGGCATGATACAGGAGATGTCAAGATGTCAGAGGCTGTGGGCATGATACAGGAGATGTCAAAGGCTGTGGGCATGATACAGGAGATGTCATAGGCTGTGGGCATGATACAGGAGATGTCAGAGGCTGTGGGCATAGTACAGAAGATGTCAGAGGCTGTTGGCATAGTACACAAGATGTCAAGATGGCAGAGGATGTAGGTATGATACAGGAGATGTCAGAGGCAGGGGGCATGGTACAGGAGATGTCAGAGGCTGTGGGCATGGTACAGGAGATTTCAGGGGCTGCGGGCATGGTACAGGAGATTTCAGGGGCTGCGGGCATGGTACAGGAGATTTCAGGGGCTGCGGGCATGGTACAGGAGATGTCAGGGGCTGCGGGCATGGTACAGGAGATCAATGCAGCCTCACTGTACCCATCATTGCAGCCTCACTGTGCCCATCATTGCAGCCTGACCGTGCCCATCATTGCAGCCTGTGAATTTGCTTGGCAGAGTCTGCCCATGTGAAAAGGCTCTAAGGGAGAGCTCTGTGGACTGTAATGTAAAGGGAAACTGATGTAAGGGCCAGTTCACACCAGACGCAGTTCCGTACAGTTTTGTGCGCTAAAAATGCATGCACAGTGTTTTCCATTTATTCCAATGGCTCTAGTTGGCTCTAGTTCACAACATGCAGTCAGTTTCTGGTGCAGAAACTGACCGAAAACTGACTGCATGGTGTGAACTAGAGCCAACTAGAGCCATTGGAATACATGGAGAACACTGTGCATGCATTTTTTGCATAAAAAAAGCACATGGAACTGTGTCTGGAGTGAACTGGCCCAAAGAGGTACTCTTGGAATCCTGATGTAAGGGGGTCTCTGATCACCAAAGCCCCCACATACATCAGAGTCCCCCTTTACATCACAGTCCACAGAGCTCTCCCTTACATAAGTGTGCTCAGAGGCTGGCGAGATGAGAGGGGGGAGGGGGGAAATATTTCCCTTACCAAAGATGAAGGCTTGGGCCCTGGATTGGTCAGCAAACAAGGCCTACTAGCCTGTGCCATACATAGGCTAGTAGAGCATGCTGGGGCTTGTAGTGCACCACACTAGGGAAATCCTAGTGGGCTTCTGTGTTGGTTGAGGGAGGTGACAACACACTCTGTTCAGCCCCATCAATGACTGACCCACCTGTGTGCTGCTTTCTTTTCATCCATGAGAAGTCTCATTAGGAATCAAGGATTTTTAGCTGACCTGGAGAGCTGTGGATCCTCTGTGGGGGGTTGCAGACAGCATCCATAATACAAACTGGCCTTTCCTTTATTCTCACTATCTACCTGCAGACTGCTGGAGTTTCTTTGGGAAGCATGGAGGAGATGCTGAGGATTGGAATGTGGGAGGGGAGGGGCTGTGGGACACACACGAGGGGGGTGAGAGGAGAAGATCCTGCTATCTGTATCTTTTTTTCTCTCTCCTGTCCAACGTCTGTGCGAGGAGGGGGGGGGTGTGGGCTGTCAGTGCGGGTCCGAGCAGTGTTGTGACAGGGAATGTAATACACACTCTGCTCTTAATTACTAGCTTTTGCCCCCCCCCCCCACAGCAGACACGATCTGGTCTAGGAGGAGGAGGGGAGGCTTTTCAAACAGCAGCACTGCCAAAGTTTTCACACTCCCAGACACACAGCAGGAGATGCCCGCTGACTCTGTGTGACGTGGAGGGGGAAGGAGGGATCGGAGCGCTGGCAGATTAAAAAAGGCCATTCACTGGCACAGCCCAGCACACTCACCTGCGGGAAGGAAATAGAACGAATCATCCTTCCGGGGTGACCAGCAGACAGACGCGCACATTCGCTCATGCGCACTGCCGCAAGCAGGGCTGGATAGGAACTAGTGTGCACCAGCCGCAAACCCAGGGACACAAAACAACGGCGTACACAGGAAATGACATAGACACATAGGAGGGGCCAGGCTAACAGAGCAGAAATCGGCCAGCTCCGACGGCAGCCATGTTTTTTTCGGGCGCTGCTGCCCTCACACCGGCCTCCAGGAGCAGCCAGGCAGCCGGCCCACCGGGATTTTTCCCGGTATCCCGGTGCGGCAGTCCGGCCCTGTTAGTGCCTGACCTAACAAATGTGCTTCTGAAAAAATGGTCAAACATTCCCATAGACACTCCCTTAAAGATTGTTGACAGACTTCCCAGAAGAGTTAAATCTGTTATAGCTGCAAAGGGTGGGCCAGTGCAATATTGAACTCTACGGACTAGGACTGGGATGCCATTAAAGTTCATGCGCGTGTAAAGACAGGTGTCCCAATACTTTTGGTAATATAGTATATATACTATTTTCCTCAGCTTTACACAGTTCTGCTACAGAACAGACAAGAAGATAATGCCATAGTCTCTGTTACATTCAAACAAAAGAACTGTAAATGTTAATCTGCTGTCCCCTCCTATAAGAATGTTCCTTGTCAATAATTTTGTATAAAACACACCTGATTGGCTGCCAGCGCTGCCCTTACCTCTCCCAGTCTTAGTGATGGACAAAGAATAACAAGAGAAGTCAAATATAAGGCACAGATAATAATTTGTATTTCAGAAATACATTTAACAATTTAATAAGGAGTACATACAGTAGCTGAATTCAATTGTGCCCTTTTACATCTGCCTGGAGTTCATCTTTGAGATGTGGCTAAATTAATTTAATGGACATTTAAGTATTTACAAATCTTTAAATGCAGTAAAAGAGCTTTAAAAAAGCCCTTAATGATCCCTGGACATGCAAGCACTATGGAGCAGTAAACGGAAGAAAAAAACTGCAAGACAAAGGCATAATGAGCTAGTATGCATAGCATACTAGCTCATTATGAATTACTTACCTCACATTGAAGCCCCCACAGCCGCCCTCATCTCCCCCTCCGGTCGCCGACATGTCGGCCAGGGCTTGCTTCAGGGTATCGCGGCTCCGGCGCTGTGATTGGCTGGAGCCGACGTCACTTTTGTGAATGCGCGAGGGAGCCACCGGTAACGATACGAAGACTGAAGCAACATAGGTGCCATTATTTCAGTTTGCCCTAGTGCGCATGTGCCATAGAGTTTGGCACATGCAGACACAGGGGGATATCTCCTAAACCGTGCAGGTTTAGGATATTACCAGGGTAGCTACAGGTAAGCCTTAATATAAGTTTACCTGTAGCATAAAGTTGCTAAAAAGGGTTTACAACCACTTTAAAGCTCATAGAAGAAGTATCAAAGTTATTGTTCCAATGTTTGTTTGTTTTTTCCACTAAAGGCAAATAGATTGTTTAGTTTTCAAAGGAAGTTGCATTCTGCAAAGCACATTTTCCAGAGCTTAGTAAATGTGGTGAAAATTTTGTTTTGCAAAGTATACTCAATCATGTAAGGAAAATAAAAATATTGCATTTTTGCTTGCACTTAATTGGATGATAGAACTCAGCAGAGCTGTTTTAGGAATAATTCCCTTGCAATGAAAAATTAACAGTCTATTTGCCTTCGTAAAATAATTCCAATCCCAGAGTCTCAGAATCTCAGCTTACCCTGGTCTCCCCTTCTAGCAGTAAGGCTTCGGTGTAGTGCCACTGAAGGAAATAGTGAAAATGACCTGTATGGTAAGAACGTGAAAATAAGTCTCAAAAAAATTCAAACTTAAAAGTTGATACATAATATCCATAAACATTTAAAATTGCATCTTATGAACCAACGTGATTAACATGTGATTGTGAATTGACAATTAAAATGTGCAATTGTCCATAAAATAAGAAATCAAAACAATTGTCCATAAAAGTGATGATCTAATAACATCACACTTAACATGGAAAATGCATGGATGGTGCATATAATAATTTCCTCAGTATGCTGTAACCACTATGCAAGTCAGTAACACCCAGGAGTGCCTTCACCATCCATTTAAAGAGAGAAATGGATACTCTTACCGGACCTGATGGATCCAACTCACCATACAGCGGTGGATCTATACAGCATAGAAAGCCAAAAGACCGATCTTGTGAAATCCGCTGTCAGGCTCCTCTTTTTTCCCCAGGGTGATGGTCTTTGTGATAAATGGTTGTGGTGATTTAACAGCCAGAGTGAGCAATCCAAATGCACTTGACATGGAATGGTAAGGCGTCATTCAACCTTTACTAACCATAGTGGGTATAAAGGCATAAAAGGAAAAAAAGGAAAAAGCCTCCTCATAGCGTAAAAAAGTAAAAAAATGTATTACATTAAAAAATCCATCAACAGAATATAATTTCGATGGATGGATTTCAACATAGATCCACATAAATAAAAAGTATGAAAATTGTGCAGTGTTGGAGTGGCTAGGTCCAGCGTATGTACCCGTTCCATTCTAACAAGCCTTAAAAAGAGGAGGTTGGGTCACATTTTTACTGCTCTCCACCTGCCTATCAATACCACTCACAGCTGTTAAAACAGAAAGTGGATGGAGGTGCACACACAGCAACATTAGTGTTGCTGTGCATTGTGGAAACTCAAAAATAATGATGCCTGCAGAGTTTGGTATTTTCGCTTTGCAATCACCTTCATTCATTTCTATTGAAATGTGTTGCAAACATGCTGTAAACATGACATTTACAGCCCGTTTAAGGCATAATTGTAAAGTGTCAAAGGCAATAATTTCCCACTTTTCACATTTCAACAAGGCTGTTCTTCACTAGGACAATCAATAGAAATTTTGGGAGTTAAGCAAGTTGAACCTTTACAGTAAAATAGTTCAATATAAATTCAGTTGCTTAAATCTCTGGTTCACCTGATGTCACAAGTTAGCCTCTGCTTATGTATTTTTCCATACTAATCTCAGTATACATTTTCTTGTGCCTTTATTATTTTAAATAATATGTAAATGTATTTTTGTTGTGTATAATTTTAGGAAATTGCATAAACTGTAACAAATCATAACTGCAAACTCCAGCTGCATAAATCTGATAGCTGATAGCTGCACTCAGACACAAAATGAGATGTCTGTGTGCAGAATGTTTGTCATTGTTCATGTCAATTCAGGCATGATAAAGTAACAGGAAAAAACTATTTCTGTCTCTCTCTCCCTTGATGTTCCACTTAAGTTGCATGTTAAGATCTGATCCTTTGGGAACATAATATGCATTCTGTGCTAAACATAAGAGCACTTAAGTAGCCTCAGCTTGAATGGAAAGATTTGACAGGCTTCTATGTTGCCTTAGACCTGTCCCAATATTTAATCTTGTTTTGACATATCTGGTCAAATTTACATCATTTTTCAAACAATTTACCAATGAGGACTCAGGCAAAACATAGCTTTCAATGACAACAGAAGCAATTTATTGTGCTTACTGAAAGGACAATTTCATGCCTTCCTTAGAGACCTTTGACTAACAAGTCCTTATATTTATTGACACACAAGAATTCATTATTGTAACTGTCTATCCTGTACAAATGGATGTCCAGATGTGCTAATATCTATATAATTAAACACTGTTTTTTTTTTTTTTTTTTCTCTTTTACAGACACATTTTAGTATAATCCAAAGAAGCACTTAATAGTAAAATAATAATACATTACAATATAGAAATTGCTAAAAAAAACAAAAAAAAAAAAACTTTCAGGTTGATGTGATGAAAAATTTTGAGGGAGCATGATTTAAAGTGTACCAAGACATTTTAAAGAGGTACATCGGCAATGGACAAAAGGTTTACAAGTGTGGATAATAGATCACATCTCCAATACCTGTTCCAAAGCTGAGAGATTTATGAAAGCTTTGTGAACAATAAACCACTGGAAATTTCTCTCTAAATGCCCTGTTCCCACAGGGGTTAAATGAAGAAATATTGTAGAAACCAACACAGTTGGTTTAATTGGTTAAAATATTTTTGTATCCATTTTCTATTCTTTATTGTTTCGTTTTATAATAGAATGATTGTACAGTATAATTCCATTTAGTCTGGTCTTGCCTTATATTATGTTTTTTTTTTAATTGTATGCCCCATTGCATCCTTGTTTTTGCACCATTATGTTCTATTGTTTATTGTCATATAATGTTTCTTTTCTTTTCCAGTCTAATTGTCTTTCTTTTTATTTGCATTTTTTATGTATTATTTTTTTGTCTGTTGTAGTAATGATACTCCATGGTTTGAACATGTAAAAGATGTAGTCACTCCATGTGACTACATGTATTCCTGTCACACATTATGGCTTCAGACTTGAGAAAGGGGCGGTGATTGGCCCTAAAACGCATACCTACACCCACACCTTTGATGTCATTGCACTTCCGTTTTCAGCACCCGACTTCTGGTTTCGCAGGGATTTCCATGCTAGTTTACCAAGCTTCCATTCACTACAGCCACTTGAAGGAGCTACTCTGCACATCCGGTCGCTTCCTTGGTGAAGTCTGCATGCACGTTGGCAGCACCCACCTGCTTCCTTGCCAAAATGTGCATATATGCTCGATTTTGATCTAAAGCAGGATGATGTGCCTTCTTTTTAATTTTTACATGTGAATGCAATATATATATATATTAACCATTTGTTTTTTAATAGGTATACACTTGAATGGTGCTACTTTTTGTCTGTTCTTGCTCTCAGAATGCAGCTGTTCTCCTATACTCTGATCCTATAAAGAGCTGCAGCCATTATATAAGTGACTGTTAATGAACTTCTAATGAACTTTATTAGGGGCTGTGTGTTTTATTGTCATTCATCATCCCAGACCTCCTGCTTGCTAATTCCTTCATCACCTCCTTTAATGCTCATGTATAGGACTTCTCTGACATTTACGGCTATCTCCTAGTTTGTCAGCCTTTAGGAGATCCCTGAAGCGTATCTCTAATTTCCAAGCCTATCCCACCTCTAGCTAACAATTGAATATTAGCTTCTCGACCAACTCATCAACACACAGCTCCTACCTTTTTTATCACTTGCCCTTCCTTTTACATTACAAGCTCTCATGAGCAGGGCTCTCCTTACTCTTTTGTCTTGAAATGTTTTTGTAATATGTTGCACAAACTCCTGGTGCTATAAAAATCCTGTATAGTAATAAAATTAATAAATTATTATTATTCTTGTCACATAAACCTCAAAGTACTTTTATGGATTTTAGGAGTAACCACAGTCCCAGAGAAAATACTGTACATGCAGACACGGGGAATGTCCTAGTAGGAATAGATTTAGCAAGAATATAATAGTTGGCATGCAGTTTCTACATTTCCTAGCAAGGAGAGTGGACAGCATTTTATATACAGAATGTTTCTGGGTTCAGTACGAGAGAATTTGAAAACACCAGGAAAGAAAAGAAAAAGGTATGTCATTATTTGTTTTCCAGTGGATAACCTGCAGGTGAATAGAGTTTTTTTATAGCATTTTGTGATGGAAAAGACAATTTCTTCCAGTTCTGAAACAATTCAAAGTCACAAGATCTTAAAAATATATACCACAATAGAATCTATCAAATTATTAACAAACAGTAGCTCATTACAACAGGAACTCTTTGCAAAGCTCATATCTTTACATTTAAGAAATCCAAATCTAAAAAAAAAAAAAAAAATACATAGGTTTATTTTTCCACCATGCCACCAGAAAATCTTATGCAAGTACCAACTTTTTGAAAGCCAGCATTTCCATAGAATTTGAAACTCTCACGCACTATTGTTACAGTGCTCTGTCTTCATGATTGTATGCCTAATTGACCTTTGCATAGAGTCAGGTTCTTAAAGCTCCTGTGTTGTGAGTTTTTCTCTCTACTTACTTGGGGCTGTTCTTACAAATCCTCATGGAAAAGACATAAAATCTTGGAATTAGATTAATCTCAAAGAATACAGAGATGATCCTTTTATTTTTAACAAACATGCCTGGTATATTTATACCTATTATAGGAAAACTTTTCAGAGTGATTACTGTATTTATTGGTGTATAACACTCACTTTTTTACCCTGAAAATAGAGGGTAAACTGTGCCTGTGTGTTATACACAGGGGGCTGTGGAAAGTTTTTTTCCTGAAACTTCCCTCTTAAAGTTAGGGTGCATTTTATACGCTGATAAATACGGTATATCGTCCACGCAGCAGTGTTGTAATATACAGCATCAAAATAATGTGTTTGGAATTCCCACATTTTTCAGCAATTTTTTTTTTTTTACCATGGCCATCCACATCCATCTAGCTGTGTAGCAATCAAAACACCAAATATTTTCACTTTTAAAAATTGCATTTATTTATTTAAACCTCAAAATCCTTAAAATAGCATACATTGCTTCAATGACTACCCCCCAATTGGGAGATTCACTTAAGCTGTTTCTACATATTTAGAGACCAATTAAATATGTGTATAGCCCTGATTACATGAATGGTGGTGTTAGTTTCAATAACATCATTATTATATGGCATTACACAGATATCATAACATTTATAATTATTATTTGCATTAACTTATTTTTATTAGAATCCTATTGACTTGTATTGGGATTTATAGGTGGTGGGCACAGTTTTGTGCATGTTCACCTAATTGTAATTAAAATGGTAAAAAAAAAATGTCCTTCATTACAACACGCTGAGAAAAAAATAAGTGGGAAGAAGATTTAGCTGTGCTACAGCAGTATTAGCTGAATGGGTCATGCCAACCTTTCCTTTTGAGAATAGACAAAAATATATTCCCCTTGAGATGGACTTTTTAAGCACTAAACCAATAACAAAAATTATAGTAAAATATGATATTTATTAAACAAGCATTAAAAAACATTGAACATAGATTGTGGAAAATTCTGCCTAAAATGACACCATCAAAGAGTAACTGAATATCTTTGGCGGTGCGGCAGGCGTCTGAGATTGGGGGCATCAGGTCCGGCCTGATAGAGGAGAGAATTTCTCTCTATGCCGACGATGCCCTACTTTATCTTGATGGGAGGGAATCCTCCTTTCGTGCTCATATGCAGGTGGTCGAGGAGTTTGGTGCAGTCTCTGGGCTCCAGGTGGGCTGGGAGAAATCTCAGGCCCTTGCGATTGGCCCTCTGGTCCCTTTTGATTATCTGCAGGGGTCGGGCATTCACTTATCCCAGTCCTTTAAATATCTGGGCATTCAGGTACATGTTGATCTCTCCAGGTATGAAGAGTTTAATATTACCCCTATATTTCAACAAATGGTGGACAAATTTCATACCTGGGCGTCGTTGCCCCTTAATCTTCTTGGACGTATTAATATTTTTAAAATTATTTTTTTACCCAAATTTCTTTACTGTTTTCGTGCTTCTCCGATTTTCCTTACCAAAATTTTTTTTGCGAAATTGGATCTGCCCTTTTTGGTTTCATTTGGAATGGTTGCCACTCTCGTATCAATAGATCTTCCCTGTAAGCGGCCAAGGCTGTGGGCGGTCTGGCCTGCCCGAACCTACGGTACTATTTTCTAGCCTCCCAGCTCACCTATGTCCATGAGTGGTTGCACTCTAACCCCCCCGACTCCTGCCACTGCTCTCCTACTATCTCTATTTGACCCCCCTGCTTCCCTTAGGGACGAACTGCACAGGTTTAAGGGGTCTGGGTGCTCCAGGTTCTCCCCAGTAGAGGTCTGTTTTCTGGCCTGGGAGGAGAGTGGGAGGCTGCTGGCGCATGCTACATCTGGGGTGTCGCCGCAGACTCCTCTGTGGCGGAACCGCAATCTTCCGGACCTCTATGGTCACCCGGACTCGATGTGGTGGACCTGATGTGGCATAACGCACCTCTCTCAAATCATGGTGGAGAATATATTACTACCATTTGAGACGCTTAGATTGAAGTTTGGGCTTGATAATACATTTTTCTTCAAATACCTGTTACTGAGACACGCCCTTCAGTCGCAGTTTGGGTCCATAACCATTAAGGTCTCGGAGACTTCCATTGAAGGTTTACTGTCCTTTGCCGACGATACCAAATTGGTAACGACCTTCTATGGCCGCCTCCAAGGGGTGGGGGCCGATCCATTACAGAACTCTCACGCCAAATGGCTGTTGTTCATGCCTGAGCTTTCTGAGGAGGGTTAGGGAGGAAGCCACGGAGGTGTGCTTTCAGGATATCATTAGTACTGCTGATGTTTTAGTGCAATTTAAATTTATACATCATCTTCACTATACTCCTGCTAGATTGGTTGGGATGGGTCTGGGACAGGACATTGCCTGCTGTAGGTGTGGGATGGTGGCTGCGGACTGGTTTCATATGTTTTGGACATGCCCGGGGCTCTTGACATTCTGGAAGGATATTTTTAGTTTTTTTACTGACAAGCTTCATTTGCAGGTACCTCAGACTCCGGAAGTGGGACTTTTGGGGGTGCTGAATGATCACATTCATCGAACCTACACCAGGACTTTATTACGTATTTTGTTGTATTATGCAAGGAAAACTATACTGCTTCGCTGGAAGGATGTGGGCCCCCTCTCGATAAATGTCTTTCTTAATATTGTTCATGGTCTTCTTCCTAAATTAAATTGGTGTATATCAGTAGGGCTTGCCCCAAGAAGTTTTATAAAGTGTGGCGGCCGTGGCTGGAGGTTTCTAAGGACTTCTGGGGGGAGGTTCTCTCCTCCCAGTCCACTAACTAATTTGTTACTGCTGAGATAAGATGGATCCTAATGTACTGTATGAGCCTTTTTCTGGTGTCTCTGGTATGTTAATGCTAATTGGTCGCTGTCGCTGTATGTGTGGATGTGTGTGTGTTTGTTTTTGTTTGCATTTGGCTGGTGTGTTTGGGTGTTATTGGATGTATGGGGGTTTCCTCGTTTTCTGGTTGGACTTCTATTGGTCCTACCGTTTACTGTTTCTTTAATATTGCTGTTTCTTGCTATTGTGTATCTTGGCTGCCTTGCCGCCTTTTGTTTTGTATATTTCTATGAAAACTTTAAAATAAACACCTTTTAAAAAAAAGAGTAACTGAATATGATCCTCTTTCATCCAACGTGTTTCAGAGCATAAACATCTGCTTCTTCAGGGGTGTATTTTAGGAACTGATCGCATATTCATATTTAAATCGTATCACAGATTCCACGTGGATTTTAAAAGCAAAAAACAAAGGACCTAGAAAGGAAATGTGTCTGAGATATTTCTGCCCCCATGACACATCACAGTACCAGATATCATAGTTGCATGGTGCAATCAACTTGCTATTTTTGAAAAATACCTCCCAGTAATCCCCTATGGGATGATAGACGGAGGAAAAAGTTGAACAGGGATCTGTATTTCATTGCAAAGAGAGAGGAATGATAACGGTCTCCTGTTTAGTAAGATGGTATGAACTACCTCCACACATCCGGTGTCCTGTCGCAGAACAAACTCCTGCATGTGCATCCCTCCTGGGTACAGCAGGAGGTTCCTTAGCTAATAAATGAATAAACAAATTGCTCAGAAATTAATGTCTCCTAGAAGAATGGAGAAATTCAGTCAGCATTACTCTGTCTATGGAAAAACTGTATTTTAAAATAGAAATTATTTTTATAAATATGAGAAAATATGGAATCTGTGGCTAGAAACTCCAGGCCTAGTGTCACCTTCCCTAGTACACAGGTTATTCTCTTGAATGGGGATACAAGGAACCATATATCATATCTCCTGTTAAGAGGACATAAAGTTACCCTCACCTGTAAAAGCACTGCAACACTGGTATTATTTTCTTGAATAGAAAGAACAAACATTTTTTATGTAGCATGGTAAATTCTATTTTGAAGTATATGTCAAAAAACATGTTTGCAAGTTCTGATAACATTGCGGTCATATTGGTTGAACTATGTATTACACATACATATTACTGATTGGTACACTGCTTACATAACTGTAAAATCTAAGCTGGTTGTTATGTATGTTCTGGTTTGAATGTAACTAAAAGAACAAATGGAAAAATTACAATGAAAACGTATTTGATAATTGTACCCAATTTGTACTCCCAGAATGTAACATTAAGTAAATTGTGTAGAATTGTTACCTCTCAAACAGTAGAGATTGGAACATAGGACTACATAGCTATCAAGGCATGGATTCATATTTATTTAAATAAAAAATCACCTGGTGTTTGCATCCTACTATGAACTGGATGAACCCCAAATATGGAAGGTCTGCTAAATTTACTGACTTTGTTGTTCCCCCTAAAAAATAGATACACATTTGAAAAGTATTAAATTGATGATAAGCCCCCATTTTGAGGGCATGCGGCCTGGTTACGGATCAGGAGGGGGTGGGGGGCGCTTGTTCGTCCCCACCCCCTTTCCTGACCTACCAGGCTGCATGCTCGGATTAGGGTCTGGTATGGATTTTGGGGGGACCCCCACGCCATTTTGTCTGCCTAGGGGTTCCCCTTAAAATCCATACCAGTCGGATCAGTCAAGACTGCGATCCAAGTTTGATCTGAATTCAGTGATATTCAATGGGCTGAAGTAGGATCAAAGTCAGACCAAAGTAGTGCAGGGAGCATTTTCAATGTCAAACCAACTTGTGTTGGACCAGTTGATTTTCATACATAATGCAACATGAGGTTCCAATGTCAGACCAGTGTGAACCCAGCCTAACTGTAATGCCCTGTACACACGATCGGTTTGTCTGATAAAAACGGACCGATGGAATGTTTTCATCAGACGAACCGATCGTGTGTGGGCCCAATGTTTTTTTTTTCCATCGGTGAAAAAAATAGAACCTGTTTTAAATTTTTCTTATGGCTAAAAAAACGATAGAAAAAAATGATCGTCTGTGGGGAAATTCATTGGTCAAAAAAACATGCATGCTCAGAATCAAGTCAACGCATACTCGGAAGCATTGAACTTATTTTTTCTCAGCACATCGTAGTGTTTTACATCACCGCTTTGGACACGGTCGGATTTTTAACCGATGGTGTGTAGGCAAGACTGATGAAAGCTTCATCGGATATCTGATGAAAAAATCCATCAGTCCGTTTTCATCAGACGAACCGATCATGTACAGGGCATTACAGTTAGGCTGGGTTCACACTGGTCTGACATTGGAACCTCATGTTGCATTATGTATGAAAATCAACTGGTTCAAATAAGATAATTAAGATAATATTTTTTCCTCCTCAGGTTTTGCACTAGGGACTTCCTCTCTTTTTTTCTCCTTTGGTTTCACAGTTTTATAACTGCAATGCAAAGCAATGCAATGCAAGCAAAATATATTTGAATTCTCATTTGGCAGTTGAAGAAAAGCACATAAATATTAAATAATTGAATAGATCATGAAGCAATTTTAGACACTAAATCACATTTTAATGAAATCAAAAGATCATAGTGTTGTAGAGTGAGACAATGCAGAAATATAAGTGAAAACCGTTTGAATTTTTTTATATAAATATGTATGCAAGAATATATACAGTAATGACAATTGTATCATTGTTTGAATATTTATTTAGCATGGCTGTATGCACACTGAAAGTTTGCCACTTAAAGGATCACTAAAGGAAAAAAATGTTTTGATGAATGCATTTCTATGTTCTGCACTCTTTCCTAAGGAATGTTTGTAATACTTCACTATAGAGTTTACAGATTCTCTACATAAAGTTGCCACCTTTTCTACAAATACATATCAACTAAAGTGGGTGGGTTGTTATATAGCATGACCTTAAAGAGGAGCTCCAGTCTCCACCAAAAAAATAAAATAAATCAGCAGCTAAAAGTCAGCTGTAGATACTGACTTAATATAAGGACACTTACCTGTCCAGGGATCCAGCGATGTCCTCACTGAGCCAAGTCTTCAAACGGCTTTATATAGGCCGGCTCATGTTGAGGGACATGTAGTTGCCATCATCCCTTGTACAATTGAAAAAATTGAAATAACCTCTGAAAATGGGATTTTTTGAGCAACAAACAAAACGAGAAAAAATGATGTACGTGTATTGAAAAACAAACATTAATTTGTTGTACAAAAGATAAATATATAGTCAAAAAAGATTTGATAATAGCATGATTTTAAAACATGGAAATTTATGAAATCTCGATTATCTAGTGATCTAGTGATACTATCTAGTCACCATGGGAAATGCACTCATTTGCTTTGAAATCATTGACATGTGAAAAGTGAGTCACTACTTTGAACACACTTCAGAAAGTGTGAGAAATTTGATTATTTTTTGATTACCGGTACTTTGGTTAATACTAAATGGAAATGTTTGTCTTGATTTATTGTAAACAAGGAGAGAGGCGCCTCTGGGTGCAGTATTTTAAAAGCAAATTTATTTACAAAGCCAAAAGTAAGAAAAACACTCACATTTAGGTGGTGATATACAGGCATATCAAAGGATTCTCCAGAAGGGAGGGGTGGCTGTCATCTGGTGTGCTCGTTCATCCACTTTGTGTCCACTGGTGTAGCGCTGTGTGATGAGGAGTCAGTCCTGTTTCCCTTGATGTTGGTGGGTGGGTGCAGTGGATGAGACAATCCTCAGCAAATGCAGCGGCGTGCAGCAGGAACAGCGGGCGATGGATGGTGACGTCACCAGGCAAGCGACGCCTTTCTAGATTTGGAACTTGGTTTCTGTTCCCCACTGACGGCAGCCCTGAGTGCATATCCCCATCAACAAAAAACATTTTATTCCCAACCCCCATTCTAAACAGCCTGAACAGTTTTTATTATTTTTTACTTGGACCTTTTGTTGGACCCTTGTTTATATCACACTGTTAGGAGATATATATATATATTTTTCTCTGATTTTGCGCACAATTTACTTGCTGTTTGATTTATTGTAGACTGTGATATTACAGTATTCCCTGAGGAAGAATGTTTTTTCATTTAAAACACATTGGATTACCCACCTCTACCGCCAACAGTTGATCTGGGGGTTCTGTATTAGATGAAGGATAGTATCACCAGCGGTGTCCTACTGAGCATTAGACATGTGCACACTTAAATATTTTGTTTAGAAATTTTGTTTTCTTCCAAAAAATACATTTATTTAGTTACTCCTGAAATTTGTTTTCATTTATTTTGTTTAGTTAAATAATGCATTAATCCGAAAATCTGAATTATGGTCGAATCTGTTACTGAAGGCTTATGGTGTCCGTCGAATGTTCTAAGAAGATTTGATGGAGCAGCTAAATTTTACGACGCTGCAATTGTACATTTCCGGTCGAATGTTCCGCCTACAAGCTATAGAAGAATTGTTGTATGACTAGTAATAATTGTATTTATGAATAATTATTACTAGTCAACCAACATTCAAATTCTTCTATAGCCTATGGGCCGAGCATTTGACTGGAAATGTACGATTGTACAGTTTACACTTGTACAGTTTAGCTGCTTATCGAATCTTCTTAGAATTTTCAACAGACACCATAAGCCTTTAATGACAGATTCTGTGTTTGTATGTTTTTCGCTGCTTCGTCGAATCTCCATTGTTCATGTCAAATGGTCTACCCCCAACACTGTCTCTATAATGTTGAATCTTTCCTCTTAATGTAGAATAATCTTGGACTAATAGAGTTAAGGTTAGGCACATTCGACCACAGGTTCAATAGACACAGATTCCTATTGTCACCGTCAGGTCGAATTTCCTATTTATATCGAACTGTTGTAGCAACGAAAATGAAAATAAAGCATTTTTTTTATGTCGGATCTTTTGGATTTTGGATTCTGCGCATTCATTTTCGCTTGTTAAAACAATAACGAAAATATCCAAAATTCGACGAATGCACATGTCTACTGAGCATGTGTGAGCTACGCTTTGTGAAGGGTCCCATCTGTAATGTGCCCTAGAAGGCTGAGGGAGAAAAAGGAGGGTTTGTGTTGCTCACTAGGGATGAGCCAAACACCCCCCGGTTCGGTTCGCAGCAGAACATGCGAACAGGCAAAAAATGTGTTCAAACATGCAAAAAACGTTAAAGTCTATGGGACACGAACATGAAAAATCAAAAGTGCTAATTTTAAAGGTAAATATTAAGTTATTGTCATAAAAAGTGTTTGGGGACCTGGGTCCTGCCACAGGGGACCTGTATCAATGCAAAAAAATGCATTTTTTTTCGGGAGCAGTGATATTAATAATGCTTAAAGTGAAACAATAAAAGTGAAATATTTCTTTAAATTTCATACCTGGGGGTGTCTATAGTATGCCTGTAAAGTAGCAAATTGTTCCTGTGTTTATAACAGTCTCTGCACAAAATGAGGAAAAAAAGTCATTTAAAACTACTCGCAGCTATAATGAATAGTCGGATCCCGGAAATTTAGAGAAAAAAAGTAATTGAAAGTCATTGGAAAAAAAATGTGTGGGAGTCCCCAAAAATTCCATTACCAGGCCCATCAGTTCTGGTATGGATATTAAGGGAAACCCTGTGCCAAATAAAAAAAAAAACATGACGTGGGGTTCCCCCCAAAGATCTGGTATGGATTTTAAGGAGAACCCCCGCACCAAAATAAAAACAAGAGGATCCCCCTGATCCCCTCCCTCTATGTGAATTGGTAAGGGGTACATTGTACCCCTACCTTTTAACAAAAAAAAGTGTCAACATTTTAAAAACGACAGGGGACGGCTTGGGACAAGTCCTTTATTAAAAAGAAAGTAGGAAATAAGGATTCCAGCGATGTAATCCATTCTCGATCTCCAGCGATGTAATACATTCTCAATCTCCAGCGATGATCTCCAGCGAGGATACGATGCACACAATCCTGCCTCCACCGGAGGCACCAGATGAATGAAGCGCTGCCAGCCTGACAGCTCTTATATACCCAGTGACATGTACGGGTGAAACCTGCGTTGCGTCAGAGGGCGTGGGTCCCCAAACACTTTTTATGACAATAACTTGTATATTAACCTTTAAAATAAGCACTTTAGATTTCTCCAATAGACTTTTACAGGGTGTTCCGTGGCTTTTCGAATTTGCAGTGAACACCCCAAATTGTTCGATGTTTGGCGAACAGCCAATGTTTGGGTCGAACTCATGTTAGACCCGAACATAAAGCTCATCCCTAGTGCTCACGCAGTATAGTTCTTATGTGAGTATTTTTAGTTATGGCCGTCTATCTGTTTATCACTATCTCACACCCCCCCCCCCCCCCCCAGTTGGTAGTTATATCAAACTATAATGGCGATTTTTATCCCCCTTTTAATATATCGATGCACTTGCCCTGGATGAGTGGATAGAAGTCCATGAACTGTCATCAAGATTATTTTAATTCATCCACTTCATATTTATGATTCTAGATGGTTGTATTGCTTTACCAACCCTGATATAATGTCAATGTCTACTCCACTTGGGGGACTGGGACTGTGATGTATAATATGTATTCTCTGTGTCATGTTGGTTATAATTCACAATATGTAAGTTGTTATTTTGTATTTTATATGCGATGTGCTTTTATGCATTTACATGGGTTGATCTTTGCCCTATTTTGGTCTAATAATAAATACAATTATTTACATATACATATGGATTTGTCTGTAAGGGGTTAATTTACTAAAACTGCACCAGATTTTGCATCCTCTGGTTTTAGTGAATCAATTCCTCTTGACTACTGCAGTGTTGTAAGTGGCAAGAATTCAGCCTGTATATTGGCATATACAGTGAACAATGTGGTGGTGACATAGTTGTGTTCAATGACTTATTTTACTTTTATTGTTGTCGACAGTAAATATAGTAACACAGAGCGTGGTGCAATAGGTCAATGATAAATATGGTTACCATGCTGACAAACGTACATGAAAAGCCCTCTTTTGTATTTGTTCATACATACATATTAATGGAATTAGTAATATACGGGATGTATATAATGAATCTTGAAATGATGAAATGAAATAAAAACATTATGAATTAATAGCATGAATACATGAATATAGCTCGATGTTATTGTGTAAGTCTGGAAGAGGGGAGGTATGTCCAAACATACTTATTAATCAGATCCTTGGCAGCCTTGAAACTTTAGTGTGCAGAGAACACATATTTTCAAATGCAGACATGGATAAGATTGTATGTACATTTATATTTACATATATATCAAGTTGATAGTATTCCACCATATATAGTCTATAAAACAAGACCACAGTGAAAAGTATTTGCAGCTTGAGCACAATCCTGTTGGCACAGGTAAATTATACATTTTCTTGAACTATAACAATGTCATAAGTAAAAAATTTTGTAGAACTTTTATGATGGTATTTTAAGATGCTTCAAACCTATCTGGGAAAAATGCCTGTGTGAATGAAATTGTAATCTTAATATGGCTTTGCTCAAGACGGTCCATTTACAGTGTCATATCAGGTATGCAAGGGTTCATACAACCTAGGTTCTTCTAAATGCCTTTTTCCTGATAGGAGAAAAACAGCATTAAAAACATGTCTAAAGTCCTGTTTTTTTTAATGTTTTTAGGTGCATTCAGGCACATCAAGCATTTGGGCGTTTCATTCCAATGGTCAGAATATTAATGGATTCTGGCTACTGAGATTAATGAATGCTCAATTGCTAAATGCACTTGGTGCCTAGGCATATTTAGAGATGTTTACACATGTTTAGAAAATATATTGGACAACATTTCATTATTAGACTTATTAATAAATTAACTTTTTTTTTTTTTTAATAAGGGGGGGGGGACTATAACAATCTGCCTTATTGATAGGGGGAATACTAATGCTGACCGTACACTGATTTTATTTTTGTTCATACTAACAATACAGATGGACAAATCTCCCACCAAGGCTACTGTATTGACAGCAGACCTCACTGGCTGTCAAAATATCTAAGCTCCTTTGATTTATTAGCCCTAGATAGAACCAAATGGACATATGTGGTAGGTATTTTCCTGTCTTGAGTGTGAGACAACCTTTTATTTTGCTTTATTTTGCACCCGCTGGGTGGCTTTTTGTTGTGTAGGTTAAAACGCCAGGTTACCTAGACCAGGGGTAAAGTCAGGGTTGTCTTTTAATTGAGTCAATAGGCTAAATGAAGAAGTGACGTCTGAGCGTGAGGCGGGAAGTGTAGTAATAATTTCTGAAGTTGGGTAAGCCCATCCCACCCTGTTCCTTAGATCTAGTAAATAAGTTGAATCTAAATCTGGTGACTCCACAGAAACTTTAATAGGATAGAGCGTAGTGAGTTAAAGAAATTTAGGGGAACTTTGATGGGTAGTGTATGCATGAAGTAGCTTAGGTAGGATAGTCATTTTAATTATGGCCGCATGACCAAACCATGAGAATTAACCTGAATGCCAGTTTTTTAAGTTTTTTTCAATGATATTGATTAAGAGGGGAATTCTGATCATAAGTTGATGTTAACTGAGGAGTGTGCCAAACGCCAAGATATTTCAGTGCCTGCGAGTCCCATATAAAGGGGAAACTCTTGGTCAGTGTGAGGGTCTGGTCTGGGAGTGTTACATTCAGTGCTTCAGGTTTTGAATAGTTTATCTTTAGAATTGCTGAAATTTATCTGCAACTTGGCTTGGGTCATTTATACTATGTCCATCAGGGTCACTAAGCGATAGGCCATCAGTTTCTCCGCTCTCTCCCCCTGCTCCTATACTCTCTGCCTGCAGAAAAAATGCTGCTTAGTTTTCTCTGTGTGCAGTTGTATTACTAAACGGGACTGGAATTTGACTCTGTTAAGATTTTCAGGGGTTGGACTATCAGTATATGCGGCTTCTAAGGGCCAGATTCAGGTAGATGAGAGCATCTTTGCTCCAGAGTAACGCTTCTCATTTACGTTACTCTGACGACCCTTTCAGCGCAAGTACTGTTATTCACATAGCAGTTGCGCGTAAACTTGCGCCAGAGTAACGATAATGCGCTGGCGTAACCCGACGCAAGGGGAAGTGGGTGTGATCATATGTAAATGATGGGCGGAGCCCAGCGCAGAGGCTTACGTTCAGCGCATCAACCACGGAGCATGCGCAGTGAGTGAGGCTCCACTCGCCCCCTTTGTGCGCATGCTCACAACTTCCGTCGGCACCACTTCACGGGAAACGTCAGCGCAATGCCTTCCGTTGGGCGTTTAAATGCGCCCGTAGAAGCGCCATTCCGGCACTAAAGTATATCCTGCTCCCCCTCCCCGCAGTGATGTTACTTTTGTTCTGAGATGGCTGCTCCCGTTCCCCGCAAACACACAGGAGAAAGCTGAACTTTAATGGCCAGGAGCTGTCAGCCGTCATCTCGGCTATGGAGACCTATGATGTCTTCCTCCATGGCTGTAAAATTTGACAGACAAGCATGGACAGAGGTGTTGTCCTGCAAGTGGGGGTGCTCAGCTAGCTCTTATTGTCGGTAACGCTGCTGTAGCTGCTCTCCTGCTGACCTGTGGCCGTCTGGAGTAAAGATAAAGCAGCTATTTGTAGAAATAACTTTGCGCCGGACGGACGAGATACGCGCGGCGCATGTAGCCAGCGTATGGTGCTAATCCGTTCGTGAATTGTGAAAAATCCCTCATTTGCATATTTGCAGGGGAAATCAATAGGCGCGACTGATGCGCCAAGCGAAATTAAGCGCTGACGATACTCTGGCGTCGGAACGTTCCGCCGGTCGCAAATGGCCCGTTATTGGGCGCATCTAGTTTGGTGGGTACGGGCACATAGAAACGACGGCGCATCTTCACAGTTACGCGGCGCATATCGAAATACTCCAGCGCAAGTGTTGCTGAATCTGGCCCAAAGCAGCTATTTGTAGAAATAACTTTGCACCGGACGGACGAGATACGCGCGGCGCATGTAGCCAGCGTATGGTGCTAATCCGTTCGTGAATTGTGAAAAATCCCTCATTTGCATATTTGCAGGGGAAATCAATAGGCGCGACTGATGCGCCAAGCGAAATTAAGCGCTGACGATACTCTGGCGTCGGAACGTTCCGCCGGTCGCAAATGGCCCGTTATTGGGCGCATCTAGTTTGGTGGGTACGGGCACATAGAAACGACGGCGCATCTTCACAGTTACGCGGCGCATATCGAAATACTCCAGCGCAAGTGTTGCTGAATCTGGCCCAAAGCAGCTATTTGTAGAAATAACTTTGCGCCGGACGGACGAGATACGCGCGGCGCATGTAGCCAGCGTATGGTGCTAATCCGTTCGTGAATTGTGAAAAATCCCTCATTTGCATATTTGCAGGGGAAATCAATAGGCGCGACTGATGCGCCAAGCGAAATTAAGCGCTGACGATACTCTGGCGTCGGAACGTTCCGCCGGTCGCAAATGGCCCGTTATTGGGCGCATCTAGTTTGGTGGGTACGGGCACATAGAAACGACGGCGCATCTTCACAGTTACGCGGCGCATATCGAAATACTCCAGCGCAAGTGTTGCTGAATCTGGCCCTAAGTCTCTAAGTTTGTCAGAGATTAAATGGAGTATAGCAGTAGAATCACGTTTACACCTGCCTATTCTGGTGGATAATAGCCTGCGGGCATGCACTTTAAAGTCATCCCAGTGTGAGTTAAGGGTAGAGGGCCCCTGTAGTCTATGAAAAAAGAAGAGCAATTCTCTTGCTATGGAATCATGGTCTGTGAGGACTGACAACCAATGGGGATTAGGTCTCCACAGTCGCGCTGGGGAGGAAACCCGTAAAAACACTGTTAGCCAGCACGGGGTGTGGTTTGACAGAATCCTGGGGGCAAACCCTGAACCCTTAACCCTAGGCAACAGGGCCCTAGAAACAAGGATAAAATCAATCCTGGACACGGTGTTGTGGCTTGCTGAATGACATGTGTACGCTCTAGTCGTGGGGTCAATAAGGGCAAACTCCGTCAGATTATATCTAGTGTGTAATGGCTTGCCCGGTCCAGGGTTAGCCCGCTCTGGGCGATCTAGTATCAGGGTCATTATATTGTTGAAGTCCCCCATCCACACCACTGGTAGCGATTGGTACTGTGCTATGTAAGCAAGGCCCTCCATCACCGCATCTGAACTGTAAGGAGGGGGGATGTAGCTAGCTATAATCAATATAGGGGCACCCCCCACAGTGGTATGCATAAAGAGGTATCTGCCCTGCTGATCCAACACCACAGACACCAGTTCGAAAGGAGTAGATTTGGCAACTAGCACTGTCACCCCCTAGACATGTTGGTATGAGTGCTATGGTATGCCCACCCCACCCAGGGGCGTTTCAAGGCCGCTTGTAAAATGACCCGTGACATGCGTTTCTACCAGGCGATGATATCTGTTCTGACCTTGAGATAGTCCAATACAGCCATACACTTGATTTTATCACGCAATCCCAGCACATTCTAAAGTAGGAATTTAACATATACTGCTTAGAGATATTATCTGTGTAGGAATCTGCAGGGTATCATCTCTATCAAAGTAGAGTCTCAGGGTCATCATGCAAAGAAACAATACATTCTACAAGCAGTACATGTGCTGAATTGTTTCTGTTAGTCAGATAACTAAACATACATGATGTATAAATGGCACATGCTCATTTAAAATGATTCCAAGTAAATAACAAGTGCACAACGGTGCCAACATTCCCAATGCTCTGATCAAGGGATCCGGTATATTCCTTCCCTCCCAGCTTCCCACCTCCCCACCTAACTTGGTGGAATCATCCTGAGCTGGCCTGGGGCCCCAAACAGTCGCCCTTGCTTGCCACACTTCCTACAGTGATCAGACATCCCTGGATTATGGCTACAATCCCTGGACAGTACTTGGGCAACCAGGCAATTTCCCGGCGGACTGGGGCGTTTCCCGGGGGACGGGGGCGTTTCCCGGCAGACATAGGCATTGTCCATGAGGCATAGCACATGTAGAGCTGTGTAGAGGAGGAGCTGGAGCGGCTCCAGCATGCCTGTGCTGTGCTAGTGAGTAGCGTAGCCGCCACTCCTCCTCAGCTGAAGATTCCATCACATGACCGCCCCACTTTTCCAGCATCCCACCCTCTCCTCCTACCTCTGCTTTTTCCTCCAATCGCGCTCCTGGCAGCATAGCGGAACAGAGTACAGAGTTTCCTCCCCTTCCCTCCGGTCCTGCAAGGCACTATGGAATTGTAGTGAATGGCCACAAGCAGGTGAGTTTTTATGCTAGCAGGCTAACATAAGTAACATTTTTCCTTCACTGGTGGACACTGACATGCGGCACTCATGAACACTCATGTGGCACTGACAGGTGGCACTCATGTGGCACTGATAGCCACTCATGTGACACTGACAGACAGTGGCACTGAAAGGTGGCACTCAGAGGCACACATGTGGTGGCACAGTTGGCACTGGCATGCGGCACTGAGAGGCACTCGTGTGGTGGCACTGACAAGCGGCACTGATGGGCACTCATGTGGCACTGACAGGCGGCTCTGATGGGCACTAATGTGGCACTGACAGGTGGCACTGACAGGCAGTGGCACTGATGGGTGGCACTTATGTGAGAGGCACTTATGTGGTGGCACTGATAGGCAGCACTCATGTGGTGGCACTAACAGGCGGCACTGATGGGCACTTATGCGGTGGCACTGACATTTTTAGTCAGAGATCAAGCCCAGTGTCATCTTGTGGAGCTCTGGAAAGTACTATTAGAGGTATTGGCAGAGATCCTTTGAGTATCATTAAAAGAACTGTCAGGAATTCTGTAAATGCCATTAAAAGGGGTGGGATGTTAGCTGGACAGAATTGTCAAAAAAAGGGAAAGAAAATAAATGGCATGCCCAGATTGTGGAGGGAGAGAGAATCATGGGGGCTGGATAGTGGAGGGGCACAAGAGTAATCAAGATAGAAATGTGAATAGATACACATTGAGGGAGGTCCACTTTGAAAGTGACTAAAACACTAAATGATCAGAAATGAATGTGTACCTTTACAAAAAAAATGTAAAGCGCAACACTAAAAAGGGGCATAAGGGCTGTTAGCAGGAACCTCAGCACAAGGTGAATGGGGTGGAAGTAAAATGCCTAAATGCACAACAGTATCAACACACCATCCACTAAATATGTCAAGTATATACATATAGTAGGTTTTTTGAATTCCCCTAGTTGTTAACAAGAATGCAAAAACAACTGTGCATTTTATTTGAGAAATTTAGAAACTGTTCATGCAAGAAGTAGTGTGTGTATGTGTATTTAACCTATAACACTAAGGAAAAGGCAGGCAATCTGTCAAGACCTATGGCCACCTGTCCCCCCCCCCCACTACTTTTCATATTAGCATGCTAAAATAAGCATGTTCAGAGACAAATCAATCAGTAGTTGATAATGCATTATACAAGCCTTAGAAGCCTTTTGTTAAATCATTATGTTTTACTTCTGGTTCAGGTTACACATTCACAGTAAGTGATACAATCTTTCCCCTGTGCATTCAATGGCCTATTAAAATAAATGATCTCTTCCTGTACTTATGCAAAGATTTTAAGCTCTGAAATATTAGTAATAACAAGTGTAGATTTTGATGTTGGACAGAGGATCAAATGAAGGGATGCCTGTTCACAAAATGTCATCTACTAGTCCATTTCCTTTCCTTTCCATGTAACATCAACAGTATGGCCCGGATTCACAGACAGCAGGCGCACATTACGCCGCCATAGCGTTTCCCCCTGTACGCTAGGCCATGCAGCGCAGAGAGGCAAGCATGG